>OU342745.1:178930689-179560830 GCA_910589775.1 Avena eriantha | reverse complement strand
TTCCATAGACGGAGAAGTCATCCATGAACACTTCCACAATTTTCTCACAAAAACCATGAAAGATAGCAGACATGCATTTTTGAAAACTAGTAGGACCATTACATAAACCAAAAGGCATATGTCTATAAGTGTGGCGCCCCGCAAAAACCACTACTAGAAAATCGCGGTGTTTTTGTGCATGGAATCATCATGACCGCATGCTCATGTCATCATGCCACATTGCATTTGAGCATCGTCATCATCTTGCATGTGTTTGTACAAAAATATTTTCGAAAAGCCTGGTGTTATTTTCTAAACGCCTCATCTTTAATTCAAATCAAAAACCCGGGTCTATGGATTATTTTGTTTTGTCTACCAACGGTTTGCAAAAACCTCGTTTTTAATAAATAAAATATTTAAATTATTTTTGGGAGGCAGCCAGCCAGGCCCGAAAGCCTAGCCGACCACCTCCAAATTAAAACCCTAATCTGTCTAACCCCAAACCTTTTTCTACCCTATCCCAATCCTACCCAGCCCCTCCACCTCACCCCGGCCAACCCCGTCTCGCCACCTCACCAACCCACACCCCTGGCCCAATCCCCACACGCCACACACGCACCAACCAGCCGCCACCTCACCCCAAATCCCGCCCCCTGTGTTTTCCCGCCCAGCCCCGCCTGTACCCGACCGGCAGCTACCTGGGCGCGCACTCCCGCGTCGCCTAGGGCCACCCGTGCCGACCCCACCACCTTTTCCACCGCGCGCCCCACGCGGCCCGAACGCCGACAGCCCACCCCTGGCTCGCTCTCCCACGCCCTCCGGACCCACAATCGACAACGCCCCTCTCTCTCACCCCTTCCACCTACCGCGCCCCGCGCCTCCTCTCTCGCTCCTCCTCGCCTTCCTCTCCCGCAGCAGGAGCCGCTCCGGCCGCCGCCTCGGTCCTCCATCGATGTCCGCGTCCCCGCCGCCTCCGCGGGCCGAGCCCGCCGCACCGGCCGAGCTTCCTTGGCTCCGCCCTCTTCCCAAGCCGCGCCTACGTCGCCGTCCCCCTCCTCCCCGTCGACCCCACCGCCACCGGTTTCCTCTCTCTGGCTCGCCGCCCCGGCCAGGACCTCCACCGCCGCAGAGCCCGCCCTCTGCCTCGACCAGCGCGCTCGCCGGCCCGGTGCTGCTCTGCCCCGCCCCACGGTGCCTCTCCGTTCCGGCCCGGGTCAACCTCACCTCATCCTCCCGGCCTGCGTCGCCTCGTCCACGAGCCAACCCCGCTGCCGCCGGCTCCCCTTCGCCGCCCCGGCCCCACCTAATCATCCCGCGCCTCGACGAGAAACGCCGCCGCCCCGGTTTTCCTCCACTGACGCCAGCCGCTGCCGCCTGCTGTGGTCCTTCGTTGCCTCGTTCAGGTCGCTGTCGCCTCGGCCACCTCTCCTTCGAGCTGCTCCGACCGTCGTGCGTGTTTCCCGAGCCCGACCCCTCGCTGGCGTCGCCCCACCGGCCGTCCGAGCCGCCGCCACGGGCAAGCGCGCCTCGTACACCGCCTCACTGCCTTGCCCGTCGCCAGAACGTCCCCCCGGGCTTGCCATGTCCCTGCGTGGGTTCCGGTTGTTCATCTGTGCACATATGTGAATGTGCGCGTGGTTGTGTTGTAACGAGCCATCGGTGCATTTTGCGTTCCGCGTCCAATCCTCTTCCTCCAAGAGCTGCCACGACCCCACCGGCAAGTCGAGATCGACCGACGACAAAACCGACGCCAAACTCCAAGATCTTCTACACGGATCCGAGTGACGAACCCCCGTACGACAAGACCGTCGACATGAACTGAAGACCACGAACCCGGAGAATCCCTGGACACCAAGATCTACCAGAGTCGAACCCAAGTCCGACACTGTCACCCGAGAGCTTCGCCACAGGACGCCAAGATCTCCGCTGTGAAACGACATGAACCGACGACCGCGGACCGACAAGATCTTTGCGATGTCAAGATCGACACCGACCAGGGCGAATCCGATGCACCCCCGACGTCAAACCAAGTCCTTCTTCCCGGATGCGACAAGATCTACTTCCGTTGTCCGAGACCGATCCCGTCGAGCCGTTTCCGCCCCGTCGAACCCTGTCGAACCCCCGAACCCCGGAGCCCAAGTTCGTCGAACCCTAATGTGATTCCCTATCCGAGACCCCCATTATTTTCATAATATGACATTATCGACTATCGCATATTTAATTGTTCATCTCGCATGCATATCATAAACATGCCAGATCTTCTGCCGTAGTATTAAATATTGCATCCGGTGTTTCTTCTAGTGCTTGCTTCTTCGCGGATTAGGCCGATGAGTGGATGCGAGTATCGACAAGTTCTTCGGATAATGTCTCTTCGGCAGTGTTTCCCAGGCGAGCATCTCTCCCTCCTTCTACCTATTTTGCATTTATAGTCTTTATTTCCTCCTGTTGATCTATTGTTATCCGTGTCGCGATGCTTTAGTTTCCGCACCCCAGTTATATCCCGTGCAGCCTCTATATTGCCTTGGACACCTCCTATTACCTGTGTTTGGTAGATAGCTAGCCTTGCGAGTCGTAGTCGCTTGCTCAGGTGTGATCTCGTGTTGTCAAGTACCACAATTGTTGGAACGCTGGCAGATGTTTATTGGTGGAGTTGTTTATTTGTGGAGATGATCATGACTTTAAATACAACTATTGAAATGCTAGCTAAAACTAATGCAGAGGCATCGGTGGGCAATAGATGTTATTTGGTTCTTCCACGCTCACTTGTGTCCCGTAGGACCCCGAGTACTTGATACCTGTTCCTTGACTATTCGCACTATCCACATCCGGGAGGCCTTATGGACCCCTCTGAGCCAGAGCTTGATTCATTTCTATTTCTTGGGGCCACAAAGTAGTTTGGGGCTTTATTACTATCCTGTACCTATGCCATGCTTTACTGCTTTATTTAAGATTGTGCGTGGAGCACCTGTACTGTTTTGGATCGCGCCATGTTTTCGCGGTATCGACAAGCCCAGTCACACTTTCGGGTTCCTAGTCGTTTACAGCCATCGTCGCAAACCCTGGGTCCGTTCTGGAGCCGATCAACTTCGTTGCGGGTAGCTTAGTGGGGTGCCCCCCTGAAATATTTATGAATCCTGTGATCGCTTTGTCGTGAATGCCTCGTTGGGTTTTGAGTTGGTTTTTCCGAGGTTGATCGAGTGTGTGTTGCTATTTGTGCACCCCTGCAAGGTAAAACTTTCTGAAAGCCGTGTCCGCGGTTATGGACGACTTGGAGCACAGTATCTCGATCATAGACAAGCATAACTAAAGTAGTGCTATAAATTTGACTTAATATGTGACTAGTAATCAGCTCAAGAATAACGGAGTGGATATTAAAAATGCCAACAACTGGTGGATCTGTGGTGATCTGTGTCATACTATACCTGCCTAGTAAGTATTGCAACTCCAATGGAATGTGATAAAAGTGCCAACAATTGCTGGGTTTTTGGGATTCCTCAGGACAATTACGTCTGGCTAGTAAATGTTCCAACTATAACGGAATGGTGATTAAAACTTCCCACTACTTATGCTTCAGGATGACTCATGCTATGTATCTGACTAGTAAATGCTGCAACTATAATGGAATGAGTAAAATAGCGAACTGTGTGAGTTCCTCGGTCCGACTTCCTCGTTTGTTCTCGAGGGGAAATACCAGGATGGGTATATTTGGTGTAGTCTTAGGTTGGATCCGAATAGGTCTTTCTTACCCCTCTCTAATAGCCGCCAGTTGTATCAAGTCTCTATAGGTTGTTTAGTGCCGCTGCGCTGCCGCTTCAGCCTACCATACCTATGTAGGCGAGAGCCGCCGAATTCTAGCCTCGCCGTGTACTGGCCTCAGTACTGACGCTCCTCTTTTTCCTTTCCCCTTTGTCGGCACCCCTTTTGTTTTAGCAGGTTTGAGATCGACGTCGTTAGCAGGGTTACCCTTCCGGCTTGGCTTGGGCAGGGTTATGGACGCCATTGGTTAATCTTCAGGGCTCTTAGCCCCATTTGCATCTTGTCCGTAGTCGGACGCTCTATCGTTTCGAGGTGATTTGAATCTTTGTATAGTATATCTGTATTCTTGACTCATGGAGTCGTTGTTGTATATATCTGTTCTGTGGGTCCCATCGAGGGCTGTTGTGTAATGTATTACTTCGTTTTCCACCCGCACGAAAGTGCCCGGTGGGCGTCCTTGAGTCGTTTCTATGCGGGTTTGGCGGGAATCGCTAAAACTTGCATAGGGCTGATTCGAGGGTGTTACAGAGTGGTATCAGAGCTCAGCAGTTGCGATACCCCACAAGTCCAGCATGTAGGATAACCTAGCTAACGGCCGAAGTAGAGTGTCAAAACTATTTTGCCAAATCGGTTGGATAGATCTGATTAGGTCTGCTTTTACTCCTTACCCCTCTGCTGTTCTCCTCTTCCTCTGCGTGTTTTGAATCTACTCTCTTATCTTTTTCTTCGAGTCCAGGAATTCTCGTGGTTGGGTTTCCGTCGTACCTTCAGGGTTTCGCTTCCTACTTTGGTAACGGTGTTTCTACATCCGGTCTTCGTGCTACTTGAGGAATCCTTCATCTGTTGGACTTCTCTTTGTTCCTTGTTGTGCCTTCCGGTGTTTTCTGACGCGACGACATCCTCTACGCCAGATCCGTTGCAGAGTTTGCATTCCTCCTTTGTTTCCGAACCTCGCTTGTCGAGATCTTCAGTCTAATTCCGAGAGTTGGTTGCATAATTCTCCGATTTGTGTGCAGAGTAATGGTTTGAGTGCGCGATGGACTGATCACCATCCGACTAATTTTATCATTCGCTCTTGTACATTGAATCGGTGGACCCAACAATTTTACTCCGTCCACGGAAGCTAGAGGTGGCTGTATTTGGTGATACCTCTACCTTCACCCTTTGTTTCCGGAGTGTTCTCTCGACGATCACGAACAAGGACTCTTGTCAGTTGTGTCGCGAGGATCTACATGAAGCGAGAAGATTCAGATCGCCGACCTTCTTCCTGGTACCATGAGGCGGATCTCGAGGGCGAGATCCATTGTTAGTGGTGTCGAATTGTGGTGCCCCGCAAAAACCACTACTAGAAAATCGCGGTGTTTTTGTGCATGGCATCTTCATGACCGCATGCTCATGTCATCATGCCACATTGCATTTGAGCATCGTCATCATCTTGCATGTGTTTGTACAAAACTATTTTCGAAAAGCCGGGTGCTGTTTTCTAAACGCCCCGTCTTTAATTCAAATCAAAAACCCGGGTCTCTAGATTATTTTGTTTTATCTACCAACGGTTTGCAAAAGCCTCGTTTTTAATAAATAAAATATTTAAATTATTTTTGGGAGGCAGCCAGCCAGGCCCAAAAGCCTAGACGACCACCTCCAAATTAAAACCCTAATCTGTCTAACACCAAACCTTTTTCTACTCTATCATAATCCTACCCAGCCCCTCCACCTCACCCCGGCCAACCCCGTCTCGCCACCTCACCAACCCACACCCCTGGCCCAATCCCCACACGCCACACACGCACCAACCAGCTGCCACCTCACCCCAAATCCCGCCCCCGGCGTTTTCCCGCCCAGCCCCGCCTGTACTCGACCGGCAGCTACCTGGGCGCGCACTCCCGCGTCGCCCAGGGCCACCCGCGCCGACCCCACCACCTTTTCCACCGCGCGCGCCCCACACGGCTCGAACGCGGACAGCCCACCCCTGGCTTGCTCTCCCACGCCCTCCGGCCCCACAACCGACAGCGCCCCTCTCTCTCACCCCTTCCACCTACCGCACCCCGCGCCTCCTCTCTCGCTCCTCCTCGCCTTGCTCTCCCGCAGCAAGAGCCGCTCCGGTCGTCGCCAGGCCTCCCCGCGTCGCCCGTCCTCGCCGCCTAGTTCTCCTCCGGCCGCCGCCTCGGTCCTCCGTCGATGTCCTCGTCCCCGCCGCCTCCGCGGGCCGAGCCCGCCGCACCGGCCGAGCTTCCTCGGCTCCGCCCTCTTGCCAAGCCGCGCCTACGTCGCCGTCCCCCTCCTCCCCGTCGACCCCACCGCCGCTGGTTTCCTCTATCTGGCGCGCCGCCTCGGCCAGGACCTCCACCACCACAGAGCCCTCCCTCTGCCTCGACCAGCGCGCTCGCCGCCCCGGTGCTGCTCTGCCCCGCCCCGCGGCGCCTCTCTGTTCCGGCCCGGGTCAAACTCACCTCATCCTCCCGGCCTGCGTCGCCTCGTCCACGAGTCGACCCCCGCCGCCACCGGCTCTCGCCACCCCGGCCCCACCTCATCCTCCTGCGCCTCGACGAGAAACGCCGCTGCCCCAGTTTTCCTCCACCGACGCCAGCCGCCGCCGCCTGCTATGGTCCTCCGCTGCCTTGTTCAGGTCGCTGTCGCCTCGGCCACCTCTCCTTCGAGCTGCTTCGACCGCCGTGCGTGCTTCCTGAGCCCGGCCCCTCGCTGGCGTCGCCCCCACCGGCCGTCCAAGCCGCCGCCACGGGCAAGCGCGCCTCGTACACCGCCTCACTGCCTTGCCCGTCGCCAGAACGTCCCCCCGGGCTTGCCATGTCCCTGTGTGGGTTCCGGTTGTTCATCTCTGCACATATGTGAATGTGCGCGTGGTTGTGTTGTAACGAGCCATCATTGCATTTTGCGTTCCGCGTCCAATCCTCTTCCTCCAAGAGCTTCCACGACCCCCACCAGCAAGTCGAGATCGACCGACGACAAAACCGACGCCAAACTCCAAGATCTTCTACACGGATCCGAGCATCGAACCCCCGTACGACAAGACCGTCGACATGAACCGAAGACCACGAACCCGGAGAATCCCTGGACACCAAGATCTACCAGAGCCGAACCCAAGTCCGACACCGTCACCCGAGAGCTTCGCCACGGGACGCCAAGATCTCCGCTGTGAAACGACATGAACCGACGACTGCGGACCAACAAGATCTTCGCGACGTCAAGATCGACACCGACCAGGGCGGATCCGATGTGCCCCCGACGTCAAACCAAGTCCTTCTTCATGGATGCGACAAGATCTACTTCCGTTGTCCGAGACCGATCCCGTCGAGCCGTTTCCGCCCGTCGAACCCTGTCGAACCCCGGAGCCCAAGTTCGTCGAACCCTAATGTGATTCCCTATCCAAGACCCCCATTATTTTCATAATATGACATTATCGACTATCGCATATTTAATTGTTCATCTCGCATGCATATCATAAACATGCCGGATCTTCTGCCGTAGTATTAAATATTGCATCCGGTGTTTCTTCTAGTGCTTGCTTCTTCGCGGATTAGGCCGATGAGTGGATGCGAGTATTGACAAGTTCTTCGGATAATGTCTCTTCGGCAGTGTTTCCCAGGCGAGCATCTCTCCCTCCTTCTACCTATTTTGCATTTATAGTCTTTATTTCCTCCTGTTGATCTATTGCTATCCGTGTCGCGATGCTTTACTTTCCGCACCCCAGTTATATCCCGTGCAGCCTCTATATTGCCTTGGACACCTCCTATTACCTGTGTTTGGTAGATAGCTGGCCTTGCGAGTCGTAGTCGCTTGCTCAGGTGTGATCTCGTGTTGTCAAGTACCACAATTGTTGGAACGCTGGCAGATGTTTATTGGTGGAGTTGTTTATTTGTGGAGATGATCATGACTTTAAATACAACTATTGAAATGCTAGCTAAAACTAATGCAGAGGCATCGGTGGGCAATAGATGTTATTTGGTTCTTCCACGCTCACTTGTGTCCCGTAGGACCCCGAGTACTTGATACCTGTTCCTTGACTATTCGCACTATCCACATCCGGGAGGCCTTATGGACCCCTCTGAGCCAGAGCTTGATTCATTTCTATTTCTTGGGGCCACAAAGTAGTTTGGAGCTTTATTACTATCCTGTACCTATGCCATGCTTTACTGCTTTATTTAAGATTGTGCGTGGAGCACCTGTACTGTTTTGGATCGCGCCACGTTTTCGCGGTATCGACAAGCCCAGTCACACTTTCGGGTTCCCATTCGTTTACAGCCGTTGTCGCAAACCCTGGGTCCATTCCGGAGCCGGCCAACTTCGTTGCGGGTAGCTTAGTGGGGTGGCCCCCTGAAATATTTATGAATCCTGTGATCGCTTTGTCGTGAATGCCTCGTTGGGTTTTGAGTTGGTTTTTCCGAGGTTGATCGAGTGTGTGTTGCTATTTGTGCACCCCTGCATGGTAAAACTTTCTGAAAGCCGTGTCCGCGGTTATGGACGACTTGGAGCACAGTATCTCGATCATAGACAAGCATAACTAAAGTAGTGCTATAAATTTGACTTAATATGTGACTAGTAATCAGCTCAAGTATAACGGAATGGATATTAAAAATGCCAACAACTGGTGGATCTGTGGTGATCTGTGTCATACTATACCTGCCTAGTAAGTATTGCAACTCCAATGGAATGTGATAAAAGTGCCAACAATTGCTGGGTTTTTGGGATTCCTCAGGACAATTACGTCTGGCTAGTAAATGTTCCAATTATAACGGAATAGTGATTAAAACTTCCCACTACTTATGCTTCAGGATGACTCATGCTATGTATCTGACTAGTAAATGCTGCAACTATAATGGAATGAGTAAAATTGCCAACTGTGTGAGTTCCTCGGTCCGACTTCCTCGTTTGGTCTCGAGGGGAAATACCAGGATGGGTATGTTTGGTGTAGTCTCAGGTTGGATCCGAATAGGTCTTTCTTACCCCCCTCTAATAGCCGCCAGTTGTATCAAGTCTCTATAGGTTGTTTAGTGCCGCTGCGCTGCCGCTTTAGCCCACCATACCTATGTAGGTGAGAGCCGCCGAATTCTAGCCTCGCCGTGTACTGGCCTCAGTACTGACGCTCCTCTTTTCCTTTGCCCTTTGTCGGCACCCCTTTTGTTTTAGCAGGTTTGAGATCGACGTCGTTAGCAGGGTTACCCTTCCGGCTTGGCCTGGGTAGGGTTATGGACGCCATTGGTTATTCTCCAGGGCTCTTAGCCCCATTTGCATCTTGTCCGTAGTCGGACGCTCTATCGTTTCGAGGTGATTTGAATCTTTGTATAGTATATCTGTATTCTTGACTCATGGCGTCGTTGTTGTATATATCTGTTCCGTGGGTCCCATCGAGGGCTGTTGTGTAATGTATTACTTCGTTTTCCACCCGCACGAAAGTGCCTGGTGGGCGTCCTTGAATCGTTTCTATGCGGGTTTGGCGGGAATCGCTAAAACTTGCATAGGGCCGATTCGAGGGTGTTACAATAAGCATAGGTTCCGTAAGGGCATGTAAAAGTAGTTTTTTCTTGATCTTATTGTTTAACAGCAATTCGAGAGAAACCAAAATATCCGTCAAGAAAACAAAAATGGTTCTTTTTAGACAACATTTCTAACATTTGATCAATAAAAGGAAGTTGGTAATGATCTTTCTTAGTAACTTTGTTAACTTTCTTGAAATCAATGCACATTCTATAGCCTACTACTATTCTTTGGGGAATAAGCTCATCATCATCATTAGGGACGACGGTAATTCCCCCTTTTTTAGGGAAACAATGAACAGGACTAACCCATTCAATATCAGCAATAGGGTAAATAATACCAACATCAAGGAGTTTCAATACCTCATTTCTTACCACTTCCTTCATCTTAGGATATAAACGCCGTTGGTGCTCTACCATTGGCTTTGCATCTGGTTCTATATTGATAACATGCTGACATATAGTAGGAAAAATCCCTTTTAAATGATCCAGAGTATAGCCCATAGCCCCTTGGTGTTTCTTCAGTACCTCTAATAACCTTTCTTCTTCCTTCCCTGAAAGTTTAGAGCTAATAATAATAGGATAAATCTTATTATCATCAATCTAAGCATATTTAAGATCATCAGGTAAAGGTTTTAGATCGAACACTGGATCCTTTTTAGGTGGCAACGTGGTACCCAAATCTCTACAAACAAGTTATGCTTAAGCATCTTAGGTTGACGATGGAGAGTCTTGTCAATCTCATTTCTTTCTTCCATGAAGATTTCACTTTCATGATCTTCCATAAATTACCGCAAAGCATTGTTAGGATCAAGAGAAATAGAAGCAAGTTGTTCAACTCTAAAATCTTCATTATGGGTTTCATTTTCACAAGGTTCTTTAGTAAATTTCAAAAAATTAAACTCATAAGATTCCCCATCAAATTTAGTCAATATTTTCTCCCTTTTGCAGTCTATAATAGCTCCACAAGTACTCAAGAAAGGTCTACCAAAAATGATGGGATAAGTTTTACTAGCAGCTGAACCAATTACTAGAAAATCAGGAGGATATTTAATCTTACCACAAAGAACTTCTACATCCCGTACAATACCAATTGGAGAGATGGTCTCTCTATTAGCAAGGTGAATAACCACATCAATCTCTTCTAGTTCGTATGGACTGATTTCATGCATAGTTTCTTTGTAAAGCTCATAAGGAATAGCACTTGAACTTGCACCAATATCACATTAACCATAATAGCAATGATCACAATTCTAAATGAAAGCACAAGGACACTAGCCTTTTTAGTTCTATTAGGATGTGAGACAATATTAGAAGCATCCTCACAAAAGACTATGTGTCCATCTTCTACACTTTTAGTGACAAGGTCTTTCACAATTGTTACAATAGGTTCAATGTTTATTTGTTCATCAGGTTTTACAGTTCTCTTCACACTTTTATTGATTACACTAGTTATCATAGGATGCTCCTTTACATTATCTAGGAAGGGTATTTTCTCGATATAAGGTTCAGGTAGGATGTGATTAATGGTGCAAAATTCAGTACTCCCAACAGGAACAGAGTCAACAATTAGTTATATGGTGCGTGATACTTGTTCCATCCCTTTTTCGGAATTTCAATATAAGAAGCAAAAGCCTTAAAACAATTTGTAATAACTTGAGAATCAAGACCATAAGCATTACTAATATTTTGAAAGCCATCAGTTCCCATAAAAGATTCAATGCATTCATAATCATAATTTATACCTGCCTTTCTTCCTTTGTCATTCTCCCATGCTTCAGCATTGTCTTGAATACGGTACAGAAGATCCCATTTAGCTTCTTCTTCCATGCGTGTAAATGATCCAGCACAAGAAGCATCCAATAAATCCTTATCATGTAGAGGGAGCCTTGCATAAAAGTTATTGATAATAATATAATGAGGGAGCTCATGAATGGGACATTTGAGCATTAGTATATTTAATCTCCCCCAAGCTTGAGTTGTACTCTCTCCATCAAGAGGCCAAAAGTTGTATATTTGATTCTGATCTTTATGAATCTCACTAGGAGGATAAAACTTTGAATAAAAGAGAGGTAATATTTCCTCCCATTCAAGAGCTTGACCATTCTTTAGCAGCTTATACTAGTCCTCAGCTCTTCCCTTCAGTGATAATGAGAATAAATTCTTCTTTACTTGATCTGTTGTAATACCTGCACACTTGAACAACCCGCATAATTCGTGTATAAAGAGCAAATGATCACTCGGATGGACAGTTCCATCTCCAACATAATAGTTATCCATAATACGATCAATAATTCTTGTAGGTATTTTAAAAATATAATTCTCAGCAGGTGGTGGTTCATCTACTACCTTAGCAGTGGTAGTAGCATTACGAAATAAGAAACTCAGCGAATTATCCATATTGAAAATAAAGCAACTAATAGAAGTAAACAATACTCACAGTAGAAGTTTCCTTTACCAGTTCCACTCTCTAATAGCGCTTCACTCCCCGGCAACGGTGTCAGAAAATAGTCTTGATGACCCACAAGTATAGGCGGTGTATCACAATATTTTCGATAAGTAAGAGTGTCGAACCCAACGAGGAGCAGAAGGTGTTGGCGAATGGCTTGGAGCAGGAATTCTCTATAAATACTTAGCAAACATATTTGTAGGGATTTTTGATAATGCAGGTTAATAAAGTACGAGTAAATAAAATACAATAAGAATAAATGCAGCAAGTGGCCCAATCCTTTCTTTAACAAAGGACAAGCCGGTTGTATTACTTAAGATGACCAAATGTTCTTGAGGACATATGGGAATACCGTCAAGTGGTTTCGCTTCATATAGTTGATTAATCTTCTTTATTTTGCTAAGTGTTGTGTGGGTGAACCTGCGCTAATGTACCGACCTTCCTAGGACTAATACATACTTGTGATTATACCCCTTGCAAGCATCCGCAAGTATAAGAAAGTAATTAAGTTAGAAACCTAACCATAGCTTTAAACTCTAAGACCCTGAAGTCCCTTGTGCAAAGGTTTCCTAACGGGGGTTCATGTTTCTGTCACCCCGGCAACCCTACGATTAGTAGCCAAATACACAATGCATTCCCCTAGGCCCATATAGGTTAAGTGTCATGTAGTCGACGTTCCCATGACACCACTAGAAGAAATACACCACAACTTAAATATCAAACTATTGAATCATTCTCAACACAATTCCACTACTAACAACATGACTTCTCCCATATCCTCAAGAACTAAACTAACTACTCACAAGACATCATATGGATAGAGATCAGACATGAAATAATGATATGTAACAATCTGAACATAAACGATAATTCAATGGTTCACTCAATAGCATAACCTATAAGGAGTAATCAACACCAGGAAAGTTTCCCCTAAGAACTATGCAAGATTCAACCCAATTGTTATAGCGGTATGAAGTTGTGATGATGGTGCTGGAGATGATGATGATCCCGATGAAGTCCAGCTTGATGGTGGTGTTGATGGCGATGATCTCCCCTCTTCGGGAAGGAATTCCCCCAGCAGAATTCTTTTTGCTGGAGAGATATTTCTCTCTCGGTGTTTTCCGCCTCGCAGAGGAGGCGGAATCTTTCTGTGCTTGCTCCCCAGGTATTAGGGTTCCGTGGAGATAATATACGCCAGAGGGGAGAGGCTGGAGTGGACCAGGGCGGCCACACCACCTGGTGGTGCGGCCTGGGGTGGCCCGCGCCAGGGGTGGAGTGGGCCCCCTGTGGCCCATCTCCACTTCCCCTTCTGGCTTTCTTCGTCTTCTCGAAAAATATGATTTTCCATGTATTTTCCCGGATTTTCTGATCTTCGCAAATTTTGCCTCCAAACAGCACCTTTTCCATCAGAATCCTGACTGCGGCGGGTCCATGCTCCAAAAGTCATCAACCATGCAAAAAGAGATGAAATAACGTAAGTATCATCTCTTAATATGAAATATATCAATGAATAACAGTGAGTTATGATATAGAATAGTGATGAAAAATGGATGTATCATGGATTAATGTTGTTTAGGAAAAGAACACACATGCAAATGTGACAAGTGGATCAATATTGTTTAGGAAAAGAACACACATGAAAATGTCACCAGTGGATCCATGTGATTTAGGAAAAGAACACACATGCAAATGACTCTAGTGTATCCATGTGGTTTAGGAAAAGAACACAGATGCAAATGGCTCTAGTGGATTCATGTGGCTTCAGTAAAGAACACACATGCAATGACTCTAGTGGATCCATGTGGTTTAGGAAAAGAACACACATGCAAATCATCAGTGGATCCATGTTGTTCACGAAAAGAACACATATGAAATGAGACTAGTGGATCAATGTGGTTCAGGAAAAGAACACATATGAATGACACTAGTGGATCAATGTGGTTTAGGAAAAAAACACATGCAACGTTCTTAGTGGATCCATGTGGTTCAGGAAAAGAACACGCATGGAATGACACAAGGGGTTCACTATGGTTCAGGAGAAGAATAGACATGCAATGTCATCAGTGGATCCACGTGGTTTAGGAAAACAACACACATGCAATGACACCAGTGGATGAATGTGGTTGAGGAAAAGAGCACACATGCAGTGACACCAGTGGCTCAATGTGGTTCAGGAAATGAACACACATGCAATATCACGAGTGGATCAATGTGTTTTAATAAAAGAACACAGATGCAAATGTCACCATTGGATCAATGTGGTTTAGGAAAATAACACACATGCAATGACTCCAATGGATCCATATAGTTTAGGAAAAGAACACACATGCAAATGTGACAATTGGATCAATGTGGTTTAGGAAAATAACACACATGAAAATTTCACAAGTGGATCCATGTGGTTTAGGAAAAGAACACAAATGCAAATGACTCTAGTTGATCCACGTGGTTTAGGAAAAGAACAGATATGCAAATGACTCTAGTGGATTCATGTGGTTTAGGTAAAGATCACAAATGCAATGACTCTAGTGGATCCATGTGGTTTAGGAAAAGAAGACACATGCAAATAATCAGTGGATCCATGTGGTTCACGAAAAGAACACATATGCAATGACACTAGTGGATCAATTTGGTTCAGGAAAAGAACACACATGCAATGACACCAGTGGATCAATGTGGTTTAGGAAAAGAACACACATGAAACATTATTAGTGGATCCATGTGGTTCAGGAAAAGAACACACATGCAATGACACAAGTGGTTCACTATGGTTCAGGAGAAGAACACACATGCAATGTCACTATGGTCAAGTAGCATTGTTCGGTAACGAGATTGAACATGACTTGGTGATGTCATTTATCAGATCTCGAGCAATGCAAGTATCGAGAGACAAAGGGAATAAGACACGACTGTCCCGGTTCAAACGACGAATGATCTTCGTGGAACGCACAGGGGTCACATGGCCATCTAGGTACCTCTATCGATCATTGGTGCGGGAGTGTCCCGACCATGTCTGGAGTGTTCCTGAACCGTGGGGTATCACTCTTAAGGGCTTGATGATACTTAGAGAATGTTTATAGGATCGGTAGAATCACCGAAGAATTGTAGAGAGAAAACCAGAAGGGTTTCGGTAAGTCCGGAGGATGTCCGGAGTGGAGGTGGAAGTGGTCCATAACCATAGAGGTTGAATAATATGTGAATGAATGTTAAATATTGATTTAATCATTTATTCATAATTATTTAATAAAGAGAAAATCAATTTAAAAGGTCAAAAGGCTTAATGGGCCAATTCCCAGAGGGGAGAGGGCCCATTAGGGAAAGGAGACAGGGAGAAGGGACAAAGGGGGTCGGCCAGCGGCTGCCCCTCCCCCTCCTTTCCTTTAGTCCCACCCCGGGACTTTGAGGGAGGTAGTACCTCCTTCCCCCCTATATACAGTGGGGGTATTTAGCCAGATAAATACACACAATAATCAATAAAGGTCTTCTCACTTTTGGGAGGACCTCCAATTGATATTTTCTCTATGTCTCTCTCTCTCCCTCGTGACCGTGGTCCCAAGTTCGGACTGCGCGAACAAGTGACATCTTCACCGTGGAGCACCGTCGCACTGCGGGATTAGGATCCAGGAGCTCTACTTCTGCAACTGCTGCTGGATCGGGAAAGTGGGAGTCATCGTTAGGCACCGAACGTGTGTAACTCCCCGCGAGGTGTCGCACTTGAGACACTCAAGTCGTTGGAGCCATTGGAGCGCAAGGACTACATCACGACCTTGAGGTCGGGTTCGGCTCGTCTACATCAACCACGCTCTCCTGAGCGTTGACAACGCTTTTAGGTCTTCAAGGGTAAGTTTGCAAAAAGCCCCTCCTGTTACTATATTACTAACAGATAGGTCCTGGCAGCATCAGGGGTTCAGGGGCGTAGGGTAAAATTTTATTGTTTTCATGCGCCGAGCCCCTACAGCAATGACTCAAGTGGATCCATGTGGTTTAGGAAAAGAACACAGATGCAAATCATCAGTGGATCCGTGTGGTTCACGAAAAGAACTCATATTCAATGATACTAGTGGATCAATGTGGTTCAGGAAAAGAACACACATGCAGTGACACTAGTTGATCAATGTGGTTTAGGGAAAGAACACACATGCAACGTTATCAATGGATCCATGTGGTTCAGGAAAAGAACACACTTGCAATGACACAAGTGGTTCACTATGGTTCATGATAAGAACACACATGCAATGTCATCAGTGGATCCATGTGGTTCAGGAAAAGAACAGACATGCAATGACACTAGTAGATCAATGTGGTTGAGGGAAAGAGCACATATGCAATAACACCAGTGGGTCAATGTGGTTCAGGAAAAGAACACACATGCAATGTCACCAACGGATCAATGTGGTTTAGTAAAAGAACACAGATGCAAATGTCACCATTGGATCAATGTGGTTTAGGAAAATAACACACATGCAATGACTCTAGTGGATCCATCTGGTTTACGAAAACAACACACATGAAAATGTTACTAGTGGATCAATGTGTTTTAGGAAAAGAACACACATCAATGTCACTAGTGGATCCATGTGGTTTAGGAAAAGAACACACATGCAATGCCACTAGTGGATCCATGTGGTTTAGGAAATGAACACACAGGCAATGACACCAGTGGATCCATGTGGTTTAGGAAAAGAACACACATTCAATGACTCTAGTGGACACATGTGACTTAGGAAAAGAACACACATGCAATGACACAGTGGATCCATGTGGTTCAGGAAAAGAACAGACATGCAATGACACTAGTGGATCAATGTGGTATAGGAAAAGAACACACATGCAAATGTCACAAATGGATCAATGTGGTTTAGGAAAAGAACAGACATGCAAATGACTCTAGTTGATCCATGTGGTTTAGGAAAAGAACACACATGCAATGACTCTAGTGTATCCATGTGGTTTAGGAAAGTAACATACATGCAAATCATAAGTGGATCAATCTGGTTTAGGAAAAGACACACCTGAAAATGTCACCACTGGATCAATGTGGTTCAGGAAAAGAACATAAATGCAACGTCACCATTGAATCAATATGGTTTAGGAAAAGAACACACATTCAAATGTCACAAGTGGATCAATGTGGTATAGGAAAACAACGCACATGCAATGACTCCAGTGGATCCATGTGGTTTAGGAAAAGAACACACATGCAAATGTCACCAGTGGATCAATGTGTTTTAGGAAAAGAATACACATGCAATGTCACTAGTGGATCCATGTGGTTTAGGAAAAGAACACACATGCAATGACTCCAGTGGATCCATGTGGTTTAGGAAAACAACACACATACAAATGCCACTAGTGGATCCATGTGGTTTAGGAAAAGAACAAACATGTAATGACACTAGTGGATCCATGTGGTTTAGGAAAAGAACACACATGTAAATGACTCTAGTGGATCCATGTGGTTTAGGAAAAGAACACACATTCAATGACTCTAGTGGATCCATGTGGCTTAGGAAAAGAACACATTTGCAATGAAAAAGCGGATCCATGTGGTTCAAGAAAATAACACAAATGCAATGACACTGGTGGATCAATGTGGTTTAGGAAAAGAACACACATGCAAATGTCACCAATGGATCAATGTGGTTTAGGAAAAGAACACACATGCAAATGGCTCTAGTTGATCCCTGTGGTTTAGGAAAAGAACACACATGCAATGACTCCAGTGTATCCATGTGGTTTAGGAAAGGAACATACATGCAAATCATTAGTTGATCAATCTGGTTTAGGAAATGACACACATGCAAATGTCACCAGTGGATCAATGTGGTTCAAGAAAAGAACATACATGCAATGTCACCATTGAATCAATGTGGGTTAGGAACAGAACACACATGCAAATGTCACAAGTGGATCAATGTGGTATAGGAAAACAACAAACATGCAATGACTATAGTGGATCCATGTGGTTTAGGAAAAGAACACACACGCAAATCTCACCAATGGATCAATGTGTTTTACGAAAAGAATACACATGCAACGTCACTAGTGGATCCATGTGGTTTAGGAAAATAACACACATGCAATGACTCTAGTGGATCCATGTGGTTTAGGAAAAGAACACACATGCAAATGTCACTAGTGGATCAATGTGTTTTAGGAAAAGAACACACATGCAATGTCACTAGTGGATCCATGTGGTTTAGGAAAAGAACACAAATACAATGTCACTAGTGGATCCATGTGGTTTGGAAAAGAACACACATGTAATGACACAAGTGGATCCATGTGGTTTAGGAAAATACACACATGCAATGACCCTAGTGGATCCATGTGGCTTAGGAAAAGAACACACAAAGAATGACACAACGGATCCATGTGGTTTAGGAAAAGAACACACATGCAATGACAACAGTGGATCCAAATGGTTAGGAAAAGAACACACGTGCAATTGACATTAGTTGATCCATGTGGTTTAGGAAAAGAACACACATGCAAATGACTCTAGTGGATTAATGTGGTTTAGGTAAAGAACACACATGCAATCACTCTAGTGGATCCATGTGGTTTAGGAAAAGAACACACATGCAAATCATCAGTGGATCTGTGTGGTTCATGAAAAGAACACATATGCAATGACACTAGTCGATCAATGTGGTTCAGGAAAAGAACACACATGCAGTACCATCAAATGATCAATGTGGTTTTCGGAAAGAACACACATGCAACATTATCAGTGGATCCATGTGGTTCAGGAAAAGAACACACATGCAATGACACAAGTGGTTCACTATGGTTCATGAGAAGAACACACATGCAATGTCATCAGTGGATCCATGTGGTTGAGGAAAATAGCACACATGCATTGACACCAGTGGGTCAATGTGGTTCAGGAAAAGAACACACATGCAATGTCACTAGCGGATGAATGTGGTTTAGTATAAGAACACAGATGCAAATGTCACAATTGGATCAATGTGGTTTTGGAAAATAACACACATGCAATGACGCCAGTGGATCCATGTGGTTTATGAAAAAACACACATGGAAATGTAACTAGTGGATCAATGTGTTTTAGGAAAAGAACACACATGCAATGTCACTAGTCGATCCATGTGGTTTAGGAAAAGAACACACATGCAATGTCACTAGTGGATCCATGTGGTTTAGGAAAATAACACATAGGCAATGACACCTGTGGATCCATGTGGTTTAGGAAAAGAACACACATGCAATGACTCTAGTGGATCCATGTGGCTTAGCAAAAGAACACACATGCAATGTCACAGCAGATCCATGTGGTTCAGGAAAAGAACACACATGCAATGACACTAGTGGATCAATGTGGTTTAGGAAAATAACACACATGCAACTGTCACCAATGGATCAATGTGGTTTAGTTAAAGAACACACATGCAAATGACTTTTATTGATCCATGTGGTTTAGGATAAGAACACACATGCAATGAGTCCAGTGTATCCCTATGGTTTAGGAAAGGAACATACATGAAAATCATCAGTGGATCAATCTGGTTTAGGAAAAGACACATATGCAAATGTCACCAGTGGATCAATGTGGTTTAGGAAAAGAACATACATGCAACATCACCATTGAATCAATGTGGTTTAGGAAAAGAACACACATGCAAATGTCACAAGTGGATCCATGTGGTTTAGGAAAAGAACAGACATGCAATGACACTGGTGGATCCATGTGGTTTAGGAAAAGAACACACATGCAAATGTCACCAGTGGATCAATGTGGTTTAGGAAAAGAATACACATGCAATGTCACTAGTGGATACATGTGGTTTGGGAAAAGAACACACATGCAATGACTCTAGTGGATCCATGTGGTTTAGGAAAAGAACACACATGCAAATGTCACTAGTGGATCAATGTGTTTTAGGAAAAGAACACACATGCAATGTCACTAGTGGATCCATGTGGTTTAGGAAAAGAACACAAATACAATGTCACTTGTGGATCCATGTGGTTTAGGAAAAGAACACACATGTAATGAAACAAGTGGCACTACAAGAAATCTGGTGATACATCACGCTCCATATTGGTCACTAGAAGGTCATAGTTTTTAATTTGTGACCAAATACAGATGGTCAAAAGATGAGCATCACTAGTTAAACACCACGACCTTTTTATGAATTGGTCACAAACGTCTATGACCAATATAGATGGTCAATTATTCTATTACCAACTGTATTGGTCACAGACTATCTGCCCTGTCCATGTCAGATTGTATGTGGCTAATCCTACATGGCAAAATTGTGGCCAATTGAAAAGGTCATCGATCAGATTTAGCCTGGCCCAGGTAGGTGTTTTATTTGGGCCAAGCCCAACACGTTTAGACTTTTTACACAGCCTGCTTGCTATTTTTAGTCCATTTCTATTAGGACATTGGCCTTTTTATGGTTCATTTCTTGTTTGGTCCTTAGCCTTTATACAACCCATTTTCAGGATATTTGTTCCGATTTGGCCTTTTAGAGCCCAAAACATACACTATTTGGCCCCACTGTTCAGTCTTTTTCCAGTCCCACTTGCTAGATTTCAATGTTCTATATCTTCATAATAACTAGCCAATATTTCATTCAGACAATACATAAGATATTTTATTTCATAAATAATAGCTCTAGAAGTACAGACCAGACACCCAAGTCAAGATAAAATAAAATGGAGATGCTACAACAGAGACAGATTACAGGAGACAGATTATAGCTAATAACCAGGAAGCATATGAATTGCAGATTCCCGGGTCAAGCACGCACACATCTACAATCTTCCAAGTCAACCATTGCACACTACAACCTCTTGCCTATTGGTTCGGCGGCCAACATCCCAGTTGTGGCAATTAAATTTCCTCAGCTGAAGCAGCAACCAGCCACATGAGACCTTCCTGCATCTAGCAAACAACAACAACATTAGTTATCCGCAACAACATTAAATCTATCTAGATATGAACAGAAGCAATATTCAATATAAATCTAGAGAGGATCAACATTCAGTACAAATCTAAATAGGAGCAACACGACAAACACTCCATGATACGTGTGCTATACTCGCTACATAGTAGTTGTCACACAACAAATGGTTTTACACATTCCAGATTACTCTGTTTGTCATTTTACCTCTTTTTGCCATTCCAGATTACTGTGGTATAAACTTTCTTATAGTTTCGACAAGATACACAGCATACTGCACATCAAGTAAATCCATCTCTATTATACCACATAGGTACTATACACAAATGATTTTACACATCGTGATCCAGAAACCTGTTCCTGTTCCTGCAGTACAACAACCAGAAGGAATTAAGCTATACATATATATTGCTCACCAGGTTATTAGGAGTGGCTCGTCGAGGTTGTTCAACACATCGACAACCATCTTGTAGTTTATGTCCTCTCACCTCAAACAAAAATGCACAAACATGAGTTCAGTTTCATGAATTTTAAAGCATAAACAAGTTGAAAAGAAAAACTGTAAATTTTTCATAGATATCCAAGTAGTAGTAGAACAAGTATTTAATTACTCAACTAGAAATATATGCAAGACATGTTTTATCCACCTAAATGGAGCAACCAAATATCTGAAAGCCCAGGAGTAAAAGTATGTATCTTAGAGTAGCAGTACATGCAACCCCAGAATAGAAAATACACACCGATACCAAATAGTCGTGTTCCAATAAGTCAAATACCACCACGCTTCATATGCAAGCACTAGTCAAATAAATAGCTAGCTGAAGGGGCGTGAAGCAACATGAGTGCATGCATAGAAAATAAACATGAATGCATAATGTATATCTTCTATACAAACATATCAAACAAAAGGTATGTGTTGAAGTTCTGATAAAAATGCATTGGCAGATGAGAATAGCTAAACTACGGAAATACGCCAGAATTTCAGGAGATTAATTAGAGAAAATAAATCGGAGATGACGTGGAAATGGCCACGACAGTCGCTGCCACTGGTAGCGATTGAGTGTTTCATGAGGAAGAGTTGGCGGCCATCTGCGGTGCGAGATGGGGGCGGATGCACATGGATTTACCCAGGTTCGCCCCCGGAGGGTAAAGACCTACTCCTGCTAGATTAGATTATGGGAGACCGAGTTACAAGAGTGGCGAGCTCAGCGGCTAGACAGCGAGTCGCTTGAGGGGGTGTATGATGGAACGTGAGTCTCTAGGATACCCTAGGGAGGTTTATATATGAGGCACCTCGCTAGGGTTTACAAGTTATCACCAGACAAGATAAGGAACCGGAGGCTTTGACCTAGTCCGACTGGGCTTCTGTTACGCTCATGGGCCTCCAGTCGCGAGTCACTGGGCCTTTCCTTCCTTCGTAGTCCAGTCACCGTCTTTCGGATGCACTCGCAGGCCTTTCGGCCCGATCGGAACGTCCTGTTGGGCATACCGCCTTCGGCATATCCCCATCAGTAGTCCCCGAGGCCATCGTTGATGCAGGCGCAGGCGTCCTTTTGGCGTTCGGAGTAGGCGAGCCCAATTTGGGCATCTAGTCGAGTCGGCGATGGACCCCATTAGAAACAAGGAGAATTTCCCCATGTTTCCACTCGTCGTCTCAATGAATGTCACTGCCGCCCAGCCGTCGTCTCGGCGAATGGAAAGACTGCGGGTGGCGGGTGAACTAAAGGAGTTGGACCGTCAAACCTAGTCAAACTATCCGTTGGAATTTCCAACGGTAACTTCGGCACAATTACCATGAGTAAAGGCTACCCTGATTTTGGCGGGTGATGTTTCCCATATAAGGGGAGTGATGGTTCAGCCCCGCAGTCCTTCTTCGCGTTCTTCATTCTTCCTCATTCGTTCTTCCTACCTACAATCTTCCTGCCTGCGTCCTTCCGACTTGTTCTTCCCGTATCGTGCGATTCCACATCCTACCCGATGGTGCCTCCCAAAGGCTCATGGGAAAAATCCAAGTGTACCATAGCCCAGCTTAGATCTTTTGAGGACGCCGGAGTGCTCCGCAAGGGGAATTGGCGGGTTCCCCCTCCTCCGAGACCGAGCCGAAGCCGCGACCCGGCGAGTTCATCTGCTTCCCCAGTCATCTTGAGAGGGGTCTAGGATTCCCCACCTCACACTTTTTTCGCCGCTTCTGCGCGTATTACGCGATCAAGCCATCGGATCTTGGTCCGCATAGCATCGGGCAGCTGGCGATCTTCCTCGCCTTCTGCGAATGTTACCTCGGCTGCAGGCTGTACTTCCCGCTATGGCTGGAGCTCTTCCACGGTCGCATCAGGCGCGAAGCGTCCAACGGCTTGATGCTGGCCGCAGGTGGAGTCACCTTTCAACTGAAGCCGAAGGCCAATTTCGTCAAGCTCCTCCTGCCAAAGAAGGCCGCTAGCAAGTGGAAGAAGAGTTAGTTCTACATTAAAGAAGCCACTCCTTCTGGTGAGGTGGCTCTTCCCGAGTTCGTCGCTGAGAGGAGCGAGCCCCGTTGGTTGGCGCCGAAGAAGCTTCCCGAAGACCAGCGGATGGCCGTCCCGGAAATGATGGATCAGATCCAGAAGTTGAAGGACCAGGGGTTGATTCCGATCAACCTCTACAACTGCTGGCTCGGGCGGCGCCTGGTTCCGCTGGCGGCTCGTCCGCACTGGATGTATGAATACAGCGGGAAGCATGACCCATCCTGAACCAGCAAGGAGTCATGGGAGGCCGAGGACTATAAGGCCGCCCTGAAGAAAATCACCGACGCGGAATTCACCAGTGTGGCGGTCGAGGTCGCCCCGTACACTCCTACAAAGAATGAAGCCCCCACCATAAGTTCTCTTCCCAATCGCTACATCCATGTTTTAGTTTTCAATCTCCTCGTTCGATGTTTTACTCACGGTGGTTCTCATCTTTTTCAGGTGCTGGAGGGCTGGCTCCCTCCGCTCGATGAAGAGGTTCCCCAAGAATTGGAGGAAGACTCCGAGGGGGACCCTTCCGACATCGACGGGGAGGAGGAAGAGGTTCCTCCCCCAGTGCCCGTGGCTCGCAAGACCCGCCTGCAGAGGCAACATGAAGTCGAGGCGAGCCGCAGCCTGGACGAGCATGACAGAGGCGATGAGGTCGCGCAGGAGCACACGTCCCGCCTGCACGCAGGCCTATGTCGCCAGCAAAAAGGCCCACGTCGCCGTCCAAGTCGTCGGGGGTGTTCGAGTCGGATGACGATACCGATGACGAAGGTTCTCCCAAAGTCTCGCACAAGGCCTCAAAGGATGCAGTCTCGACAAAGGGGTTGGAGGGTGAGGACACAGAGGTAGTGGTGGAGGTTCCCCTGGCGGCGACTGCACCAACGGCCTCGGGGGTTCCAATCCAAGAAGCGGCTGAGGCGATGGCGTCCAAGTCGCCACAGCCGCCAAAGGCGGCCGCGTCGGAGCCGGAGATCCCGGCGACTGCAGCTTCATCGTCGAGGAAGCCCGCGGTTTCGTGGGCTTCAGATGTCTTCGAGAGGGGGCTCATCCGCAAGCTGGGTCCCGAGTTGGATAAGCCCGCCCACATTATCACCGGGCTTCGTGTCCTTCCAGTCGCTAAGTAAGTACTACTCCCTCGTCCCAATTCGCCTTGCTCTTTTGTATTGTTGTTATATTGATTGAGGGGGCTCGTGCAGGTTGGGGGCCAAGAAGATTGGCCGTCCTTCGGTGGCCAAGATTCCACCGGCCACCAACATGGGAGAGGGCGACCTACCCAAGAAGAGAAAGGCCACCGGAGATGTGGCGACCGCCGAGGTCGTGAAGAAGCAGAAGGAGGGCACCTACAATGCTGCGACCAAGGGCAGCACCGCAGAGTCAGCTGCTGCGCCAGTCGATGAAGAGCTGGTGGCGACGCGATCGGAACCAGCCTTGGCTGCGTCTGTGCCGGAAGCGTCGGTCCCGACAACCAGCGCCCCCACCAGAGCGTCGGCAACGTTCCCGTGTTTCATGGCGAGGGGATTTCCAGGTGTGGCGGACACGCAGTCTCCACATAGTCCAGAAATCGTGGATGCGGACATTTGATCCCGTCGACTGACGCCGGAGAACTTCACAAGATGCTTGGCGCTGCTATTCAGGTATATCCAGACCCCAAGTTCCTTGTCGCTGAATGTCAGCATCTAGGAACTGAACCTCTTGCTCCTTTCCAGTCTCCGAATTCTTAGTCGCTGAATTTCGGCGGCTAGGAATTTATTTTCTTTTTCCTTCTCCAGTCCCCGAGTTCCTGGTCGCTGAATTTCAGCGACTGGGAACTGGGTGTTGTTTTGCCAAATGCTGAGGCGAGTTGTTTGTTTGCAGGGGTTGCAAAGGGAGACGACCGATCGACAGACCACGAGAGAGCGCTTGGAGCGTGATTTGCGCGAAGCACAAGAGGTGAATCAGCGGCTTCAGGAAACTAATGGTGAGTATCTGTTTGTCCTTACTCTCCTCTTTTGAGTGTGAGCTAGTCGTGTACAGTATGCTGATGGCTTCTTGTAGATGGTTTTCTGGCTGAGATCTCCAAGGCCCGTGAGGGGTATGTTCCGGTCGCCGAGCTAGACGCGGCGAATGGACGAATAGCCTCCTTGTTCAAGGACTTGGAGGAGGCGAAAGCAGCCTCGATTTCTTCCGAGGAGCGAGCGAAGGCTGCCATCGCTACGGCTGAAGAAGAATGCAAAGCCACGGATTCCATCATCATGGGGCTGCACAACGAGCCAAGTGCCTTGGAGAAGCACATCAAGGAGAACTGTCGCAAACTCCTTGGTGAGTCTCTGTCTTCGTCTGACCCTTTTGTCGAGTCCCCGCTTTGGGGGTTTCATAGTTTCACTGACTTCTGACTTTGCAGCTGTGGTAGGCCAAAGCGACCCGGTGGTGCAAACTTACAATGCCTCGCAGTGCGTGACTGTCATGGTGAATGCGGCCACAGCCTCGGCGTTGTGCGTCCAAGCGGCTCTTCAGGGCATGTCCCCCACCGAGGTTATTCCTGGGGGACTTACGGAGGTGTGGCGCTATTTAGAAGAGGTGCCCGCCGTTGTGGAGTGGATGACACGCTCAGCGTTCAGGCGCGAGTCCGCCACAACGTTGAGCTTGGGTCTCGCCCATTTCCCCGACGACTTCGAGCTTGACGATGTGACGAGTGGCTATCCGTCGGCGACTAGCACGGTGGAGATGTCAGAGGTGAGGAAGCTGACCGCGAAGGCCACCCCATACGCCAATCGTGTCTTGGCGATGGGGGATCTGCTACCGTATCAGGAGGCGGTGTTGGCGCCTAGCGACCCTGAGCCGGAGCACCGCGACATGAAGTCGGAGCAGCCCTTCTGGTCGTCGTTGTCGAAGTCGCTGACAACGTACCCGACGAACCCGTGGCAGCCTTTTGTGCGCGTCAAGGGGGTGCCACTGCTTCTTCATCAGGGCCTGTGGAGTAAACAATGTAATTGTCCAAGTTGTGATGTATGCCAAGTGGCGAATGCTGTAAGATATTTTTGCAATATAAGCCAAGGGGAGTCGATCGACTCGTATTGCGACTAGGAATGTGTGGTGTGCATTGTTTTGGTTGAGCGAGTCCCCGAGCGCGTCCGCCCTTTAATGGGGTATAACTGGATTGTATACTTTTGTGTGTTGCTTTGTTTATGTATTGTTTTTATCCCTCGCGTCTTCTGAGTGGCGAGTCCCCGAGCGCGAGTAGGACTGACTTAGAAGCGAGTCCCCGAGCGTGGCGCCCGACCGTATTGGTCATGCTCTTATTGCAGGTTGTGAGTTCGTTGTTTGTAATTCGCCTCCTCCCCTGGCCCAGAGAGCCAGTCCCTTGGCGAGCCCTAGGCAGCTCTCTTACTTGGTGTGTTCCGAGCCACGTGGGGGTTCCTATTTTGCGGAGTCCCCGTGTGTGGTACTTAACCGTTCGAGTCGCTTTGCACGAGGGTGGGAGGGACATGTCCCTGTGGGAAGCGTGTATCGGTTGTCTTGGCCCGGTGGGCCAGTCGGGCTAGGCGACTCCAATGGCGGCTCCGGGTTGGCGTTTTTCGTGGACAACCCAAGGCCCGAATATTTCCGGTGCCCTTGTGCCACACTACTTAGCCGTGCCGGTCGCTCGACCAGAGGTTGACTTCCGTAAGTAGCGTATTGCTAGTATATGTACGAGTGCGAGTGGACACAATTTGTGCGATCCGGATGAATTTCATTATATATTCCGATGGAGTACAATGTGAGGCTCTAAGTATAGAAATTTCTGAGGAGGTTTACGTTGCATGGCCTCCTGACCTCTAGTTGGCCGTCACCCCGTATGTCGATGGGGTAGTAGGCGTCATTGCCAAGGACTCGGCCTATGGCGAACGGACCCTCCCATGGGGGGGGAGAGTTTGTGCATGCCCTTCTTGTCTTGGGCCAGTCGTAGGACCAGGTCGCCTTCCTGGAAGGTGCGAGTTCGCACTCGGTGGCTGTGGTAGCGGCGGAGTCCTTGCTGGTATGTGGTGCGGGAGCGAGCCAGGTCGCGTGCCTCGTCGAGTTGATCGATGCTGTCTTGGCGGGCAACCTCGTTGGCCGCCTCGACGTAGTTGGCGACTCGAGGTGAGTCATGCTCCAGATCGGTTGGCATTACGGCCTCAGCGCCATACACCATGAAGAAGGGCGTGAACCCGGTTGAGCGGTTGACGGAGGTGCGAATCCCCCATATCATAGAGGGGAGCTCGTCAACCCAGCATCCTGGGGTGCGCTCGAGGGGCACCTGGAGTCGTGGCTTGAGCCCATGGAGGATGCTCTGGTTGGCGCGTTCTGCTTGGCCATTTGACTCTGGGTGATTGACTGATGCGAGGTCGAGTCGGATGCCGTGTTCTTCACAGAATTCCGCCATGGCCCCCTTGGCAAAGTTTGTACCATTGTCAGTTATGATGCTGTGCGGGTAGCCATATCGATAGATGAGTTCGCGTAGGAACTCTGTGGCCGTCTTGCCGTCACACTTTTTTATCGGCCTGGCCTCGACCCATTTGGTGAACTTGTCGACGGCGACCAGGAGGTGAGTGAAGCTAGACGGGGCCTTATTGAACGGGCCTACCATGTCCATGCCCCATACGGCGAATGGCCACGTGATGGGGATGGTCTTCAGTGCCGAGCCAGGGAGGTGCGTCTAGTTGGCGTACTTCTGGCACCCGACGCATCGTTGGACGATGTTGGTGGCGTCGGCGTGTGCGGTGAGCTAGTAGAAACCATGTCGCATGGCCTTGGCGACTAGCGACTTGGTGCCGGCGTGATGGCCGCAGTCGCCAGTGTGAATGTCCTGGAGGATCTTGCGGCCTTCTTCCGGCTGTACATAGGGCTGGAACACGCCGGTTACGCTGCGCTTGTGGAGCTCGCCATTGATGATGACGAAAGATTTGCAGCGGCGCATGATCATTCGCGCCTCTGTCTCATTGCTCGGTAGGAGTTTGTGTTCCAGGAAGGCGACGTATGGTGTTGTCCAGTTGCTAGGTTCCACAACCATGGCGACTAAGGCCGGTTTCGGTTGAAGTGGGATCCCGACGTCGATCTCCTTTGGTGGGCTGACCGAAGGTTTGTGGATGATGTCGAGGATGACGCCTACTGGTGGTGCTTGTCGGGTGGATCCGATGTGGGAGAGGGCGTCTGCCTCCTCATTTTTTTGCCTGTCAATCCACTCGATGGAATAGCCGTCAAAGTGTCCCCCAACTGGTCGACAGCTTGGCGGTACGCGATCATTGTTGGGGAGACAGCGTCGCATGTACCGGCGACTTGGCCAGCGACTAGGTCGGAGTCGCCATAGCATCGTAGGCGGTTGACGTTCATCTCCTTAGCGGCTCTCATGCCGTGAAGGAGGGCCTCATATTCTGCCATGTTGTTGGTGCAGGGCTTGAAGTTGAGGTGGAGCACGTAGCGAAGCTTGTCTCCTTTGGGGGAGGTCAGGATGACCCTAGCCGCTGCGCCGTCGGCGTTCTTGGAGCCATCAAAATGGAGCGACCAGTAGTGGAGGCATGGGAGCTTCTCTGGCTGTTGTGCTTCTTCCCAGTCTGCGAGGAAATCAGCCAGGGCTTGTGACTTGATCGCTTTGCGGGGCTCGTACTTGATGTTGTGGACGCCGATTTCGATGTCCCACTTGGCGACTCGCCCGGTTGCCTCGCGATTGCGTATGATGTCCCGCAGGGGCGCGGAGGAGACCACCGTGATTGGGTGCTCCTGGAAGTAGTGTGGGAGTCGCCGTTGTGCTCGGAATACCGCGTACACCAGTTTTTGGCATTGCGGGTAGCGCTGTCGTGAGTCCGTTAGGACTTTGCTGATGTAGTAGACGAGGCGCAGTATGGGGCGCTCCTTGCCCTCTTCCGGTCGTTCGATGACCATCATGGCGCTGACGACTCGAGTAGAGGTCGCGACGTAAACGAGCATTGGCTCTTTGTCGAGTGGCGCGGCGAGTAGTGGTGCCGCGAGTAGCACTTCTTTGAGCACTTTGAGTGCGTCGTCAGCCTCCGCATCCCATTGGAACGTGGGGTTCTTTTGCATCAGGCGGTAGAGGGGCAGTGCCTTCTCGCCTAGTCGGGAGATGAAGCGACTGAGAGCCGCGACTCGTCCTGTCAACTTCTGGACGTCGCGCAGGCACTCGGGTTTCCCGAGTCACGCGATGGTGTCGATCTTGGTGGGGTTGGCTTCGATTCCTCGCTTGGAGACTACATAACCCAGGAGTTGTCCGGTGGGGACGCCGAAGGTGCTTTTTCCGGGGTTCAGCTTGATGTTGTACCTCTGCAAGTTTGCGAAGGTTTCAGCTAGGTCGGTGAGCAGATTGTCCTGGTGGGTGGATTTTACCACCACGTCGTCGATGTAGACGTGAATGTTGCGGCCAATTTGGCTCGCTAGACACTCCTGCATGCACCTCTGGTATGTGGCGCCTGCATTCTTGAGGCCAAACGTCATGGCCGTGTAACAGAATGCGCCGAATGGCGTAATGAATGCCGTCTTCTCCTCATCCTCGACCGCCATCTTGATCTGGTTATAACCAGAGTAAGCGTCGAGAAAGCACAGCGACTCCGATCCCGTGGTCGAATCGATGATCTGATCGATGCGCGATAGGACGAACTCCTCCTTTGGGCAGGCGCTGTTGAGGTTGGTGTAGTCAATGCACCGTCTCCATGTGTTGTTCTTTTTTAGAACCAGGACTGGGTTTGCCAGCCACTTGGAGTACTTGATTGACCGGATGAAGCCTGCGGCTAGTAGGCGCTGAACTTCCTCGGCGATTGCTCGACGGCGCTCTTCATTGAAGGGTCGTGGCGACTGCTTTACTGGTTGCACTTTGGGGTGGGCGTTGAGTTTGTGCTCAGTGAGTTCCCTCGGGACACCTGGCATGTCAGATGGCTTCCATGCGAAGATGTCGCGGTTCTCACGGAGGAACCCGATGAGCGCGCTTTCCTATGCGGGGCTCATGTGCGCCCCAATGGTGACCGTTTAGCTGGAGTCGCTTGGGACGAGCTCGACGGTGCGGGTGTGCGTTGTCGCCTCGAACGTGGAGTTCGCGGCGGTTGGTTTCTTCAGGATGGTGGGGTCATCCTTGTTGATGTTGCCCACGTATTTCGCGAGCTCCTTCGCGTGGTCGGTCTCTGAGGCGATGACAGCGTCTTCCTCCCGACTCGTCGTCAGAGTCTTGGTTGGGGTCCTTGTTGGAGATATGCCCAAGAGGCAATAATAAAAGTGGTTATTATTATATCTTTGTGTTTATGATGAATGTTTACATCCCATGCTATAATTGTATTATTAGGAAACACTAATACATGTGTGTTTTGTAAACATAAGAGAGTCCCTAGTAAGCCTCTTGTTGAACTAGCTTGTTGATTAATTGATGATTATGGTTTCATGATCATGGACATTAGGATGTGATTAATAACAAGGTCATATCATTAGGAGAATGATGTGATGGACACACACACCCATAGTAAGCGTAGCATAAGATCAAGTCATTAAGTTCGTATTGTTGTAAGCTTTCAAACACATAGTAACCTATTCCTTCGACCATGAGGTTATGTTAATCACCATCACTGGATGAATACTTTGATGACATCAAACGCCGCTTCGTAACTGGGTGGTTATAAAAGTGTCATTGGGTATTCTGAAAGTATGTGTTGAAGCTCATGAACCAAGATTGGGATTTGTCCATCCATATGACGGATAGATATGCTCTGGGCCCTCTCGGTGGAATGTCATCTAGTTAGCTTGCAAGCATGTGACTAGGTCACAAGGGATGACATATCACGGAACGAGTAAAGAGTACTTATCAGTAATGAGGTAGAACTAGGTATGGAGATACCGACGATCAAACCTCGGATAAGTATAGTATCGTGAGACAAAGGGAATTAGTTTCGTATGTAAGTGGTTCAATCGATCGCGAAGTCATCGTTGAGTATGTGGGAGCCATTATGGATCTCCAGGTCCCGCTGATGGTTATTGATAGGAGATGTGTCTCTATCATGTCTACATATTCACGAACCGTAGGGTGACACACTTAAGGTTCGAAGTTGTTTTAAGTAGATATGGAATGTGCGTTGGAAACCGAATGTTGTTCGGAGTCTCGGAATGGATCCGGGACATCACGAGGAGATCCGAAATGGTTCGGAGAATAAGATTCATATATAGGAGATCATTTTATGAGATAGGAAATGTTCCGGAGTGTTTGTATGAGGATTCTAGAAGGTTTCGGAATGTTCCGAAGGTTCTAGAAGATATCTTGGAGTTTGCTTGAAAATCAAGATAGGGATCAAGGAGTCCTGTTGGGTCAAGATAAGGAGTCGTGGGGGAGGAGGATTCCTCCCCACCTCCCCAACCCGCCGGCCCCATAGGAGGGGAGTCCTTGTAGGACTCCCCTTCCCTGGCGCGCCCTCCCCTCTTTAAATAGAGGGGCAGGGGCGCCCCCTCCTCTCACGCTCTCATAACGTCCAATCTCTACCGCCTCTCTCCTCCACCATATTCTGCACAGGCATAGGCGAAGCCCTGCAGAATTCTCTACTCCACCACCACCACCACGCCGTCGTGCTGCTGGGATTCCGTGGAGAAGATCTACTACCTCCGCTGCTCGCTGGAACGGGGAGAGGAAGGTCTGCTTCGACTCTGCACGTGTGACCGACTGCGGAAGCGCTGCCGAATTGCGGCGCCGGAAGGATCGTCAACTTGACCAAGGGCGGAAGCGCTGCTGGAACGCGACGCCGGAAGGATCGTCTACTTGACCGAAGGCGGAAGCGCTGCTGGAACGCGACCCCGGAAGGATCGTCCACACGATCTTGAGATCGGCAAGTGATCGACTACATCAACCACGAGATCTAATCTCGTGAACGCTTTCGGATCTACGAGGGTTAGTTCCCATCTATCTCGTTGCTCATGTCTAATAGATTAGATCTTGGCTTTTATCTAGATTAGATCTAGGTTTTGTTCGTTCTTGCGGTAGAATTTTTTTTTTCCACGCTACGAACCCATCAGTGGTATCAGAGCCAGGTTTATGCGTAGATCTGTTGCACGAGTAGAACACAATGTTTTGTGGGCGTTGATGCTTTTGTTGTCGGTGTCTTAGCGTGTACTTTGCATCTTGCGGCATGGTGGGATGAAGCGGCTCGGGCTAACATTACATGTCATCGCACATGAGACTTGGTCCACGCTTGACGTGCAACTTGCTTTGCACAAGTGGCTTTGCGGGCGTCTGTCTCTCCCACCATAGTTAAGATTCAATTTACAATGAGCATCTTGACAACACTTGTATCAACGTTGTGGTCCTTGTTCGTAGGTAAGATCGGTCTTATGCGAAAGCCCCAAACCACGTAAAACATGCAAAGAAAATTAGAGGCGTCTAACTTGTTTTTGTAGGGGTTTTGTGATGTGATATGGCCAACATGTGATTGTGATTGTATTTGATGTATGCAATGATCCTTGTTGTAATATGGCAACCGGCAGGAGCCTAATGGTTGTCTTTAATTCTGTTAAGACCTGCGTGTCTATTCATCTTGTAATAGCTTTATTCCAAGTAGTTGTAATAGTTGCTGGTGATGATGGACAACCATGAGGCGGCGCCACTGACCTTGACGCAATGCTGGTGATGATGGAGATCATGTTCGTGCTTTGGAGATGGAGATCAAAGGCGCAAGAAGAAAAGGCCATATCATATCACACTAATTATGAATTGCCTGTGATGTTAATCCTTTATGCATCTTGTATTGCTTAGATCGCGACGGTAGCATTATAAGATGATCCCTCTCACTAAATATCAAGTAATAAAGTGTTCACCCTTAGTTGGCACCGTTGCTAAGACTCGTCGTTTCGAAGCATCTCGTGATGATCGGATGTGATAGATTCTACGTGTGCATACAACGGGTGCAAGCCAGATTTGCACATGCGGAAACTAAGGTTGTCTTGACGAGCCTAGCATGTACAGACATGGTCTCGGAACACGGAATACCGAAAGGTAGAGCATGAGTCATATAATTGATATGATGAACATGAAGATTGTTCGCCGATGAAACTACATCTTCTCTCGTGAAGATCGGACTTGGTGTAGTGGACTTGGTTCATGTAATCACTAAGACAATGTGAGGGATGTTGTTTTGAGTGGGAGTTCACCTAGTTAGTTTAATAATTAAATTTGAACTCAATTTGTCATAAACTTAGTCTAAACTACTTGCAAATTGTTGTAGATTATGGCGACCCCCTCCATCAATTTCAATGTGTTCCTAGAGAAAGAAAAGCTTAAAAATAATGGAAGCAATTTCACGGACTGGTTCCGTGGACTGAAGATCGTCCTCAGGGCTGGTCAGTTGACCTATGTGCTCGATGCACCGCTAGGTGACCCACCTGCAGATAATGCCACCGATGACGAAAAGAATGTTTTCGCCACTCGGAAGAATCATTACTCCATAGTTCAGTGTGCCATCCTGTACGGTTTAGAAGCGGAGCTCCAACAGCGTTTTGAGCACCACGACCCGTTCGAGATCATTAAGGAGCTCAGGCTAATTTTTGAGACTCGCGCGGCAATGGAGAGCTATGAGGCCTCCGAGAAATTCTTTAACTGTAAGATGGAAGAAGGAAGCTCCGTTAGCGAGCACGTGCTCACCATGTCTGGGTACGCTAAGAAGCTCCAAGAGTTGGGAATATCGATTCCTAATGAATTGGGGATTCACCATCTCCTTCAATCACTGCCACCAAGTTATAAGAACTTTGTGATGAACTACAACATGCACTGCATGAACAAGACGTTGCCTGAACTGTCGTCCATGCTGAAAACTGCTGAAGTGGAGATCAAGAAGGAGCAACAAGTGTTGATGGTCAATAAGACCACCAATTTCAAGAAACGGGGTAAGCCTAAGAACAAGGGCAACTTCAAGAAGGACGGCAAGAAAGCTGCCGCACCTGCTAAGAAGCCCAAGGCTGGTCCTAAACCTGAAACTGAGTGCTTCTACTGCAAGGGAGCTGGTCACTAGAAGCGTAACTGCCCCAAGTACCTGGCGGATCTGAAGAACGGCAACATCAAGAAGAAAGGTATATTTGATATATATGTTATAGATGTGTATCTTACTAGTAATCGTAGTAGTGCCTGGGTATTTGATACTGGTTCGGTTGCTCTTATATGTAACTCGAAACAGGAGCTGCGGAATAAACGAAGACTGGCAAGAGATGTGGTGACGATGCGCGTTGGAAATGGCTCCAAGGTTGATGTGATCGCCGTCGGCACGCTCCCTCTACATCTACCTTCGGGATTAGTTTTAAATTTAAATAATTGTTATTTGGTGCCTGCGTTAAGCATGAACATTATATCTGGATCCTGTTTATTGCGAGACGGTTACTCTTTTAAGTCTGAGAATAAAGGTTGTTCGATTTATATGAGTAATATCTTTTATGGTAATGCACCTGAGATGAATGGTTTATTCTTACTGAATCTCGATAGTAGTGATACACATGTTCACAACATAGATGCTAAACAAATTAAATTGAATGATAATTCTACATACATGTGGCACTGTCGTCTTGGTCACATTGGAGTGAAGCGTATGAAGAAACTCCATTCAGATGGACTTCTTGAATCACTTGATTTTGAATCACTTGAAAGATGCGAAGCATGTCTAATGGGAAAAATGACTAAGACTCCATTCTCTGGTACAATGGAGCGAGCTACAGACTTATTGGAAATAATACATACCGATGTGTGCGGTCCAATGAGTGTAGCATCGCGTGGTGGATATCGTTATGTTCTCACTTTCACGGATGACTTGAGTAGATATGGGTATGTCTACTTCATGAAACATAAGTCCGAAACTTTCGAGAAGTTTAAGGAATTTCAAAGTGAAGTGGAGAATCATCGTAACAAGAAGATTAAGTTTCTGCGTTCTGATCGCGGGGGTGAATATCTAAGTTACGAGTTTGGCATGCATTTAAAGAAATGTGGAATACTTTCACAGTTGACACCGCCGGGAACACCACAGCGTAATGGTGTATCCGAACGTCGTAATCGAACTCTCTTAGATATGGTTCGGTCTATGATGTCTCTTACAGATTTACCGTTATCATTTTGGGGCTATGCATTAGAGACAGCCGCATTCACTTTAAATAGGGCACCATCTAAATCCATTGAAACGACACCGTACGAATTGTGGTTTGGTAAGAAACCTAAGTTGTCGTTCCTTAAAGTTTGGGGTTGCGAAGCATACGTAAAGAAGTTACAACCTGATAAGCTAGAACCCAAAGCGGAGAAATGCGTCTTCATAGGATACCCTAAAGAAACAATTGGGTATACCTTCTATCATAGATCCGAAGGCAAAGTTTTTGTTGCAAAGAATGGATCCTTTCTTGAGAAGGAGTTTCTCTCGAAAGAAGTGACTGGAAGGAAAGTAGAACTCGATGAGGTTATTGAACCTTCTCTCGGATTTGAGAGTAGCGCAGCACCGGAAGATGTTTTGGTGCCGCCTGCACCAATTGAAGAGGAAGCTAATGATAATGATCATGAAACTTCGAACGAAGTTACTACTGAACCTCGCAGGTCAACGAGGGTTCGTACCACTCCTGATTGGTATGACTCTGCCTTGAACGTCATGTTGGTGGACAACGCAGATGACCCTGCGACGTATGAAGAAGCTATGGTGAGCCCAGATTCCGACAAATGGCTAGAAGCCATGAAATCCGAAATGGGATCCATGTAAGAAAACCAAGTGTGGACTTTGGTGGACTTACCGGATGGCCGTAAGGCTGTCGAGAACAAATGGATTTTCAAGAGAAAAACAGATGCTGATGGTAATGTTACTGTCTATAAAGCTCGACTTTTCGCGAAAGGGTTCCGACAAATTCAAGGAGTTGACTATGATGAGACATTCTCACCAGTAGCGAAGCTAAAATCTGTGAGGATTTTGTTAGCAATTGCTGCACATTTCGATTATGAGATTTGGCAGATGGATGTCAAAACGGCGTTCCTTGATGGTGATATTGAGGAAGAGTTGTATATGGTACAACCCAAGGGTTTTGTCGATCCTAAAGATGCTAACAAGGTATGCAAACTTCAGCGCTCCATTTATGGACTGAAGCAAGCATCCCGTAGTTGGAATCAACGTTTTGATAAGGTAATCAAAAACTTTGGATTTATACAAACTTATGGAGAAGCTTGTATTTACAAGAAAGTGAGTGGGAGCTCTGTAGCATTCCTAGTACTGTATGTAGATGACATATTGTTGATTGGGAATGATATAGAACTTCTTAATAGCGTCAAAACCTATTTGAATAATAGTTTTTCAATGAAGGATCTTGGCGAAGCGGCATACATTCTAGGCATCAAGATTTATAGAGATAGATCAAGACACCTAATAGGGCTTTCACAAAGTACATACTTGGACAAAGTTCTAAAGAAGTTTAGAATGGAAGATAGCAAGAAAGGGTTCGTGCCCATGTTGTCAGGTAAGACCTTGAGTAAAACTCAAAGTCCAGCTACGGCAGAAGATAGAGAGAAAATGAATAAAATTCCCTATGCCTCGGCCATAGGTTCTATCATGTATGCCATGCTGTGTACAAGACCGGATATAGCACATGCTGTTAGTTTGACTAGCAGATATCAAAGTGATCCTGGAGAGGAACACTGGACAGCGGTCAAGAATATCCTAAAGTACCTGAATAGGACTAAGGATATGGTTCTTTCTTATGGAGGTGATGAACAGCTTGTTGTAAACGGGTACACCGATGCTAGTTGGAACACCGATCCGGATGACTCAAAGTCACAGTCGGGTTACGTATTTATTTTGAATGGTGCTGCAGTGAGCTGGAGGAGTGCGAAGCAAAACGTTGTGGCGAAATCTTCAACTGAATCGGAATACATAGCTGCTTCGGAGGTTGCACAAGAAGCCGTTTGGATGAAGGAATTCATTACTGAACTCGGCGTGGTTCCCAGTGCGTTGGACCCGATGGCCATCTACCGTGACAACACAGGTGCCATAGCTAATGCGTAGGAGCCAAGGTCACATAGCAAGCTGAAGCACATCAAGCTACGTTTCCACGCTATTCGCGAGTATGTCCGAGATGGTGACATAAAGATTTGCAAAGTACACACTGATCTGAATGTGGCAGATCCGTTGACTAAACCTCTCCCTAGGGCAAAGCATGACCAACACCAGAACGCCATGGGTGTTCGGTATATTACCATGTAATCTAGATTATTGACTCTAGTGCAAGTGGGAGACTGTTGGAGATATGCCCAAGAGGCAATAATAAAAGTGGTTATTATTATATCTTTGTGTTTATGATGAATGTTTACATCCCATGCTATAATTGTATTATTAGGAAACACTAATACATGTGTGTTTTGTAAACATAAGAGAGTCCCTAGTAAGCCTCTTGTTGAACTAGCTTGTTGATTAATTGATGATTATGGTTTCCTGATCATGGACATTAGGATGTGATTAATAACAAGGTCATATCATTAGGAGAATGATGTGATGGACACACACACCCATAGTAAGCGTAGCATAAGATCAAGTCATTAAGTTCGTATTGCTGTAAGCTTTCAAACACATAGTAACCTATTCCTTCGACCATGAGGTTATGTTAATCACCATCACTGGATGAATACTTTGATGACATCAAATGCCGCTTCGTAACTGGGTGGTTATAAAAGTGTCATTGGGTATTCTGAAAGTATGTGTTGAAGCTCATGAACCAAGATTGGGATTTGTCCATCCATATGACGGATAGATATGCTCTGGGCCCTCTCGGTGGAATGTCATCTAGTTAGCTTGCAAGCATGTGACTAGGTCACAAGGGATGACATATCACGGAACGAGTAAAGAGTACTTATCAGTAACGAGGTAGAACTAGGTATGGAGATACCGACGATCAAACCTCGGATAAGTATAGTATCGTGAGACAAAGGGAATTAGTTTCGTATGTAAGTGGTTCAATTGATCGCGAAGTCATCGTTGAGTATGTGGGAGCCATTATGGATCTCCAGGTCCCGCTGATGGTTATTGATAGATGTGTCTCTATCATGTCTACATATTCACGAACCGTAGGGTGACACACTTAAGGTTCGAAGTTGTTTTAAGTAGATATGGAATGTGCGTTGGAAACCGAATGTTGTTCGGAGTCTCGGAATGGATCCGGGACATCACGAGGAGATCCGGAATGGTCCGGAGAATAAGATTCATATATAGGAGATCATTTTATGAGATAGGAAATGTTCCGGAGTGTTTGTATGAGGATTCTAGAAGGTTTCGGAATGTTCCGAAAGGTTCTAGAAGATATCTTGGAGTTTGCTTGAAAATCAAGATAGGGATCAAGGAGTCCTGTTGGGTCAAGATAAGGAGTCGTGGGGGAGGAGGATTCCTCCCCACCTCCCCAACCCGCCGGCCCCATAGGAGGGGAGTCCTACAAGGACTCCCCTTCCCTGGCGCGCCCTCCCCTCTTTAAATAGAGGGGCAGGGGCGCCCCCTCCTCTCACGCTCTCATAACGTCCAATCTCTGCCGCCTCTCTCCTCCACCATATTCTGCACAGGCATAGGCGAAGCCCTGCAGAATTCTCTACTCCACCACCACCACCACGCCGTCGTGCTGCTGGGATTCCATGGAGAAGATCTACTACCTCCGCTGCTCGCTGGAACGGGGAGAGGAAGGTCTGCTTCGACTCCGCACGTGTGACCGACTGCGGAAGCGCTGCCGAATTGCGGCGCCGGAAGGATCGTCAACTTGACCAAGGGCAGAAGCGCTGCTGGAACGCGACGCCGGAAGGATCGTCTACTTGACCGAAGGCGGAAGCGCTGCTGGAACGCGACACCGGAAGGATCGTCCACACGATCTTGAGATCGGCAAGTGATCGACTACATCAACCACGAGATCTAATCTCGTTAACGCTTTCGGATCTACGAGGGTTAGTTCCCATCTATCTCGTTGCTCATGTCTAATAGATTAGATCTTGGCTTTTATCTAGATTAGATCTAGGTTTTGTTCGTTCTTGCGGTAGAATTTTTTTTGTTTTCCACGCTACGAACCCATCAGTCCTCCTCCGCATAGCGCTTGGCGATCTCGAGGAGGTCGGGGATGTTGTTGAGCGTCCGGTAGACCCTCTTGATCTTGGTGACCAGGGGTTCATACCGGCACGTGTTCTTGAAGCAGTGTATCGCCGTGTCTGGGTGGATGCCAGAGGCGTTTATCCACAGTTCTTGCCATCTTTGGATCCACCGGCGAGTCGACTCGCGTTGTCCCTGGATGCATCGCTCCAGGTCCTCTATGGTGCTGGCGCGGGTGTAGGAGCCCTCGAAGTGCCTGACGAAGGCATCCCGCATTTCATCCCAGGAGTCGATGCTGTCGGCGGGGAGCGTGTTGATCCACTGCCGGGACGCACCCTCCATCAGGGGGAGGTAGCGAGCGGCGAGCAGGTCGGTGTGGCCTGCGATCCCCATTTCCATGAGGTATATGTCCAGCCAGACAGCGGGGTCGTACGTCGGGTCGTACTTCTCGATCTCCTTGGGGGCCTTGAAGTTGGCGGGGTATTTTTTCTGCGAATCATTGCTCCGAAGCATTATGGCCCGACTCGGCTAAGCGAGCCTCTTGGTTCCGGGTCGCCGTGGTTGGTGAAGGTGTGCCGCAGGTCGTAGGGCTGGCGCGACCGCCACGCCTGATTGTTGATGTTGTTCGTTCGGGCATCGAGGGGCTGTCTGTTGGCAGCGACCGTGTTGTTCGCCGGTCACGGCTCGTTGGTTGACAACGCGGGGTTGGCGGCCTGTGGTTGGTTCGCCAGGGGCAGGGGTGGTGGGCAAACTAATGCGTTAGCCACGGTGGGGTGGCCGCTTGATGCCACCCTGCTTGCTGATGAGCGGGAGTACAATCCGCCCCCACGGGTCGACTCCTGCGGCTTGTTGCTCGACGGCCCTAACGAGTAGGGCCTTGGCATACTGGATCTATAGCACGTCGTTGGCTTGGATGTCGAGGTTGGCGATCGCGGCGTTGGCCGCGACGACGTTGTCCATCGGGGTGGAGTATAGTGGTAGCCCGTTGGAGTCACGGGCTTCAGGCGAGATGATGATCCGCGGTTGGTCTAGCGGGGGCGCGCGGCCCATGGGTGGTGGAGGGGCCCCAGTCGCTGGTGCACCAGGTGGTGGTCTTGCGGGGTTGCTCCCACCTGGCGGCGCGTTCTCGCAGTATTCGTGCTCGGCGGCGCGTGTAGGGTTGCCTTCGTCGTTGAAGTTCAGGACGCGGCCTTGAACGTTGGAGTTCAGACGGGTCCTGATGCGACGCTGGTGATAGAGCGACAGCTCCCGTGTCGTCTCTCGTTCGAGGCATTACTTCTCGCGCTCGGTGAGTTCGTTGCGTTGCACCTCCGCAAGCCGCAGGCGGGCTTGCTCCACCTCCGTGGTCGTCGCAATCGGCGGGATCGGCGTGGAGAACGGATCTGGCGGGGTTGCCGTGCTACCTGCCGTGTAGATCGCGTTGAAGCGATTGGATCTGGCGCGAAATCCTCGGGAGACTCCGAGCCGGAATCAGAGTGGAAGATCCCCAGGATGGAGGGGTCCTCGAAGTCCTCGGGGTTGGAGACTTGCGTGATCGAGTCCTCCCGTGATGCGGCGGTGATGGATCCGTCGACCGATGCAAGGGTCGCGGAGTCGGCGTCGTCGTTTAGGGCATCGTCGTTGGTGGCGGCATTAGTCCCGCCGCGTCGCTGGCGGCCGAGTTGTACTCGGTGACTAGGCCCCTGATGGAGCGGACTTGCTCCTCCGAAAGCAGATCGCGGTGTGGAGGCGATCCACCGACGATCATCATCGCGGCTAGGTCGATGGCGCCGGTGAAGCCGACGAAGAGGTTGATGGAGCCGACCGGCATCACCACGGTGTTGGGCCACGTAGAGATAAACAAAACTTTTTCCCTAGGCGGTGATCCCAAGATACAGCTCAGGTAGAAGGCCACAAGGATTACCACTAGACGCGCAGTTGCGGAATTGATGAAGCACGTTGCTTGATGCAGTGCAGTCCTCGCGATCCGTTCCGGTTCCACGATCCACGATCCGTACTTTCTTCACGATCGTCGAAGTGCTGAACGTACATCACCTCCGCCGGTATCCACACATACGAGGAGGAGCACCGGCGATGGACTGGTAGGCCCGGTACGGCGGCGACAGGATGGACTGGGGCTAGGGTTTCCAACACATGGAGTGACCTAACCTTTTGCTCTAAGCACCTGCGCCCCAGCTTATATAGGGAGTGAAAGTGGGCTCCACTCACTTGTGGCCCATTCACTAAAAGGCCTATATTAGCCACTACAAGTATCACTTGCTGACTAAGTCCATGTCTCTATTTGGGTCCAACCCAAATAGGTTTCCTGTTTGGGTCTAACCCAAACTTGCTCCCGCTCTTAAGTGTGTGACCCGACAGGCTCATGGTAACCCGGACACGATTCTGAGTCTCACTCATGATCGATCAGTTGGTAGCGGCTCCTAGCAGAACGTGCCAACTCCCAAGTACCAATAAGTCATGACGACATACCTTCCAATGCGACTTTCGTCTGAGTCCCTTTTGCCTCACGATATACCTTGTCGGACTATAGGTGAATGATCGTCATCCCTTAAATAGTCCGACTCTCTTTCTCGATCCGAGATAAGTGATTCATCCGACTAACTCTTAGTCGGTTGCCTCGGTTAACACTTAACCGTGACGCGCATGGCCATGCTTTCCGAATCATATCTTCCGAGAGGGCTCAGAGAATATCTCTCCGGATGGAGGGGCAAAATCCCATCTTGGTTATTCACATCACGCAGCTTGATTCTCAGTCGACCCGAACTCCGCCTTTATAACTGCCCAGTGACGGAACAACGTTTGACAGAACCTAAGTCGGAGATCCTCAACTCGGATTGTGCAATAACCTCAGGTCCAAGGATTGCATTGATTGAGACATGCAAATGACGACTTGTTCGTTGCATCTCAATATGGCTCAGTCCGACTCGGTAAACTCTTTAGCCGAATCCGTGTAAGTCGGAATAGCATCTCCATGCCCATGACAAGTGGAACCTAGTCATCTGCCGACTTTCACATTGGTCTAAGTTGTGTGTCCGGCACAACCTCAATGACCAAGGACAATTAGTATGAACAACATGAATATGCAGTTCCAAAATCGAATCACATATTCAATGATACATATCAGCAGTTCATACATGGACCATAACCTTATGAATACACAGGAATGACATCATACATGATTGCCTCTAGGGCATATTCCCAACAGTCTCCCACTTGCACTAGAGTCAATCTTCCGACATCACATGTCTAGGCATCTAATGCCCATTGCTCTTAGGTGCGCCTCATGCTTCGGCTGTGGAAGTGGCTTTGTCAACAGATCCGCAATGTTTACATCCGTGTGTACCTTGCATAACTTGATATCACCTTGATCCACGAACTAGCGAATAAGGTGGTACCGCATGAGTATATGTTTGTTCTTCTGGTGTTGTCTAGGTTCCTTGGCTTGTGCAATAGCACCATTGTTGTCACAATACACGTCTAACGGATTGGACGAGCCATGAACCACATCAAGATCCATGAGGAAATTCCTCATCCAAACGGCTTCTTTTGCCGCCTCTGAGGCAGCAATATACTCAGCCTCTGTTGTAGACGCAGACACCGTTTCTTGCTAGGAACTTTTCCAGCTCACAGCCCCTCCATTTATCACAAACACATATCCGGATTGCGAACGAGAATCATCCGAGTAAGTGAGATAACTCGCATCCGTGTAACCCTTTACACTGAGTTCATCCTCACCTCCATAAACCAGGAACATATCCTTAGTCCTTCTCAAGTACTTGAGGATATTTTTGGCCGCTGCCTAGTGGATTTCTCTAGGGTCAGCTTGGTACCTGCTCACAACACTTAGAGCATAGGAAACATCTGGCCTAGTACAAATCATAGCGTACATGATGGATCCGATTGCAGAAGCATACAAAATCGCACTCATCCGACTTCGCTCATCAGTTGTCGAAGGACACTGAGTCTTGCTAAGTTTTACGCCATGGGACATCGGTAAGAACCCCTTCTTAGACGATTCCATGCTAAACTTCTTCAACACTTTGTCCAAATATGTACTCTGACTCAATCCAATGAGTCACCTTGATCTATCTCTATAGATCCGGATTCCTAGTATGTAAGTCGCCTCACCCAAGTCTTTCATCGAAAAACTCTTTTCCAATGATTCCTTGGTCTCTTGCAACATCTAGACATCATTTCCAATCAGTAATATGTCATCCACATATAATATCAGAAAGTTCACTTTGCTCCCACTAAAATTCTTGTATAAACAAGAATCATGATCGCTCTTGATGAAGCCAAACGATTTGACTACCTCATCAAAGCGAATGTTCCAACTCCGAGATGCTTGCTTCAACCCATAAATGGATTTCCGAAGTTTGCATACCTTGTCAGCATTAGCCGGATCAACAAAACCCTCGGGCTGTATCATATACACGTCCTCGATTAAATTTCCGTTAAGGAAAGCCGTCTTGACATCCATCTGCCATATCTCATAGTCGAAATAGGCTGCTATAGCTAACATGATCCGAACTGATTTAAGCATCGCTACAGGAGAGAAAGTCTCATCGTAGTCAACTCCTTGAACTTGTCGGAACCCCTTCGCGACAAGCCGTTCTTTATAGACAGAAACATTTCCATCCATATCCGTTTTCTTCTTAAAGACCCATTTGCACTCGACGGGTCTTGCACCGTCTGGCAAATCAACCAAGTTCCAAACTTGATTTTCATCCATGGACTTTAACTCGGATCTCAAGGCTCCAAGCCATGACTCGGAATTAGATACCACCATCGCTTCCGAATAAGTTGCCGGCTCATCACTGTCTAACAGCAACACCTCACGAACACTTCACAATTAGGCCGATCTTCGCAGTGTCGGTGCAATTTCCGGCTCAGGTACCACGTCTGGCTCAACCTCTAAGGCTTTTGCTGACTCGCTGCTAGCCGGTATCTCTCGAATTTCTTCGAGATGCACTGTACTCCCACTGACTCCCCGACTGAGAAACTCTTTCTCAAGGAAGACACTGTTTCGAGCGACAAACACTTTGCCCTCTTCTCGGTTGTAGAAGTAGTAACCCAAGGTTTCCCTCGGATATCCCATGAAAATACACTTATCCGACTTAGATGTAAGCTTGTCCGACTGAAGTCGCTTGATAAAAGCTTCACAACCCCAAATCTTAAGAAAAGACAAACTCGGCTTCTTGCCAGTCGACATCTCATGCGGTGTCTTCTCTACCGACTTTGATGGTACTCTGTTTAGTGTGAACGCTGCAGTTTCTAGACAATATCCCCAAAATGATAAAGGCAGATCTGTCTGACTCATCATTGACCGTACCATGTCCAACAAGGTCCGATTCCTCCTTTTCGACACACCGTTTCGCTGCGGCGTTCCTGGAGGAGTGAGCTGGGGAACTAGTCCACAACTCTTTAGATGGTCATCAAACTCATGGCTCATGTACTCGCCTCCTCGGTCCGACCAAAGAAACTTTATTTTCTTGCCAAGTTGATTTTGTACCTCATTCTGGAATTCCTTGAACTTTTCGAAGGCTTCCGACTTATGTTTCATCAAGTAGATATATCCATATCTACTTAAATCATCAGTGAAGGTAATGAAGTACTCCTAACCACCTCTAGCTGTCGTGCTCATTGGGCCACATACATCACTATGTACTAGTCCCAATAAGTCAGACACCCTTTCACAAGTCTTTGCAAAAGGTGTCTTGTTCATCTTGCCAAGAAGGCAGGATTTGCATGTCTCGAACGACTTCAAGTCGAACGAAGTTAGGAGTCCATCATCATGGAGCTTCTTCATGCGTTTCCAACTTATATGACCAAGCCGACAATGCCAAAAGTAAGTCATATTCAGATCATTTGGTTTCAACCTTTTCATATTTATGTTATAAACAGATTCACCCTCAAGATTCAAAATAAATAACCCGTCCCGGACGGGCGCAAAGCCATGAAACATATCATTCAAATATAAAGAACAACCATTATTCTTAATATTCGACTCATAGCCCTGTCTCATCAAACATGAGGCAGAAATGATGTTTCGAATAAGCACTGGAACATAATAACAATTATTTAGCTCCATTATGAATCCAGAAGGTAAATGAAGTTGCATTGTGCCGACTTCCAACGCAGCGAATTTTGCTTTGTTTCCGACTCTAATGTCAACCTCGCCTCTTGCCATGCTCCTAGTTCTTACCAGTCCCTGCAACGAGTTGCATATGTGAATGACTTATCCGATATCATATACCCAAGAACTACTAGGTGCATCAGCAAGATAAATGTCTATAACATTGCAAACAAGTGTACCTGAGCCAGAAGTCACACCTCCGCTCTTGGCTTTATCAGCCAGATACTTGCTGCAATTCCTCTTCCAGTGGCCATCCGACTTGCAGTAGAAGCAAGTGGATCCGACTGTAGGAGATGGCTTAGTCCCTGAGGAAGCGCTTTGGACTGGGTCCTCCACCTTACCTCCTGACTTTGCCTTCTTCTTCTTAGTCCAAGAACTCTTCTTGAACTTAGCCTTGTTTTGTACCATCAACACTTGACTGGCACCTTTCTTGAGATCCGCCTTAGCCTGCTTGAGCATCCCATGTAATTCAGTGAGCTTCTTATCCATACCATGCATGTGGTAGTTCGATATGAACTGGCCATACGCACTAGGAAGAGAGTTCAAAATTATGTCTATAGCGAACTCTTCGCTAATGGGGTAGCCAAGTCTTTCCAGAGACTGCACGTAACCAACCATCTTGATCACATGCAGACTCAGTGGATCGCCATCCTTAAGCTTGCAGCTCAACAAGGCCTGAGAGACTTGATACCTCTCCTTCTTTGCCTGAGCCGGGAACATACTTTTGAGGCTTTCGATCATATCGTTGGCCTCAACATTCTCGAACTGTTGATGCAACTCTGGTTCCATGTGAGCAAGCATAAGACAGCTAATCTCCGTGGATTCATCACAAATCCAACGGTAGGCATTGGTGGTTGCGACAGTCGCATTCTCATCCGGCTCAGCTGGAAGTGGGTTGTCTAGGACATGATCCTTTTTTCTTGTTTGAGAACAATTCTCAGATTATGATACCAGTTGGTGAAATTAGTTCCATTCAGCTTATCTTTCTCTAAGATGGTTATCAAAGCAAAACCGGAAATCTGAGGAAGACTGCTAGGTGCCATTGATCTACAACAGAAAATAAGCAAAACACTTAAGACATGTATCCATAAAGGAGCAAGCATATTAAACACTTTAATATTTATGCTCCCACTCGAACCAACACCCCTCCGATGGTTACTTAGTGATTCAGGACCCTAAATAGGAAAGTCGACTAGTGAGCTTTAGCATCACTGCTAGCCGTCAAGTGATCTAGGTAGACAACTCCTTGGCAATCGTATCTCATACGACTCCTGTTGGATGGGTGGCATCACATGCCCCAGCTCCCATCCGACTTTTCCCTAAGTCCCACAACCATTGTCATAGACCTGTCTAGATTACCAAGTGCTTCCGCTGTAAGAGTCCGACTCGAACCCACCTAGTCGGAAAGAATTGATAGCACCTCAATTTTATGAGCCCACTACCAAAAATGTCCGACTTGTGATGGTGCAGCACTGGCGGGGAAACCGACTAGACCTTTTTTGAGGGATTACTTTCTACCAAACATCTAATAGAGGTAAAACAGAGACATAACAATAACACAAAATAAAGCAATTATAATGTGAAATGGTATGGCTCTCTTCATGGCGATCTCCATCTCCATAAAGCCTGTAATCTGACTCGTGTCAACTCTTGTCACGTGCCGTCTTACACCATGTAGCCAACTTGTACACCGCCTTGCATGCCATCCGGATTCTCCAAACAGCTACACTAGGTAGTAATGCAAATTACACAAAGAATCTGACATGCAGGCCGTTATACAATAAGATGACAGCACCTAGGCTCCAGCCGGCTGACAAAAAACTGTGATACGCAGATCTCGTATGGATTACACACATCACATGCACATAAGCCATACCATTCACAACATCATCCTACAAAAACAAGTTATGCGTAGATACGATATCTACTGGCGTTGTGAAACACGCAACGACATCTAAGGCAGCGCCCGACGATTTTTCCGAAAACGCAGATCTCATCTGCATTCCGAACATGGATTTCATCATCAGATAAAACAATTTTACCCAAATCTGATCCGGACTCCGATTCGATCAAACCCTTTGATCTTCGATCACCGCATCCGGGTTTACGTGTCACAGTCTACCCCGATGGTGGAAACCGACCGGTAGGAGTATGTCGTTCCATGACCTTAGCAGTTAGATCACGGAAACCAGATCATCCATTCCCCGAGTAGAGTTGGTCCAATCAACTTTGTACAAAACCGATCTATCTCATAGATCGACCACCAAAATCGCAATTAGATCCAATCTAACGCCAACCGCATATCACATATGCGTGATCTCGAGCCTAAAACTAGAAGCTAACGCTCTGATACCACTGTTGGACAACGTAGAGATAAACACAACTTTTTCCCTACGTGGTGATCCCAAGATCTAGCTTAGGTAGAAGGCCACGAGGATTACCACTAGACGCACAGTTGCGGAATTGATGAAGCACGTCGCTTGATGCAGTGCAGTCCTCGTGATCCGTTCCGGTTCCATGATCGACGATCCATACTTTCTTCACGATCGTCGAAGTACTGAACGTACATCACCTCCGCCGGTATCCACACGTACGAGGAGGAGCGCCGGTGATGGACTGCTAGGTCCGGTACGGTGGCGACAGGACGGACTGGGCTAGGGTTTCCAACACATGGAGTGACCTAACCTTCTGCTCTAAGCACCTGCGCCCCAGCTTATATAGGGAGTGAAAGTGGGCTCCACTCACTTGTGGCCCATTCACTAAAAGGCCTATATTAGCCACTCCAAGTCTCACTTGCTGACTAAGTCCATGTCTCTATTTGGGTCCAACCCAAATAGGTTTCCTGTTTGGGTCTAACCCAAACTTGCTCCCGCTCTTAAGTGTGTGACCCGACAGGCTCATGGTAACCCAGACACTATTCTGAGTCTCACTCGTGATCGATCAGTTGGTAGCGGCTCCTAGCAAAACGTGCCAACTCCCAAGTACCAATAAGTCATGATGACATACCTTCCAATGCGACTTTTGTCTGAGTCCCTTTTGCCTCACGATATACCTTGTCAGACTATAGGCGAATGATCGTCATCCCTTAAATAGTCCGACTCTCTTTCTCAATCCGAGATAAGTGATTTATCCGACTAACTCTTAGTCGGTTGCCGCGGTTAACACTTAACCGTGACGCGCATGGCCATGCTTTCCGAATGATATCTTCCGAGAGGGCCCAGAGAATATCTCTTTGGATGGAGGGGCAAAATCCCGTCTTGGTTATTCACATCACGCAGCTTGATTCTCAGTCGACCCGAACTCTGCCTTTATAACTGACCAGTGACGGAACAACGTTTGACAGAACCTAAGTCGGAGATCCTCAACTCGGATTGTGCAATAACCTCAGGTCTATGGATTGCATTGATCGAGACATGCAAATGACGACTTGTTTGTTGCATCTCAATATGGGTTAGTCCGACTCGCTAAACTCTTTAGCCGAATCCGTGTAAGTCAGAATAGAATCTCCATGCCCATGACAAGTGGAACCTAATCATCTGCCGACTTTCACATTGGTCTAAGTTGTGTGTCCTGCACAACCTCAATGACCAAGGACAATTAGTATGAACAACATGAATATGCAGTTCCACAATCGAATCACATATTCAATGATACATATCAACAGTTCATACATGGACCATAACCTTATGAATACACAGGAATAACATCATACATGATTGCCTCTAGGGCATATTCCCAACACGCGGCGTGAGTGACCGGACGTGACGCCGTGATGTAGTTGTTGGGCAGGATCTGCAAGATCCTGCCGATGGCGATCATGCGACCGGTGGCGACCGGCCGATCGATCGGCGACTAGGGTCTCGCCGCAGAACTCAGGCCAGTCCCGCTATGCCCCATGGTGGGCGCCACTGTTGGTGAAATGTCCATGGCAGTCGCTGCCACTGGCAGCAATTGAGTGTTTCGTGAGGAAGAGTTGGCGGCCATCTGCTGTGCGAGATGGGGGCGGATGCACATGGGTTTACCCAGGTTCGGCCCCCCGGAGGGTAAAGACCTACTCCTGCTAGATTAGATTATGGGAGAATGAGTTACAGGGGTGGTGAGCTCGGCGGCTAGGCAGCGAGTCGCTTGAGGGGGTGTATGATGGAACGTGAGTCTCTAGGATACCCTAGGGAGGTTTATATATGAGGCACCTCGCTAGGGTTTACAAGTTATCACCGAACAAGATAAGGAACCGGAGGCTTTGACCTAGTCCGACTGGGCTTCTATTACGCTCCTGGGCCTCCAGTCGCCAGTCGCTGGGCCTTTCCTTCCTTCGTAGTCCAGTCGCCGTCTTTCGGACGCACTCGCAGGCCTTTCGGCCCGATCGGAACGTCCTGCTGGGCATACCCCCTTCGGCATATCCCCATCAGGAGAAGACGTGCATATAGACTTGCCTTTATAGGTCCATTAAGCTACAACAAAAAAATCACATCATGACCAGATGAACCTCATATTTCTCAATCTTCAAAATATACTATCAAATCATAGATGATAGCAGCCTATCAAGTACTACAGTGATCTGAAGCAATCCTTCAAGATCATATCAAGCTACTTTAGTGATCAATGCAATCCTGCTTATTACTTACACTAAACTTGACAAGATTTAGCTATTGGTGCACATACAGATTCAAGCTAAAAGTACCATAACAGGACTAATAAACTACAAAAGTTGTCTACAGAAAGAAGCTCAATAACTACCAAGCCAAACTCAGTCAATGCTCGGAATTATAATCTAGAAATATCACTGGAACAAATAGCAGGGCATCATATAGTCATCTACCACAACCAAGTCTTAGCGGCACAGTACACATTGCTCATGATCAGTAGAGGAAAAAAGATAGGAATATGGGACCAGATCTTAGCAGCGCATGAGCACTAAGGTTAACATCAATAAAAGAGATAATAAACTCTGATGGAAAAGAAAAGCCTATACAACAAATGTCCACATTCAACATTGTCATTGCATTACAAAAATTGTGATGCATAGAAAGTTTGATAAACATCAAGGAGAACGATAGTCACATCACAACTACTACCATTGCATAGCCATGTGAGACCAGTACAAAAATCGCTATTAGAAACATACCCACATGATAGAATTATAGAGGGATTTGGCTCGGGGTCAGAAATTCGAGTTGTGGCTTACTGGTGGGAGGCGATGAGGAGCTCCTCGTTCTTGGCCCCTTGAGGTTTTCGGTGCCGAGCTTGACGAGGAAGGAGCCCTAGTGCAGCCTCTCCTTGGGGACCGAGTTCTCCGGCATCCGGTACCTGCGCCCACAAACACATCAACGAGAGGAACCAGAGACTAGGAGAGAACCCGAGAGAGATAAACCGAGAGGGGGAGAAGGGAAATAAAGAGAGGAGGCATGGCTAGGTGAGGTCCTGGTGCGGCGAACCCTTGAAGAGATCCGGCGACCCCGAGGCTGGATGTATCGGCATCGTAGATTGGTCCACCACGGGATGTGTGGAGGAAAGGAGGAGGAAATACAGAACTAGCACGCCGGGCTTAAAGCGCCGGCATATCCTACCTGAGCTAGGTCATCGGCGCCGAGGCAGGCGGAGGTTGACAGGGTTGTCGATGGCTAGGCTGCTGGGGATGCCGCACGACAGGGACGAAGCGGGAGATGGGAGGGAGAGGGCTATGGAGCTAGCAGAGGGCAGAGGTCTATGTGGTGTCGACCGAAGGCAAAGAGGGACAAGGGAGGAGGTGGTGGCGGTGATGTCAATCGCAATGTGTATGGAAAGACGGGGAGGTGGCGGCGGGGTATTAGCCTCATGGACAAGAGGGGATTAGGGTTCGAATGTTCTACGCGATCGTGATCTTTTTTGAGGTGAAACCGTAGGGAAAGATCCGCGCTGCAATTTTTTTAATTATATATGAGTATGTTACAAAATGAGAAAATGATCTAATGTAGATCAATTACATCTTAATCTGAGACAATCTATTCTATCCCTAATCTAATTGCTGATTGAGCCAAGCTTTGAATTTCTCCTTGTATTTTCCTTTGATTCTGAATTGTATCCATATCATTTCCTAGTAGAAAATTGCTTTCCATCTATCAAATGTGGGTCTTTTGTCTTTGAAAATCTTCTCATTTCTGCAAATCCAGATGCCCCAGGAAGTCATGATAATAATCTCCATTGAAAATGGTAGATGTAACTTTTCTTTGATGTTTGAAATAGCTTCTAATCCTGTTAGATTTGCAGTTCTGTTTCTGGAAATATGGTCCCAACATTTTTTTGCAAATGGACAATCCTAGAAAAGATGAATTGATGATTCTTTTGTGATGCAGTTGGATGTAACATAATTGTAATCAGGAAGGTTGAAATTCTTCCTCATCAGTAGGTTTCTTGTATTCAATCTGTCCAGTAGTAGAAGCCAGAAAAAGAACTTGTGTTTATTTTGATAGGAGGTTGCCCAAACCCAGGAAAAGTGTGGTGGTGATGGTGAGTATCCAATCATCGCTGAGTAGGCTTTTTTAACTTCGAATTTGTCTGATCCCCAGATATAGTTCCAATTATCATGGGTGTCCTCCTGTATGTCATGCCTGAATTCCTCGCATCTATCTTCCAGTACTAAAAATTCAGAGAAAGCCTGATGAGATAGAGGTAGGTGGAAGTTATCTTCAAGAAATTCAGCATGAAGGAAATCATGAACACTGATGTTTGTGGACTTAGCATAGGACATAAGGTAAGGGAACTTATTCATCATGCATTCCTCTTGCCAAAGGTCAGTCCAGAAAAAAGCAAATCTGCCAGATTTCATATTGCATTTAGCCATGCCTTTAAAGTTGTCAATTAATTTGATATGTGACTTCCACCAAAAAGATCCCTCCATGCTTCTTCTAGGTAATTTTCCATTTTTTTAATAAGTCTCCCATATGAGATGAACCCAAGGTATGTCTTGGTGGTTGTAGAATTTGTCCAAATTTTTCAGTAGGAGGGCATTATTTTGAATCTATAGGTTTAGTACCCCTAAACCCCCTTGATTTTTAGGACGGGAGATTTTGTCCCATGATATTAGAGCTTGTCCTTTTGCTTGCACATCTTCAGTCTTCTTTCTCCACAGACAATATCTCATATATTTAATAATTTGATCCTTGATGGCTATTGGCACCTCCAAACAGCTCATATAATATAGAGGAAGTGAGGAGAGAACCGATTTGACCATCTGCAGTTTTCCTCCATAATTCAAGAAATCAGCAATTCCACATAATCTTCTTTCCACTCTCTGAACTATGGGAAGAAAATGCTCCATAGTTGGCTTAGAAATGCTTAATGGGAGTCCAAGGTAGGTAAAGGGGAGGCATCCAGTTCTACAGTTGATTGTCATAGAAAAATGTATCCGTCTATGATTATATGTGTTTATTGGCATCATGCTGGATTTCAAGTAATTGACTTTGAGTCTAGTGGAAATTGCAAAAGTTTGTAGTAGTGCTTTCATTAGACTTAGAATTTCAAAGTACATCGGAAATTGCAAAACTTGGAAATTGCAAAGTACATCGTGATCTGGATGTGTGAAGGATTTCACCAAACTACCCCTAATCTTATGTGTTGCAAGACTCTGGGAACATCGAGGTATTTCGGTCCTTTCATGCATAAAGTCTAGGGGGACGGGGATGGCGCTGTGACTTTGGGGCATTGGATGGAACCCATCTGAACGGTTGAGATCACCTTCGGCATGCTAATCCGTGGGTACCCTAGTTCCCTCTTATGAATGGTTGGCTCTATTCTATAAGGTTGAGGGGGTTTCATTTTCTAAGTGTCAAATGACCAATGTTACGGCCAAAATCATAATATAGTTTGTGATTACGTGAACATATTATGCACACATGTGCATCATGGAATGGCGAACAATATTGTCACATGAAGTTTTCTTTTTCATCACACAAAAATGCATTTTCCATTTTCGTAGTATAAAAACGGGGCATTTTGTGAAGCAACCACCAAAGTGCTAATTAAAAATGCTACCACCATATTTTTAAAAATACTAGACCATATTACATGGACAATGTCCCAACCGGGGTATCTCAAACCTTTCTAGACACCCCTCGCGAAAAAGACAAATGCCTTCTGAATCGGCTGGAAGTGGGTCCAATTTGAACTACAGGTACATGATCTAATGCTCATGATTTTTCGCAAAAATCATTTTTGGTTCACAATATGTTGTTTTATCAGAGATCCAATGCAAGTTCAACAAGGCTCAGCCGCTAGCTAAGAACCTTCATGTCCACCGTTTTGACCATAGTTTGAAAAGGACATAAAAATTCAAAAACGGTCCAAACAAGGTGAATCCTTCGCGTGGCGTCATATTATGTGACATAGTTGCAAGAAAAAATAACAAACTTGGTATATTGGTTGCATGTCGAAAAAACCTTCACATAAATGACCTATCATGTTTGAGGTTTCATGGCTTTCACGCCAAACGACCAATGTTACTGCCAAAATCACGATATAGTTTGTGATAATGTGCCCATATTGTGCACGCATGTGCATCATGGGATGGCAAACAATGTTGCAGCAGGAAGTTTTCCTTTCCGTTGCATGGAAAAGTCATTTTCTATTTTGCTAGTGCCAAAATCGGGGCGTTTTGTGAAGCAACACCAAACGGTGAATACAAAATGGTACCACCCCATTTTTCAAAAATACTAGACCCACCTTACATGAACAATGTCCCAACCGGGTATTCGCAAACCTTTCCGTCAACCCCTGGTGAATAAGACAAATGTCGGCCGAATCGGTAGGAAGTGGGTTCGGTTTGAACTACAGGTACATGATCTAACACTCATGATTTTTTGAAAAAATCATTTTTAGACTCACAATATGATGTTTCTTCAGATATTCAATGCAAGTTTAGTGAGGCTCATCCCCTATCTTCATGCCCGCCGTTTTGATCATAGTTTGAAGCGAGAAAATTTTGAAACGGACATAAAAAATTCAAAAACGGTCCAAACAACGTGAATCCTTCGCGTGGCGTCATATTTTGTGACATAGTTGCAAGGAAAAATACCAAACTTGGTATATTGGTTGCATCTCAAAAAAGCCTTCACAGAAATGACCTATCATGTTTGAGGTTGCATGACTTTCACGCCAAACGACCAATGTTACACCGAGAATCATGGCATAGTTTGTCATATTGTGCCCATATTGTGCACTCATGTGTACCATGGGATGGAGAACAATGTTGCGGGAGGATGTTTTCCTTTCCGTTGCACAGAAAAATCATTTTCTATTTTGCTAGTGCCAAAATCAGGGCGTTTTGTGAAGCAACACCAAACAGTGAATACAAAATGGTACCACCCCATTTTTTTAAAAATACTAGACCGACCTTACATGAACAATGTCCCAACCGGGGATTCGCAAACCTTTCCGCCCACCCCTGGTGAAAAAGACAAATGTCTGCCGAATCGGTAGGGAGCGGGTCCGGTTTGAACTAAAGGTACATGATCTAACACTCCTGATTTTTTGAAAAAATCAATTTTAGACTCACTATATAATAATTCTTCAGAGATCCAATGCAAGTTTAGCGAGGCTCATCCTATATCTTCTTGCCCGTTGTTTTGACCAGAGTTTAAAACGAGAAAATTTTGAAATGTGCATAAGAAATTCAAAAACGGTCCAAACAAAGTAAATCCTTCGTGTGGCATCGTATTATGTGACGTAGTTGCAAGGAAAAATTCCAAACTTGGTATATTGGTTGCATCTCGAAAAAACCTTCCCAGAAATGACCTATCATGTTCGAGGTTTCACGACTTTCAAGCCAAACGACCAATGTTATGTCCATTATTGCGACATAGTTTGTGATAATGTGCCCATATTATGCACGCATGTGCATCTTGGGATGGTGAACAATGTTGCAGGAGGAAGTTTTCCTTTTCGTTGACGGAAAAGTCATTTTCTATTTTGTTAGTGCCAAAATCGAGGCGTTTTGTGAAGCAACACCAAACTGTGAATACAAAATGGTACCACTCCATTTTTCAAAAATACTAGACCCACCTTACATGAACAATGTCACAACCAGGGATTCGCAAACCTTTCCATCCACCCCTGGTGAAAAAGAAAAATGCCTGCCGAATCGGCAGGAAGTGGGTCTGGTTTGAACTAAAGGTACATGATCTAACACTCATGATTTTTTGAAAAAATCATTTTTGGACTCACAATATGCCATTTTATCAGGGACTCACTAAAAATTTAGTAAGACTCGACAAATATACGAGTCACTCCCATTGTTTTGACCGCGTCTTGAAATTGGCATAACTTATTAAAAACATTTAAAAAATAGAAATCCTTCACACTGCATAATTTTATATGACAAGAAAGTTATGCACCTCCTAAAGATGAACCAAATTGATTTTTATATCATTTCAATCCAAAGTCATATGAAAAAATTATAGGGAAATTAAGTTTTTAGTCTTTTTGAAAAAAAATAAAATCCCTCCATTCGTGTGGTCTCAAACTTTAGAAGAAGCCCATAGTTTTCAGTAAAATCGGCATTCTAATGACTATTGGGATGTTGGCCCAGCCGGTAGGGAAAAATATTCAGGAGAAAAAAAGAGGAGGCCATTTTGTCCCAGGCCCAACACTATTTCAGAATATCCAAAAACATTCATGCATGTTATGTTAACAAGAGCGATTTGGTTGTCCAGTGGTTTGGTTCCCTCCTGGTTAGGAGGTGGTCGGTGGTTCAACCCCCCACGGCACCCAAATTTTTTTCTTAATTTCTAGTGGGATTCGGTATATACAAAAACTATCACACGTTGTTCATTTATGTGAACGAACCATTGGTGGAGTGGTCTGGTTGCTTCAGCGAGAGGAAGGTGGTCGTGGGTTTGAACCCCCATGGCTTCCTTTTTTGTCTTAATTTCTCGGTTCAAGTCCGTGCAGCCCTTTTTTCCTTAATATCCGCCGCACCACTTGTTTAATATCAAAATGACATGTAGACCCCACTAGTCAGTGGTACTAAATAAAATACCAGATTCACTTGTAGACCTCACGCAAATGGATATGTCACATGACACATTGACGAACTGCTTAGGTGGCGGTCTAGTCACCCTCTCTATAATTGAGAATAAATTGTTATTATATGATATGACCATCTAAATTGGTTGTAATCTCCTGGATAAAAGGCTTTAGACCAGTCCTATTCATCTACGACCATTTCATGTCAGGACACTATGACCTTTTTGATAAAATTGGTCGTTATTTTTCAAGCTTTGGACCCTCCCAAATTCCTTACGACCAACTGGTCCAGAATGGTCATTGATCTATGACCAAAAAATCCATTGTCGTTTTTAAAATGTCACTAGTGAGCAGATATCTTGTGGTGTGGATCCATGTGGTTTAGGAAAATAACACACATACAATGACTCTAGTGGATCCATGTGGCTTAGGAAAAGAACACACATGCAATGACACAACGGATCCATGTGATTCAGGAAAATAACACACATGCAATGACACTAGTGGATCAATGTGGCTTAGGAAAAGAACACACATGCAATGACTCTAGTGGATCAGTGTTGTTTAGGAAAAGAACACACATGCAAATGTGACAAGTGGATCAATGTGGTTTAGGAAAAGAACACACATGAAAATGTCACCAGTGGATCCATGTGGTTTAGGAAAAGAATGCACATGCAAATGACTCTAGCTGATCCATGTGGTTTATGAAAAGAACACACGTGCAAATGAATCGAGTGGATTCATGTCGTTTAGGTGAAGAACACACATGCAATGACTCCAGTGGATCCATGTGGTTTAGGAAAAGAACACACGTGCAAATAATTAGTGGATCCATGTTGTTCACGAAAAGAACACATATACAATGACACTAGTCGATCAATGTCGTTCAGGAAAAGAACACACATGCAATGATACCAGTGGATCAATGTGGTTTAGGAAAAGAACACACATGTAATGTTCTCAGTGGATCCATGTGGTCCAGGAAAAGAACACACATGCAATGACACAAGGGGTTCACTATGGTTCAGGAGAAGAACACACATGCAATGTCATCATTGGATCCACATGGTTTAGGAAAAGAACACACATGCAATGACACCAGTGGATGAATGTGGTTGAGGAAAAGAGCACACATGCAGCAGTGACACCAGTGGGTCAACGTGGTTCAAGAAATGAACACACATGCAATGTCACCAGTGGATCAATGTGGTTTAATAAAAGAACACAGATGCAAATGCCACCATTGTATCAATGTGGTTTAGGAAAATAACACACATGCAATGACTCTAGTGGATCCATGTGCTTTAGGAAAAGAACACACCTGCAAATGTGACCAGTGGATCAATGTGGTTTAGGAAAAGAACACACATGAAAATGTCACCAGTGGATCCATGTGGATTAGGAAAAGAACACACATTCAAATGACTCTAGTTGATCCGTGTGGTTTTGGAAAAGAACACACATACAAATGACTAGTGGATTCATCTGGTTTAGCTAAAGATCATAAATGGAACGACTCCAGTGGATCCATGTGTTTTAGGAAAAGAACACACATGCAAATCATCAGTGGATCCATGTGGTTCACGAAAAGAACACATATGCAATGACACTAGTGGATCAATCTGGTTCAGGAAAAGAACACACATGCAATGATACCAGTGGATCAATGTGGTTTAGGAAAAGAACAGACATGCAACATTATCAGTGGATCCATGTGGTTCAGGAAAAGAACACACATGCAATGACACAAGTGGTTCACTATGATTCGGGAGAAGAACACACATGCAATGTCACCCGTGAATCCATGTGGTTTAGGAAAAGAACACACGTGCAATGACACCAGTGGATGAATGTTATTGAGGAAAAGAGCACACATGCAATGAGACCAGTGGGTCAATGTGGTTCCGGAAAAGAACACACATGAAATGTCACCAATGGATCAATGTGGTTTAGTAAAAGAACACATATGCAAATGTCACCATTCGATCAATGTGGTTTAGGAAAATAACAGACATGCAATGACTCAAGTGGATCCATGTGGTTTAGGAAAAGAACACACATGCAAATGTCACTAGTGGATCAATGTGTTTTAGGAAAAGAACACACATGCAATGTCACTAGTGAATCCATGTGGTTTAGGAAAAGAACACACATGCAATGTCACTAGTGGATCCATGTGGTTTAGGAAAAGAACACAAATGCAATGACACTAGTGGATCCATGTGGTTTAGGAAAAGAACACACATGCAATGACTCTAGTGGTTCCATGTGGCTTAGGAAAAGAACACACATGAAATGACACAACAGATCCATGTGGTTCAGGAAAAGAACACACATGCAAGGACACAAGTGGATCAATATGGTTTAGTAAAAGAACACACATGCAATGACTCCAGTGGATCAATGTGGTTTAGGAAAAGAACACACATGCAAATGTGACCAATGGATCAATGTGGTTTAGGAAAAAAACACATGCAAATGTCACCAGTGGATCCATGTGGTTTAGGAAAACAACACACATGCAAATGACTATAGTTGATTGTAGCACCCCGGGTAAAAGCACTACTAGAAAATCAGCGTGTTGTTTTATTTTGTACATCATCATGACAGCATGCTCATGTCATCATGCCACATTGCATTTGAGCATCATATAAATATTGCATATTTGTTGTCTTGCTTGTGTTCTTGCTATGACCAATATCTCTCCCTCTTTTATATCTCTATTTTTTGTTTCTATAACTTTGGAATCCACTTGGAAGAATCCCACTATTTCCTAAATGCTTTTATTCAATTTTTTGAAACCCTAAACCCCATATCTCGTATCATGCACAAAAAGAATATGGTGGGCATTCTTCTTCTTGACATGTCTATTTTCCCTCTTGCCCTATTTTTGTAGATCCTTCCTCGAAGTTCAAATCCCTGGAAAAAGATTCAAAACAAGTCATTAATTGAAGTGGTTTGGTAGAAGAAACAAATAGCAAAATAAATGTAAAAGGAAAAGGAAATAAAAGAGAGAGTTTCACCTGGCCACACACAAGCAGCCACCTCCCTAAACAAACAACCCGACGGCCACCGTTTTCCTCCTCCCTCCTCCTTTTTGGCCCAGCCCACCCAGCGAAGGGGTACAGCATAAGAGCCTCTCGCCGTCGATCGTCTTCAGTCACGCACGACGCGTGAGCCTCTCCCGTGGCCGACGTCATCGCCACCCACCATAGCGCCGTGCTCCACCTCCTCTTCCCTCGTTTTAATCCCCACCCAAGGCCCCTTCAAACCCTACCTCTCTTCCCCAGCGCTGCCACCGTCTCCTCCATCTCCTCCTATCTTTTTCTCCACCTCTCTGTGAGCAACCGAGAGCAGCATGGCCACCTTCCCCCAACCACGCCATGAACTTCACACGTCTGAACTGAGCCCGGGAACTGAACCAGGACGTTTCCCTCATCAAATTTGCTGGATGAGACAGAGCTCGAGCTGCTGAGGAGGTCAGCAAGGTCTTCTTCCTGTACGCTTCCGTGCTCGCCGTCGCCTTCTTCTTCCCTGTGTCGATGACTCCAGCTACTCCGGCCTCTCCCAATGCTCCAGCGACCTCCTGGTGAGACTCCGCCTCTATCTAGCCTTTCCCCGCTTCTCCTCCGTAACCGTAGCCTCGCCTCCGTCGAAGTATGCGTGCGCGCCCACCATGTCCGATGCCACGGTCGAGCTCGCCCGCGAGCACGCGTTCTCTGCCGCATGCACGCTGCACCAGTGCATTCCCGCCCTCCTGCATATCTATGGGCGCGCCTCACAGCGCACATCACGGACACGCTCCATCGCCGGAAGATGCGGTGCCGCTGGCTGCCGCACACGAACAGTACACGTGCGCGCAGAGCAGTATCGCTGCAGCCTCTGTTCCTTGCCTGTTTCCGGCCGCCTCAGCTCAAGTTTGGTGCCGGCCTCACACACACAGGTTTACAGATCATCCAGATACTTAGCGCATAAAACGGATCTCAAAACGATGCCCGGTGCGACTTAGAAATCTCTCCCGAAATTAAAGAACTTCATTGTTCTGCGTGATAGTTTCAGTCCGAGTTCGTCAGTTATCGCCGTTGTCTTCATCCTCTGTTCCCATCGATCTACCGACCTCCACAGATGACCTCCGACGGATTCTTCGCGGATATATCTTTTCTGATGTCCCATCTACGCACAGCAACAAACGTAACTCAAATCAGAGCATAAACACGCTCAGAATAATCCGGCGAAAATCAGGAAAGCTAGCTGCACGATCAGAGAAAATCAGTTTAGTACGCGCATGTATGACTCAGATTCACCTCTGTTCCCAAACAATTTCCGGTCGCTATAGATAATATCTGCAGCACCTATTCACGGTGAACTCTTCTCCGAAGTACCAGCTACACATCGCAACTAACCATGCATCGAACGGAGCTTGAACGAGCTGGGAATCATCGCAAGAAAATCGTACCAGCTCGCCGAAAACTCTTCTCAAATTCAGTTTCTTTGACATTCCTGACCTACTCCTGACACTTTCTTGAAAATCCTGCTGGTATTTTCAAATCATTTATAATTCTTTATATGAAACTCATAGACAAATTGGTTTGAATTGTTTAAGAAACTCATATAAAATTTGTTTCAGTGTGGATTATCATAAATACTTAAACCACTTAACTTTTGTCTATTCTATTAGAAGACGAAATAATTAATATCTCTTAATCCGTAAATCAAAATTCGACAAATAATATGTCTAAATCGATTAGCGCGACGAACCCTTTACACCTGTGCATTCCACACTTATAATCGCACCATGCATCATGGATAACATGTAAAATCAAAACTGTTTATGCAAGGCAAACATGATGTCTCACTAATATTGTATCATCAATATGCTATGCTTATGACATCTTTACAACATGATTTGCATCATTAACTTGCCATGTCATGTATCATATCATGATCATGCCGGTTCTTCTGCATGAATTGTAATTGTCGCATCCGTTGTTTCTTTTAGTGCTTTGGTTCTTCGCGGATTAGGCCGTTGAGTTGATGCGAGTATCGACAAGTTCTCCGGATAATGTACCTTCGGCAGTGTTCCCAGGCGAGCATTCTTCCCCTTTCTACCTATTTTTCATTTATAGTCTTTACTTCCTCATGTTGATCTATTGCTATCTGTGTTGTCGATGCTTTAGTTTTCCGTACCAGTTATATCCCCTGCAACCTATATTGCCTTGGACACATCCTATTGTCTGTTGTTTGATTGACAGTCGGCATTGCGAGTCGTAGTTGCTTGCTCGGGTGCTGCTTCGTTCCGTCGATGTTCCACCAGGGTTGGGAGGTTGGCACATGCTTAATGTTGGAGATGATAATTACTTCAATTACAACTTGATAATTTAAATGCTGGAAATAGATATAACTAATGCAGAGGCACCGGTAGGGAATAGCTAATATTTGGTTTTTAACCGCTCACTTGTGTCCCGTAGGCCCTGAGTACTTGATACCTGTTCCTTGACTATCGCACTATCCGTATGTGGGACCATGAATCCCCTTAGTCAGAGTTTGATTCATTTCTTATTTCTTGGGGCCACAAACTAGTTTGGGGCTTTATTACTATCGTGTACTTATGCCATGCTTTACTGCTTTATTTACGATTGTGCGTGGAGTACCTGTACTGTTTAGGATCGCGGCACGATTTCGTGGTATCGATAAGCTCAGTCACACTTTAGGGTTCTCAGTCGTTTACAGCCGTTTTCGCAAACCCTGGGTCTGTTTCGGAGCCAGCCAACTTCATTACAGGTAGCTTATTGGGGTGGCCCCCCAAAATATTTTATGAATCTTGTGATTGCTTTGTCGTGAAAGCCTCGTTGGGTTTTTATTTGGTTTTTCTGAGGTTGATCGTGCGTGTGTTGCTATTTGTGCACCCCTACAGGGTAAATCTTTCTGAAAGCCGTGTCCGCGGTTATGGACGACTTGGAGCACAGTATCTCGATCATAGACAACTATAACTAAAGTAGTGCTATAAATTTATCTTTGACATGTCTAGTAATCAGTTTCACTACAATGGAATGAGTAAATAAAAGTGCCAACAACTGCTGGAGTTGGGATGTCTCATGCTAATTGTATATGACTAGTAAGTATTGCCACTATAATGGAATGGTTAACTAAAACCACCCACTGCTTACGATATTGGGATGACTCATGCTATCTATATCTGACTAGTAAGTGCTGCAACTATAATGGAATGAATAAAACTGCCAACTGTGTGAGTTCCTCGGTTTGACTTCCTCGTTTGGTCTCGAGGGGAATACCAGGATGGGTATGATTGATTTTAGTATCAGGTTGGATCCGAATAGGTCTTTCTTACCCCTCTCTAATAGCTGACAGTTATATCGAGTCTCTATAGGTTGTATAGTGCATGCTTCGCTGACGCTTCAGTCCACCATACCTATGTAGGCGAGAGCTGCTGAATTCTAGACTCGCCATGTACTGGCCTCAGTACTGACCGCTCCCTTTTTACTTTGCCCTTTGTCGGCACCCTTTTGTTTAACAGGGCTAAGTTCGACGTTGCTAGCAGGGTTACCCTTTTGGCTTGGCCTGGGCAGGGTTATGGACGCCATTGGTTATTCTTCAGGGCTCTTAGCCCCTTTTGCATCTTATCCGTACTCGGATGTTGTATCGTTTTCAAGGTGCTTTGGATCTTTGTAATATATATCTATATCCTTGACTCATGGAGTCATTGTTGTATATATATGTTATGTGGGTTCCATCGTGGACTATTGTGTAATGATATTACTTTGTTTTCCACCCGCACGCAAGTGCCCGGTGGGCATCTTTGAATCGTTTCTATGCGGGTTTGGCAGGAAATGCTAAAACTTTCATAGGGCCAATTCGAGGGTGTTACATTGATCCATGTGGTTTAGGAAAAGAACACACATGCAAATGACTAGTGGATTCATGTGGTTTAGGTAAAGAACACACATGCAATGATTCTAGTGGATCCATGTAGTTTAGGAAAAGAACACACATGCAAATCATCAGTGGATCCATGTGGTTCATGAAAAGAACATGTATGCGATGACACTAGTGGATAAATGTGCTTTAGGAAAAGATTACACATGCAATGACACCGATGGATCAATCTGGTTTAGACAAATAACACATATGCATTGTTATTAGTGGATCACTATGGTTCAGGAGAAGAACACACATGCAACAGTGGATCCATGTGGTTTAGGAAAAGAACATACATGCAATGACACCAGTGGGTCAATGTGGTTTAGGAAAAGAACATGCATGAAATTTTCACCAGTGGATCCATGTGGTTTAGGAAAAGAACACACATGCAATGAATCAAATGGATCCATGTGGTTTATGAAAAGAACACATATGCAAATGTCACCTGTGGATCCATGTGGTTTAGGAAAAGAACACACATGCAAATGACTCTAGTTGATCTATGTGGTTTATTAAAAGAACACACATGTAAATGACTCTAGTGGATCTATGTGGTTTAGTAAAAGAACATAGATGAAATGACTCCAATGTATCCAATATTATGAAGTTTCATAACAAGAGGAAGGTACTGGGAGAAAACGAGTCGGAGGCGGAGTCTGAGGTGGACTCACCACCTGCTGGCGCGGCCAGGGGAGGGCCCACGCCACAGGGTGGTGTGGGCCACCCTGGCTCCGTTTCCATCCCTTTTTCGCTTCATAGCTTCCCTTATTGACTGAAAACTGCAAAAATATAGTTGGATAGTATTTTCGCGAAACTTTTCTTACCAGAACTGTTACCTATTTGAAAGCGGACTCTGCAGGTCTCTGAATTTGGTATTTAGTGGATTCTTCCGGAGTCACCACTTGAATAACATAAATATATTCATCTTCATACACTTATTACTTGAGTCATAAAACCTTTCTCTTCCTTATTACACCATTATCTCCACTTCCTAGAATTTTCTTTTCACACAAAACTTCACACAGTTCTCATTAGCAACATTAGAATAAGTGAAGTGATAAAACCTTTTGTGTCCAACTTCAACTGAAAACCATCAAAACATAAGCTACTATAGCAACTCCTTCTGAAAACCCAAAAAGAATTCAAAAAGGAAATCGAATAAAGAAGCAAATGCAAGATTGGCAAAATCTGTCAAAACAGACCAGCAGGTAAAGATCAATTTTTTTGAAAATCTTCTGTTTCTCAAATCAAAAAGTGCAAAACTAACGAAAGTTAAATAACAACCTGGGGAAGAAACACAAACAATTACAGCTCAATCCGACATACATAGATCTCTCACGAATTTTTACGGTGAAGCACAAAAATCTGTTTCGGGAAAGCAACTTCCCCAAATATTACTTCTCTCTCATTAGAGGTTGATCTTGACACAAAGACCAAACAAAACGGATAAGGAGCGGTTATTACCGAACTAATAACTTCCAAGACTCAAAGAAACAAAAACAAACTGAAAGCAAAAACAAATTGGGTTGTCTCCCAAAAAGCTCTTTGTTTATAGCCATTAAGACGGGCATGATAATTTTGATGAAGCTCTCATAGGGATATGAATTGAAGTGAAAGAGTGCATTAAGAAGCAAAAACAAACACACACATTTAATTCTAACCCACTTCCTATGCAAGGGAATTTTGTAAACAAACAAGTTATTGAAACCAAAGGCAACTTGCATAAGAAGACAAAAGAAGTGCAACATAAAAAATTTCAGCATAAAACGGGGAAACTTGATATTATTGAGATGCATAAGAACACTTTTCCCTCTTTCATAGTAACTTTCAGTATCATGCATAAACTTAACAATATAGCTATCACAAGGACCATCATAGCAATGATCACTTATTCTAAGAGTAAACACAGGAATACTAGCTCTCATAACACTACTTTGTGAAACAAAATTAGATGTATCCTTACAAAGGATAGTGTGTCCCTCTTCTTCATATTTGGTGACAAAGTCTTTCACATTTGCTATTATAGGTTCATCAACCATTTGTTTATCAGGTTCAATAGCTTTATTTGTACTTTCATTAACTATACTAGCTATCATAGAATGTTCCTTTAACTTAACTGGAAAAGACATTTTCTCAATATAAGGTTTAGGTAAAACATAATTAGCAGTATAAACTTCAGTATTTATTGCAGGAACACTCTTAGAAATATCTTTATAAGGTTCATGGTACTTATTCCACTTCTTTTTAGGCACTTCAATGTAAGAAGCAAAAGCCTTAAAATAAGAAGCAATAGCTTGAGAATCTAGACCATAAGCATTTTTAATATTTTGAAAGTCATCAGTTCCCATAAAAGATTCAATGCATTCATAATCATAATTTATACCTGGCTTTCTACCTTTGTTATTCTCCCAAGCTTCAGCATTATCTTGAATACGGTCCAGAAGATCCCATTTAGCTTCTTCTTCCATGCGAGTGAATGATCCAGCACAAGAAGCATCCAATAAATCTTTATCATGAAGAGAAAGCCTTGCATAAAAGTTATTGATAATAATATTGTTGGGGAGCTCATGAATGGGACATTTGAGCATTAGTAACTTCAATCTCCCCCAAGCTTGGGCTGTACTCTCTCCATCAAGAGGCCAAAAGTTGTATATTTGATTCCGATCTTTATGAATCTCACTAGGAGGATAAAACTTTGAATAAAAGAGAGGCACTATTTCCTCCCATTCCAGAGCTTGACCATTCTTCAGCAGCTTATACCATTCCTCAGCTCTTCCTTTCAGTGATAATGAGAATAACTTCTTCTTAACTTGATCTATAGTAATACCTGCACACTTGAACAACCCGCATAATTCGTGTATAAAGAGTAAATGATCACCGGGATGGACAGTTCCATCCCCAATATAGTAGTTATCCATAACACGATCAATAATTCTTGTAGGTATTTTGAAAACATCATTCTCAGCAAGTGGTGGCTTATCTACTACCTTAGCAGTGGTAGTAGCATTACCTAATAAGAAACTCAGCGAATTATCCATAACGGAAATAAAGCAACTAGCAGAAGTAAACAATACTCATAGTAGAAGTTTCCTTTACCACTTCCACTCTCCAATAGCGCTTCACTCCCCGGTAACGGCGCCAGAAAATAGTCTTGATGACCCACAAGTAAAGGGGGTGTATCGCAGTATTTTCCATAAGTAAGAGTGTCGAACCCAACGAGGAGTAGAAGGTGCTGGCTAGTGGTATGGATCAGGAATTCTCTACAAATACTTAGCAAGCGGATTTTTAGGGGTTTTTGATAAAACAAGTAAACAAAGTACGAGTAAATAAAATATAGTAGGAATAAATGCAGCAAGTGGCCCAATCCTTTATACAGCAAAGGACAATCCGGGTGTATTACTTAAGATGACCAAACGTTCTCGAGGACACATGGGAAGACTGTCAAGTGCTTTCACTTCATGTAGTTGATTAATCTTCTCTAGCTTGCTAAGTGTTGTGTGGGTGAATCTGTGCTAATGTACCGCCCCATCCAAGACTAATACATACTTGTGATTATACCCCTTGCAAACATCCGTAAGTACAAGAAAGTAATTAAGGTAGAAACCTAACCACATCTTTAAACTCTAAGACCCTTACGTCCCTTGTGCAATGGTTTCCAAACGGGGGTTCAGGTTTCTATCACTCCGGCAACCCCTACGATTAGTAGCCAAATACACAATGCATTCCCCTAGGCCCATATAGGTGAAGTATCATGTAGTCGACGTTCACATGACACCACTAGAAGAAGTACACCACAACTTAAATAACAATCTATTGAGTCTTTCTCAACAAAACTCCACTACTAACAACAAGACTTCTCCCATGTCCTCAAGAACAAAACGAACTACTCACAAGACATCATATGGATCATGATCAGAGATGGAATAATGATGTATAACAATCTGAACATAAACAATAATTCAACGGTTCACTCAATAGCATCAACTAGAAATTGTAATCAACACCGGGAAAGTTTCCCTATGAACTATGCAGGATTCAACCCAATTGTTACAACAATATGGAGATGGTGATGAGGGTGCTGACGGTGATGGTGGTGATGATGATGATGAGGATCCCGATGAAGTCCAGCTTGATGATGGTGTTGATGGCGACGATCTTCCCTCTCCGGGAAGGAATTCCCCCGGCAGAAATCTGTCTGCCAGAGAGATCTTTCTCTCGATGTTTTCCGTCCTGTAGAGGCGGCGAAATCTTTTTGTGGTCGCTTCTCGAGTCTTAGGGTTTCGGGAGCATGATATACGCTAGAGGGGAGAGGCTGGAGTGGGCCAGGGTGGCCACACAACCTCCTGGCATGGCCTAGGGCTGCCCGCGCCAGGGGGTGGTTGGGCCCCCTGTGGCCCATCTCCACTCCATCTTCTTGCATCCTTAGTCTTCTAGAAAAAAAAATTTCCGTATATTTTCCATAATTTTCTGATCTTCGCGAATTTTGCCTCCAAACAACACCTTTTCCATCAGAATCCTGACTGCAGCGGTCCATGCTCCAAAAGTCATCAACCATGCAAAAACAGATGAAATAACATAAGTATCACCTCTCAATACGAAATATATCAAGGAATAATAGTGAATTAAGACATAGAATAGTGATGCAAAATGGACGTATCAACTGCCGTCCAATCAATGATATCACCGTGCGTTATCGACATCCCATACCACGTCTCAATGACATGCTTGATGAGTTGTCTGGCAAACACACAAGCCTTCTTACGAGACTTGAAATCAACGTGTTGGGTCTTGAGGAAATAAAATCTTTGTATGCTTCCGACCCGTTCTTTGAACCAATTTTCGCAAAGTGCTCCAATGACAAAGGAGTTGATGATTTCTATTTGCATAAGGGGTTTCTATTTAAACAAAACAAACTATGCATCCCGAAGTCGTCGCTTCAACTTTTGCTTCTCCAAGAATCTCATGGTGGAGGCCTCATGGGTCACTTTGGCCGTGACAAGACATTGGACATGCTCTCCAATCACTACTTTTGGCCCAAGATGAAGCGTGACATGGAGCGCTACGTTCAAAGATGCATGACATGTGTTCAAGCTAAGTCGCAAGCTAACCCTTATGGTCTTTATATGCCATTGCCTATTCCTCATACCCCTTGGTCCGACATTAGCATGGATTTCATGTTAGGATTGCCTAGATCTAAGCATGGTCATGATTCTATATTTGTTGTTGTGGATCGTTTTTCCAAAATGGCACACTTCATACCGTGCCATAAGACCGACGATGCTTCACATGTTGCAAATCTGTTTTCAGGGAAATCGTCCGTCTTCAGGGTGTGCCAAGGACAATCGTCTCCGACCGTGACGTCAAATTCATGAGCTACTTATGGAAGACCCTCATGGCCAAGCTCGGCATCAAGCTACTCTTCTCATCCGCATTGCATCCCCAAACTGATGGCCAAACCGAAGTTGTCAATCGCAGCCTCGGGACTCTCCTTCGTGTGTTGTTCAAGAAGAAATTGAAGGATTGGGAGGAATGCATACCACACGCCGAGTTCGCCTACAACCGTGCCAAGCACTCAACAACTAAGATGAGTCCATTCATGATCGTCTATGGTTTCGAGCTCCTCACCGCGCTCGACATCCTACTACTACCTCTCCATGAGCACACAAACATGGACGTCGAGAAACATGCACAAGTTATGAAGAAACTTCATGAAGAAACAAGAGCTACTATTGAACAACAAGTCCTTCGCCAAGCTTCAAGGTTAAACAAGGACAAGAAGGAGATGATCTTTGAAGAAGGTGATCTTGTGTGGATACACCTAAGCAAGGACCGCTTCCCCAAGGAACGTGACTCCAAGCTCAAGCCAAGAGGAGATGGTCCCTTCAAGGTCCTCAAAAGAACCAACAACAACGCCTACATCATCGACATACCGACCTCCAAGTACCTTGCAAGCAATACATTAAATGTCAAGGATCTCTCACCCTACCATGGAGATGTTCAAGATGATATCCATGAAGAGTCGAGGACGACTCTTTCCCAAGGGGGGGGAGCTGATGCAGCCCGTCCTACGGACGCTTCTACATCTACACCAACAAGTCCCCCAAGTGGACCCATGACTCGTGCCCGAGCCAAACTCCTCCAAGCTAAGGTGAACTCGCTCCTCTCCTTGTGCCAATTTGATACCTCCTTGGATGGTGTGTTACTTCATGCAACTACCCTGTGCATCATCAGGTACGAAGCCTCGACACATCACCAAGCACCCAAGGATGGTGAGCAAGGAGCAGAACGTGAAGCAAACGCCGCTGGAGCTGCTCAGACCGGAGTCTCCGGTCTGCGCACACCGGAGTCTCCGGCCTGCCAAAGTCTCCGGCCTGAAGACACCGGAGACTCCGGACCTCTCTCCGGTCTGACCCCTGCACTAGGCCCTGGGACAATCTGAAGGCCCCTCCGGAGGCTACACCGGAATCTCCAGCCTAGACCAGAGTCTCCGGTCCACCACACCAGAGTCTCCGGTCCACCACACCAGAGTCTCCGATCCGTCCGTCGCCAGGCATGAAAAGGCCTTTGGGCCTTCGGCCCATGTACCCCTTAGCCCGTCCAGAACTTGTCTTTTATTCCTAAAGTACCCCTATTTAATTGGCTAGCCTATATATAGACCCCCACCTCCATTGTAAACCCTAGGCATGATATTGGAATTAGTGGAAACCCCTTTGTGGATCTATCTAATTCTTGCCTCATGCTCCTTGACTAAGGAGCACCAATATCCCCAAACCTTGTTGGAGTTTGCATCGTGCCTCCGCGTTGTACAAGGCCTAGGCATCGCTGTCCCTTTTCCTAGACGTCAAGATCTCACCAAGTCTCCCATCTCGCCGTGCCGGTTCGAGAGAGTCCTCCGCCCGACGCCGATCCTAGGGATTGCGCCGGACCGGTCACCGCCGGCGTGAGCTATTTGTGTTTATCGTGGTTTTGCATGTGTGTGTTCATCGCGTTCTTCGTGCGTGTGTTCGTCGTGTTCATCCTTCCCACCTTCCCCCGCACTCCACCCTTGATTTGAAAGGGGATCGTGAAAGATCGGACCACCCTAGAGGTTTGCCCTCAACATCCTTGGTCCACATGGTAGACCGTGTTTGCTTGCCTAAGTGCATCATGTGCTGCTTGATGTGTGTTGTTTGCCGAGGACTTTGCGATCTCCTCGCTCTGTTCGCCTTGTATGTTGTTCTGGTTTGCTTTGACCTCCATAATATGTGACTCGAGGAGAGATAACCCACCGAGTGATCCAGGAAACCCCAGTGTTAGCCGTCGGTGATGAGACCTAGACTAATCTCGAGAGTATATGAGAGGAAAAGCATCGAAAGAACCAGGAGTTCGACATCGTCCAGACAAAACAACTCGAAGACTTCACCTCAGCAGGATGGCATACCTCATCAAACTCACCTCTGAAGGCTCGTAGATAGTGCAACACTCCCGTTAGTCCTCGATATATTACAGCAAGAAACGCTGTTGAAGCTAGAAATCGATCACCGAAGGATCCCAAACATCCATAAGAAACCACTCGATAAGTCTACCAAGACCAAAAGTGAAGACCTAATTACACTAACCTTCGGTAAAGTAGATCTTCCGACCGCCTCAGGATACTAACTAATCTAGTCGACCCTACCCAAAGTAACGGGATAATCCTCCCTAGAAGGTCAGAACTACCCCTGAAGCCAGATGGTAAGGAAGCATGAAGACCATGAGTCCACTCTGCCATCAAGCAGAAGAAACGCAAGAAATTCAAGTGAAGACCACTTGCCCGACGCCGACTACTTCAACCCTGACTAACTACTAGCAAGAAGAGCCGTAAATCGCTAACTTTCCCTAAGGTAACCCCATAAGGCTTCGTGAGGAACCACCCCCGCCAAAGTTTGCGATAGGACGTCACTTGAAGACTCCAGTCAAGACCCAAAAACAAGACAGCCTTCCGCTAACATCAAGTCAGCACTCCAAGACAAAATATCCGCACCCCTTCTCGAAGAACCTAAGTAGAGCCCTAAGGTGGAAAGACTGTGTCTTTCGACTCAATCTTGAGAAGACTTTCTACCAGAAGATACTTCAGAAAATATCTCCGGATCCAAAGTCTTCCAGCCAAACAACAACCCGTGAGTTATCCGAAGATAAACTAACTGAAGATCCTACAAAGTCCCACTGCTACTTCAGCTGAAGACCCACCCGAAGGACCGCCGAACCGCTAACCCCTAGGTTCCATAATGCTTAGAGGACGTGAGACTCCAACGACTCCACCAGGCTAAGCATGAATAATAGTAGTATATAAGCCCCGTAGGCCATAGCTTCACGGACGCCTTCTAAAGATCTCGACTCCAGCAGAAAGATGGACGATGGTCTTCCAAACTTCATCCAATGACTTCAAGAAGGAAGGACATGTTATCCCCGAGCTAACCTATTCTAATCCTAAGGGGGAAAGACTGCGTCTTTCCCACAAAAATAGAGTAACCTTTCGCTAGAAGCAAAATCACGAGTTTTAACAATAAAGTCGCTAAATAGAATACGCTACGCCCCTAAGGAAGAGCTGTGAATCCTTAGAGGAAGGTACACCAAGCCGTAGATTCTATCCTCCGACGAGTACTCCTTGAATCTTATATTGAGCTAGTGCGCCCAACCTAAACCCTCGAGATATCAAGTCTGGAAGGAACAGAAGATCATTCCTGGCAATCAGGCTGAATCTACTCAACTCTCTAGGCATCCAAGAAGACTGAAGATCATACTTCACCGACGTAATGACCACTTTTAGAGACAAAGTACATAAGGTATTACGCCTAAGACACCTAGTATCAACCCGACTCAAAATCCCCTAACCCTACTCTCCTAAATCTCGGGACGAGATTCTTTTAAGGGGGAAATGTCTGTAACATCCCAATTTCAGCAACCCTGATTAGTTGTCCAGAATGCAAAAATCAGGGGGAACAAATTTTTTTTTCCTATTTAGTGCTGAAGGGTTGATTGTTGTTCGAATATGCTTAGGCCTATGAGTGTGTATTAGATGATATCCTCTTTACCTCAACACCAGTTGACAAAAGCTATTTCACAAAATTGTCTTGGCTTATTTTCCATATTCTCAAATGTTCTGGCATTTCAAAACCTGAGCCAAGAAGCCTTTGCCAAACAACTATTTTAGTAGCTTCTATTGATCAAACTATGGAGAGCTGTAGAATACTATCTCCTTATGTTTTGAAGCCAGAACCTTCAACTACTCTTCTCTCTAGGTTTCCCAAAACACCTTTATTAAGCTTTTAAATTCTACTCTTGGTAGAGATACCAAGGACTATCATCTTATTCAAACTCCAACCCTTATAAAAATTTCCCAACCTTACCTCAAGTCAGACTTGATGGTAACCCCGGTAGTGGATTTGCCTAGTTTATAAGATGAGTTGCCTTGATCTGTTGTCTGATGGGTTGCCTTGGTCTGCTGCTTGATTTGTCTGCTTAGGAGATAGTATGAGCTACTCTAGGAGCTCATCCCTAGCATCAAGATGTTCCCAAATCACCACACCCTAGGCAAGAATACAAAGTGGGATCTGATCTCTAGATACTAGGTGATCATCTAAAACCCTTAACCAGATCAATTCTGAAGATATCCCTTCTAGAAGCTTCCAAGTCAATGAAGACCAATATCAAGCATGGATCCCTTCTACTCAATCTACTCTTCAACCTCATCCACTTGATGATGCTTTGGTATGTTGCTATCCATCAAAAGCCTCCCCTCTCATAATCTAGTCAAAAACCCTAAATCTGGCAAATTTGGCTAGGTCTGGAATCTGCTTCAACATCACCTTTTTGAATGCCTTTTCTCAACCCTTGTGCATTTTTGGAAATGCACTTGAACCCTCTTGTTAATCATCCTAAGAACTACCAAGGACCACTCTTGCCCTTGGTTAGATCATCGTCCAACCCACTTGTTCTTGATGGTTTTGCATGTAAGAAATTAACCTTTCCTGCAAATCTTATCATCATGCCTACTTTGATAGAAGCTCACACCATCATCCAACCTTCTATGGACCAACTCTTTGCATGGTTGTGTTCTACTCATATAGTTCTATCAATATCTACTTCACTTGTTCCAAGTGGACCCTTGTGCTTCTTAAACCCACAAGGTTTTGAAGGCTAGTTGATAATCTGCTTTGGCATGCTTATTTTATTCAATGTTCGAAAGCCTGTCTTGGTGATCTCAAGCCGGATCAAGCTCAAACCTCTACACCATTGCGATCTAAATCACTTGGTCTATCCATCCAAATATCCCATGCCCCAAGGGGAGCCTTGAGCTCCAAGATCCAACAAGGTTTTGGTGGCATGAAAACAATCTTACCCAAGATCCTTAAATCTCTAGTTTTCACCAAAATCAACTTGGATTCTCCAATCCCAAGGTTGCAACTGCTTTTTACACCTTGTCTACATCATCTACCTTGATCATCAAGATTTATAAAATTTTATCCATATTTATTATGGACCAAATCTATTTAATTCATTTAATAGACAAAATCTCCAAAACTCCTTTCCCAATGGAAAGTTTGGTTTTTGCCAAAACACTTCTCCAACCTTTTGCTCAATTGAGGTCCATATATTATACCCTACATTCCCATCTCAAAAATAATTTTTTTTGAGATACTTTATTATTTCTTTTTGCCTATTTTCTTAAATGGCAAAAAATGGAATAATATTAGTTTTAAATACTTGTAAGCCTCAATAAATCCTGGGAAAATTCTGCTAAGTGTGTAATCATATTTAGGATCATCTCACACCAAAACACCATCTTGTACAATTCAAATATTTGAAAATAAATCAATAAAATAGTTTAAGCAGTTTTTGAATAATTGTTGTAAGAAGGATCTAAAATGATCCAATAAATCCTAGATAATTCCTGGAGTTACCCCTTGGTCACATCTACCTCCCAGCACCTTTAGCTCATGTTTCCAAGATCAAGATTTGAGACTTCCTTGATGATCACCAAGAATGACATAGTGGGATATATGACAACCTTGCACAAATACTCCATCAACCCTCATCCAAACTTGCTCTCCACTACTCCTCAGCACCAGGACACACCCAGGTCGACCACTACTATAGCATCACTGTAGCAACTTACACCTCTTGTCTCTAGTGCTTGTCCATGAAGGAGACACAAGCCAACCCATTTTTCTTGCCCTTAAAACCTTGCAACAGTTGTCCCTACACCCTCTGCCTTGCAGCTCGACCAGAAAACCACTTCCCCTTAGCCCACAGCAATACCAGCCCTGGTTTCACCCCTCACCCTTGCTCCATAGGCCATGTCCACCATACACCCATCCCCCTTCGGATATAAGGCTAGGAGGCTACCCCTGAGCCTCTCTGGCCACTCTTTTGCTTCCTCTCCTCTCCACTCCCCTCCCTAGAGCTCCTCTTCCCTTCCCGTGCTTTGTCTTTCCCATAAGAAGAAGAAGAAGCAACCTCGGCCATCTCCAAAACTTGTGCTAGGTGCTCCCTCCTCTGCCTTGATTCCTCTGCATGTCGCTGTGCTGAGATCCCTTGTCCCTGCTGCTTCTAATCCTCACTGTTTCCCTCCCAGGAATGGCTCCACCAAGGACGACGGCGAGCTCCGACGAGGTTTCCCCTCGGTCATCTCCACGCGAGCCCCTTTTGGCTGCCAAGGACACCTACGCCGCCCACCGTCTGTTTCCCCGCGTCCTCCGCACCCGCCCTGCACCGCCTGCGCCGGCATGCAGCGCACCCGAGGGAGCCCCGGCAAGCACCGAACTAATCTGCACCGGCGCAGATGCACGCGATACCCTCCGACGTTAAACCCCCACCTTGTCGCCCACCGTTGAGGTCGTCAGCGAGTTCCGCATCGCCCTGTCCCCTCCATGTCGCCTCTCCGCCCTGCTGGTGAGCCCCTGACCCCCTCTGAATCACGCCCTAGGGTTTCCTCTGAATCACGCCCGAACGGCCGGGGTTTCCCCGTACCCCTTCATGGGCAACTGCCGCCGACCGCCTGGCCCCACAGCTGGCATTCAAACGCCCTGGTGCGCTTGCTCCCCGGTCCGCCAATTGGGCCGGCCCAGCACTAGTTGGGTTGGGCCTTAACAGATCTGGCCCGCTTCTCCTTTTTCGTTTAATCATTTCTCCAAGACAAATAGAAATAGCTGCTCAGTTTAAATTCAAGAAAAATAACTAGAAGGTCCTAGATATTATTTTTCTTAGGTTCCCCACTGTCCTCCCTAGCATACAGAACCAAAATTTAGACAAAATGCCAAACAAATATTTTCTGGGAATTATTCTACTAAGAGCTATACTTTCCACTATTTATTTCTTTCTGGTAGTTTGGTAAATCCAATTGGTGTGAATCCACTCAGTACTGAAAGGTATGTGAGATACCCTGCTTGTGACCTTGACCCCATGACTTTTTACTTCCTATTTTGCCTCTAGCAAAAATAACAAAAACACTATGTTTCAGCCTTTAGGAAATTCTACAGGTCAAACCAATGGTGGTGTTGGCCTAATTCCAACTCTCTGAACTCATAAATAATCATATCATTCAAACCCTAGAAGGCCAAAATGTATTATGTCCTGGTTAAATTATTGATTAAACTATTTTGTGCATTGTTAGTTCACTAACTAAATCACTCCAGTTGCTCAGTATATCAAAAAATAATGATTACAATTTTCTGTAGAAAGGTATTCAACGTACCTAGCATGTGTCTTTGGAAGAATATCAAAAGCTTCTGTAGATTTAATTTGGTGAAAAAGACAAAATAGCTCCAAAACTGCCTTTGGTAATTTCCTGAGGGCATTCTGTTAAATATTTTGGAGTGATTCCAACTCTCAGCTATTCACTACATCAAACCCTACAAAATCATCCAAGGAAATAATTTTTGGAGCTCCAGAACTTTTCTGGTAAATTATTTCCTAAAACTAGAGCTTTTATCACTAGGAAATTCATAAGTAATTCAAGAAAAGTGATAAAATAGTGAAACCACTTTTGTTAGTTTCATTTTATCAACACCTATCTATTGGTATCATTTTTACACAATGGTATCATACTGAATAGGTCATTGGTCCAAAACCCCCTCTTAGGTAGTTCCTCGAAAATAAACCCTAAGGGGTGTTCATCCCCTTCTCCAAGGCCATCCCAATCTCCTAAATCCAATCCTATCTAAAACTACTAAACCTTAATTGGAGATTGTTCAACTGCCTGCTATATGTATGTCTGCTTGTATGCCTTGTGTTGATTCTGCTTTTGTTTGTTTGCATGTGTTATCTCGAAGACGATAGTGGCGATTACATCGGAGATGAGAACATGTGGTTATTATTGTATATTATTGGGTATTCTAAGAAGAAGTCCAGGGACAATGCCATATTGTTGATCACAGGCAAGCCACCTTCTTGCTCATAAGCCTTGCCCTACTATTTTTACTTATGCATGTTTTATCTACTGTTTGTGAAACTGCATTGTTTTAGTATATGATGATTTATACTTGTAAGTGGCTTGGCTCCTCCAAACCATTATACCCTTGTACTGTTAAGTACAACCCCCCTTGGTGTTACCTACTTTCCCCTAGTATAGTAAATGGTGTATAACACCATACCCCTTTGGAGACCCCGTTTTAGCCGAAGCCGAACTAGAGGATGGGAAAACCCTAGGGAAAAGTTTTACTAAAGGTTTTATTATAAAACCTTGGTGAGGTGAGACCTCCCAAGAGTTGTTGAGAAAGAAAAAGGTTTTTGTTTTACAAAATGCAAGAGGAAAACCGGAGGAAAAAGGTTTACGAAAATGCACATGGTTCTTTGCAGTTTGCTAGAACAATTAACCCGTGCAACCACATTACCCTGAAATGGGACAAGGCTAGATTTGAAGATTGTTTATTCTGGTGTAAGATGCCTCGCAACAACTACAGGGGATGCAAATCCCCGGAGGGTGGGCCTTCTCTCGACAACGTTCCATGTAAAACATCGACCGGGAGAAGGAACGAAGGGTCTACGGACTTCCATGCATTACTATGAGCCCCTCATTGAAAGCGCACACTGAGGATGTGGAAAAAGCGCTCCGGTTGGTTGTGAACTATATAGGGCATCCCGGTGTTGAGTGGGACAACACTCATAGGGTAGGCACTTATACTGGAGTGGGCTTTCGGAGAGTCTTGATCGGTTACTCGACCCACGATCAGTGTAGATCAGGGCAGAGTAGCCGGATGGTGTGGATAAAGTGTACAACCTCTGCAGAGTGTAAATCTATTCGAATAGCCGTGTCCACGGTCATGGAGGGTTGGGAAGGTTGCTGTAAAGTGGTGCTAGTTTTGTTTTCAAAAAGCATTTCGGAAAAGCAAGGGCTTTGAAAACGTTTTGACCATGAGATGGTCGAAAAGGAGGATGGTTTTCACCAGGGGATGGTCGGAAGGGGAAGGAAACGAGTTTGATCGTCAGACGACCATAAGAAGGGAACAAATGGGTGACCCAATCCTGGTGTTTTACAAAAAAAATTCAAAAAGGTTTCCAAAATGTTTTACAAAAAGTTTTTAGCAAAGATATGGGGATGCCATATCTACAAGAGAAAACTATTTAAGAAAAGAACCCTCTTGCAGCCCTCCTACTACCACAGCCATATTGCATATCTCCTTGTTTTTATTACGCTCTTAAGGTTGTTTGCAAGTACATTCAAAGTACTCACTAGCATTGTCCCTGGCTATTAACTTGGTTAGATAACGAGAAGAAGGTGAGAATGGTGATTATGCGAGCTAGAACGTTCTCCCAGTCAGTTGCCTGTAGGTTAAGGCATGGCTCGGGCGCTACGCTTAATGAAGTTCCGCTGATGTTGATCGATGTAGCCATAATGGCAATTAAGGTACGCCATGTATTCGTTAAGTATCGGATGTTTACTTTGATACTTGTCGGTTATGTGCCACGACTTACTGATCATGGGATCGAGGTTGTATGCATAACAGGGATTCTCGGACGATTAATCTGGGGGCCCCACAGCAATGAGACAAAACTGGCCCAATCACTGATAAGGACCCAGATAACACTGACATTGAAAACAACCCATGTATGACTGACACTGTGTAAACAACCCATGAAGACAAAGAAACAACTGGCTAAACTGACCGCAAAAGGACACACTCAACCCAGACTGACTGGAGGAAAATAAACTTCCTCCTGCGACCCTCCCCCTGAAGTCTGCACTAAACATCTTCTAACTTGGAGTCATTCAGAGACTGAGGATTAGCTGCAAGCTTTTCCTTAGTAAGGCATTCCGTATTTATGCCCAAAGCAATGCCCACAGATTGCATGACATGCAATGGCGTTTCAAGTGGTATCTCTCCTTCAACTTCTACAGGTTTTGCAGGTTTTTTCCCTCCTTTTTTGGACTGCACCTTTGCTCTTTTCGCCAGCTTCTCCTTCTGCTCGTTCCCAGATTTCGGACGGTATCCATCATTTTTAATCATGCTACGAGTGCAACGACATACTGAGGTATCAAGCAGAGGTGTTTCTTGCTTCTTAGCCTGACCACGTCGCTTCTTGACAGGATCTGATATAGGAGAAGCAGTGAATACTGGCGGCAGCAAAGTAGATTGGTCGTCATGAATGTCCACAGCAGAGGCACCCTCCTCCGAGAAACAAAGGGCTCTAGCAACTGATCTATGTGCAGGAATGGAGGACAACTGACTATTGCTTGCACTCCCCGATGTAATTCTGGTACTACACTGCTGATCAAAGGCCACATACCAGCTTCTCTTTGTGAGTAACAAGCTACAAAAGGGGCTCGTACCAATAGAAATGGGAAGGTTGTTGGAGAACAGCTGAGGTAGCATGGACTGAAATACTCTGTCCCACATCATCGAAGGTGGAATCTCAGGCCCAAAGATAGTAGTGACAAAGATAGTAGTGACTGTAGTACCCTGAAGCCCATTGCCAAGTTGTTCCTTCCCAAGGATTTGAACATGTACACCACTTAAAGTATGTGATCCGAAAGGCACCATATCACTGGAAATATGCCCTTGTTCCTGACCACCGATAGGCTGAACTAACACATGATACTGCGGCTCCAGAACTTCCATATTATCATTGTTGATAGTTTCATTCACAAATTGCACAGAAGATGAATCAAATTCCAAAGATGGATCTTGAACTATAGATCCTTGCTCGTTTTCCTCAACCACTAGTTCAAAAAAGGTTCTTCCTAATCAGGTTGTGCTACAACATTAGGGTCTTCATCCTGGGGAATAGCATTCCATCCAAGCTTAGGAAATTGTGGCAACACCCAATTATGATCATTCATCTTCAAATTTCCTGGCAAGGGGTGTGGATTCCCATCTACAGGCATGGGATCCTCATCAGCTGGAAATATATCCACAAAGTCAGTCGTTAACACGTAAACAGCCACAGTCCATGACTGATGATTAGCTCCAATATTACTGAACTCCCCAAACACCACATCAGGTGGTACAATTTGGGGCGATGGAAAACAAGCAAACACTTGAGCTCTACTTTTAAGTGGATCATCTCGGTGCCATTCATGACAGCGGTCGAAAGTACCAACAGCACTGGATATGTCAAAATCGTTTCTATAGTCCAGAGGAATTCCCAAAAACAGTAACCAGCCATTTCTAAACCTATTAGCACCCCTGTGATTTTCCCCTTCATCATGATTCACAAAATGAACAAAAACATCCTCTTTAGCTCTCTAGGTAGGTGTTGCATAAGAATTTGTCTAGCAGCAGAGCTACGCATCTCAAACAGGCCGACCCCAAACAGAGACGGCTGAGCATCCATGACATCAAGACCTAGATGTTGCTGAATAAAGTTGAAACCTGCTCACGCCAGAAACCGTTACCTTCAGGCTGCTGTGGTTCCACATAAGCAATACAGTAGTTGTCGTGCCAGCGAGGAGGGGTGACCGCCGGGTTGTAGAAGGTGCGTGGTAGCCTACTGGGTCCACCATCAATGATCTGATGCCCCAAAGTCCCAAGGCATTGGATCAACCTCATACACCGCCATTGAAGGCTCCGGTGCGGCAGGGGGGCAGCGCAGGAGGGGGCGAAGGAATTTGCTCAGATTGGTTTGCACTATTGTGGAGGTTAGGATACGAAACGGGGGCGGATGTATGTGCCAATATAGGAGAGATATTACCAGAAACCGAAATCGTGTTGATATCTGCCACCTTTTTAGGTACCCAGGACTTCTCCTTTTTACCAGTTTTGTTAATACCCCGTTCCTCCCGAATCCCAACGCCTTTAGAGATAAAGGCAACACTTTTTGGAACTCAAACCTGCCTTATATGCTTAGAATTTCCAAAGCACGCCTTCTGAACATGACCAGATTGAAAACACTTCCTGCATCGTAATTTTTTATGGCATTGTTCTCTCTTGTGGCCCATGGACAAGCAGCGACCACAATCCCAGAACCTATAAGAAATATCATCAATGACCTTTTCGAGACCATCAAGATCCTGATTAGAATCTCGTACTACAAAATTATCTCCTGAAATTGGAACCTTAGTATTAGAATTCAGAGACACATCAGAAAACTCCAAATTTGAGGGGCTAGGAAGTGACCCAAACTATAAATGTTCATCTGTCTGCACTAGCGAGTCAAGTAAAAATACTGCATTGTGATCAACATGCAAGACATCCTTTGGGGGGCATCCATAACCCTTGCAATCCACATACTCAATGTTGTCAGCATAGGTCAAGACCTTACGTACAGTTTCCCCATTTCTTTTTCCATGAATACTTGACTTCAGTGGCCTTAACTTGAGAGCAGAAATAGTTGCCTCCGTCCTTCGTTTGTTAGGAATCACTAAAACCCATTCTTGCTCACATTTAGATTGCCATGCGGAAAACTCATGTCACCAATTCGGACCACCATTCCCCCAAAGATGAAAATAGCATTTAAATTGATCACAGAGTAAGACCGCAATGAATAAATGAAGAACCCAACATTTTTGGATGAAACAGAAAACCTGAAAACTCTATACTGTAGTTGTAGTACCGACAGATCATCACTTAAACCTCCAAGACATGATTCCAAAGTAATGCTGAGTGAGTCTGTATTTAATCTGAACTTGGATCTACCAAAAGAGATAGCCAGTAAAAAGTGATTTGCCTTTCCAATTGGGTGAACCGTAGATCTAAACCTCTTCTTAATATCAACTTTGAGTAAGAAACCCGGCGTAAAATCCAGACCCATGGCCAAGGGTTCATAGACTGCCATAGAACTTGAATTATCGATGATGGGTTGAGTATACCCAATGTCCCTAACCGACTAAACATCAGATGGAACAGATTCAGACAAAGACATAGGCAAAACTGCAACGTTGTTAGGATCGGATTCAGCCACTGGAACAGGGAACCAAATCGAACCAGTAGAAGATTCTAAACAATCGCCAATCAAGGCCTGTTGCTCTAGGAACTTCATATCAGATCCATGGTAGATCTACTCATTCAAACTCAATTGCCGCCCAAAGATAGGTTCACCTTTGGCATTTCTAAGAATCAACCAGCCAATCGGATCAGTAGCCCAGACCTGAACTATGCCATCATACGACTTCTTCCATCCCTGACCCAGATCCTTCAAAGTCGAGTAACTCGCCTTCCAACAACACATGGGAGGGATCATGGTAACCAAGGAAAACCAGGGAAAAAGAGGACTCACCTTAGAGAGAATTGAAAGGCGAAGAGAATGATTGGAGAGAAGGGTGGAGATCACCAGAGATCTACTAGATCACCAGCATTAAGGGTTTTACGTTGGGAGAGGTTGAGTGGCCATCCCCAAATGAGAAATAAAAGTGCTTGCCAAATTTTAACTTGGAGTACATGTAATCGCAATAGATTACTTTTAAAATTTTCTAAAAATATTTATAAACTAACTAGGAATTCGGTATGGCAAAACCACCGAGAGTTCTCAAAAATTCAAATTCTTAGCTATCCAAGAACTTGTCAATGTGGTGTACCCATATTTGGTACATGGGTGCTTATTAGCATGGTGAACGATAACACTGCCAATGGGAGTTTCAACTTATAGGAACAAAAAATCAATTTCTAAGTGACATGAATGTTTTTCGTGTAAAAACACCACGAAGAAAATGGCTCATAATGTCACAAGCCTAATTTTTAGACAAAGTGTTAACAATGATTCATTTACGATTAATTACCAAGTTTTATTAGTTCTCAAGCTTCTTAGCTAACTTCGCCCACTTAAAAGAATTTAAGTCAACATTAGGTAAAATTTGAACTATGAGTAACTGGTAGTTTGCTCTTAAAGTTCCACAACTATCTTTTGATGTACGGACCAGGCAGTCAATATACCGAAAACCAACAAGATTTTTAAAAAATTCAATTTGTTGCTAATAATTTGCATGTAGAAAAATTTGACCTTGATTTTAAAACCCTCACATGTACCGCTTGTCGTGAAAAATGATAATCATGAGCGTGTTTACAACTATTGGAAAAAAGAATCTGCTTCACAATATGGCCTACAGTGTATGAGTATTCTTAGGCTTCAAGATGAACAACATGGGTAAATGTCCATTTGTACATCATACTTTATGGTAATGTACCCATATTAGGTATATGGATACATCTTGGTATGGTGAACAATAATGTTGCCAATAATGGGAGTTTCCAACTTTTATGAAAAAAAACCCTATTTTGACTTTTTGAAGTCAAAATATTTCCTTTAAATTAAAGAAAGTACGAATATTATGGCTCGGAATACCATTGTAACATCCCAATTTCAGCAACCCTGATTAGTTGTCCAGAATACAAGAATCATTGGGAACAAAAACTTTTTCTTGTTAGTGATGTAGTGCTTGCTTGTTGTTGTTTGTGCGTATGCATTTGAATGTGTAGCACATGATGTACTCCTCCCCTCAACCCTAGTTAACAAAAGCTACTTAACAAAGCTTTCTGGCTCATTTTACATTTTATCAAATGTTTTGGCTTTAAAAATCATGAGCGAAAATGCCCTTGCAATAACCTTTTATTTCTTAGCTTCCATTAGCAAAATTATGGAGAGCTATATGATAAAGTCTCCTTATGTTTCCAAGACAGAACCTCCAACTACTCTTACCACTAGGTTGTCCAAAAACTTTTATAAAACCTTTTGAGCTCTACTCTGGAAATAGAACAAGAGACTCTTATCCACTTCAAAGCACAACCTTTTCAAAATACCCCTCCTTACCTCAAGCTAGGCTTGGAGGTATCCATGATAGTAGAATTGCTTTGCTCATAAGATGAGTTGCCTTGATCTGATGTTTCACTTGTTTTCTTAGGACTAGTATGAGATACCCTAGTAGATCATCATCTAGAATCTAGCTAATCAAAGGGTATCAACCCAAAGCAATTTAATCAATCTGGATCTAACCTATAGCCACTAACCAGATCTCTTCTGAAGTTATTCCTTCTAGAAGTTTCCAAGTCATTGAAGATCAACACCAAGAATGGATATATACTACTCAATCCACACTTCATCATTGTACACTTGATGATGACCTGGAACCTTGCATCATCCCAAAACCCACCTCTCTTATATTCTAGTCAAAAACCCTAACTCTGCCAAAATATGGCAAAGTCTGGGAAACTGTTAGCAATGTCTCATCTTTGGGACTCCCTCTTTCTCAACCCTTGTGTATTTTTGGAAATGCACTTAAACCATCTTGTAAACCATCCTAGGTACTACCAAGGCCCACTCTTTCCCTTGGCTAGATCATCTTTTAACCCACTTATTCTTGATCTTTTTGCAGGCAAGAAAATAACAATTCCGCAAATCTTATCAACATGCCTACTTCAGCAGAAGCTCACATCTTCATACCATCTCCTCTTGACCAACCCTTGGTTTGGTTGTGATCTAATAATGAAGTTTTATCAATACCTACTACAATTGTTCCAATTGGATCCTTGTGCTTCCAAAACACACATGGTTTAGAAGGCTATTTGATAATCTATTTTTGCACCCTTATTTTATTCAATTCTAAGCATAAATTATTGGAGAGCTCAATCAGTATCAACATAAAATCTTTGCTCCATGGTGACCCACATCACTTAGTCTATCCATCCATATATCCCATGACCCAAGGGGAGCTCTGAACTCCAAGATCCAATAAGGTTTTGAAGGTATAAAATTAACATCACCCTAGATCCTTTATTCCTTGTTTCCTACCAAAATCAACTTGGATTCTCAACATAAAAGGTTGAAAATAATATATACACCTTGTGGACATCATCTACCTTGGATATAAAATTGTATCAAATATTAACCATATTTATTTTGACCCAGAAAGTAATTAATTCTTCTATTAGACAAAAACTCCAATACTCCCTCTATAAAGGCAAGTTTGTTTCCCTCCAAATCACATCCCCAACCTTGGGAAAGTTTGGGCTCTTTAATAATTCCTTTTGCCTTTTTCTTAAATGGTAGAAACAAGGAATCAATGCTTAAAAATACTTTTCCATCCCATTAAATTCTAGGAAAATTCTCCAATGAGTGATATGGTATTTAGAACCATCCAATATCAAAAAAGCATCCTGGTCCCATTCATAAATATCAAATCAACTTCTAAAGATCTTTTCATCACTGTTTGAATAAATGATTTTAGGTGGACTAAAAATCCTTGGAAAAAACTCATATAATTCCTAGAGAGGTTTATTAACCTCATCCATCCACCAGGACCTTACCATCTCTCACCCAAGTCAAATTATTAGACTTCCTTCATGAGCATCATCATGATCAAAATTGACATTAATCAAATCCTTGAGCTAAATCTAATCAAAACATCATCAAAACACTTCCATCAACTCCCTCCAGCAGCCACACACCCCCTGGTCGTGCTACACTGTAGTAGTACTATGGCACCCCTGCACCCCTTGTCCTTTGTATTTGTATAGGAGGGAGACAAGAGGCATGCCTTTGTTAGCCTCTTTATTGCCTTGGGAGCACCACCCCCTCTCTCTGCCATATGCAGCTCACAGGATCCCAACACAACCTCCCCACTGTCCCCTAGCCAACCAGAGCCCTCCTGACTCCTACCTTGCACTATGCGGACATAGTCCCCCATAGACCCTCTCCCTTCGGTTTATAGGCCAGAGGCCACCCATCACACCTCTGCCCCTCATTTTCTCTCCCTCAACCCTCTCCATCCCGCCTTGAGCTTCCTAGCTCTCCCTGGCCTTGCTCCGTGAGGAAGAGGAAGAACTCCTCCTCTCGTGTCTGATCTCGTTTGAGCAACGTAACCTCAGACCCCCACTCCCCTGCCTCGTTCTCTGGCACATCTACGATCCCCTCCATCTGATATATCTCCCTGCGCCACCTCTTTGGACACAGGTACTCGGAGGCCGCCGCCCAAGCCCTCGACCGAGAGGAGCACACCCTGCAAAAACCCGAAGCTCCCAACCCCATTTCTCTCTACATGCAGCAGCCATGCATTCCTAGGACTGTCGCATCCGAATGGGCCTCTCTTTGTCATCTTGCATGCCCGCGATAGATATTCTGAAGCAAACCTAGCCATCCCGCCCATCGCTGGGGTCGCCAATGAGCTCCGCATCGTCCTACACTCTCGTCGTCGCCTCTTCGATGTCTGGGTGAGCTCCCCAGCCCTCCCCTATGTCGCTAGGGTTCCCTCCCCTGTTCATCATGGCGGAAGGAAGAAGCCCCGAGACTGTCGATCTCCCTTGGATTGAATGGCCAAGGCGCCTCCATACCCCCTTCGTTTCACCTTGAAGCTGACCGGCGGGCCTTGGCACCGGTTTTTGAACGTGCCGTGGCGCACGATCCGAAAGCGGGATGAGTCGCGTAGCGCTGTGCAACCCACGCCAAGGTAGATATGTCTCACGCCTCCTCTATTTTCAATATTTTTCTATAGAACAGATAAATTTAACTATTGGATTAAATTCAAATGAAAATGTAAAGTATATGCAAATTACCAGATCCAATTTAACTACTGGTTTAAATTCAAATATATGCATTTAATCTATAAAAAAGTGTCTTTTACCAATAATAAATCACTCAGTGAGTTCTTTAGATCCAATTTGAGTGAACCAAATTTATTCTAGTAGGTAAAGGAAGTAATTGTCTTGTGGCATTGGTCCCATGCAAGGTGGAGATATTTTCTTCCCATAGAAAAAAAATGAAAAAACAAATCATGTGTGACTTTAGGAAAATCCCTAGGATAAACCATGAGTTGAATTGACCTCATTCCAACTCTCAGTTATGTGCTACATCCATATATATCAAAACCAAGGAGCCCAAGAATTTTTGATCTTCTGAATATTTTTAATGATTTAAACCCTTCTGTCTTTGGTTATTTCAGTAGATAAACCCTAGTAGAAGTTTGACAACTCCAAAATTAGTGGTTCAAACTTCTACAGAAAGGTATTAAAAATACCTAACATGTGATATTAGATTCATATCAAAATCTTCTATAAAATAAATATAGTAAAAAAGACAATTAGCTAGCAGAACTGACTTTGGGAATTTCCCAAGGGTATTATGATAATTATTTTGAGGTGTTTCCAACTCGCAAAAATCATAAACTCAATTATATACAATATACTATGAGGACAAATTTATTTGGACCTAGATCATTTCTGGTTATTTATTCACCTTAACTAGGGTTATTTCCACTAAAATAATCATAGTTAATTAAGGGAAATTGATAAAATCATGAAACCGCTTTTGTTATCCTTTTTATTTCTATACCTATCTAAGTATATCCTTTTTGCACATTGATATCATAAAGACCCAAGCCTTAGTTCCAAACCCCTTCTTTTGGTGGTTTTTGCCCTTTAAATAATAAAAGAGATCTCACAAATGCAAATAGGGTTTTTCCCAATTGTTTTGAACTCAACTATTCAAAACCAATTGAATGATATACATGCATTCTACAATTTCTTGTTTTCTTGTATTGATGCTTGTATGCCTTGTGTTGATTGTGGCCTTGTTTGCTTGCATGTTTTATCCTTGACGACGATAGTTGCGATTATATTGGAGATAAAAGAAGATGGTTATTATTGGTTATTATTGTATTCTAAGAAGAAGTACATGGACATATTGCCATGTTGATGATCACAAGCAAGCCACCTTCTTGCCTATAAGACTTGTCCTACTATTTTACTTATAGATGTTTTACCTACTGGTTTATGAAAATTGCATTGTTTTATTATATGATGATCTATACATAGTAGTGGCTTAGCACCTCCAAACCATTACACATTTGTACTACTAAGTACACCCCCTTGACGACGCCTACTTGTGCCTAGTATGGTAGATGGTGTATAACACCATACCCCTTCGGAGACCCCGATTTAGCCGAAGCAAAGCTATAGGATGGGAAGACCCCAGAAAAGTCTTACAAAATGTTTTATGATAAAACCTTGGTGAGGTTTGACCTACCAAGAGAAGTATGAGAAAGGAAAAAGGGTTTTCTTTTACAAAAGGTAGTGAACAAAAAAGGAGGAAATAGGTTTGCGAAAACGCATCCGGTTCTTTGTAGTTTGCTAGAACAATTAACCCGTGCAACCACATTACAGTCTTGACCGGTTACTCGACCCACGATCCGTAGGGGATCAGAGAAGGGTACTCGGATGGTGTGGGTAAAGTGTACAACCTCTACAAAGTGTAAATCTATTTGAATATCTATGTCCACGGTCATGGACAGTTGGGAAGGTCGCTCTAGAGTGGTGCTGGTTTTATTTTCAAAAAGGATTTCGGAAAAGCAAAGGCTTTGGCTATGTTTCGACCATGAGATGGTCAAAAAGGAAGGGAAGGAGGTTGTTCATAAGATGAACGGAAGGAAGGACAAATGGGTGACCCAATCCTAGTGTTTTCCAAAACTTTCCAAAAGACTTTCAAAATGTTTTACAAAAGTTTTCAACAAGGATATGTAGATGCTATATCTACAAGAGAAACTATTTTATGAAAGAACCTCTCTTTGAGCCTTCCTACTACCACAACTATATTGTATATCCTCTTATTGTTATTATCTTAAGGTGGTTTGCGAGTACATTCAAAGTACTCACTGGCATTGTCCCTGGCTATTAACTTGGTCATATCTCGAGAAGAACGTGACATTGACGGCTATGCGAGCTAGGACATTCTCCCAGTCACACTTGCTTGTAGGTTAATTCAATGCTTGAGTTCTATGCTTCGATAAAGTTTCGCTGATGATGATGCTTCTAGCCATAATGGCTGTTGAGGCATGACTTATATCCGCTTAAGTAATGGATGTTGACTTTGATACTTGTCGGTTATGTGCCACGACTAACTGATCATGGGATCATTCTGTATGCATAACCGAGATTCTCTGAGGATTAATCCGGGGGCCCCACAACCACAAGCCTAGTTCCTAGACAAAGTTTGGACCATGTTTTACTATGATTACCAAGTTTTATGAGTTCTTAAGCTTCCTAGCTAACTTCACCATTTTAAACGAATTTAAGCGTACTTCTCAATGTTACGTACAATTTGATCCTAAAAGTGAGTTCTAAAAATATATTTTCAAGGTACCTACCGGGAAGTCAATGTATCGAAAACCATCGAGGTTTTTTGAAAGATTTAACTTCTTGTTAATAATTTGTATGTAGAAATATGAACTTGTTTTGAAAAGAATCAAATAAAAATAATACTAATAATAAAAGAATTCACATGGCGTTCTCCTACATGTACTACTTTCCATGAAGATAAACATTAGTTTGACAATTTTTTTAAAATAAACATGAGTGTGAACATTCTTGGATTATAAGCCGAACGACCAAGGTCATGGCCATATCTACATAATACTTTATGTTGATGTTCCCATATCCAAGAATTTGCATGCCGAAAAATTTGGACATATTTTAAAAACAAGTCGAAGTTAATAAAAAAAGAGTTGTGCATGGCATCCTTCTGTGTATTACCCGCCATGAAAAATTATAAACATGTGTCTTGACAAGGTTTGAAAATTCTTGGGTTTCAAGCCAAACGACCAAGGTCATGGCCATATCCACATCATAGTTTATGCTAATATTTCCCATATTTGTAACTGTAGGTGGGTGACTCTTGGCATGGTAAATATTGTTGCCACTAGAAATTTCCCCGTATTGAAAATCTGGGTACAAAGGAGACTATGGGGAGCACAGAGGAGGCATATCGAGAGCAACGAAGAGGAGAAATTGAAGGCGGTGTAATGTTAGAGAAAAGACACAATGGGTTCTTGACACAAGGTATAGGGTACAGTGATTAGTACTGTATTATAGTAGCAAATTTCAGGACCTACAGTATATGCACACCTAGCTATTGGCTGTAGTTATTAATTTTAATAAGGGACCATGTTTGCAGATAATCAACTGTGAGGGACCAAGTTTAGGGGTGTTTTCTTTTGAGGTTCTGAAGAAACTGTTAGAAATTTGTCACGTACTTGGGGAAATTGATAAAGAGAGTTCGCACGTATTTGGGAAATCTGAATGGAATTCTTCGCATATTTTAAGAAACTCCTCGAATCATGCTTTCGCCCTCACTACATTAATATAGAAATCACACACAGTACAAGAGTTCAGAACCAATGAAACGCTGAGGAAACAACAAAAATCGTGTCCAAAAGGATAGAAGTGAAAATAGTACGAGTATGAACAAACACTTCATTCAACCATTAACTTAACAACATGAGTTTACATATAGAGGACTCGCTGCTAAACTACTACAGGTCCGGCACCCACACTGCCAGCGGCAACTCGTTAGCCACCCACGCCACCACAAGATGCGGCGCCACCGTCGGCTCCTGACCCATCAGCACCTCCGGATAAAGCGGTGGCACCTCCCGTACCACCGGCAGCTCTGGGAGGGCCCTTTGGAAGAAGTTGTCATTGTTGGGGAACTGGTCCTAGTAGTTGGTGAAGATGTTGGCATTGGTGAACACCACCATCTCGCAGCCGCAGTGTAAGGCATGGCCCTAGAGGAGACGGGTGTCCCTAAAGTTGGCGAACCTGACCATCAACGTACAGTCCACATTGTTGGAGAGGCAGTACATAGGGTACTTGTAGCAGCAGCCATAGACAATGTGGAGGAAGACGCATGCCAGTCATCACTACTTTCTCCATGGGGAGAAGGCCCAAATGCGTAGGACATTGTCCTCCTCTGCGGCGATGTCCATGTCTTTGCGCTCCGGTACAGCGGGCATCAACCAAAAGGTGTACATGGATGCCTGATAGGGACGGAGATGTTGCTAGAAGCGGGTGATTGGAGATGGTTTCATGCTTTGGGATTGTGGGGAAGGGGAGAGAATAAATATGCAGGAGGAGATCCTAGATTAATATGGCAGATTAACCGAACCTAGGGGTCTATCAATGTTGCTGCTAAAGCCTATGTGTGTGGCAAATGTCGTTGACAAAGACTAAGGAGAAGCTGATGGGACGGAACGCTAACTCTGCTCCCATCACTTAATGGTTAAGGGAGTAACTAGGCAGTTAAATAAGGCACGCGGCTCTAGGAAAGAAGAAAGAGGTTCCGCAGGGATCCAAAGTCCAAACAAAGTTAGGCTTGTGTTGTTAGAGATAGGAAATGAGCGAGTACCGTGTATTTTTGTTGGGGGATACCTCCGTGTAGGGTCAAGCCGGGGTATAAAGGCCGAGTTAGCCGAGGTACGGTACGGTCAAAGTAAGTGCTGGCAGGGTCTCCTCAAGGCAAGCCGAATTACGGGGCAACCCGGCCTGGCGGGTATTCACCTAACACTAACCCGACCAACATATGATATATGTCGGATATACTTGATTTTCCATGTATGCAGGTACCCTCGTAGCTGAGCTAGCCAAGCGCTAGCCAGGTTACCACTTGGCTTTCAAGAGAAGGAAGGAATCTCCCGCTGGTCAAAAGGTGGCCTTTGTCCATTGTAGCGTGAGCGAAGCGAGCAAAGGGATGGAGCCGTGATACGTCCAAAATGTATCAGAGGGATGGCCCCGGAGTGATAGCAATTGGGTTAACCGGAGGGAATGGCTTTGATGTATCACATGTGTTCACGGAGTGTTAATGCTTTGCTCCGGTGCTCTATTAAAAGGAGCACCTTAATTGCCAGTAGTTCCCTTAGGGCCCCGCTGCAAACAGGCTGGCAGGACAAAAGATGTTGTGCAAGTTCTCATTGCGAGCACATATGACTATATATGGAACACATGCCTATGATTATTTAGTACTTGGATGCTTTATCTTATTTGTCTGCAAATGCCCTATGTCTTGATAGCTATATGAATTGTCTTGTCCATGCAACGCCCGTCCATCCATCCCTATGCCTACCGCGCTTTATTCCTACTATTTATTGCAATTGTTACTACTGTCTTTACTTCTATTACTGCTATTACTTTGTTATTGCTATTAAAAAACTGTTGCTACTAACAAACTGCTATGAGCAAGATAGTTTCCAGGTGCAGCTAAATTGACAACTCAGTTGTTAAGGCTTATAAATATTCTTTGGCTCCCCTTGTGTCGAATCAATAGATTGGGTTTCACTTCCCTTGAAAATACTGCGATACACCCCCTATACTTTTGGGTCATCAAGACTATTTTCTGGCGCCATTGTCGGGGAGCATAGCTCTATTTATCAAGTTCACTTGGAATAACTGTTGTTCGCTACCATCCATCCATCATGGGTAAGTCTCGTGATGGCAAGGTTCCTATTTTACCATCCACTACAAGGAGAGGTACGGTTCTAAACCCCTCTTGATGAGTAAGCTCCTTACACCACTCCATACACATGCTACACATACTACTACTACTACTGCTGAATCTAAAACTTCTGATACTTATGATGCTGCTTCTACTGTGCTTGATAAGAGTAGTTCATTAGGTCCTTTCCTAGATTCTACGATTGCTAGAACTATAGCTGGAAATACTAAAACTCCTAATGAAGACACTACTACACCTGTTAGTTCAACTGATTCTATAGAGAGCTATGATATTGAAGACAGATATATAGAAATGAATAATGAATTTATTAAAGAATGTCAAATAACTCATGGTAAAAGTGCTATTAAGAGTCTCCTTGAGAGGCGTACTATAAAACCCAAATTATCCCCTAATGATAAGTTTGCTACATCTCCCATAAACATTAAAGATAAGGATTATGATTTCTCTCTTGATTTATCTTACATAACTATTGTTGAGAAAGAACCTTTCTGCAGAACTAAAATGAAAGTGTTGTAGAACGTATGACTGAGCTTTCTACCATGAGTGGCCGATTTTCTGATGATATTAGGATGCACACCTACCTTGTTGCTCAAATTTTCCTTTTTCACTAAAAGGGGAAGCTAAAACTTTGTTTAATAATTTACCTCCTGGATCTATTGATAGCCCTGATTGCTTGATTAGTACCTTCCTTCAGAAATATTTCCCTCCTAGTGCTAGACATGCCATTTTGCAGGAACTTTTTGATTTTAAACAGGGAGAAAAAGTGATATTGCCTGAATCATGGGCAAGGTTTTTCCTTTGATTCATGCATAGGCTGGATGTCCATTACCTAAGAATGAGCTTCTTGATATATATTATAATGCACTAACTAAAGAATCTAGGACATACCTGGATAGTTGTGCTGATTGTGTTTTCAGGAATAGAACTCCGAAGAAGCTGAGGAATTAATGGCTAAAATAAGCAAGAACTATGATGACTGGACTCCACCTGAGCCAACTACACCTGACTTAACTGTGCCCGAGCCAACACCAACATCAAAGAAGAGGGGAGCTATTGAACTAAATGATGAAGTGATGAAGGAAGCTAAGAAATGTCTTAAGGAGAACGGTATTAAATCCGAAGATGTGAAGAATTTACCTCCTATAGAAGAATTATGTAAGCCAATCTCCCACTCATGCACCATTGAGGTACACTCTCTCCAACATTTTGATGAAGGTGATATTCCTTATTCCAAACCTCCTGATCAATGCTTGGAAGAATTTGATGTTTTTATTGTTAAGCAAGATAATTTTAATAAAAGGGTGCAAAATCATCTAATGGAAAACTCTAGAGCTATTATTGAGTTAAAAGATATTGTGGAAAGAACTTCTAATGATGTTAAAATTCTTGTTAAACATTTTCAAATGGTTCAAACTCAAATTGATCATCTTATTAAAGTACAAAAGACTTGCTAGTTAATGCTGCTAAAGAAAAACATGCTTATGAAATTAGAACTAGAAGTGGTGCTGCCACCTAGGATCCTCTATATCCCGAGGGGCATCCTAAAATAATTGAGCAGGATTCTCAACAAATCGAAAATACTGGTACTACTCCTAAGAAAAGGAAAAAGAAACATAAAACTATTGTAGAATCCTCTGAATCTGCTAAAGATCCTAATAGTATATCTGTCTCTGATGCTAAAACTGAAAGTGGTAATGAGGAAAATGATGCTCCTGATAAAGAAAAAGTTGAATAAGAACCTGAAAGGCACACTAAGAATACTAAATACACTAAAGAAGATTTTATTGCTAAGAAACATGGTAGTGAAAGAGAACCTTGGGTCCAAAAACCTATGCCTTTCCCTGATAAGAAACACAAGTCAAAGGAAGACGAACACTATAATAAGTCTTGTGAATGGATGAAACCTTTATTTTTGCAAATTCCTTTGACTGATGCTATTAAATTGCCTCCTTATTCAAAATATATGAAGGATATTGTCGCTAATAAAAGGAAGATGCCTAATGAGGAAATTTCTAATTTGCTTGCTAATTATTCCTTTAATGGAAAAGTTCCAAAGAAACTTCGAGACCCTAGGATTCCAACTATTTCGTGCTCTATTAAAAACAATTATGTTAGAACTGCCTTGTGTGATTTAGGAGCAGGAGTTAGTGTTATGCCTTTTTCTATCTATAAGAGACTTCAATTGGAAAAACTAATACCAACCGATATATCTTTGCAAATGGCTAATAAATCTACTACTATTCCTGTTGATATATGTGAGGATGTACCTGTTCAAGTGGCTCATAATTGCTTGATATTAACTGACTTTGTTATGCTTGACATGCCTGAAGATGATAATATGTCTATTATTCTTGGGAGACCTTTTCTTAATGCTGCAGGAGCTATTATTAATTGCAATCAAGGAAAGGTAACTTTTAATGTTAATGACAAGGAGCATACTATATATTTCCCCAAGAAGATTGATAGGAATTATGGCTTAAATTCAATTGAAAATACTGAGGGCATTCAAGTTGGAGAAATATATTGTCCCATACCAAGAGAAAAATATGAAATTATTATGATTGGGACCATTGCTATCAAGGTTGAGGTAACATGATCATTGAGTGGAATACAAAGTTTTGTTTCATATAAAATTGTTTTGGTAACAAGACCTGATCAACCTTGTTAACAAAGTGATTTTTATGAACGAAACAATGTTTTCACCATGATTATCTTTGCTTACTTTTATATTATCCATTTTAGTTTTTGCTTTCACTTAGTTTACTTTTCTTTTGCTAGTTGTTTGCATATTATAGTGTCTTAGAACTTCTGAAGTTTTAGTTTTGTTTTTTATTTGCATCATTTCAAAATCATCTTTCTGCAGAAAAATCATCCATCAATACCTGAAAATTGCTAAAAAATAAAGTGTCTCAAAAAATTCCAGAAAATTCATATTAAATTTTTACGTGAAAAAAGGGGCAGAGAAGTGCCTGGGGAGTTCCAGGGGGCCACCAGGCAGGCACACCACCTGGTGGCGCGGCCACACCAGGGGCGCGCCTAGCCATGGTGTGGGCCACCCCAGGCCCTCCACTTACTCTCTCACTTGCCACTTCTTTCTCTCTCCCGAGAAAACACCAGTTAATTGCTCAAACTCACGTTCCTACTGTTCTTGCTCGTGATTTTCGATCTCCTTGCTCAGCCCATCTTTGCTGCTGAGATTTGGAGGATTTGCTCTCCGGTATGTGACTCCTCCTCTTGTCTAAGTACATTTGTGTTTAGTGGATTATATCTTGAGTATTTTGCTACTGTAGGTGACAGGTTTTGTGAGGTTGTAAGCTTGTTCAATGCTTATAAAAACTGTTTTGATGCATGTTTAGGCCTCTTACAAGTTCCAATAAGTAGTTCCTTTCATTGTGTAATCACTTGTATGATGGTTGTCTAAAATTTCAGAAAAGAGGATGGATGAACACCAACTCAACCAGCATGAATTAAGGGTCCCTGTGGTTATCAAGGTTCATCGTGAGGAGGAAGTTTTTCCTTCAATCTATCCATGCCCCGAATTCATGAATGCTGCAGGGATTTCTCAAGATTTCTATACCTTAATTGCTAATGCGGGATTGTAGCATTTTGTGGGAGATGAACGTTACCAATTTGTGAAGCTAACTATGTATGTGGTGCAGGGCTTTCGATTTAGTTGCTCCTTGCCTAACCCCATGGTTCACTACAAAATTTACAATATAGTTGTCAACCTTCCTTTTGATGATTTTTGTGCATCTATTAGAGTACCTCAGTGGGGATCATGTGAAAACATTAGGGAGAGACCTACACCACTCATGGACTTGTATGCGGAGATTTGCCAAGGGAGCAGCTTCTCAAAGGAGAGTGGTAAAATTCATAATATTCATCTCCCGTCTATTCGCTACTTTGCCTACTTTATTGCCCAGTGCGTTCTCGCTAGGAAAACTGCTAATAAATTATCCTCTTATGATGTACTCCCTGTGTTTCTTAATATAAGGTGTATAGTTTTCTTGCACGAATATTAGCGCACATGCTGGGAGGGCAAATTTTGTTGCTTTCGGACGTGAATACCCCAGGTGATTGACATGATATAGAGGGAACATACGAAATCTAGGTATCCCCTCTCTCTCTTGATCGGATTAATTGCCTCCTAAATAAGAGGAACAAATCCCAAAATTCTCTATACAGCTTATATTATGGAATTTTTCAAAAAAAACTATACACCTTATATTAAGGAACGGAGGGAGTAGCATTTATCTCAGCTTCTTTAAAACAAGATAGGACTTATAATTTGGGTGCCTTTATAGCTTTAAAACGAGAAAGGTGGAATTTGTGGAGGCCTCATCGCGTCTTGTTTATTAGCTCTGCATGGTTTAGTGCCTCATCATTTAGACCTACAGTTTCCCATAGAGAGGCTTGACTTTAATTCCACGATACAACATAAATTCATTTCTTCATGGGCTAATTTGAGGGATTTGTCTTATGAAATAACCTTTCTTAAGGCTGGTTGCAGAAGGAGTAAGTCAGAGCGTGTTGTTCTTCTGCATGCGCCTATTTTGTTTAATCTTGATACCAGGGTAGGATGGTCACTCACTGAGGAAGAGCTCGATGCGTATCTGGGTGAGCTCTCCCAGCAGAAGCAAGATACTAGAAGAGAGGCTACGGATGATTCGGTCCAGCCCTCGAATGAGGGGGAGTCCTCGTACCAGCAGTCTACCTATGATTGGGGAGCTTCTTGTTCTTCCCAAGGGCCTAACGATGATCATTCTTATGATGACCCACTGGCTTGGAATCCTTACCCGTGTTGGGGTTGATACCCACTTAAGCCAAAAGCCTAAGCTTGCGGGGAGGTACGCCGACATCACACTCATCTACGTATCATGTTCAGTTGGCACTTTGTATATCCATGTTTCGCTTTCTTTTTACTTTTTGTTCTTGCTTTCTTTCTGCTTTCCAAAACACAAAAGACCAAAAATATTTTCATTGTTTCTCTTTGTTTGCTTCATTTTCTTTTTGCCTTGGTTTGCCTTTTTTCCTTTTAGCTCTATTTTGATTATTCAAAAACCTAAAAAGATTTTGCTTTGCTTGTTCTTTCTTTTGGTTCTTGCCTTTAAAAATCGAAAACCCAAAAATAGTTGTTGTTCTTCTTTGGTTTTGTGAAGTTTGTTGCAGGGTTCAGCAGTCCTCAGTGGATTTTGGTTTCATGTTATTATTCAAGCCACACAAGTGAAGGGCAATAATGAAGATTAATGACAACTTGAGGTGTGGTAAGAGGCTGGTAACAAACTCTATTTGTTTTCATTTTTGTACATATACTCATCATTGTGGGCATGCTTAGTCAGTTCCTATAAGGTGTATGTTATTCAAGGATGCTTAGTAGTTCTTGCTTTCTTATAATTAGATCCATCTTGCTAATAGTTTGTAGCATGTCATATGAATGTTTGCTTGCATTGTTCTATTCATAACTTGGTATGACACTGTGGTATCCTCCTCTGAATGTTTCACTTGAATTGACTTGGCACATGCTCACGCATGCATATGACTAAAACAATCAGTTAAGCCTCAATGAACTATTTTGCCTCAGGGTTCTTGAATCACTTTCATGCCATAATTAGTCCTGTTTTGTTGCAAGCATGATTATGACAGTTATTGCTCTCTCGCTTGTTGCTCCCTTATTGTTGCTAGCCTTCACTTATGCTGAGTATAAGCTTTACTCGTGCATCAAAACCCCCAAAGCCAAAGTTGCCCCAAAAGAGTCCACCATATCTACCTATTAGCATCATTGCTACTCCTTGCATATCTATTATGCTCTATTTTCTTCTGGACAAAATGTTTGCTTGTTATGAGAAAGTTAGTTAGTAAAGCTCTGACGAACTTGATGGCACACTTTATTTCTTGCACCTAATAAACCTGAACTATTGTGACTGTCCATGAAAGTTATATGCTTGCAAATTCTAGGATGGGAATTAGCAGAACCGTGCTGTCACGAGGAACGCTTTCAACACCTGTAAATATATACCCAGATGATATCATGCTCTTTTGTTTACTGATGTCGTCGGTGTGAAATAAAGGGGAGCTTGTAAGTCCATGGAGTTATGTATGTGTGTTAGAGAAACGCCTGGGCGGCTGGTCCATGCCTAATCATGGTGGAAACCTACAGCGTAGCCATAATGAGCAATCTATGAAGCATTCTTCTTATAAAAAAGAGATTGAGATTGAGAAAAAAGAGAAAAAAAAGAGATGAAAAAAGAGGAAAGAGAGAAAAAAGCACCATTTCCCCATGGTAAATAAGAAGATTGCTGAGATGCTCATTATCTGCTTGCCTTGTCATTTTGATATGGGGATTCTTCCATATCATCGGGCAAGGGGTACCCCGTTGGCGGTTCTCTATGATACGCATGTATTTACTATGACAAGAACTTACTGGTAACTAAAGTTGAGTAGCATGAGGAGTGACCCTTGTACTCAAGGGACATGAGATTTCCAGTTTATGGTCTGTCAAGCATATAACTCGTATTGAACCTCACTTTCACCTTAACCATTTAAAGATGCTTATGATAGGGGCAATGAGAGCTCAAAGCTAATGAGTACCATACTTTCATCATTTGGAAGCCTTTCAAAATTTTCAAAACCTTTTCACTTCCTTATTGAGTCACCACTTATTCTATGAGCACTTTCTTGAGAGCATTGTTGTCATTCTTAGTGTAATGTGCTTCTTTCAAAACTTGGTTAATTGTGTCATGACTTTGATGCTTGTATCTTTGATATCTTTACTTCTAGTCTTCACTTGAACTTCAGAGGTGCCTTGGCATTTATGTTTGCTCTACAATAAAAGGCAAGCGAGATACAACTCTATCATACCTTTTTATGAGCATTCCAATGTTGCTTATGTTTATGTTTCATGCTACTTATTATTTTTGAGTTGTAATCTCTTAATAGCTTGCAATGACTATTAGGTAGGTTTATTTGCATACTCCTTATTATGAATTTTCCAAGTACTCGATCATATGCTGAGAATATATACATCTTATGAAGCAAATGTGTTCGTGAAAGTTTCTTTTATCGCACATAGTTTTCATCTGAATTGCTTGAGGACAAGCAACAAGCTAACCTTGGGGGGAGTTGATTGTCCTCTTGACCTAAAAACCAAGGGGGTTCGACGTTTTTCTAGAAAGAGTTCTGCTTTGCTGCCACCACCAGATTCCGCAAATCAGAACCAGAAACTCTGTTCTGGCACCCTGCCGAGACGGGGAATTGGAGGAGATCACCGCCATCATCATCACCATCGCTTCTCCATCGACTATCCATGATTCCCCCATCTATGAGTGAGTAATCCTCCGCTATAGGGTATGGAGATGGTAGGGATTGGATGAGATCGTTCATGTAATGGCATCAGATTTTTAGGGCATGGTGCCTAGTATCTATTATTAGTGCTTTTTGACTTTGTTGCAACTTGTTATGCTTAATGCTTGTCACTAGGTCCCGAGTGCCATGATTTCAGATCTGAACATGTTATTGATTCATTATGATAGTATTGTTTATGGTCTTACCTGCAAGTTGTATACACACATTGTTGTCTGGAACCAAAGGCTCCGACGTGACAGCAATCGGGATAACCGGAGGGAATGGCTTTGATGTGAGGATCACATGTGTTCATGGAGTGTTAATGATTTGCTCCGGTGCTCTATTAAAAGGAGCACCTTAATTTCTAGTAGTTCCCTTGAGGCCCCGCTGCAAACGGGCTGGCAGGACAAAAGATGTTGGGCCAGTTCTCATTGCGAGCACATATGACTATTGATACATTGCAAATGTATCTATATTTTTTGATGTTCCATGCTTGGTTTTATCTACTTTCTTGTGTTTTGTCCACACTTTGGAGTACTTTTCATATGATTTATTGGACTAACCTATTAATAAGAGCCACAGTGCCAGTTGCCTGTTTTCTACTGTTTTTGGTTCCAGGAAAGTCAGAAAATGAACATTCTCGGAATTGGACAGGACAAAAGCCAAAGTGCTTATTTTCCGGAAGACATTTGGAACCAGAATATGAAACGAAGAAGGGCTGGGGGCCAGCCACACCACCTGGCCACGCGGCCAGGTTTGGCCCGTGCCAGGGGGTGGTCTGGCCGACCCCAGCACCCCCTCGGCCTCTCCTTCCGCCTATATATTGCCCTCGGGACCAAAACCCTAAGTACCCAATCAAAAATCCACGAAAGAGTCTGTAGCCACCGTCGTCTCTGTCTCTAGATCGGGAGGGATCTGAAGCTCTTCCCGGCACCCTGTCGGAGAGGGGATTTCACCTTGGAGGCCTTCTTCATCATCATGCAAGCCTCCGGTGTGATGCGTGAGTAGTTCATCTCTGGACTACGGGTCCATGTAGTAGCTAGATGGCTGGTTTTCCTCCTTTGTGCTTTCATGTCTAGATCTTGTGAGCTCCGTTCATGATCAAGATCATCTATTTGTAATTCTGCATGTTGTGTTTGCGGGGATCCGATGGATATTGAGATGCTATTTCAGATTGATTATTGATTCTATCATGTCTTTGTTATTTGTGATCTTGCATGCTTTCCATTGTTAGTAGCTATCTTGGCCAAGTAGATGCTAGTAACTCCAAGAGTTAGTATTTATGCTCGATAGTGGGTTCATGCCTCTGGTAATCTGGGGAAGTGACAAAAATCTCTAAGGTACTAGATGTGCTATTGCTACTAGGGAGAAAACAACAATCCTTTGTTCATAGAACAATCGTATTGTTTACATTACACGCAATTCGTCAAGCAATAATCTGTTGTTTGCAACTTAATACTGGAGGGGGTTCGGATGATAACCTGAAGGTGGATTATTAGTCATAGATGCAGTTGGATGGCGGTCTATGTATAATGTTGTAATGCCCAATCAAGTTCCAAAGGAGTCAAGACGATTAGTATATGCATGTATTGCTTTCTCGATGTTTGTCAATTGCCCCGCTGTAATTTGTTCACCCAGCATTTTATCTACCTTAAGGAGAGCCACCTCTAGTGAAATATGGACCCCGGTCCTTTCTTTTACATACAATCTACAAACTGTTTACTGCTTTGTGTTTACTTTCTATAAAATATTACTTCCTTCCATTCGATACGTTTAATCCTTTGTTTTCAGCAAAACCGGTGAGATTGACAACCTCATCGCAAGTTGGGGGCAAAGTTCTGTGGTTGTCTTGTGCAGGTCTCCACGTTGCTGCTGGCACTGGTAGTGCGCCCTGCCAACGTTTAGCTAGCTACACCTTTGGGGTGTTTCCTTGCTCCTACTAGATTGATAACCTTGGTTTCTTACTGAGGGAAAACTTGCTGCTGTGCTCATCATACCTTCCTCTTGGGGTTCCCCAACGAGCTCGATATATTTGGGCCATCAACAAATTTTTCTGGCGCCGTTGTTGGGGAGTCAAGGACATCTTCACAAGGGGAGTCCCTCATAACCAATCTCTTTACTTTGTTATTTTTTTTGCTTAGTTTACTTTTGCTTTGTTTGCTTGTTTCTTTATCAAAAACACACACAAAATTAGTTTTACAAGTTTGCTTTCTTTATCAAAAACACAAAAAAATGACTACTCTTGAAAACACTAAGTTGTGTGACTTCACTAGCACCAATAACAATGATTTTATGAGCACACATATTGCTCCACCTGTGCCTGAAGCTACTACCTTTGATATAAAACCTGCTTTACTCAATCTTGTTATGAGAGAACAATTTTTTGGTATTAGTAATGAAGATGCTGCTGCCCATCTAAATAACTTTGTTGAACTTTGTGAGATGCAAAAGCATAGGGATATGGATGGTGATATTATTAAGCTTAAATTGTTTCCTTTCTCTTTGAGAGGAAAAGCTAAAGAATGGTTGAATTCCTTAACTAGGAATAGTATTGATTCTTGGACTAAATGCAAAGATGCTTTCATTGGAAAATACTATCCTCCTGCTAAGATTATATCTATGAGAAGTGAAATAATGAAGTTTAAACAATCTGATAATGAACATGTTGCTCAAGCTTGGGAAAGAATGAAATCTTTGGTTAAGAATTGTCCCACTCATGGACTGACTGCTTGGATGATCATCCAAACTTTTTATGCAGGATTGAACTACTCTTCAAGGAACCTATTGGATTCTACTGCTGGAGGTACCTTTATGACCATTACTTTGGGTGCTGCAACAAAGCTTCTTGATAATATGATGGTTAATTACTCTGAATGGCATACTGAAAGAGCTCCACAAGGTAAGAAGGTAAATTCTGCTGAGGAAACCTCCTCCTTGAGTGATAAGATTGATATTATTATGTCTATGCTTGTTAATGGGAAAGCCCATATTGATCCAAATAATGTTCCTTTAGCTTCTTTGGTTGCTCAAGAAGAGCAACTTGATGTGAACTTCATAAGAAATAACAATTTTGGCAATAATGCTTATAGGAATAATTTTGGTAAAAATAATTATAAGCCATATCCTCCCAACAATGGTAATGCTTATGGAAATTCTTACAACAATAATAGGAGTGCTCCCTCTGAACTTGAAGTTATGCTTAAAGACTTTATTAGTAAACAAACTGCTTTCAATAAAACTATTGAGGAAAAGCTCTCTAATGCTGAAAGAAATATAGCATCTTTGGCTGAAGCTCAATCTTCTTTGAATAAAATGGCTGCTAAACCCGAAACTAATGATAATCCCTTTGCAGCTACTAATGCCATACAAGTAAGAATTGATGAAAATGTTAGACTATTAGCTGAATTACATGCTAAGTGGGAAAAAGAAGATGAAATTGCTAGAAACATTAGTGTTTCTACTATCACCACCACTAGTGTTGATGCTAGTAATAGTTCTACTACTTTATATCATAATTTTGATTTTGATCTTGATGGTTGCAACATCTCTGAAGTTATTAAGTTCCTACAAAAACTTGCTAAAAGTCCTAATGCTAGTGCTATGAACATGGCTTTTACAAAACACATTACTAATGCTCTCATAAAGATTAAAGAAGAAAAGATGAAATATAAAGCTTCTATTCCTATAAAACAAGAAGATGGTTGGGAACCCATCATTAATATGAAAGTGAATGACTTTGATTTCAAAGCTTTATGTGATCTTGATAGTAGTGTTTCTATTATGCCTAGAAGGATTTATGATATGCTTGATTTGCCTCCACTTGAAGATTGTTATTTGAATGTCCCACTTGATGATAATGCTAAAAAGAAACTAATGGGGAGTATTAATGATGTTCTTATTATGGTTAACAATGCCTATGTCCCCGTTGGTTTCTATGTTTTGGATGTTGAATGCAATGCTTCTTGTCCTATTACTTTGGGAAGACCTTTTCTTAGAACTGTTGGTGCCATTATTGATATGAAAGAAGGCACCATTAAATATCAACTCCCACTCAAGAAAGGTATAGAACATTTCCCTAAGAAGAGAGAGAAGATTTCTTTTGCCTCTCCTATGAAAACAAAATTTGCTCTTAATGCTTCTTCATTTGAGAACACTTGATTCTTTCTTGCTTCTTATGCCTAACTTAAAGGCGTTAAAGAAAAGTACTTATTGGGAGATAACCCAAAAAATTTAGATGAGTCTTAAAAGTTAATACCTCAGTAATAACCGCTCCTTATCCTTTTTATTTGCTTTTTGTGCCAAGAGTAACCTCTAATGAGAGAGAAGTAATGATTGGGAAAGTTGCTGTCCTGAAACAGATTTCTGTGCTTCACCGTAAAAATTCCTGTAAAATCTCTGTACGTCCTTTTGAGGCGTGACTTTTTGTGCTTCTGCCCCAGCTTGTTATCTAACTTTCGTTAGTTCAACACTTTTTCATTTGAGCAACATAAGGTCTTCGAAAAATTTGTTTTTACCTGCTGGTCTATTTTGACAGATTTCTGCCATTTTCTGCATTTGCTTCTTGTTGGTTCCTTTTTGAGTTCTTTTGGGGAATTGAGCTTTTTGAGGGAAGTGCTACAGTAGCTAGTGTTTTAATGGAAGTTTATTTGGTGTTAGAACTGAACCTTAAGACTTATTATCTTGAGTGCACTAATGTTGCTAATAGATTGTGTGAAGTTTTGTATGAAGGAAAAAATTTCAGGTGTATGGAAGGAATGAGTAATGAGATGAAGGATGGACTAAAGCTCAATCTTGGGGATGCCACGCGTGTCACCCCAAGAAATATCTAAGAAGTACAAGCGTCAAATCTTGGGGATGCCCAAGGCACCCCCCTCTTCATCAATAAAAATCCCAGGTTTCTTCCAAACGCTTCATTTTTATTGTTTCATACACAGTTGTGTTGTACTTGGAGTGTTTTATTTTCCGTTTTCATTTTGGTTTTACGTTTGCTTGGTTTGCTTAGTTTGCTGAATAAATTGGTTGGACCCCCTCTTTCATACATTGGTTTTCAAATAGTTTTGTTTAGTTTGGAAAAGAGTAGGAAAGTTCATGCTTAAGTGGTAAAAAGAGCTTGTTTTTGACTGTGGCCTATGCTTCGTCATGCCATGCTTGATATTGTTTTGGCTTTATGCTTAGTATTCTTTGCTGTAGCATGACTTCTTATAAACAATTGAGATTGCTTAATGTGCCTTGGATGAATCATGCGTTGTTTTAGCATATTAAAGCATAGTATAGTGGTATTCTCCTTTGAGGCTTTATTTGGGTTGACTTGGTGCATGCTCACACCATGTTATGACTATCTCAAGTCACCATAAGACTTTATGATCCTTTAGTTTTAAACTTGTAGTATCACTTTATGCTTTGATCAATGATGTTTTGTCGCTCTGCATGATTATGGCCATTATTGCTCTCTTAGTTTGCCGCTCCCAGTCTTTTGCTAGCCTCCACAACCAAGTATGAGTTCTGCTCATGCATCCAACTCCCTAAACCAAGTTATTCCAAAGAGTCCACCATACCTACCTACTAGCTCATGCTATTCTAAGTATATTCATGATTTTGTTGACCTTCCAAATTAAACTTGTCATGAGAAAACTAGTGATTAAAGCTCTCATGAACTTGATGCCACACTTTACTTTTCTTACCCTTAATAAACTTGAACCATTGTGTCGTCTATGTTGTATATGCTTGCACTTATTTGTTGGGGATTAGCAGAACCATGCTGTCATGGGGAACGCTTTCATCATTGCACTTGGTACTTTGTACCTAGTTGATATCATGCTCTTTTGTCTATGGATGTCGTCGGTGTGAAAAGAAAGGGGAGCTTGTAAGTCCATGGAGTTATGTATATGTGTTAGAGAAACGCCTGGGCCACTGGTCTAATCCATGCTAACATGGTGGAAACCTGCAGCGTAACCATAATGAGCTATCTATGAAGCAGTCTTCTTATAAAAAAAGAGTCCTGTGTTGAGAAAAAAGAGAAAAAGAAAAAAAGAGATTATGAAAAGAGGAAAGAGAGAAAAAGCACTATATTCCCATGGTAAATAAGTAGATTGCTGAGATGCTCGTTATCTGCTTGCCTTGTCATTTTGATATGGGGATTCTTCCGTATCATCAGGCAAGGGGTACCCCATTGGCGGTTCTCTCTGATACACATGTACTTATGATGAGAATAACTTACTGGTGACTAAACTTGAGTAGCATGAGGAGCGGCCCTCGTATTCAAGGGACATGAGATTTCTAACTTATACTTCGTCAAGCATGTACACCATAGTTTATTCACTTTAACCTTAATCACTTCAAGATGCTTATGATAGGGGCAATGAGAGCTGAAAGCTATAAGTACCATAATTTTTGGAACCTCTTTATGAAACTTGAATCTCTACTTCCTTCTATGAAGGCCTTTCTTCCACCATTATATTGAGTCTCCACCATCTACCTTTATGCACCTACTTCGAGAGCATAGTGGCAATTCTTAGTTCTATGTGCATTGTCCTAAGACTAGTCGATTGATGCATAACTTGATATTGCTTGTTTTAAACTATTTGTATCTAGTCACTCTTATGAACTTTGAAGGTGTCCTATGCATTTATATTTGCTACTCTATGAGGGACAAGCTGAATACTATTATGCTATGTTTTCTTTATGTGAAACAAACAAACGTCTTGCAAAGCATTGTTCTTCATGAATCTTTTGTTTGTGCCTTTTCATGTTGCATCATAGTTTCTTTGTCTTATTGCTAGAACTTTGTCTTTCATGTTATGATTGAAGTACTATGATCCTAGGTTTGAATGTTAAACAAATACTTTGATCAAGTTTATGATGGTGCATGTCACCTCAAAAATTATTCTTTCTTTTTATCACTTACCTACTCGAGGATGAGCATGAGTGAAGCTTGGGGATGTTGATACATTGCAAATGTATCTATAATTTTTGATGTTCCATACTTGGTTTTATCTACTTTCTTGTGTCTTGTCCACACTTTGGAGTACTTTTCATATGATTTCTTGGACTAACCTATTAACAAGAGCCACAGTGCCAGCTGCCTATTTTCTGCTGTTTTTGGTTCTAGGAAAGTCAGAAAATGAATATTCTCAGAATTGGACGGGACAAAAGCCAAAGTGCCTATTTTTTCGGACGACATCTGGAGCCAGAATACGAGACGGAGAAGGGCTGGGGGCCGGCCACACCACCTGGTCATGCGACCAAGCTTGGCCCGCGCCAGGGGTGGTCTGGCTAACCCCAGCACCCCCTCGGCCTCTCCTTCTGCTATATATTGCCCTCGGGACCAAAACCCTAAGTACCTGATCAAAAATCCACAAAAGAGTTTGTAGCCGCCGTCGTCTCTGTCCCCAGATCCGGAGGGATTTGAAGCTCTTCCCGGCACCCTGCCGGAGAGGGGATTTCACCCTGGAGGCCTTCTTCATCATCATGCAAGCCTCCAGTGTGATGCGTGAGTAGTTCATCTCTGGACTACGGGTCCATGTAGTAGCTAGATGGCTGGTTCTCCTCCTTTGTGCTTTTATGTCTAGATCTTGTGAGCTCTGTTCATGATCAAGATTATCTATTTGAAATTCCGCATGTTGTGTTTGCGGGGATCCGATGGATATTGAGATGCTATTTCAGATTGATTATTGATTCTATCATGTCTTTGTTATTTGTGATCTTGCATGCTTTCCGTTGTTAGTAGCTATCGTGGCCAAGTAGATGCTAGCAACTCAAAGAGTTAGTATTTATGCTCGATAGTGGGTTCATGCCTCTGGTAATCTGGGGAAGTGACAGAAATCTCTAAGGTACTAGATGTGATGTTGCTACTAGGGAGAAAACAACAATCCTTTGTTCATAGAACAATCGTATTGTTTACATTACACGCAATTCGTAAAGCAATAATCTGTTGCTTGCAACTTAATACGAGAGGGGGTTCGGATGATAACCTGAAGGTGGATTATTAGTCATAGATGCAGTTGGATGGTGGTCTATGTATAATGTTGTAATGCCCAATCAAGTTCCAAAGGATTCAAGATGATTAGTATATGCATGTATTGCTTTCTCGATGTTTGTCAATTGCCCCGCTATAATTTGTTCAACCAGTATGTTATCTATCTTAAGGAGAGCCACCTCTAGTGAAATATGGACCCGAGTCCTTTCTTTTACATACAATCTACAAACTGTTTACTACTTTGTGTTTACTTCCTGCAAACTATTACTTCCTTCCATTCGATACGTTTAATCCTTTGTTTTCAGCAAAACCGATGAGATTGACAACCTCATCGCAAGTTGGGGGCAAAGTTCTGTGGTTGTGTTGTGCAGGTATCCACGTTGCTGCTGGCACCGGTAGTGCGCCCTGCCAACATTCAGCTAGCTACACCTTTGGGGTGTTTCCTTGCTCCTACTGGATTGATAACCTTGGTTTCTTACTGAGGGAAAACTTACTGATGTGCTCATCATAGCTTCCTCTTGGGGTTCCCCAACAAACTCGATATATTTGGGCCATCAACTATATATGGAACATATGCCTATGATTATTTAGTACTTGGATGCTTTATCTTATTTATCTGCAAATGCCCTATGTCTTGATTGCTATATGAATTGTCTCGTCCATGCAATGCCCATCCAACCATCCCTATGCCTACCAGCTTTAATCCTACTGTGTACTGCAATTGTTACTACTGTCTTTACTTCTATTACTGCTATTACTTTGCTATTGCTATTACAAAACTGTTGCTACTAACAAACTGATGTGAGCAAGATTGTTTCCAGGTGCAGCTGAATTGACAACTCAGTTGTTAAGGCTTATAAATATTCTTTGGCTCCCCTTATGTCGAATCAATAAATTGGGTTTCACTTCCCTTGAAAATACTGCGATACACCCCATATACTTGTGGGTCATCAACCCGTAGGGCGTGGCCGATAAAGGTGACGCGGGCAGTGTCGGCTAACGTAGTCCATGTATGGTGACGCCAAAAGACAAGGAGCTTACAGAGGGTTACGTCCATAGTCCGGACTAGCCGTTTAAATTGAATAAATAGACACCTAGCTTTAACCAAAGGACACATTCAGGGAATATGCCTCCACGTATGCCCTAGCTTTATAACCTGGTTTCTCCTATATAAGGAGGACCAGGGCCTCCTTAGAAGGGGATGGATCATTCTGTCTAGGAGGAACTCTGGAGCATTGGAGTGGGGGGTAAGAGAACTAGTCTCCTTCTCACAAATAGCTCTAGGAGCCCTTGTAATCCACCATTGATATAGTGAAAATACAAACACTTGTGTGTGGAATCACCACACTATCCCTCCCTGGATTCCTCTAGTGCTCATTAGCCCCATCTTTAGCCTATCCATGGCATCTGCCGTGCCACCACCACGACAGTTGGTGCCCACCGTGGGGCTAGCGGCGCTAGTAGGGGTAAAAATCCGGACGGGAAACATCTTCGGCACCGGCAAACGCGTTGTCTCCGGGCTCGTTCAGCGCTTTGGAGCGCTGGACTACGTCAGCGACAACGCGGGGAGCTTCGGCAGGAACCCTCCTCCGTGCAACGACCTCTTCATCAAGCTTGGCGCGCACCAGATCTACATCGGCATCGACGAGTCCTGCGTACATCCACGGCAAATCGTTGAGGGAGGTGAACCACCTCTCAGCGCGGCTCACGACATGCGTATCACTCGCCCCACAAGCTGCATTGAGGTCCCGATGACAGTGCCAGACACAGGAGCAAGCTAGGATCCAGCGCTAGAGCCGTAGGCAACGCCAAAGCAGGCAAGGTCTAGGTTTCCTCCACTAGAGAGGCCAGAGAATGTACTATAGCAGGCAATAGATAGTTTAGCAGCACCCATAGAGCCAGTAGCAGATCCGGCTCAGGCACATGCCGAGTTAGAGGAAACTAGGCAAAAGATGCTAGCTAGTGCGAAAAAAGTAGCTGAGTTGTAGCAGCCATTGAACATCACCCTGCGGGAGTATGCAAAGGCAAACCGCATAGATGGACTGAAAATCCGAGGTAGAAACCTAATTACTGAGATCACAAGGAATATGTGCCTAGGTTAGGTCAGACAGCTACCATAATCATAGGAGGGCTGGAAAGGTACAATACCCCGACAAAGAACCTCAGGGCTGCGTCCGAATTAGAGGGCTTAACCGGAGAGGCCAGAGAAAGGCAATAGGAGAGAGTTAACCATTTGTTGAAAGTAGCATGCCAGCAAAATGAGGAAATGAACAAGGCAAACCCGGTGCAGCCCAGAGCATCAAATGTGGTTCATTCGGCAAGGAATAACCTGGAAAAATCCGCAGGAGCAGCGTCGTCCCCGGGTCACGGTCCTAGGAGATAGGAAGTGGTAACCTAGGGGAGATGAGATAAATAGATGGTCATGTATGACCCGGTAAGGGCAGGAAAAGGAAAACCAGTACAAGTTGATGAGGATCTCCACCGTGCTAGCCGAGGTGAAGCTGGCCGAGGTAACCACGACCAAGGCAATGCCGGTGAGAGGAACATTGTCAACGGTGATGTATCCCAATATATGGAAACCACCTTTGGTCCACATCATGCCACGCTAATCATCACTCCAAAGGTGAACTCCTTCCATGCTTTGCCTTTTGTTGGCTATTGTGCGAATGGAATCCTACTTGAGACAAATGCCCATGATGTGACTAGGTCCATGAACATGATGCCAAGGAGATGCAGCAAGGATGGCTCTGGAGCCAAGACACCCAAGCAAGAGGCCTGGAAGCGAAGACGCAAGAAGCTGCTGAAGCAGGACTGGAGTCTCCGGACCAGCAGACCGGAGTCTCCGGTCTACCACACCGGAGTCTCCGGCCGTCTTCGGACCGAGCCCCGGACCTGCGCCTGGGACAGTCTGAGACCCCCTCCGGAGGCGACACCGGAGACAGACCGGAGTCTCCGGCCTACACTGGAGACTCCGGACCCCACACCGGAGTCTCTGGACCGAGCATCGTGGGCCTGCGCGCCTTAAGCTGGGCTTGGCCCATGTAACGCCCTAAACTTCCTACTTATGCCTATTTTACCCCTAGCTCGTGGCTGGCCTATATATATGCCCCCACCCTCTCCTTGAAACCCTAGAGATGATGATGAGTTCAGGCATGTGCCAAACCCTAGATGGGAACCCCCTCTCAATAGTAAATATATGAGTTGTATAAGGCCTTGGAGTCGGTGCCCTTCTCCAAGTTGTCAAGACCCTCCTCAAGTGTTTGGTCTCTCCCTATCAAGGATTCTAGTAGTGTTTGGTCTCTCCCCTTTGGGATTCTACTTGGTTGCTACTCTCTCCTTGATTTGGATTCTACCATCCGCTTGTCGATCTCTCCTTTGGTGATTCTACCGCAAGGTCTCTCGCCGAGGATTCTATTGGATTGGTTGTTCGAACCAACGGGAGAAAATCGAATTGGGTGTGATTTGGCATGTGTTTGTATCTTTACCTTGCATTAGAGTTGTGTTCATCGTGTTCATCGTGTTTCCCCTCACTTCCCCCTCAAATCCGTGAAGATCGGGCCACTCCAAGGGTAAATCCACAAGGAGACCCATAACAACTGGTATCAGCAGCTTTTGGTTGCCACAGATTTGACTTCGCCTTTCGATTTCCACCATAAACTGAAAAATACCAAAAATATAGCCCCAAATTGCTTTTGGATCGATCTCTCGTTTTGGTGAGTTGATTGTGGTTTTAGTCCAATAGAAACTTGTCTTTGGAGTTGGTCTACTTGTGCCCTGCGTTTCCCAGCCCAATTTGGTCGAAATTTTCTAGATTTGAGGGTTCAAGGGCCGAATTTCCGCTCAAGAACACGAGCTGTTCGTCGTGCAGACTCCAGACCGGAGTCTCCGGACCGGCAGACCGGAGTCTCCGGCCCACACCGAAATTTCCGGACCAAAATACCGGAGTCTCCGGCCTACACCGGAGTGTCCGTACCATCAACACCGGAGTCTCCGGCCTTGACAAAAATTTTGACCCCTTTTCCTTTTTCGACTGATTTCCTTTTAACGTTTGTGTTTCGTGTGCGTGTTTGTCAACTAACAAAAGCTTCTGCAACGCCTCGCACTCGACATCGACACCACGGAACACGAACCATCCCTCCACCAACGGTTGCAAGTGCGACATCACCACAAGGTATAACTTGCACCACCATTGTTAACCCCTTCTTCATTTGTGTGTTACCTAACCTATCGAGAGTAGCTCATCTTGTGTTTGCCGAAGCATTGTGCACTTGCTCTTGCATAAGTCATAGTGTAGAGGCAATAGCAAAAACTTGACTCCATAGCATAGCAAAGAAAGAGGTACAAACAAAGCTTATAAGAAAAATAAAAAGAGAAAGATACTAATACAAAAGAGAGTCCAAAGCTTCTAAGCAAGAGTGCGAGCAAGAGCAAGGCAAGCGTACAAATCCGTTGCTTCTCCATCTTTTGGCAAACGGGCTACGGTCTCTCCTAGTGTTGGCACGACACCGAGCATTAGTCTTCTTTAGGACCAATTTTGTTCGTTGCTCATTTTCATAGTCGTGTTAGCCACATTAATCTCCACCGTGTGTGTATAGTCGTAGGTTCTCGTCACCCTTTTGACCTTTTCCTTTGACTTTGTTTTAGGTTGGATTTTACCCACTTTTGACAATAACCTTTTCGTTTGGTTGTTCCATTTTCTATCCACCTTCCTACCCATCCACCATAGGCCTTTGTGTGTGTGTGTCTTGTGTATTCGCTTTGCTCTCAGCAAGAACAACCTTTCCAATTTTTGACTTGGTGAGGCAAGGTAGCACATACCATACCACCAATACCACCCTCGTTTCACTTGTGGTCAAACAACATGTCTAGGGAAAGCGGAGAAAGTGGAGATGGCAACTTCAACAACCAAGATGGTTTTGCCACGCACCACAACTTATGGGTGCAACGCCAAGAATTCAATGCCCAATTTGAGAGGCTTGGGAATCGGCTTGATGAAATTTTTTGAGAATTCGACTACCGTGACAGGCAACACCAAGTGGAGCACAATGCTCAATTCCAAGCTCTTCACCAAGATATTGCCAACCTCGGCAACCGTCATGGACACCATTCAAGTTTGTCAAGTTCGTCTTGCGCGCGCTCCTCAAGTCATCATGGCGACCCCTCACGCTCCCATTCTCATCATGGAGAACCCCACCACCACAATGGGGAACATCAAGCTCGTCATCGCCATGAACAAGTGGTTGAGCCACAACATCAACAACCGCACCACGCAATACATCATCGACACCATGATCACCAAGCGCATCCACAACACCAAGAAGAACATGGTCGCCCTCCACAACAAGCTATGGTACAAGCGCCACCACCATCCCAAGAGCAAGAATGCCATGGTGAACACAACCGCGTTGATAGGCGCCAACACCCGAACCATGACCATCGCCATCAACAACAAGTTCATCGGGCACCACAATGGGATACGAGTGATGATGACGAGGATGCACACCGCGCGCTACACAACAACCGCTATGCTCAACCCCACCATCGTCATCAACAACCAATGAATGCAAATGATCCCGAGCAAAGGTGTAGAAGAGACTTTGCGCATCAAGCTCCTCCTCAACCACGTCCTCGAGAAAATCAAGCTCCTCCTCCACCACCATGTGCACCAAGTGAAGCGAGCATAAGGCAAGATCGCCGCAACTACCACCGTGAACATGAAGAGGGCAAGTTTGGGAAGCTCAAGTTAATTATGCCCAAGTTCAAGGGAGAAGAAGACGCCGATGCATACATTGATTGGGACCTCAAAGTTACAAGATCTTTTGAGTCCACAACTACTCCGAAGAGAAGAAAGTTGCAATGGCATCCCTTGAGTTTGAGGACTATGCAAATGTTTGGTGGGAAGACTTCTAAAAGAACCGCGAGAAGAATGAGGAACCTCCAATTGAAACTTGGACCGAGATGAAGGAAGTGATGTACACACGCTTCGTCCCTGAGCATTATCGCCAAGATCTCTTCAACAAGCTACAAAACTTGAAACAAGGCACCAAGTCAATTGAAGAGTTCTACAAGGAAATGGAGAAAACAATTACGTGAGCTGATGTGAGAGAACTCGAAGAGCAAACCATGGCAAGGTTCCTCAACGGTTTGAGCCGCCCAATAAGGAAGATTATTGACTTTCAACCGTACAAGAACCTCACCCAGCTCCTCCATCAAGCTACCAAAGCTGAGCGGCACTTGCAAAAGGAGAATGCATACGAGAGGCCCAAGCCATACTTTGCGTCCATCAATGCAAATGCTCCCGCAAAGCCAAATAACTAAGCAACGAGCTCATCCAAGCAAGCAAAGATCATGATAGCACCCTCCTCCAACACGACATCGGATAGTCAAGTTACTTGCTTCAAGTGTGGAGTGAAAGGTCACAAGTCATATGAGTGCACCAACTCACGGGTGATGCTTACGGATGAGAATGGCGCAACCTACTTTGTAAGTGAAGAGGAATATGAAGCTCTCACCAAACAAGCTATTGCAAGGACAGCCGCAATGGAAGAGGATGACACACTTGTATGCGAGCATGATCCGGGCCCCGCATTTGTCATAGCTCAAATCACGTCAACAAACTCCATCCCAAGAGAGGACCAACACCTCAATATCTTCCAAACTCGTGCTGGAATTGATGGCAAGTCAATAAAAGTGATCATTGATGGAGGTAGTTGCCAAAACCTTGCAAGTATGGAGCTTTGTGAGAAACTCAAGCTGCAATGCATGGAGCACCCTCACCCCTACCATGTCCAATGGCTTGATGACAATGGAGCCCTCAAGATAACATCAAAGGTCCAAGTATCCTTAAAGATTGGCCCATATGAAGACATCGTCGAGTGTGATGGCGTGCCAATGTCCGTGTGCCACATGCTACTTGGAAGGCCATGGCAATATGATAAAGGAGCAATGCATCATGGTTCCACCAACCAATACTCCTTCAAGTGGAATGACAAGAAATTGGTGCTCCAACCCATGACGCCAAGCCAAGTCATCGCATTCAACATGACACCTGTCAATAAGATAAAGCAAGCTAAAGACCCTTGTGAGACGAGTGGTGAGAGAGTGAACCACCATCAAGAGTGAGTGCCAGAAGCCAAAAATGAGTGGAAAAATCATGAGTTCCACGACGCAAGCCAAAAAATGTGAGAAGAGAGACTTGAGTGTGACCCATACTAACAAACATTCATACAATTCTCTCTCTTTGTTGTCGGTTTTGCAAGGTACCCAAGCTACACCACCAACTACAAGGATAAGGCTACAAGATCTCCAACCACAACATGATGGCAAGATGTACCTGATGACCCACAAGTATAGGGGTGTATCGCAGTATTTTTGATAAGTAAGAGTGTCGAACCCAACGAGGAGCAGAAGGTGATGGCTAGTGGTATGGATCATGAATTCTCTGCAAATACTTAGCAAACGGAATTTTACGGGTTTTCGATAAAGCAAGTAAACAAAGTACGAGTAAATAAAAGACAGTAGGAATAAATGCAGCAAGTGGCCCAATCCTTTATGCAGCAAAGGACAAGCAGGTTGTATTTCTTAAGATGACCAAACGTTCTCGAGGACACATGGGAAGACTGTCAAGTGCTTTCGGTTCATATAGTCGATTAATCTTCTTTAGCTTGCTAAGTGTTGTGTGGGTGAACCTGTGCTAATGTACCGCCCCATCCAAGACTAATACATACTTGTGATTATACCCCTTGCAAACATCCATAAGTACAAGAAAGTAATTAAGGTAGAAACCTAACCACAGCTTTAAACTCTAAGACCCTTACGTCCCTTGTGCAACAGTTTCCTAACGGGGGTTCAGGTTTCTGTCACTCCGGCAACCCCTACGATTAGTAGCCAAATACACAATGCATTCCCCTAGGCCCATATAGGTGAAGTGTCATGTAGTCGACGTTCACATAACACCACTAGAAGAAGTACACCACAACTTAAATAACAATCTATTGAATCTTTCTCAACGCAACTCCACTACTAACAACAAGACTTCTCCCATGTCCTCAAGAACAAAATGAACTACTCACAAGACATCATATGGACCATGATCAGAGATGGAATAATGATGTATAACAATCTGAACATAAACAATAATTCAATGGTTCACATAATAGCATCAACTACAAAGAGTAATCAACACCGGGAAAGTTTCCCCTATGAACTAATGCAAGATTCAACGCAATTGTTACAACAATATGGAGATGGTGATGAGGGTGATGATGGTGATGATGGTGATGATGATGATGATGATGATGATGACGATGAAGTCCAGCTTGATGGTAGTGCTGATGGCGACGATCTCCCCTCTCCGGGAAGGAATTCCCCCGGCAGAAATCTGTCTGCCGGAGAGATCTTTCTCTCTCGGTGTTTTCCGCCCTGCAGAGGTGGCGGAATCTTTCTGTGGTCGCTCCTCGAGTCTTAGGGTTTCGGGAGGATGATATACGCCAGAGGCGAGAGGCTGGAGTGGGCCAGGGCGGCCACACCACCTCCAGGCGCGGCCTAGGCCTGCCCGCGCCATGGGGTGGTGTGGGCCCCCTGTGGCCCACCTCCACTCCATCTTCTGGCATCCTTAGTCTTCTGGAAAAATAGTATTTTCCATATATTTTCCCGGATTTTCTGATCTTCATGAATTTTGCCTCCAAACAGCCCCTTTTCCATCAGAATCCTGACTGCAGCGGTCCATGCTCCAAAAGTCATCAACCATGCAAAAATAGATGAAATAACATAAGTATCACCTCTCAATACGAAATATATCAATGAATAATAGTGAATTAAGACATAGAATTGTGATGCAAAATGGACGTGTCAACTCCCCCCAAGCTTAGACTTAGCTTGTCCCCAAGTGAAACTGAGCTCAATAAACATGACCTCAGGTTTATGGAGTGAAGAGTCGATAAAAGAATACGGACAAGAAGCATCACATTCATCAAATACATAGATCATAATAGAAGACAACTCACTATTATATAACTCAACTTGTAATAGGTAAAGGAAACACAATAAAGATACATAAAGTGAATCATAATTGGTAATGGCAAACTTAGCTCTTGGTCGAAGAATAGTTGATAATTTGCTGGAGTTCACAAATAGCTGGTTTTTCAATGAAAGCTTTCAAAGTAGTAAACATCAAGATAAGAGCAATGTGCAAAACAAGGAACATAAGAGACATGATTGAATAAATCATCATATGAATGAATGAAACACATCAACTCAAAATACTTGCTGAGATAGAAGGGAGTAGGTTTACTGACTCAACTACAAAGTAAAAGAACAGCCCTTCATAGAGGGAAGCAGGGATTGCAAGTCTCATAAAGAGCTCCCAAAAATTATGATACTTACTAGCTTTCAGCTCTCATTGCCCCTATCATAGGCATCTTTAGGTGATTAAGGTTAAAGTGATCAAAAATGAGGATATGCATTGACAAGTTGTAAGTTGAGAATCTCATGTCCCTTGAATACGAGGGCCGCTCCTCATGCTACTCAAGTTTAGTCACCGGAAAGTTCTTGTCATCGTAAGCATATGTGTATCATTGAGAACCGCCAACGGGGTACCCCTTGCCCGATGATACCGCAAAATCCCCATATCAAAATGACAACGCAAGCAGACAACAAGTATCTCAGCAATCTTCTTATTTACCATGGGAATATGGTGCTTTTTTCTCTCTTTCCTCTTTTCATAATCTCTTTTTTATTTTCTTTTTCTCTTTTTTTTCTCAATCTCTTTTTTTATAAGAAGAATGCTTCATAGATACTCGTTATGGTTACGCTGTAGGTTTCCACCATGTCACCATGGATTAGACCAGCGGCCCAGGCGTTTCTCTAACACACATGCATAACTCCATGGACTTACAAGTTCCCCTTTCATTTCACACCGACGACATCCATAGACAAAAGAACATGATATCAACTTAGTACCAAGTACCAGTGCAATGTTGAAAGCGTTCCCCATTACAGCATGGTTCTGCTAATTCACAACTTACAAAGCGCAAGCATATACGCAACATAGGTGAGCACAATGGTTCAATTTTATTAAGTGCACGAAAGTAAAGTGTGCCATCAAGTTCGTGAGAGCTTTGATCACTAATTTTCACACAACAAGTTTAATTTGGGAGATAGAGAAAACAAGAATTTACTTGGAATAGCAATAATGCTACTAGGTAGGTATGGTGGACGCAAATGGCAAAGGTTTTGGTTTAAAGGAGTGGATGCACGAGAAGAATCTCTCTCAGTACATGTTTTTGGCTAGCAAGGCTGGGTAGCAAGTATAAGATTTGAAGGAAACAAACAAACATACCAGTGATAAAAAACAAACATGCAATCTTCCTTGGAAGCACAAAAGATCTTAACTAGAGAATACTGGACTTATGAGCAAATCAAGAAAGAAAGATGATGAAATTATTTTTCTTTAGAGTACTTCTATCTTTTTATTTTCAACTCTCAAAAAGGTGTTGCTACTGACCGAGCCAGGTTTTCCAAAACCAACTAAATTAACTCAATGATCCAAAGTGATACCAATACTAACAACAAGATCAATCATATAACCACGAATTGAAAACTAACATAAGCTATGCAAAAGAGTGAATGATAGAACTTCTCATTAATATTCCATAACGGAAACTCACACCAAGGGATACAAATCTAACGAGAGAGGGGACACTTACATAAGGCAAACCATACTACATAATAACTCCTCTATTCATGATATGACTCTATTAAAAAGGTAAAAAGATAGAAGATAGTGATATGATACCGAGGCACTCCCCCAAGCTTGGAACAAACCAAGGGGATGCCAAACCTGATGACGAATTACTCCTTAGGTGGTGGTGGTATCCTCTTGATGAGCTCTTTGATCAATTTCCCAAAGTCCTCAATCTCGAAGGTGAGAGTACGAATCAACTCCGAGTTGTGTTCAATACGGCCCATAATCATTTCAGTTTGTGGATCCTAGCTCTTGTGATTCTTTTTCCGTTCTTCCCACTTGTAGTCTTCTTTTCCTGCATGGTTATGGATAAAGGTATGGAAGGGATTCTTTGTGTGTGGAGGAGGTGTCCGTGGTGCCAAGCAGTGACGCGGAGGCTTCCCTCCAGTTGACATCCGTGTAGTCCTTCTGATCCTGGCAGGGTTAGCCACCACTCCAATGCTTGCAACGATAGTGCCGGTGTGCTTTTCCTCCTCTTCACCTTCACTCTTGATCTCCTTCTCCTTCCCGGGGTCTTGGAGGTCTTCCTCCATAGGTTCCTTCCCTTTATCCTTGGCAGACACCAAACCTTCAAAGAGTAAGTCCTGGCAGAAACAGATCGAAACAAAAACATGACAAAAACACGATATACGGACCTCGGAGGATCCGGGGGGTTACATATTACGAAGTTTCACATAAAAAGGAAGATACTGGGAGTCGAAGGCGGAGTCCGAGGTGGACTCACCACCTGGTGGCGCGGCCAGGGGTGGGCCCATGCCACAGGGTGGTGTGAGCCACCCTGGCTCCGTTTCCGTCTCTTTTTCGCTTCGTAGCTTTCCTTATTGACTGAAAACTGCAAAAATATAGTTGGATAGTATTTTCGCGGAACTTTTCTTACCAAAACCATTACCTATTTGAAAACAGACTCTGCAGGTCTCTGAATTTGGTACCTAGTAGATTCTTCCGGAGTCACCACTTGAATAACATCAATATATTCATCTTCATACACTTATTACTTGAGTCATAAAACCTTTCTCTTCCTTATTACACCATTATCTCCACTTCCTGAAAATTTCTTTCACAGAAAACTTCACACAGTTCTCATTAGCAACATTAGTATAAGTGAAGTGATAAAACCTTTTGAGTCCAACTTCAACTGAAAACCATCAAAACAAAAGCTACTGTAGCAAATCCTTCCAAAGACCCAAAAAGAATTCAAGAAGGAAATCGAAGAAAGAAGCAAATGCAAGATTGGCAAAATCTGTCAAAACAGACCAGCAGGTAAAGATCAATTTTTTCGAAAATTTTATGTTGCTCAAATCAAAAAGTTCAAAACTAACGAAAGTTAAATAACAACTTGGGGCAGAAGCACAAACAATTACAGCTCAATCCGACATACAGAGATCTCTCACGAATTTTTACGGTGAAGCACAAAAATCTATTTCGGGACAGCAACTTCCCCAAATATTACTTCTCTCTCATTAGAGGTTGATCTTGATACAAAAACCAAACATAACGGATAAGGAGCGGTTATTACCGAAGTAATAACTTCCAAGACTCAAAGAAACAAAAACAAAATAAAAGCAAAAACAAATTGGGTTGTCTCCCATAAAGCTCTTTCTTTATAGCCATTAAGATGGGCATGATAATTTTGAAGAAGCTCTCATAGGGATATGATTTGAAGTGAAAGAGAGCATTAAGAAGCAAAAACACACACACATTTAAGTCTAACCCACTTCCTATGCAAGGGGATTTTGTAAACAAACAAGTTATTGAAACCAGAGGCAACTTGCATAAGAAGGCAAAATAAGTGCAACATAAAAACTTTAAGCATAAAACGAGGAAACTTGATATTATTGAGATACATAAGAACACTTTTCCCTCTCTCATAGTAACTTTCAGTATCATGGATAAACTTAACAATATAGCTATCACAAGGACCATCATAGCAATGATCACTTATTCTAACAGAAAACACAGGAATACTAGCTCTCATAGCACTACTATGTGGAACAATATTAGAGGTATCCTTACAAAGGATAGTGTGTCCCTCTTCCTCATACTTAGTGACAAAGTCTTTCACATTTGCTATTATAGGTTCATCAACCATTTGTTTATCAGGTTCAATAGCTTTACTTGTACTTTCATTAACCATACTAGCTATCATAGAATGTTCCTTTACCTTAACTAGAAAAGGCATTTTCTCAATATAAGGTTTAGGTAAAATATGATTAGCAGTATAAACTTCAGTATTTCTTGCAGGAACACTTTTAGCAACATCTTTATAAGGTTCATGATACTTATTCCACTTCTTTTTAGGCACTTCAATGTAGGAAGCAAAAGCCTTAAAATAAGAAGCAATAGCTTGAGAATCTAAACCATAAGCATTTTTAATATTTTGAAAGTCATCAGTTCCCATAAAAGATGCAATGCATTGATAATCATAATTTATACCTGACTTTCTACCTTTGTCATTCTCACAAGCTTCAGCATTGTCTTGAATATGGTCTAGAAGGTCCCATTTAACTTCTTCTTCCATGCGAGTGAATGATCCAGCACAAGAAGCGTCCAATAAATCTTTATCATATAGAGGGAGCCTTGCATAAAAGTTGTTGATAATAATATTGTTGGGGAGCTCATGAATGGGATATTTGAGCATCAGTAACTTCAATCTCCCCCAAGCTTGAGCTGTACTCTCTCCATCAAGTGGCCAAAAGTTTTATATTTGATTCCGATCTTTATGAATCTCACTAGGAGGATAAAACTTTGAATAAAAGAGAGGCACTATTTCCTCCCATTCCAGAGCTTGACCATTCTTCAGCAGCTTATACCATTCTTCAGCTCTTCCTTTCAGTGATAATGAGAATAACTTCTTCTTAACTTGATCTGTAGTAATACCTGCACACTTGAACAACCCGCATAATTCGTGTATAAAGAGTAAATGATCACCGGGATGGACAGTTCCATCCCCAACATAGTAGTTATCCATAACACAATCAATAATTCTTGTAGGTATTTTGAAAACATCTTTCTCAGCAGGTGGTGGCTTATCTACTACCTTAGTAGTGGTAGTAGCATTACCAAATAAGAAACCCAGCGAATTATCCATAACAAAAATAAAGCAACTAACAGAAGTAAACAATACTCACAGTAGAAGTTTCCTTTACCAGTTCCACTCTCCAATAGCGCTTCACTCCCCGACAACAGCGCCAGAAAATAGTCATGATGACCCACAAGTATAGGGGTGTATCACAGTATTTTCGATAAGTAAGAGTGTCGAACCCAACGAGGAGCAGAAGGTGCTGGCTAGTGGTATGGATCAGGAATTTTCTACAAATACTTAGCAAACGGATTTTTAGGGGTTTTCGATAAAGCAAGTAAACAAAGTATGAGTAAATAAAAGACAGTAGGAATAAATGCAGCAAGTGGCCCAATCCTTTATGCAGCAAAGGACAAGCCGGTTGTATTTCTTAAGATGACCAAACGTTCTCGAGGACACATGGGAAGACTGTCAAGTGCTTTCGCTTCATATAGTCGATTAATCTTCTTTAGCTTGCTAAGTGTTGTGTGGGTGAACCTGTGCTAATGTACCACCCCATCCAAGACTAATACATACTTGTGATTATACCCCTTGCAAACATCCGTAAGTACAAGAAAGTAATTAAGGTAGAAACCTAACCACAGCTTTAAACTCTAAGACCCTTACGTCCCTTGTGCAATGGTTTCCTAACGGGGGTTTAGGTTTCTGTCACTCTGGCAACCCCTACGATTAGTAGCCAAATACACAATGCATTCCCCTAGGCCCAGATAGGTGAAGTGTCATTTAGTCGACGTTCACATAACACCACTAGAAGAAGTACACCACAACTTAAATAACAATCTATTGAATCTTTCTCAACGCAACTCCACTACTAACAACAAGACTTCTCCCATGTCCTCAAGAAAAACGAACTACTCACATGACATCATATGGATCATGATCAGAGATGGAATAATGATGTATAACAATATGAACATAAACAATAATTCAATGGTTCACATAATAGCATCAACTACAAAGAGTAATCAACACCGGGAAAGTTTCCCCTATGAACTAATGCAAGATTCAACGCAATTATTACAACAATATGGAGATGGTGATGAGGGTGATGATGGTGATGATCATGATGGTGATGATGATGACGATGAAGTCCAGGTTGATGGTAGTGCTGATGGCGACGATCTCCCCTCTCCGAGAAGGAATTCCCCCGGCAGAAATCTGTCTGCCGGAGAGATCTTTCTCTCTCGGTGATTTCTGCCCCGCAGAGGCGGCAGAATCTTTTTGTGGTCGCTCCCCGAGTCTTAGGGTTTCGGGAGGATGATATACGCCAGAGGGGAGAGGCTGGAGTGGGCCAGGGTGGCCACACCACCTCCAGGCGCGGCCTAGGCCTGCCCGCGCCATGGGGTGGTGTGGGCCCCCTGTGGCCCACCTCCACTCCATCTTCTGGCATCGTTAGTCATCTGGAAAAATAGGATTTTCCGTATATTTTCCTGGATTTTCTGATCTTCGCGAATTTTGCCTCCAAACAGCACCTTTTCCATCAGAATCCTGACTGCAGCGGTCCATGCTCCAAAAGTCATCAACCATGCAAAAATAGATGAAATAACATAAGTATCACCTCTCAATACGAAATATATCAATGAATAATAGTGAATTAAGACATAGAATATTGATGCAAAATGGACGTATCAGTACCACAAGCTCTTCAACAAGTTTGAGAAGGGCTTTGACACCAGCGATCCAACTGTGTACAAGATCAAGGCCAAGGACACACCTCCTTCCTTACATGATGAGCGAACATCGTCGAGGTCGACTCGTTTTCAAGCGGGGGGAGATGATGTAGCCCAACATATGGAAACCACCTTTGCCTTTCGTCACTCCAAAGGTGAACTCCTTCCATGCTTTGCCTTTTGTTGGTTATTGTGCGAATGGAATCCTACTTGAGACAAATGCCCATGATGTGACTAGGTCCATGAACATGATGCCAAGGAGATGCAGCAAGGATGGATCTAGAGCCAAGACACCCAAGCAAGTGGCCTGGAAGAGAAGACGCAAGAAGCTGCTGAAGCAGGACCGGAGTCTCTGGGTCAGCAGACCGGAGTCTCCGGTCTACCACACCGGAGCCTCCGGCCCGTCTCCGGACCGAGCCTCAAACCTGCGCCGGGGACAATTTGAGACCCCCTCTGGAGGCGACACCAGAGACAGACCGGAGTCTCCGGCCTACACCGGAGTCTCCAGACCCCACACCGTAGTCTCCGGACCGAGCATCGTGGGCCTGCGCGCCTTAAGCTGGGCTTGGCCCATGTAATGCCCTAAACTTCCTGCTTATGCCTATTTTACCCCTAGCTCGTGGCTGGCCTATATATATGCCCCCACCCCCTCCTTGAAACCCTAGAGATGATGATGAATTAAGGCATGTGCCAAACCCTAGATGGGAACCCCTCTCAATAGTAAATCTGTGAGTTGTACAAGGCCTTGGAGTCGGTGCCCTTCTCCAAGTTGTCAAGACCCTCCTCAAGTGTTTGGGTCTCTCCCTATCAAGCATTCTAGTAGTGCTTGGTCTCTCCCCTTTGGGATTCTACTTGGTTGCTACTCTCTCCTCGATTTGGATTGTACCGTCCGCTTGCCGATCTCTCCTTTGGTGATTTACCGCAAGGTCTCTCGCCGAGGATTCTGTTGGATTGGTTGTTCGAACCAACGGGAGCAAATCAAATTGGGTGTGATTTGGCGTGTGTTTGTATCTTTACCTTGCATTAGAGTTGTGTTCATCATGTTCATCGTGTTTCCCCTCACTTCACCCTCAAATCCGTGAAGATCGGGCCACTCCAAGGGTAAATCCACAAGGAGACCCATAACAAACGACAATGCCGGATAGCGTAATCCGGTGGAAACAGAGAAAAATGCGTCTCGGCAACATCAGCAGCAATACGCACCTCGGCAGGAGAGAAGTGTAGGCCAGGCAATGCAACTACAAAACGCTCATCCGAATCAAGACAGATACAATGATGGTTATTCGGCAATGGTAGACGACGGATTCCAAAGACCAGAGCACCATGTGATTGGATCAATATTTGGAAGCAGGAACCTGTAGCCGGATGACGCAAGGCTGAAGGTGGATCGACTTTATAGATCGGAGATGATCGAAGTGCAGGGCCCTCCAGGTCCAGCATGCTTTGGACCTCGAATCATGAGGGAGCCACCAGTACCGAACTTTCAGCTGGCCAGAGGAATAAAGACCTACGATGGTAGCACCAAGCCAGAGGACTGGCTCATTGACTATGCGACAACAGTTAAAATTGCAACAGGAAACTTGAGATGGGCTGTGAGATATGTGTCCCAGATCTTAGAAGGACCAGCGAGGGTTTGGCTGAACAACTTGCCACCAAGAAGCATCAACTGTTGGCTGGATTTTGAGGAGTTGCTCGTCAGCAACTTCTCAAGCACCTACAAGAGGACAAATATACCACATACTTTGGCATTATGCAAGCAGAGACGAAATGAGCCGGACAGTGATTTTCTAACTTGGTGGTGCAACATGCGCAATTTATGTGAAGGGTTAATTGAATCACAAGCAATTGCATGGTTCACCCAAGGCTGTAGATATGGGAGTATGTTGTGGCAGAGATTGCAGCGAGATATGCCGACTACCTTGGCTGAAACAATCCGGATCACAGATTCGTATGCTTTGGGAGACCCAAGACAACCTCGGTTAATGTCAAGCAAGTCAAATGAGGAGTACTACAACAGAGGTGGTTCCAGATCATCCAGGAGGAATGATTTCCGAGGTAAAAGAAGAGATGATTGTCCGGATTACCGGTATAGCTCGTAGCAAGTGGCTGCTGTGGACTGAAATCAACCCAATGCGAGCGCCAGAAAACTAGAGGGCAACAGTGGTAGCAAAAAACTTAGGGTAAGAAGCCTTAGACCCCAGAACAGAAGAAACAGTGGCAATAAAGAAAAGACCGTCTGAGGTACACATTCGAGTCTATGATGGATCAGCCATGCAAGTTGCATACGCCAAGTCCAAATAGCCTAGCGAACCACACAACCCGGCAATGTGAATGGATGAGGAAGTTAGAGCAAGGTAGTTCGAGGAATGCTTAGGCACCTCGGCGCGATGCACCTCGGCACGACGAACCTCGGAATAAAGCACCTCAGCAGCAATTTCTCACTAGGGGAAATGGACAGCAGTTGATGTTGCCTCCACCTCCACCGAGGTATGAGAATCAGGAAAGGAGGGATACAGTACATAAAGTGAATAACTAGCAACAACCACCAAGGATATCAGGGCAATGATGGAAGAACCAAGTAAGAAAACATGATCAAAGTTACTATGTGTTGACCACAGAAGAGACTGACAAAGAGTTTACAGCGCCAGCATATGGAGGTGAATGCAGTAATGCTGGTCGTGGTGAGGTAAGGCTCACAAGGATAGGTAGAAAAACGGCCTAAAATCCTGCAGCGGCAGGATGGTGGCAGGATTTTTTTTCTCGTACTAGCACAGACTGGTATGTCCCCAGGCATGGACACAGCGATGGAAAATTTTTTTAACGTGAGGCAGCTCACGCAAAGGCTGAGACTCGTCTGTGGTAAAGCGAGGCTAGCGATTTTTTTCCTTTCTCACGTATGACTCACAGCTAGATAGAGATCAGTTTTGACTTTTTTTCTCTTTACTTCAACATGAAGCAAGCTCACGTATAGCTACAGATCCGATCGGTTTACTTTTTTTTCTCCTTCTTTCAAACGGATCTACAACCTCAGACTAAAAGAAAACAGATCTAATAGATCTAAGACTCAAGAACACGACGAACAATCAAGAAATAGTCTAGGGACTCCGACAACGGATCAAAAATAGATGAAAACTAGACAAAAACTACGACTCAGATTTAGAAGAAAGGCTACACAAAACGATTACAATCAGCAACCAGAACTCATGAACAGAGTTATCTAGGCTATGGCAATGAACTATGAACCCTGATATTTTTGTGTGGCTTTTTCTGTATAGGACACAAACAACTAATCTATAGATGGATTTGTGGATGCTTACCGAGGCAACACTGGAAATCTGATACCAAGATGATATGGGGTGGCCCGATCTTCTCAGTAAGCGGATGGCGGTGATGATGGTGGATGATAGATAACTAGCCTGTACCTATGAACTCTCCCGCTCGATCCCTAATGCCAATGCAACAGCTCTCGGACCTTTTAGGATATTCACAACACCACACTCTTGCGCACGCAGCCGTGACCATGAACGGTAGTATGCAATCTACTAATTCCCAATGGAACAAGAGATCACACTCAATTATAGTTGGTAGATTCTAACACAGGGTAATTCCAGAGGTTTTATGAAAGAAACAACTCCAAAATATTTTAACGGGTCTTAACCCTAACTTGTGACAGCTACGGAGGTTTATATGAGGGCTGGGGCGTCCTCCCCTCTAAACAGGCCTAAAAACAGCCATATCTTGGCCCAAACTGACTCGGTTCGACTCAAACTGATACATACCGGCCCATATATGGGTTCGGCCTTATTGGCACCGCAGTCCAAACGTAGTGGAACACCTCAAACATGTAATTCTTGGTGCGCCATCTCTCTCTCTCTCTCTCTTGCTCATATGTGATTCACTCATTGCCTCCTAGTGCGCATGCCTCCCGCTCCTCCCTCGCGCACTTGTTGATATTTGAAATCAGCGCTTATCCTTCTTGCTGCAACTCTCCTCCTCCTCGCGCAACGCTTGTGTTATCAATAAACCTGATCATACAAATATACATAGACTTAGGTAGTATAAAGTTCTCATTAAGTAAAACATCAGGTTCAATTAGGAATGAGTTCACCTGATAGTCATTATTGATTTGACTCAATATTTCCTTCCAGTTCAGGCAGTCAGAATCATCATACTCCATGTATATATCCGTTCGTGGTCACGGCTGCATGCGCAAGAGTGTGGTGTTGTGAATATCCTACAAGGTTCGAGAGTTGTTGCATTGGCATCAGGATCGAGCGGGAGAGATCATAGCTACGCACTAGTTATCTATCATCCACCATTACCATCGACAAAAGCTTGCTGAGAAGATCGGGCCACCCCATATCATCTTGGTATCATATTTCCAGTGTTGCCTCGGTAAGAATCCAAAAATCCATCCATAGATTAGTTGTTTTTGTCCTATACAGAAAAAGCCACACAAAAATATTAGGGTTCATAGTTCATTGCCATAGCCTAGATAACACTATTCGTGAGTTCTAGTCGTTGATCGTAATCCTTTTGTGTAGCCTTTCTTCTAAATCTGAGTCGTAGTTTTTGTCTAGTTTTCGTCTATTTTTGATCCATTGTCGGAGCCCCTCGACTATTTCTAGACTGTTCGTCATGTTCTTCAGTCTTAGATCTATTAGATCTGTTTTCTTTTAGTCTGAGGTTGTAGATCCGTTTGAAAGAAGGAGAAAAAAAAGCAAACCGATCGGATCTGTAGCTGTACATGAGCTTGCTTCACGTTGAAGTAAAGAGAAAAAAAGAAGTTAAAACCGATCTCTATCTAGCTGTTGTGAGTCGTACGTGAAAAAAAATCACTAGCCTCGCTTTACCATAGACGAGTCTCAGCCCTTGGGTGAGCTACCTCACGTTAAAAAAAAATCTATCGCTGTGTCCACGCCTGGGGACAGACCAGTCTGTGCTAGTACGAGAAAAAAATCTGCCGTTTTTCTGCCGTGGCAGGATTTTAGGCCGTTTTTCTGCCGTGGCCGAGACCAATTCTCAGGTCAATTTTTTTTCTTTTTTGTTTATTTTTTTACTGAGTCCACATAGCGTACCTATCCTTGTGAGCCTTAGAAAGCCTTTCTTTGTGTCTAAAACTATCCTACGAGACTAGCATGCTTAGTGCTCTGTGGGCTGCTCAGTCTAGCAATCTTGTCCCCGTATCGTTGAGACATTGCTAGCGTCTCTCCTTGTGCATTGCAACACGAGCATTTCTCCGACATACCTCACTTTATTGAGCTCATTTTCATAGTTGCGGTTGCCCCATTTATCTCCATCGTGTGTGTTTCCGTGGGTCTTTGTCATACGATCAGCACTAGGACTTGTTTGCGGTGTAGTTAGGATACCATACCTACAGCTCCACCATAAATAACATATGTGCCCTGCGATCGTTCTCTATACCTTTGGTATTCACTTCATCACATCAGCGCATCAGTCTTTGATTTCGAATTGGTAAGCATCACTATTCACTTTGGAACGGTAAGATCTGCTTTCTTGTCAGTTTTTGAGTGAGTTGTGAGTGTGCCACCAAAATTTTTTTGTGTTTTTGCACTAATGTACTAATCATGACTTCTACTAGTGTTGATGTGATGCAGAAATCAGATGATGTTTACCATGAATATTTAGCTATTGTGGTTGGCATGGCATATGATCCAACTACAATCAAGTGGCGATTGGAAAGTTCCGCCACACCCGCAGAATATCAGATTTGGGAAATTGATATGGGATTTGGTTTTGCAAGATGTCGTACTTTCGATAGCAAGTTTAATGGGCATATAGAATGCATTCTTGCTCACCGACGTGTGGATGAAGAGGTAGCTCGTTGGTGGAAGGACACAAGGATTGTGTATGGTGTCATGGGTAAAAAAATCCTTTGAGAAGATTTCAAGCAATTTCTACGTTCTATGTTTTTGAACAACTACAAATGGCCTATTTCAGAAATTTTGAGAGTGGACACTAATGAGACATGTGAGTTGTCTACTAACGTAATCATGTCGACTCCTAGTGTTGTATCTTGTGATGTGCAGGTTGCTTTTGAAGAAAGGGAGCCGCCTATTTTACAACCTGCATCACACGATCTGGTATTATCACTGAGGAGGATGTCGTAGTACCTACTACAGCTGAGAAGATTGTTGATGACATTGGTACAGTTTTGGCGATTCAGCCAACATGTGTGACATATTGTGAGTTTATTCCTTTACTGAAGCCTCCTTGTGACTTGCCTTGCACTAATGTTACAGCATCATGTGATAGTTTACCAAATTTGAATTTTGATCATGTGGTACTGATTACACATAAGGAAATATTTTCTCGAATACCTCCTACTGATATTGTGTATTCCATCATGCTAAATGAACCTATGAATATGAGTAGTGTTGTGGATAAGATTTCTGAAATTTAATTTCTGAATTCTAGCACATATTCTCCTTGTTTCACTTTCAATATGATTGGTGAATATAGCATGCATGAAAATTTTCTTGTAGATCACATATGCATTACTTGTGATAGAATCGCTGAACTGAAACATGCTGTTTTCAGCCATCCATGTTGTGTGTCGACGACTTTGTGTTGTGGGATATATGCTAAAATTTGTGATAATATGAAACTAAAGTCAGATCTAGTTGATATAATGCACCCAACATAAGTAATTTTACCTATGTTGGATCGTTGTAATCTTGCTAGAATAGAACTCAAGTTTTCCTATTCGTTGTGTTTGTCCCAAAATTCGTTGTCTAGTTGTGCTAATGCTTTATACTTCACTTCTATTTGCAAATTGAGTTGCATTTTACATAGTGGACAACATGATCATGTTCATAATAATCAAAGTAGCGCAGTTGAAGCATGGCATGATTCAATTTGGTTTTCAGACATATTGAATTGGTTTGATCTTGTTCACAAATTTGATCATAGATCTTCTTTGAGAAAACTGAATTTAATATTGAAGAACATGACTATCTATTTAGTTGTTTTTCACCATGATCATGATTCTTTGTACTTCACTTATACCTGCAATTTAAGTTGCTTGATGTATACTGGACATACTTTTCATGTGAACAACAATAATACAACATGTTATATATACATATACTTTGCGTACACGTTGTTCTTTTTGGTTCTCCCACTTTCAGCTTACCTAAAGCCGAGGATGGCTTTTCATGAAGAAAGGGAGGATGATGAGGATATATACAGGGATTATGATGATTCTGACTACTTGAACTGGAAGGAAATATTGAGTCAAATCAATAATGACTATCAGGTGAATTTATTTCTAGTTGACAATGATGCTTTCATTTATAAGAACTTTATACTACCTAAGTCTATGCATTTATGTATGATCAGGTTCGTTGGAGAAACAAGCATGGCGCGAGGAGGAGAAGGGCTACAAGAGGAGCCCGGCATGATGATCGACCGAGGATGCACGAGAGAGGAGCGGGAGGAAGGCGCAAGAGAAGATCATCAAAACGAAGGCGACCGAGAGTTAGAAGGCGACCAAGAAGGAAGGTTCAATTCGGACAGACAGAAGTTCTGAAATTGAAACGGATGTGGTTTCCGCATACCAACTCGGAATTAAGCAAATAAGTACTTGTTGGAAAGATAATTTTGAGATCTTTCCAACGGATACTTGCACGTCTACCAGTTCCTTACGAGCTGTGCGCACCAACCAAAACAAGTCGACAGACGTTTTTTGTCAGTTTACAAATAGAGTCCTTTTAAGTTAGCAAAGTTAGAGATATGTTTGGTTTTGACCCCAACTCTATGTTGGACGTCCAGCAGCCTTTATATAGGCCCGTAAATCATGGTTTTTAGGGTTTAGACCACGTTCAAATATTTTGGAGTTGTTTCTTTCATAGAACCTCTGAAATTACCCTGTGTTCGAATCTACCAACTATAATTGAGTGTGATCTGTTGTTCCATTGGGAATTAGTAGATTGCATACTACCGTTCGTGGTCACGGCTGCGTGCGCAAGAGTGTGGTGTTGTGAATATCCTACAAGGTTCGAGATCTGTTGCACTGGCATCAGGGATCGAGCGGGAGAGATCATAGCTACGCACTAGTTATCTATCATCCACCATATCATCGACAAGATCTTGTTGAAAAGATCGGGCCACCCCATATCACAACTCCAAGAGTTAGTATTTATGCTCGATAGGCGGTTCATGCCTCTGGTAATCTGGGGAAGTGACAGAAATCTCTAAGGTACTACATGTGCTGTTGCTACTAGGGAGAAAACAACAATCCTTTGTTCATAGAACAATCGTATTATTTACTTTACATGCAATTAGTAAAGCAATAATTTTTTGCTTGCAACTTAATACTGGAGGGGGTTCGGATGATAACCTGAAGGTGGATTATTAGTTATAGATGTAGTTGGATGGCGGTCTATGTATAATGTTGTAATGCCCAATTGAATCTCAAAGGAGTCAAGATGAGTAGTATATGCTTGTATGCTTTCCCGATGTTTGTCAATTGCCCCACTGTAATTTGTTCACCCAACATGTTATCTATCTTAAGGAGAGCCACCTCTAGTAAACTATGGACCCCGGTCCTTTCTTTTACAATCAATCTACAAACTGTTTACTGCTTTGTGTTTACTTTCTGCAAACTATTACTTCCTTCCATTCGATACGTTTAATCCTTTGTTTTCAGCAAAACCGGTGAGATTGACAACCTCATCGCAAGTTGGGGACAATGTTCTGTGGTTGTGTTGTGCAGGTCTCCACGTTGCTACTAGCACCGGTAGTGCATCCTGCCAAGGCTCAGCTAGCAACACCTCTGGGGTGTTTCCTTGCTCCTACTGGATTGATAACCTTGGTTTCGTACTAAGGGAAAACTTGCTGCTGTGCTCATCATACCTTCCTCTTAGGGTTCTCCAACGAGCTCGATATATTTTGGGCCATCGCCGGTTTGCTTCGGTGGCGATCGGAAATTCCGGCATGGGTGTCGGTCGACCGGTCCTGGCGCCTGAAGTTCCGGCATGGATTTCGGTGGCGCCGGGCCTGGCACCGGAATCCTTCTTCCGTTTTCTTTTACATGCTTCTTGCTTGGGGGTCTTGGCTCCGGGTCCATCCTTCTCGTTTCCTCTTGGCATCATGGTCATGGGCCTAGTCATATCATACGCATTTGTCTCAAGTAGGGTCCCGTTCGCGTAATAACCAAGGAGAGACAAGGCATGGAAGGAATTCACCTTTGGGGTGATGGTTAGCGTGGCATGATGTGGACCAATGGTGAATACCGAGTGTTGGGCTGCATCACATTGAGTTCACTTAGGGTGCCGATCAGCGATGGGAGCCACAATGCGGGGGCAATCATAGGAACCTTTGGCTGATCAGGGAGGCGAAGTGTTCCTAGCTGACCAACTTGGAAGAGTAAGCTCCCGATTGCCAAGCTGATCCCGTCGCCCACGGACTCGAAATCCGAGCGAGTTTTCAGCGCGTGGATGGTGAAGTTGAGAGCGCCGAAAAGGAGGCGAGTCTCCGCTTTTGCGGAGTCGTAATAGCTGTTGATGGGGCCGACAAAGCCGCAACATCAACACTCCTAGTTCCCATAGACGGCGCCAATTGACAAGGGGTTAACTCATCAATGCCCATCGTTGATGGACTGAGGTTGGAGGAAGTGGGGAGCGCTAGAGGCATTGATCGGCTAGCAAACAAGCACACATGTGACACGAGGTTTTACCTAGGTTCAGGCCTCGTAGAGGACCCTACTCCTGCTTGTCTGCTCTTGATTACGAGGAAGTCGAAGAGTACAATGGTGCGCAGATGCAATCTGGCGGTGTGTATGCGGGGGTGTATCTATTGGTTCTCCTCGCCGCCCCTCATGCCTTCATATAGAGAGGCCAGGTCTCAGGGCAGCAGATTGAGTCGGTTACAAGTTAGGGTTTTCCTTTAAGTTTCTTTCTATACTTTGCTGTGTCCTCTAAGAAGTCGAACGTCTAGCGGGCCACCCGAATCTTTGTTGGGCTTCATTTGCACCGTGTACTCCTTGGGCTGAACCGTATAGGCTAATCTTAGGTACCTGTAAGGTATACCCACGTCAATTAGTGTAGGACTCTATAACCTGTTGATGAGTCCAAAATTTAAGCATATTTACCTTTTGTTTTTGCATAAATAGAGTAGGGATCTTTTTATTTCACTGCGTCTACACGCACTATTTTGTTCTTGTTTCAACAAGATCCCAAATCATTGAGTCATATGTGAACATATCAATTAGAGCTGTCATACTGTGTAATTATATGATATTCTAAGTGATAAAAGTCATTTTATGGATTTACCTTCACACCGGGGAGAATACCAAGTGAGGAGGAGGCATCAACGCAGATAACGACCAGTGGTAGGGGCGGAGCCCGCCCGTACCGTTCTCCCGTACCAAGCGTCATCATGATCGCCTCGTCAAATACTCTCTCCTAGCAAAGAAGAGAGAGAGATCCGACATTAACAGCCACCAGAAACCACAAAAAAACACATCTGAAAGGGATCTGAAGGAGGAACTTGACTAGGGCAAAATCCCGACTGCTTCACGGATCATTGGAGGACAATGCATCATTCCCTTCATCATCAATCACTACATCTCCATTACCACCATTACCCCCATCTTTCATTTATTAGATCTCATTGTAATTCCAGATTCAATAGTCGTTTGCTCTAGATCTGTAACACCCTCAAGTCGGCCCTATGCAAGTTTTAGCCCTTTCCGCCAAACCCGCATAGAAACGATTCAAGGACGCCCACCAGGCACTTTCGTGCGGGTGGAAAACGAAGTAATACCATTACACAACAGTCTTCGATGGGACCCACAGAACAGATATACATACAATACGACTCCACGAGTCAAGAATACCGATATACAATACAAAGATCCAAATCACCTTGAAAACGATAAAGCGTCCGACTACGGATAAGATGCAAATGGGGTAAGATCCCTGAAGATTAACCAATGGCGTCCATAACCCTGCCCAGGCCAAGCCGGAATGGTAACCCTGCTAACGACGGCGATCTCAAACCTGCTAAAACAAAAGGGGTGCCGACAAAGGGCAAATGAAAAAGAGGAGCGTCAGTACTGAGTCCAGTACACGGCGAGGCTAGAATTCGGCGGCTCTCGCCTACATAGGTAAGGTGGGCTGAAGCGACAGCGCAACGGCACTAAACAACCTATAGAGACTCGGTACAACTGGCGGTTATCAGAGAGGGATGAGAAAGACCTATCCAGATCCAACCTGAAGCTAACACCAAACAAACCCATCCTGGTATTTCCCCCTCGAGACCAAACGAGGAAGTCGGACCAAGGAACTCACACCGTTGGCAGTTTTCTTCATTCCATTATAATTGAAACACTTACTAGTCAGATATAGATAGCGTGGGCCGTCCTGATAGCATAAGTAGTGGGCAGTTTTAATTAACATTCAGTTGTAGTAGGCACATTTACTAGTAAGATATAACTGTCCTGAGGAATCCCAAAACCCAGCAGTGGTTGACACTGTTATCACATTCCAATGGAGTCGTATTACTTACTAGGCAGGTATAGTATGACACAGATCACCACAGTTCCACCAGTTGTTGGCATTTTTATTATCCATTCCGTTTGAGTTGCATCTGATTACTAGTCACATATTAAGTCAAATTTATAACACTACTTTAGTTATGCTTGTCTATGATCGAGATACTGTGCTCCAAGTCGTCCATAAGCGCGGACACGTCTTTCAGAAAGTTTTACCCTGCATGGGTGCACAAATAGCAACACACACTCGATCAACCTCGGAAAAACCAACTCAAAACCCAACGAGGCATTCACGACAAAGCGATCACGGGATTCATCAATATTTCAGGGCGCCACCCCACTAAGCTACCCGGAACGAAGTTGGCCGGCTCCGGAACGGACCCAGGGTTTGCGACGACGGCTGTAAACGACTGGGAACCCGAAAGTGTGATTGGGCTTGTCGATACCGCGAAAACGTGGTGCGGTCCAAAACAATACAGGTGCTCCACGCACAATCTTAAATAAAGCAGTAACATGGCATAAGTACAGGATAGTAATAAAGCCCCAAACTACTTTGTGGCCCCAAGAAATAGAAATGAATCAAGCTCTAGCTTAGGAGGGTCCATAAGGCCTCCCGGATGTGGATAGTGCGAAAAATCAAGGAACAGGTATCAAGTACTCGGGGTCCTACGGGACACAAGTGAGCGTGGAAGAACCAAATAACATCTATTGCACACCCATGCCTCTGCATTTGTTATATCTAGCAATTTAATAGTTGTATTTAAAGTCATGATCATCTCCACCAATAAGCCTCTGTCCGCATTCCAACAACTGTGGTATTCGACAACACGAGATCGCACCCGAGCAAGCATCTACGACTCACAAGGCCAACTATCTATCAAACACAAGGTAATAGGAGGTGTCCAAGGCAATATGGAGGCTACACGGGATATAATTGGGGTACGGAAATTAAAGCATCGCGACACGGATAGCAATAGCCCAACAGGAGGAAATAAAGACTAAATATGCAAAATAGGTAGAAAGAGGGAGAATGCTCGCCTGGGAAACACTGCTGAAGGATCATATCCGGAGAACTTGTCGATACTGGCATCAACTCATCGGCCTAATCCGCAAAGAAGCAAACACTAGCACAAACACCGGATGCACTATTTAATACTACGGCAAAAGATCTGGCATGATTATGATATGATGCATTGATGAACAATTTAATATGCGACAGTCGATAATGTCATATTATAAAAATAATGGGGGTCTCGGATAGGGAATCACATTAGGGTCCGGCGAACTTGGGCTCCGAGGGGTTCGGGGTTCGACAGAGTTCGACGGGGATCGGTCTCGGCGGGAACGTCCTCGGACAAGGAGAGGTAGATCTTATCGTATCCGGGGAGAAGGACTTGGTTTGGCGTCAGGGGCATATCGGATCTGTCCTGGTCGGTGTCGATCTTGTCGTTGTGAAGATCTTGTCGGGTCCACATCTCGGGTCGGTCTTGGCGTTCGGGATGAAGAACTTGGCGTATCCGTGTCAGTGATCTTGGCGTCCGAGATGGAGAGACTGCCGTTCCGTGGCGATCTTGGCGGTCTTCGGATCCGGGTCTTGGCGTCCGGGATGAACACCTTGTTGGTCCGTCTTGATCGGTCTTCTGGTTTGGCCTCGATCTCTGGACTCCAGCATCAGGGTTCGGGTCTTGGAATATCGGGGCAGCAGGCGGTTCTTGTCGAGATCCCGGTGTGGACACCTTGGACTCAGGTAGCCGATCCAACAAACACACCACTTCACATGGTAACATAGCACTCGGAGAGATCTGCAGCAAACACGAGACACACGCACATACATCGAGCGTGCTAAGGAAAAATACAACATCCCGCAAGAGGTTGTAGCAGCACATCAACGTGCAGAACTTATAGAGGTGGGGTGCTCGGCTTGTGCTGCACGACGCGGCAGAGGCGGTTGCTGGGATGCCGGAGTCAGGGACGGACGAGGCGCACGAGACGCAGAGGACAGCGGCGGCCGGCGAGCGGAGGCGAGGCGGGGCCCACGGCCGTGCTGCCAGGTCGGCGAGACGGCGCCAGGACCATGCGGAGACGGGCCGGCAGAACTTGGGCGGCAGGGACGGAACGACGGAGCTCGCCGGCAGTTGCCTGCGAGGCGGCCGAGGCAGAGGCCGGCCGGCCGAGGACGAGGTGGCGCAGCGGCCAGCAGCGACGCTACAGCGGGGCTTGCGAGGGGAGGCGGCAGCTGCGGCGGCGGCATGTCTGCCAAAGGCGACGGCGACCGGAGCAAGGGGGACGGCGACGAGGTGGAGGCGGGGCGGCCATGGAGGAAGGAGGCGAGGCCGGCGCGAGGGCGGGCGGATGCGACGGCAGGGCGAGCTCGAGCGGCGGGAGGAGGAGGCCGTCGTAGGAGAGGAGGCCGGCGAGGCTCGGTCGAGGGGTGGCGAGGAGGGGCACGGCGACCGAGGCGGGGGCCCCATGGTGGCGGTCGATGGCAGCCTCGGCCCTAGCGGCGGGGTCGAGCCGGGGGAAGAGGAGCGCGGGAGGAGAGGGAGACGGGGCGGAGGACGGCGCCGGTGGCGGGGAAGACCGCGGCGGGGAGGCAGAGGGGAGGAGAGCAGAGGCGGGCGGCGACGAGCGCGGTAGGTGGGAGGGGATCAGAGTGGTGGGCCAGGGCGCGGGATGCGAGGTGGGCGTGGGGTGGGGCTGTCGCTTGGTGGGTGCGCGTTCGTGGTGGGGCCAGGAAGTGGCCGTCCAGCGCGGCCAGGAGGGAGCTGGGCACGTGCGTGTGCGGATAGGGGTTGGAGGGAGGATTGGGCCAGGATGAGGTGGCGACCGGTGATTGGCTGGGGTGAGGTGGCTGGGGCTGGGTAGATTAGGATTAGGTAGAAAAAGGTTTGGGTAGCTCTGGTTTTTGTACTGGGGGTGGCCAACTGGGTCGGATCGGCCCGGTACAGCTGCCCCCTTAAAATAAAAGTAAATATTTTATTATTTAAAACAGGGCTTTTGAAATCCGTTGGTAGACAAAACAAAATATTTCAGAAAGACCCGGGTTTTAATTTAAAATCAAGACGGGAGAGATTTAGAAAACAAAACTAGGCTTTCAGAAAATAGTTTTATGCAAACAAATGCAAGAGGACATGACGATGCTCAAATGCAAGGTGGCATGATGACATGAGCATGCGGTCATGGCGATGCAATGCACAAAAACAACGCGATTTTTCTAGTAGTGGTTTTTGCGGGGCGCCACAAGATCTACGTTCATTCTTTTTTCCATTCATTTGATTATGATAATATTGTTGATTGCTTCCATGAGTGAGTTGTCCCTTTGTTCTTGGGGAGATGGAGAAACCCTAGCACCATTATGAACTTGTAATAAAGATTATCTATTCTTGTGTCCATATGACTTGCTTGTCTATGATATAATTATGATTTGTGTTTGATCTCTCTCTTTAGATGGTATGTGTAGTCAGCCGCATATCACTTGCCCTTGGGACTAAAGGGAGGGAGAAATCTTTTGGACGTGTCTTGGAAGCATACTCGGTATTCCCCATGACAGATTGGTGCTCGCTCGTAACCTACACAGTCAAAGGAGGATTAAAGAGGGACTCCCTAAGCTAATTATGATATCCACGGGGAAACCCTTAATTATGGTGGTTTGTATGGGTGACTGCTATCAGACATTGCAGTGGTTATTTAGAGGTGACCTCACTCTTGGCCCAACAAAGTGGCTTCCTACGAGCCTTGTAGGGAACATCTTATTAAGGAGCTCTCTCCACACATATCATGACACAGGGAGTATGTTATCTTGATTACATATAACAATAATATTATGTTAGTGGTGTATCCTACATCCCCCAGAACATTTTAGCCATATTGAGTTCAACCATGCTTTCATACAAACTTTTTACTTGTTTTAATTACTTTTCTGCAAACTACCATAAACCTTTCAAACACCCTTTACTTGATATCAAAGGCATCTTATAAGTATCCTTTGGTAGATAGTAACGAGGGGCATAAAGACCATTACCAATAGCTCTCTGTGGGTTCGATATCTTTACTTCGAAACTAGCTACAATTGATTTATGCACTTGCAATCATCAAGCTATTTTCTAGTGCCATTGTCGGGGAGCTAAGCGCTTTTGTTCTTTGTTCTTAGTTACTTATTTTACTCATTGTTTTAGTAAAGTTGTTTAATAGTCTCTGGTGATACATTATGGGCGAGGACCAACATATAATCAAGCTGGAGGCTGTGAGGAATTCGGTCCGCCCATGGACGCCTATTAAAATCCAATAGCCCAAGAGGGTGTGATATTAACCCCATCCTCTTGGAACTTTTGCATGCAAAGAAATTTGTAGGAGATGGTACAGAGTTTCCGTATAAGCATGTAGGGTTCTTTTAAGATATTTGTGGGACTTTCCACCTTAATTTACAAACTGAGGATGAGGTTAAGTTTGCTCTTTTGGTTCAAACTCTCATTGATGAGGCTCGTTCTTGGTACATTCAAAGTTCTGCAAAGATTACTAATTCCCGGGAGAGCCTAGCCTCTCAGTTTTTAATTGATTTCTTTCCCATGACATAAAATCTTGGCGCAAGACGCATGATTACAAATTTTAAAGGAAAACCTGAAGAAAGCTTGCATGAAGGATATACAAGGTTTTGGGGATTGCTCGATCTTTGTCCCCGTCCTAGTTTCCCACCTTGGGTGGTGATACACACCTTCTACGTAGGTTTGAATGATAATAACAGAAATGAACTCGACTCCCTTACTAATGGGTCGTTCACCGGATTCAGTGTTGAAAGGGCATGGAATTTGCTAGACACGGTGAATAGGATAGAGAAAGCCTACTGTGAGGCTAAGTTTAATAAAGAAAATCCCATATAGTATAATAGCTTAAAACATTTCTAGCTTCGGGAAAAATAGAAAAACTGCTTGGAAAGTTTAATCTTGACCATTGCATGATTATTCAAATTATTAGACCTTATGCTGACTACCTGTAGATTCCGAAAGATTGGGAATACTACACACCACATGTGGAAGAAAAACCTTCTAAAACTTGCCATAATGATAAATATTCGAAAATGCAAAAGAAAATGGTAATCGAGGAAAAAACTATTCTAACTAAAGTAATGGATAGCAGGGGTGAAGGGAATAAAAGAATAGGAAGGTTAACTAGGGATATAGGAGCCACTAAAGAGAATATTGGGATAGTAAAAGAACTTTTGGAACTTGAATTTTTCAAGGATGAAGTGATAATGGTAAGTAAAGAATCCTCCGAAATGATAGAGGGCAAGTTTGTTGGTAAGAATAGAAGTCAACAAAAAATTCCTTTTTGTTTAGGAGGGATTACTTATGTAGGGTTTTGTGACTTAAGTTCTTCCATAAATATTATGCCTTATTCAGTCTAGGAAGAAATGCATGATCATCTTGATGAATCTTACCTTGAGCCATCAGAAGCTACTTTTATGTTTTCTAATCGAACTTTGCATCCTACTCGAGGGATACTCCGCAATGTTTGCATTTCTGTTGGGGCTTTTGTGTACCCAGTTGATTTTCATATTATTGAAATACCTTTGAACTCCTCCTGCCCGATTATTTTTGGCAATCATTTTTACAACTCTATGAACATTGATACTGACAACAAAAAGCATGCTTTATCTTTCTAGTTTGGTTAAGAAACTATAGAAATAAATTACAGCCAATTCGCGAGATTAATTATAGCCAATTCACGAGATTACGTTATGAAAAGAAAGTAGATATTAAAGAGGAAAATACTATTAGTAATTGCAAGCGATCTATTTTTCCACTCCGCAATCTGAGTTGGAGAGGAGTTTGACAAGCGATGATTTGCTTGTCAATGACTCTGCAAAAGAAGATTCGGATGAGATTCTCAACACTACATCGTAGGTCGAGCCAAGCATCAGGGGTGAATTTGAAGAACTTGAAAGAAAAGGGGATGAGGATCTGCCGCCATTGTCTTAAAATCTCTCCCTCTAGGGCTCAGGTATGAATTCTTAGATAAGGAAGGTAAATGCCCATTGATTTTAGATAATAAGCTCTCTCGAGAGGAAAACATGAAATTGTTAGAGGTGCTTGTCAAACAGCGTGAAACTTTTGGATACACTCTTAATAATATAAAAGGTATAGATCCTTCCATAGTAACTCACACGATATCTATGATTGAAGATTCTAAACTATTAATTGATAATCAAAAAAGGTTGACTCCTAAAATGAAAGAGGTAGTAAGAAAAGAAGTTATACGTATGTTGGACATCGGTATTATCTATCCAATTTCAGACAGTAAGTGGGTGAGCCCAACTCATTGCATACCTAGGGAAGGATGTATAACAATAATAAATAATGATAAGGATGAATTAATACATGCTAGAACAATATCAGGATATAAAATGTGTATTGGCTTTAGGAAATTGAACAAACTAACCATAAAAATTCATAAGCAACTACCCCTTATTAATGATATTATGGAAAGGATGTCTGCTAATTCTTAATTTTGTTTCCTTGATAGATACCCTAGATACTCTCAAATAGCTATCCAGCCTGAAGATCAAGAAAAGACTACGTTTACCTGCCCCTATGGAACCAATGCTTATCAATTAATGCATTTTTGTTTGTGTAACACAGCTGCTAGTTTTCAAGAGTGTGTTCTAAAAATATTCGACAGTTTTGTAGAAAGTTCCATGGAGGTTCTTATGGACAATTTTGTTGTTTATGGAACTACTTTTGAGCAATGTATATATAATGTTAATAGAGTTTTGCAGCGATGTAAACAAACCAAGATGGTTGTCAATTGGGAGCGTTGTCGCTTCATGGTAAGGGAAGGTATTGTTTTCGGGCATAAGGTTTCTAAAAAGAATATTGAGATTGATAATTCAAATTTTGCTACTTTAGAAATGCTGCCGATTCAATAGGATATAAAAGGAATAAAGAACTTCCTTGGACATGCCAGTTTTTATAGATGCTTTATTAAATATTTTGCTAAAATAGCTGCCCCTTTAACTCATCTCTTAGATAAAGTTACCATTTTTACTTTTTATAGAGATTGCTATGATTCCTTCAAACAGTTAAAGAAGGCACTAATTTCTGCACCAGTCATTCAACCACCCAATTGGGATGAGCCATTTGAAATTATGTGTGATGCTAGTGACTATGCTATTGCGGCTATTTTAGGACAAAAAGATGGGCCTAATCTCAATGTCATTCAATACGCTAGTCGATTTTATAATGATGATCAAAGGAACTATGCAACAACAGAGAAATAATTTCTAGCTATTTTTTTGCTTGTGATAAATTTGGACATTATATTATCAACTCAAAAGTAATAGTTCATACTAACCATCAAGCTTTGAGACACCTTCTAGCTAAGAAAGACGCTAAGACCTGTCTGATTAAATGGGTCTTGCTACTTCAACAATATGACCTACAGATAGTAGATAGGAGAGGAAAGGATAACCATGTGGCTATTGTTGTATTGGGAACGACAGTACCTAAGAAAGTTAGACAGAGGTGTGGGGACTAGCAGGGAAGCTCTCGACAGCGCCCGCAGGCGGCATTGGGTACGAGCGAGTGTAGCAAGACACAGGAAGTACTGATATCTACGCACTTCTATTCTTGTAGACAATTGTTGGGCCTCCAAGTGTAGAGGTTTGTAGAACAGCAACAAGTTTTCCCTTAAGTGGATCACCCAAGGTTTATCGAACTCAGGGAGGAAGTGGTCAAAGGTATCCCCTCTCAAGCAACCCTGCAATCAAGATACAAGAAGTCTCTTGTGTCCCCAACACACCCAATACACTTGTCAGGTGTATAGGTGCACTAGTTCGGTGAAGAGATAGTGAAATACAAGTGGTATAGATAATTATAAGTGGTAACGGTGATAGAAAATAGCTTGGTGGTGTGGAAAAGACTAAAGGCAAACTGAAATAAAGATGGAAGCAAGCAAACATGTAACAGATCTAGTTGCAAACGGTGTTTCAATGCTTAGAAACAAGGCCTAGGGATCATACTTTCACTAGTGAACACTCTCATATAAATATATTCTCTTTATGATACTACTCTTAACTACTCTCCGGTTGAACACTCTAATCGATGGTAGGGCTATAACAGCACACCTCAAAGTAAGTCTTTCCCATCTAGAAAACCCCACACTGTCACCTTGAGTACTAGATGAGTCCAACAAACACCACAATTTCATAAAGACATCCAACTCCAAATATAACTCATAACAAGTATTTGTAATCTCTAGCCGAAGTGCCACCATGGTGAGCACGCTGTCACTTTCACACACATGGGGAGAGCAGAGATCTATTAAAGCACTTGAGTAGCAAGGTAGATCTATAGATTACAAGCTCATGACCACAACAAGATCATGCATAGATAGAGAGATGAACACATAGCTACCGGTAGAACCCTTAGCCTCGAGAGAGAACTACTCCCTCCTCATCATGGGAATCAGCAACGGTGATGGAGATGGTGGTGGAGATCGATGGAGATGGCTCCGGGGGCACTTCCCCGTCCCGGCAGGGTGCCAGAACAGAGACTTTCTGTCCCCCGAATCTCCCCTTCGGTGGCGGCGGCGCTGCGGAACTTTTCGTGGATTTCTGATTGACGATCTAGGGTTTTTGCCTCGGGAGGAATATATAGGCGAAAGAGGCAAGGTCGGTGGCCGGCCAGGGGGCCCACACCATGCCCTGGCACGGCCTAGGTGGACCCGCGCCATGGGGTGGTGTGGCCACCCTGTGGCCCCTCTCCGACTCTCCTTCTGGCTCCGTGAGTCTTTCGGGAAAATAGTAACTTTGGCTTTTGTCCCGTCCAATTCCGAGAATATTCATTTTTTGACTTCCTGGAACCAAAAACAGCAGAAAACAGGCAACTGGCACTGTGGCATCTTGTTAATAGGTTAGTCCAAGAAATCATATGAAAAGTACTCCAAAGTGTGGACAAAACATAAGAAAGTATATAAAACCAAGCATGGAACATCAAAAATTATAGATACATTTGCAATGTATCAACATCCCCAAGCTTAACTGCTGCTCGTCCTCGAGTAGGTAAGTGATAAAAACAAAGAATAATTTTTGAGGTGACATGCACCATCAAAGACTTGATCAAAGTATTTGCAAAACATTCAAAGATGGGATCATAGTACTTCAATCATAACATGAAAGACAAAGTTCTAGCAATAAGCAAATAAACTATGATGCAACATGAAAAGGCACAAACAAAAGATTCATGAATAACAATGCTTTGCAAGACGTTTGTTTGTTTCACATAAAGAAAACATAGCATAAAAGTATTCAGCTTGTCCCTCAATAGAGTAGCAAATATAAATGCATAAGACACCTTCAAAGTTCATAAGAGTGACTAGAAACAATAGTTTAAAACAAGCAATATCAAAGTATGCATCAATCAACTAGTCTTGGAACAATGCACATAGAACTAAGAATGGCCACTATGCTCTAAAAGTAGGTGCATAAAGATAGAAGGTGGAGACTCAATATAATGGTGGAAGAAAGGCCTTTATAAAAGGAAGTAGGGATTCAAGTCTCATAAAGAGCTTCCAAAAATTATAGTACTTATAGCTTCTAGCTCTCATTGCCCCTATCATAAGCATCTTGAAGTGATTAAGGTTAAAGTGAACAAACTATAGTGTACATGCTTGACGAAGTATAAGTCAGAAATCTCATGTCCCTTGTATACGAGGGTCACTCCTCATGCTACTCAAGTTTAGTCACCAGTAAGTTCTTGTCATTGTAAGTACATGTGTATCATAGAGAACCTCCAACGGGGTACCCCTTGCCCGATGATACAGAAGAATCCCCATATCAAAATGACAAGGCAAGCAGACAACGAGCATCTCAGCAATCTTCTTATTTACCATGGGAATATGGTGCTTTTTTTCTCTCTTTCCTCTTTTCATAATCTCTTTTTTCTCTTTTCTCTTTTTTCTCAATATAGGACTCTTTTTTTATAAGAAGAATGCTTCATAGACAGCTCATTATTGTTAAGCTGCAGGTTTCCACCATGTCATCATGGATTAGACCAGCGGCCCAGGCGTTTCTCTAATACATATACATAACTCCATGGACTTACAAGCTCCCCTTTCATTTCACACCGACGACATCCATATACAAAAGAGCATAATATCAACTAGGTACAAGTACCAACTGCAATGTTGAAAGCGTTCCCCATGAAAGCTTGGTTCTGCTAATTCCCAACAAATAAGTGCAAGCATATACAACATAGACGACACAATGGTTCAAGTTTATTAAGGGCAAGAAAAGTAAAGTGTGCCATCAAGTTCGTGAGAGCTTTAATCACTAGTTTTCTCATAACAAGTTTAATTTGGAAGGTAAACAAAAGCATGAATATACTTGGAATAGCATAAGCTAGTAGGTAGGTATGGTGGACTCTTTGGAATAACTTGGTTTAAGGAGTTGGATGCATGAGTGGAACTCATACTTGGTTGTGGAGGCTAGCAAAAGACTGGGAGCGACAAACTAAGAGACCAATAATGACCATAATCATGCAGAGCGACAAAACATCATTGATCAAAGAATAAAGTGATACTATAAGTTGAAAACTAAAGGATCATAAAGGCTATGGTGACTTGAGATAGTCATAACATGGTGTAAGCATGCGCCAAGTCAACCCAAATAAAGCATCAAAGGAGAATACCACTATGCTATGCTTTAATATGCTAAAACAAGGCATGATTCATCCAAGGCACATTAAGCAATCTCAATTGTTTATAACAAGTCATGCTACAAAAAAGAATACTAAGCATAAAGCCAAAACAATATCAAGCATGGCATGACAAAGCACAGGCCACAGTCAAAAACAAGCTCTCTTTACCACTTAAGCATGAACTTTCCTACTCTTTTTCAATCCAAACCAAACTATTTGAAAACCAATGTATGAAAGAGGGGGTCCAACCAATTTATTCAGCAAACTAAGCAAACCAAGCAAACGAAAAACCAAAACAAAAACGAAAAAGAAGACACTCCAAGAAGAACACAACTGTGCATGAAACAATAAAATGAAGCGTTTGGAAGAAACCTGAGATTTTTTATTGATGAAGAAGGGGATGCCTTGGGCATCCCCAAGCTTTGACGCTTGTACTTCTTGGATATTTCTTGGGGTGACACGCGTGGCATCCCCAAGCTTGAGCTTTACTCCATCCTTCATCTCATTACTCATTCTTTCCATACACCTGAAATTTTTCCTTCATACAAAACTTCACACAATCTCATTAGCAACATTAGTGCACTTAAGATAAATAAGTCTTAAGGTTCAGTTCTAACACCAAATATACTTCCATTAGAACACTAGCTACTACTGTAGCACTTCCCTCAAAAAGCTCAATTTCCCAAAAGAACTCAAAAAGGAACCAACAAGAAGCAAATGCAAATAATGGCAGAAATCTGTCAAAACAGACCAGTAGGTAAAGACGAATTTTTTAGAGGACCTTCTGTTGCTCAAATCGAAAAGTGTTGAACTAACTAAATTTAGATAACAACCTAGGGCAGAAGAACAAAACTTCACGCCTCAAAAGGACGTACAGAGATTTTACACTAATTTTTACGGTGAAGCACAAAAATCTGTTTCGGGACAGCAACTTTCCCAATCATTACTTCTCTCTCATTAGAGGTTACTCTTGGCACAAAAAGCAAATAAAAAGGATAAGGAGCGGTTATTACTAAAGTAATAACTTCCAAGACTCAAATAAAACTTTTGGGTTATCTCCCAATAAGTAATTTTCTTTAACGCCTTTAAGTTAGGCATGATAGTTTGAGAAGATGCTCACATAAGAAATATGAATTGAAGTAAAAAAGAGCATCAAGAAGCAAATTCAAAACACATTTAAGTCTAACCCACTTCCTATGCATAGGAATCTTGTAAAGAAATAAGTCATGAAAGCACAAAGCAACAAGCATAGGAAGGCAAAACAAGTGCAACTTCAAAATTTTCAACATAAAGAGGGGAAACTTAATATTATTGAGATGCATAAAACCATGTTTCCCTCTCTCATAATAACTTTCAGTAGCAACTTGAAGAAAATTAACGATATAACTATCACATAAGACATTCTTATCATGAGCCACATGCATATAATCATTATTACTCTCCACATAAGCATAGTTATTCTTATTAATTGTAGTAGGAGCAAATTCAACAAAATAGCTATCATTATTATTCTCATCACCATAATCATCAAATATAGGAGGCATATTGTAATTAATTAATTTTCTCCTCAATAGTAGGTGGACTGAAAATATCATAATCATCATTGTAATCATCATATATTGGAGGTTTGGTATCATCATAAGCAATAGAATAGCTATCTTCCAAAGTTGGGGAACTAAAAAGATCATTTTCATAGGAACTAGCTTCCCCAAGCTTAGACTTTTCCATAGCATTAGCAATAATGGTGTCCAAAGAATTCATACTAACAACATTGTTATTAGCATGCAAATAAAGTTCCATAGGTTTTTTAATTTTCTCTTCAAAGACTTCATGTCCTAACTCAAGATAAATACTATAAATCTCTCTAATTTTGTTGTTGTTTTCCATTAAGCCTAACTAGTGAAAACAAGAAACAAAAAGAAAAAATTGCAGAATCTAAAGGAAATAGCTTCGAGCACTCACACCGGAGGATGTGAGTACCTTTTACCTTACCTCCCCGGCAACGGCGCCAGAAAATAGGCGTTTGCCATGGGAGGTTCTTCTTATTTAATCCTCCAGTGTGAATACCTTTTACCTTACCTCCCTGGCAATGGCGCCAGAAAATAGCTTGATGTCTATGCACTTCTATTCTTGTAGACAGTTATTGGGCCTCCAAGTGTAGAGGTTTGTAGAACAGCAGCAAGTTTTCCCTTAAGTGGATAATCCAAGGTTTATCGAACTCAGGGAGGAAGTGGTCAAAGGTATCCCCTCTCAAGCTACCCTGCAATCAAGATACAAGAAGTCTCTTGTGTCCCCAACACACCCAATACACTTGTCAGGTGTATAGGTGCACTAGTTCGGCGAAGAGATAGTGAAATACAAGTAGTATGGATATAAGACAATGGTGCCAGCAAATACTTTGATGGCGTGGAAGAGACTAAAGTGAGCACGCTGTCACTTTCACACACATGGGGAGAACAGAGATCTATTAAAGCACTTGAGTAGCAAGGTACATCTATAGATTGCAAGCTCATGACCACAACAAGATCATGCATAGATAGAGAGATGAACACATAGCTACCGGTAGAACCCTTAGCCTCGAGAGAGAACTTGTAACACCCTCAAATCGGCCCTATGAAAGTTTTAGCCCTTTCCGCCAAACCCGCATAGAAATGATTCAAGGACGCCCACCAGGCACTTTCGTGCGGGTGGAAAACGAAGTAATACCATTACACAACAGTCCTCGATGGGACCCACAGAACAGATATATATATACAACAGCGACTCAACGAGTCAAAAATACAGATATACAATACAAAGATCCAAATCACCTTGAAAACGTTACAGCGTCCGAGTACGGACAAAATGCAAATGGGGCTAAGAGCCCTGAAGAATAACCAATGGCGTCCATAACCCTGCCGAGGCCAAGCCGGAAGGGTAACCCTACTAACGACGTCGATCTCAAACCTGCTAAAACAAAAGGGGTGCCGACAAAGGGCAAAGGAAAAAGAGGAGCGTCACTACTGAGGCCAGTACACGGCGAGGCTAGAATTCGGCGGCTCTCGCCTACATAGGTATGGTGGACTGAAGCGGCAGCGCAGCGGCACTAAACAACCTATAGAGACTCGATATCACTGGCGGCTATTAGAGAGGGGTAAGAAAGACCTATTCGGATCCTACCTGAGACTAACACCAAACATACCCATCCTAGCATTTCCCCTCGAGACCAAACGAGGAAGTCAAACCGAGGAACTCACACAGTTGGCAGTTTTATTCATTCCATTGTAGTTGTAGCACTTACTAGTCAGATCTAGATAGCTTGAGTCATCCTGAAGCATAAGTAGTGGCCAGTTTTAATTAACCATGTCGTGGTAGTTGGAACAGTTACTAGTCAGATATAATTGTCCCGAGGAATCCCAAAACCCAGTAGTTGTTGGAACTTTTATCGCATTCCTTTGGAGTTGCAATACTTACTAGGCATATATAACAAAACAACCTAGATCCAGCAGTGGTTGGCATTTTTAATATCAATTTCGTTATAGTTGAATCTGATTACTAGTCATATATTAAGTCAAGTTTATAGCACTACTTTAGTTATGCTTGTCTATGATCGAGATACTATGCTCCAAGTCGTCCATAACCGCGAACACGGCTTTCAGAAAGTTTTACCCTGCAGGGGTGCACAAATAGCAACACACACTCGATCAACCTCGGAAAAACCAACTCAAAACCCAACGAGGCATTCACGACAAAGCGATCACAGGATTCATAAATATTTTAGGGGGCCACCCCACTAAGCTACCCGCAACGAAGTTGGCCGGCTCCGGAACGGACCCAGGGTTTGCGACGACGGCTGTAAATGACTGGGAACCCAAAAGTGTGACTGGGCTTGTCGATACCGCGAAAACGTGGCGCGATCCAAAACAGTACCGGTGCTCCACGCACAATCGTAAATAAAGCAGTAAAGCATGGCATAAATACATGATAGTAATAAAACGCCAAACTAGTTTGTGGCCCCAAGAAATAGAAATGAATCAAGCTCTGGCTCAGGAGGGTCCATAAGGCCTCCCGTATGTGGATAGTGCGAAAAATCAAGGAACATGTATCAAGTACTCGGGGTCCTCGGGACACAAGTGAGCGTGGAAGAACCAAATAACATCTATTGTCCACCAATGCCTCTGCATTAGTTATATCTAGCATTTTAATAGTTGTATTTAAAGTCATGATCCTCTCCACCATTAAGCATCTCCACCATAAACATCTGCCAGCATTCCAACAACTGGGGTACTCGACAACACGAGATCGCACCTAAGCAAGCAACTACGACTCGCAAGGCCAGCTATCTACCGAACAACAGGTATTAGGAGGTGTCCATGACAATATAGAGGCTGCACGGGATATAACTGGTGCACGGAAACTAAAGCATCGCGGCACGGATAGCAATAGATCAACAGGAGGAAATAAAGACTTTAAATGCAAAATAGGTAGAAGGGGGAGAGATGCTCGCCTAGGAAACACTGTCGAAGATACATTATCCGAAGGACTTGCCGATACTCGCATCAACTCATCGGCCTAATCCACGAAGAAGCAAAGCACTAAAAGAAACACCGGATGCACCATTTAATACTACGGCAGAAGATCGGGCATGATGCATGTATGATGCATGGCATGGCAAAGATGCGATACAACTAGGCAATATTAAGCGGAATCGGGATCCCGACAATCAATTAATTAAAGGTGTAACTTATTTTTCTAACCACCAAATTAAATGTCGATTAACAGGGCAAAGCATGGCATGTGTGATCTGCACACATTTAAATGGAATAGGGATAGTAGATAATATATCCAAAATACTCCACATGTTACTATTGGGTATTGAAATAAAATTATCACATAAATAATAGATTCCTATGCAATCAGATGTATGGCTGGTATATTAATGTCCAATGCAATTTTCCAATACGATTTCATATATATCATATTCCAAATAGACATATAGATTAAAAGATAGGAAGTAGACGAGTGATAATAGAACAAGAATTGAGATAGAGATTGTGTTGAGCTGCACTGAGGCCTCAAGGCACATCTGAATCCAAAGAGAAAAATAGACTAGCAGAATATGGGGGTCCTCACTGTTGGCAGGATGTCAACCTAGATAGAATTAGTGAGGTGCTAGAGAACCAACAAGTCAGCTACGTTTCAGAATTGATGAGAGATTGGCGCATAGCGTTTTGTCTGGCAAAAACCACGAAAAGAGATTGGAAAAAAAGAAATACCAAAGGAGCTGGGCTTGCTCTGCGTGGATACCAACTACAATTGAAAAATGCCAAAATAAAATAAAATAAAGGATGCCGGTGATTTTGCTTCAGCGGGAATTTGAACCTGGGATTTCATTGGACAGTGGTTCAAAGGACATACCAGCTAGGCTGGAATTTGATTTGTGTTTCACGAGCGAGTGCCCAGAATCTGAAGTAGCTAGGAGATTTTCAGAGATTTAACACAGCAAAAATGAGTACAGTTCAACCTGGACAGAAGGGACCTGAACCCAGGTCACATGGGTGGTGTATCGAAGAACAGACCAGGTGGCTACTGTTCAGGTATGGTACGATTTATGATCACCGCCTTGTGACCAAAAAAACCTGTGGCGGGACCTGGGATATGGAATCCTGACAAAGATTGTGTTGAGGCGACCGGAACAACCCAGGCGAGGCGACGACTCCTGCATCAGTGACCAAAACATGGCAATGGAAGTGTGTATTCTGCTGCATGATTCGCAGGTGTGCAGCAGCGTAGCAGCAAGACAGCTGCGGCAAAGCTAGCACAAGATATTGACGTGCTCGTCCCTGACAGTCATGGCGGAGGCGAGCTCCAGAATGTCCCGGATCGGTGGGTGCGGTACAAGAAAACGAGGATGGAGGCTTGCTGGAGGTACATCGCGCCACCGGAAAGCATGACGGCGCGGTGAAGTTGGCCAGCAACGACCAGAACTGCGACGAGCGATGACATCCTGAAGGTGTTCGATGAAAGGAAGGTACGGCTAGAGGAACCGAGAGATGCAGGGAAGGACGGGGAGGAGAAAAGAAGCTCACTGTGGGCCTTGATGACATGGTTGGCTAGCCAGAGTATGTTGGCAATGGCGGTGAGGTGATGGTGACCGCGACGGCAAGAAGCGGGTGCACAGCAACGGTGAGGTCGGGTTTCAGTGCTGCATGGCCGTCTCCTCCTAGCTCCTTGATCCGTTCAGCTTCAGAGGTTGGCGAGGTGCCGTTGGGGGTTGTCGGCATGGCTCAGGCCGGAGAGGAACAAACGGTCAGCAAGGGCCCAAGGCGGTGGCCATGGCGTGCAGCGTCTAGGGTTGTGGTGGCTTGCAGAGAAAGAAGAAGATGGGGATATGATCCAAAGGGGATTAAAGGGAGGGAAGCTGGGTGGTTGAGGCTGAAGTTGACAGGGAGGAGGGAGCTCACGCTCCCTGCGTGTCCACTTCCAGGAACGAGACAAAGAATATCGAGATGGCCACAAGGCCAAAACAAAGGGTGGGTCGAGCTGCTGTGCTGCTAACTCTCTCTCCCTATTTTTTTATTTGTAAAACCTTTTATTTATCCGTTTTTTATTTCTTTTACAATTTTTTTTGAACTGTTTGAACTTTTGCAGGGATTTTAAACAGACAAACTTTTGTATCCAATTAAATAGAGACAAGGAGGAATAGAGTGGTAGCAAGATGATGCCCATGTTGTCCATTTGGGCATTTTTACGAGATAAATAGAAATAGGTGAAAATAGAGATGGAATTTCTTCCAAAACAAGTTGTTATACCAAAATATTGTTCCTCCGATTTAATAAGAAGGAACCAAAGCACATAGTGGTGATATCAACAACAACAAAGCCAGATATAACAAGATGGTCAAGATAACAAATGCAATGCAACAAGACAACAATGCAAACAAAAATGAACCATGCAAGGTGGTATGATGTTCATGATGATGCATAAGATATCATGATGATACACAAAAATAAAATAACAAGCAAATTCTAATTGAGGGATTCCTAGGGTGCTACAATTTGACACCACTAAAAATGGATCTCGCCCTCGAGATCCGCCTCATGGTACGGGGAAGAAGGCCGACGGTCTGAATCTTCTCGCTTCGTGTAGATCCTCGCGACACCACTAACGAAGATTCTTTCTCCATCTTGAAATTGGTAACACCACCAACAAGAGGTCGTTGGTCACGTTTGTCGAGAGAACACTCCGGAGAAACAAAGACAAAGATAGAGGTCTCAAAAGGTAAGGCCACCTTTAACTTCCGTGGAAGGAGTAAAATCGCATTGATCCACCAATTCAATGTACAAAAGCGAATGAACAGAGTAGTCGGATGGGGATCAATCCATCGCGCACCCAAAACATTACGCTGCACATGAATAGGAGAATTATGCAACCCACTCTCGAATTCAGACTGAAGATCTTGATGAGCGATGTTCGGAAACAAAGGAGTGATCGATGCAGGCTCTGCTGACGTAGATGATGTCGTCGTGTTGGGAACCATCGGAAGATATAAAGAAGGATTTTTATGACTTTTGTGTCACTGAAAGGTACACAGAGGAAGATTTCTTAGATAGCATGAAGAGCGGATGTCAAAGCACCATTACCAAAGGAGGAAGCGAAACCCTGAAGGTACGACGGAAAACCCAACCACGAGAAATCCTGGACTCGAAGAAAAGATAAGAGAGTAGAATCAAAACACGCAGAGGTAAGAGGAGAATAGCAGAGGGGTAAGGAGTAAAAGCAGACCTAATCAGATCTATCCAACCGATTTTTGCAAAATAGTGTTGACACTCTACTTCAGCCGTTAGCTAGGTTATCCTATAGGCTGGACTTGTGGGGTATCGTAACTGCTGAGCTCTGATACCACTCGTAACACCCTCAAATCGGCCCTATGCATGTTTTAGCCCTTTCCGCCAAACCCGCATAGAAACAATTCAAGGACAACCACCAGGCACTGTTGTGCGGGTGGAAAACGAAGTAATACCAATACACAACAGTCCTCGAGGGGACCCACAGAACAGATATATATACAACAGCGACTCAACAAGTCAAAAATACAGATATACAATACAAATATCCAAATCACCTTGAAAACGTTACAGCGTCCGAGTACGGACAAGATGCAAATGGGGCTAAGAGCCCTGAAGAATAACCAATGGCGTCCATAACCCTGCCCAGGCCAAGCCGGAAGGGTAACCCTGCTAACGACGTCGATCTCAAACCTGCTAAAACAAAAGGGGTGCCGACAAAGGGCAAAGGAAAAAGAGGAGCGTCAGTACTGAGGCCAGTACACGGCGAGGCTAGAATTCGGCGGCTCTCGCCTACATAGGTATGGTGGACTGAAGCGGCAGTGCAGCGGCACTAAACAACCTATAGAGACTCGATATCACTGGCGGCTATTAGAGAGGGGTAAGAAAGACCTATTCGGATCCTACCTGAGACTAACACCAAACATACCCATCCTAGCATTTCCCCTCGAGACCAAACGAGGAAGTCAAACCGAGGAACTCACACAGTTGGCAGTTTTATTCATTCCATTGTAGTTGTAGCACTTACTAGTCAGATCTAGATAGCTTGAGTCATCCTGAAGCATAAGTAGTGGCCAGTTTTAATTAACCATGCCGTGGTAGTTGGAACAGTTACTAGTCAGATATAATTGTCCTGAGGAATCCCAAAACCCAGCAGTTGTTGGCACTTTTATCGCATTCCATGGGAGTGGCAATACTTACTAGGCATATGTAACAAAACAACCCAGATCCAGCAGTGGTTGGCATTTTTAATATCCATTTCGTTATAGTTGAATCTGATTACTAGTCATATATTAAGTCAAGTTTATAGCACTACTTTAGTTATGCTTGTCTATGATCGAGATACTGTGCTCCAAGTCGTCCATAACCGCGGACACGGCTTTCAGAAAGTTTTACCCTGCAGGGGTGCACAAATAGCAACACACACTCGATCAACCTCGGAAAAACCAACTCAAAACCCAACGAGGCATTCACGACAAAGCGATCACAGGATTCATAAATATTTCAGGGGCCACCCCACTAAGCTACCCGCAACGAAGTTGGCCGGCTTCGGAACGGACCCAGGGTTTGCGACGATGGCTGTAAACGACTGGGAACTCGAAAGTGTGACTGGGCTTGTCGATACCGCGAAAACATGGCGCGATCCAAAATAGTACCGGTGCTCCACGCACAATCGTAAATAAAGCAATAAAGCATGGCATAAGTACATGATAGTAATAAAACCCTAAACTAGTTTGTGGCCCCAAAAAATAGAAATGAATCAAGCTCTGGCTCAGGGGGGTCCATAAGGCCTCCCGGATGTGGATAGTGCGAAAAATCAAGGAACAGGTATCAAGTACTCGGGGTCCTATGGGACACAAGTGAGCGTGGAAGAACCAAATAACATCTATTGCCCACCGATGCCTCTGCATTAGTTATATCTAGCATTTTAATAGTTGTATTTAAAGTCATGATCATCTCCACCATAAACATCTGCCAGCATTCAAACAACTGGGGTACTCGATAACACGAGATCGCACCTGAGCAAGCAACTACGACTCGCAAGGCCAGCTATCTACCGAGCAACAGGTATTAGGAGGTGTCCATGGTAATTTAGAGGCTGCACGGGATATAACTGGTGCACGGAAACTAAAGCATCGCGGCACGGATAGCAATAGATCAACAGGAGGAAATAAAGACTATAAATGCAAAATAGGTAGAAGGGGGAGAGATGCTTGCCTGGGAAACACTGTCGAAGATACATTATCCGAAGGACTTGCTGATACTCGCATCAACTCATCGGCCTAATCCGCGAAGAAGCAAAGCACTAAAAGAAACACCGGATGCACCATTTAATACTACGACAGAAGATCGGGCATGATGCGTGTATGATGCATGGCATGGCAAAGATGCGATACAACTAGGCAATATTAAGCGGAATCGGGATCCCGACAATCAATTAATTAAAGGTGTAACTTATTTTTCTAACCACCAAATTAAATGTCGATTAACATGGCAAAGCATGGCATGTGTGATCTGCACAAATTTAAATGGTATAGGGATAGTAGATAATATATCCAAAATATTCCACATGTTACTATTGGGTATTGAAATAAAATTAGCACATAAATAATAGATTCCTGATGCAATCAGATGTATGGCTGGTATATTAATGTCCAATGCAATTTTCCAATACGATTTCATATATATCATATTCCAAATAGACATATAGATTAAAAGATAGGAAGTAGACGAGTGATAATAGAACAAGAATTGAGATAGAGATTGTGTTGAGCTGCACTGAGGCCTCAAGGCACATCTGAATCCAAAGAGAAAAATAGACTATCAGAATATGGGGGTCCTCACTGTTGGCAGGATGTCAACCTAGATAGAATTAGTGAGGTGCTAGAGAACCAACAAGTCAGCTACGTTTCAGAATTGATGAGAGATTGGCGCATAGCGTTTTGTCTGGCAAAAACCACGAAAAGAGATTGGAAAAAAAGAAATACCAAAGGAGCTGGGCTTGCTCTGCGTGGATACCAACTACAATTGAAAAATGCCAAAATAAAATAAAATAAAGATTGCCGGTGATTTTGCTTCAGCGGGAATTTGAACCTGGGATTTCATTGGACAGTGGCTCAAAGGACATACCAGCTAGGCTGGAATTTGATTTGTGTTTCACGAGCGAGTGCCCAGAATCTGAAGTAGCTAGGAGATTTTCAGAGATTTAACACGGCAAAAATGAGTACAGTTCAACCTGGACAGAAGGGACCTGAACCCAGGTCGCATGGGTGGTGTATCGAAGAACATACCAGGTGGCTACTGTTCAGGTATGGTAAGATTTATGATCACCGCCTTGTGACTAAAAAAACCTGTGGCGGGACCTGGGATATGGAATCCTGACAAAGATTGTGTTGAGGCGACCGGAACAACCCAGGCGAGGCGACGACTCCTGCATCAGTGACCAAAAGGTGGCAATGGAAGTGTGTATTTTGCTGCATGATTCACAGGTGTGCAGCGGCGTAGCAGCAGGACAGCTGCGGCAAAGCTAGCACAAGATATTGACGTGCTTGTCCCTGACAGTCATGGCGGAGGCGAGCTCCAGAATGTCCCGGATCGGTGGCTGCGGTACAAGAAAACGCAGAAGGTGCCTTGCTGGAGGTACATCGCACCACGGGAAAGCATGACTGCGCGGTGAAGTTGGCCAGCAACGACCAGAACTGCGGCGAGCGACGACATCCTGAAGGTGTTCGATGAAAGGAAGGTACGGCTAGAGGAACCGAGAGATGCAGGGAAGGACGGGGAGGAGAAAAGAAGCTCACTGTGGGCCTTGATGACATGGTCGGCTAGCCAGAGTATGTTGGCGACAGCGGTGAGGTGATGGTGACCGCGACGGCGAGAAGCGGGTGCACAGCAACGGTGAGGTCGGGTTTCAATGCTGCATGGCCGTCTCCTCCTAGCTCCTTGATCAGTTCAGCTTCAGAGGTTGGCGAGGTTCCGCTGGGGGTTGTCGGCATGGCTCAGGCCGGAGAGGAACAAACGGTCAGCAAGGCCCAAGGCGGTGGCCATGGCGTGCAGCGTCTAGGGTTGTGGTGGCTTGCAGAGAAAGAAGAAGAGGAGGATCTGATCCAAAGGGGATTAAAGGGAGGGAAGCTGGGTTGTTGAGGCTGAAGTTGACAGGGAGGAGGGAGCTCACGCTCCCTACGTGTCCACTTCCAGGAACAAGACAAAGAATATCGAGATGGCCACAAGGCCAAAACAAAGGGTGGGTCGAGCTGCTGTGCTGCTAACTCTCTCTCCCTATTTTTTTATTTGTAAAACCTTTTATTTATCCGTTTTTATTTCTTTTACAATTTTTTTTGAACTGTTTGAACTTTTGCAGGGATTTTAAACAGATGAACTTTTGTATCCAGTTAAATAGAGACAAGGAGGAATAGAGTGGTAGCAAGATGATGCCCATGTTGTCCATTTGGGCATTTGTACGAGATAAATAGAAATAGGTGAAAATAGAGATGGAATTTCTTCCAAAACAAGTTGTTATACCAAAATATTGTTCCTCCGATTTAATAAGAAGGAACCAAAGCACATAGTGGCGATATCAACAATAACAAAGCCAGATATAACAAGATAGTCAAGATAACAAATGCAATGCAACAAGAAAATAATGTAAACAAAAATGAACCATGCAAGGTGGTATGATGTTCGTGATGATGCATAAGATATCATGATGATACACAAAAATAAAATAACAAGCAAATTCTAATTTAGGGATTCCTAGGGTGCTACAGAACTACTCCCTCCTCATCATGGGAATCAGCAACGGTGATGGAGATGGTGGTGGAGATCGATGGAGATGGCTCCGGGGGCACTTCCTCGTCCCAGCAGGGTGCCAGAACAGAGACTTTCTGTCCTCCAAATCTCCCCTTCAGTGGCGGCGGCGCTGCAGAACTTTTCGTGGATTTCTGATTGACGATCTAGGGTTTTTGCCTCGGGAGGAATATATAGGCGAAAGAGGCAAGGTCGGTGGCCGGCCAGGGGGCCCACACCATGCCCTGGCGCAGCCTAGGTGGACCCGCGCCATGGGGTGGTGTGGCCACCCTGTGGCCCCTCTCCGACTCTCCTTCTGGCTCTATGAGTCTTCCGGGAAAATAGTAACTTTGGCTTTTGTCCTATCCAATTCCAAGAATATTCATTTTCTGACTTCCTGGAACCAAAAACAGCAGAAAACAGGCAACTGGCACCGTGGCATCTTGTTAATAGGTTAGTCCAAGAAATCATATGAAAAGTACTCCAAAGTGTGGACAAAACATAAGAAAGAAGATAAAACCAAGCATGGAACATCAAAACTTATAGATACATTTGCAATGTATAAGGTACCCATGTTTGAAGCCCTCATGCTGAGGTAAAACTCCTACTCCTGCCAATCTGAATATGGGTAGAATACATAGTACACTTGCTCCTACATCTGTATGAACTAGCTACCCCTTAAATTCTCAACCCATGCTACGAGAGCCTTGCCCCTCCTTATATAGGAAAGGAGGAAACGGTCTCACCGGCCAGGCCGGTTGGTGGGTCCCACAGGCGGGCCCCAGCCGGCTGGTCATCTATAGTGTCCGGTAGTGTCTGTCATGTTGAAGGTACACGCCGGGCATGTCTTCATGGGTACAGTGAACGTCGTGCGAGCCTGTCGTCAGCAACCGGCCATTGTGCCTGCGTCACCCGCAAAGTCTTTGGTATGGCCTTGTAGTTGTGAGTCGTATCGCTGTACCAGGCGTACTGTGCACTGTGCAGCACGTCGTCCTATCCTCCTGATTGCATCCAGCTATGCCCGTGTAGCCGGCTCGTGCCTTTCCGCCCTTCCTTGCTTTGGCTATCGGCTGGTAGCCGGAATAAGTCACCTACGTCCGGCTACGATCTGCTAGCCGGACGCGAGCCGTCTGCCCTTGTTCTTGTCTGGTGTAACACCCTAGTTTTAGCTAAATACTATTTAGGGTTGATTGTGCATTCAGGAGCATCATCCTCTAAAAAAATGCATGGAAAGAGGAAGTTAATAAAACCCTAAACCCTAATCCTTCCCTCTCTTTCTGAAATGCATTCAAAAGGGTTTTGTATTTTGAAAAATGCAAAAATTATGGAACCCAAATGGACTGAGAGGGCCCCACAATATTTTACTAGTTTTATAAAAGTCTCTGGTATTTTGAAAGTATTCAAAACATATTTGAAATGATTTTACAAAAGGAAAAGTGAGAAAATAAAAAGAGAAAAGGTTTTGTTTTAAATAAAAGAGAGCAGTAGAGCCGCAGCAGGCCGAAGCCCAGCTACCTCCGCGCTAGCTGCCGCCTGCTGCACAACCACAACCCCGCGTGTAGCCCATGTGCGGCCCATATGGCCCGTACCGCTTCGTCCTCTGTCTCCCTCGTCGTCTTCGACGCCGATGGAGAGCAGCTCCGTGTCGCGCCGTCCGCCGCAGCTGCGCGCCAAGATTCGGGCCACCACCGCAAGGAGAAGATAAGACCCTCCCTGAGTCGTGCCCATCTTCCCTTGTGCCTCTCCCTCTCGCCCTCTCCCTTGTGATCCCCTCTGCCCCAAACCCTAGCTCGCAGATGTCGTCGGTGCCCCGCCATTCCCGGCCACCCCGCGCAACGTCGACAGTGCCACGAGTTCCAATGTGATCCACTCTGTCTCCCTGCAAGAGGAATTGAACCGGTGCGCTCGGAATCGACCCCGGCACCTCTTCTTCCCGAGCCCCGACCGAGCGCCGCTATTGGCCATGTCGCCACCACCGTCCACCTCCGGCCCATCTAGCAACCGCAACGCATCGAGGGTGAGTTTGCGCCTCTCCTGGTGTCCTTCTCTTCCTTCCTCTCGCTCTGGCCTGTCCCCGCGCCGTGCACCGCCTACCGTCGTCGTGCTAGCTCATCGCCGGCCGTCTCCGGTAGCCATATAGTAGCGGCGCTACTAGATTTAGGATCGCTGCATCCTCACGGTTCGAACGAGCCAGACCCCAGCCCCGCGCGTGCCCTCTGTCACCATCACCGGTGACCACCCATCCATGGCCGCCGTGATGACGTCACCACGACATCACGCCGATGTGGCTCCGGGTCCCCCGTTGACCATTACCGCCCGCGTGGCATGCTGAATTGGCCTCGGGCCCAACAGTTAGTCACAGCGGGTACACCCAGCCCCTGTGTAAAAAGGTTAACGCCTTATGATGACGTCATAATGATGCAATAAACCCTTTTAAATGGTTTAAATAATTTTAGAAAAGAGTTTAATCTTATAAATTCAATAAATAATTATTTATAAGTTAGAAAATATGTGTAATATATCAAAATGTTCAGAAAAACAAGATCTACACAATAGACTTATAATCATGCATTGTTCAACAAGTTTCATTATAAGTTTAATTAGAAGAACCAATTGAACCCCGTAGGGACTCCAAGGTTTCCCCCTGTTCTAGGGTTTGCGACTCTCGGACCCTGTTTAAAAGGCCGAGCATGTCTTGGAGGTTCATTTCAATACAATTTAACTTGTCGTATCATCATCTTTGCTTAAGCATTGCATCGATGCCATGTGTTGATTGTTTCCCTTTCTTTCTGGTGTTTGCTTCTTCCCGGTAGAATATGATATCGAGATCGATATCGAAGACTGAGATCAACACCATCGAAGATCGACGAACAATACTTGATCAACTATAATCAAGTCAAGCACAAGGTTTCCGAAGATCTATATTTGGGTATCAACAAACAAGGCAAGCATAGCCCCACCATTATACAATCCTATGGTTTCGAAAGTATTTCATTCTTGCCATGATGCATACGATTCTACTGTGGTCCTTTATCGATAGAAAGAGTATCCTATCTGTTGCATTACTCCCTTGATCTTATATTACCTGATCCACTGCTCCTAGCATAACTAGGTTTGGCTTGTGTGCACTGCTAGAGCTTTTATCTGTGTGTTGCTTAGCCATGCATAGCTGTTAGTTCTGGTTCATCCAGATGATGTATCAGATGCAGAGAATCTAGTATGATAGGAGAACGAGGTATACTGATGAGGTAAGATCAGTGGTAAATGTTAAACATGCTAAGGCTTGTATGGGAGGCCACGGTGGGATGTGGTTTTTGCAGTCCCATGCTCGCCACCACTAAGACCTGAGTTCTAGCCTCTTGAACCAAGACGAGCGTACAACCACACGGGGCCTGGAAAACATCACGAGTAACTAACTTGCCTAGTAGATTCCATTATTCACATAGTTCGGGTGTTCCATTGGACAAATGACTTACGGTTGTTCTCGAAGGCGGTGAAGGAGGTGCATTCATACAGGTAGGTAAGCGTGGCCGGGTTGCTTGGGGTCGATGGAGCCCCTGGTAAACCAACCTCGCCCACATCTCTAGGGACCGACTTCAGGATTTGACCTGTTACGACGAAACCATCCTTAGGGCATGACTCTTGGTCTCGGCAAAATCAAGGTAAAGGTCGTGTCCAACCACCCTCTGCCGGCCTTCCAAGGAAGAGGGCTAATAGCTTGGCATTAAGAGTCAGTTGGTACGTGTGGGTAAAGTTGTACACCTCTGCAGGGTTAAATCTTTTCGAAAAGCTATGTCCACGGTTATGGACGACTTGGGCACGGACGTGAAGATCATAGAGAAAATTAACCTAATGGTAAAACTTGGAGGTTTCAACATGTGCTTAAGGATGCTTCCTCATGGGTACGAGGGGGTGATCGTAGTTGTGAGATGAGGATTACTTTGGTGGACATCAAGATGATTATCAATGCTTTGGAGATATCGCTCTCTTATCCCCTCTTAAAATATTCTGAATAGACGAGTTTCTTCTCCCTCTTGTTTTATAAACAAAGATGGCTTTATGCAAAATAACCCCACCAACCATAAGTCTTGCGGAGTACACCCTTGCTTTGCTGATACTTTTGTAGAAGAATAAGTGTTCCCCTAAAGACCCATTCCGTACGACATCAACACCGACGGGTAGCTTGGGGTTCCCGGCCGGCAGCCTGGAATCTATGGGCTAGGACGTCATCGTTCTGCTTCAGGCCACTTAGGCCATTTGTTAAGTTTGCTATACTTATTAGCATAATTTTCCTTCCATTGTTTGATGTTTGTGGTCAGTGACCTCTGCTTGTAATATTTTGGTTCTTCGCTCAGTTATGAGCTTGTTGTAATAATTTTTGTGTCGCAGGGTTACTATTGTGTTACCGATTTCTCACTGGATACCCTCGAGCTCTAGGTTAAGCTTATGTCAGGCTAAGGTCTGGATTTGTTTAGCCCTGATCCCGGCGGTGTTACAGTTTTTGGTATTAGAGTAGTACCGATCGTAGGAAAACCTTGCTACTGGTCGATGTTGAGTCTAGTGCTTGTGAAAACTATCTTAAAGCTGAAAAGTATTTGCAAAAATTCTAGTATGCTTCTTTTTCTCCTCATTTGGTATCGCTCTAATTCTGGTTCATCTTATCTTGTGCTGATTTGGAAAAAATTTCATATCTCTTCTAGTACTTCAAAGCTTAGGTGCCTTCTTGGCATGTCGTTTCTCAGCAAGTTGACCTAGTGCTGAGTTCTCTAGAGTTGTGTGTGTTGTGTGTTCCTTGTTCCCTTTGCTCTGTTTCGTCTGAGAGATTCCTTTCTATCATGATCTCTCTTTCTTATGGGGCCACAATATTATATTGTAGGATCCATAATATTCTGTTCTAGGCTTCGAGATTTCCTTTTGCCTCGTGTGCCTCCTTTTTATTTGTCTGGGTGCTTCAGAAGTTCTTTCTTCCCTTGGAAACTACCTTGTGATTACTATCTTGTAGTATACGCTGTGTCACTCAAGTAGTAGTTAATTCTTTCTCGGGTTTTAACCCTTGGACTTGAACCGAAGGTCCCGGATTGTATGAGATTCTAGTGTTGTGAATCGGGTACATGAAGCTGATCTTTAACCCAAGGTCCATTCTATTGACCCCTTTCATAATGTTCACACATCACCTCGGGATGGCTATAACTATAATTCTGGTCTTCAAGCTTGTGGACATTGTCGCGATTGAATTTCGACAATTAAGGACTTCCCTACCACTAGTTATGGCAGATGTTCTTTAATGGAACCAAATAGATCACAACAAGTGTACTCCTCGTGAGTATCGAATCTATACTCGTGACTTTGCCACACCCTTCCTTCTATGCATTGGTTTTCTGAAGATTGATAATATATGCATCCACTTCTCGGGATTCCATCCTGAGCATGTTCCTTGTCCCCTTGTTGTTTTCCGACCTTTGTCTACCAGTTGGTAGCCAAGTAGTAAATGTGCATTGGTGCCTTCCGATAAAAGATACTCTTGTGGTCTGTCATGAAAAACCATATCGGGATGTCAGGAGAAACAAACTCCAATACCTCATCGTATCTAGGACCAGGTCAAAGTGTTGTAATTCGCATATTAAGAGGCATTGATTAGCTTCTATCTATTCCACCTTAGCATATCACACCCTTTTATATTAAGAGGTTATGTTGAGTTTCATGACTCTCTTAACGAAGTGATGCTCTTACACCTACTTACCACCCTTCCTCCGAGCGTTCGTGCTCGAGAATGATGTGTGTGCGTAATAATGTGCTCATCTGAGATTCTTAGAAATTCTTTTTGCTTTGAACTCCAAGGAAATTTGTGTCATCCTTGGCGTGATGGTTAATCCATCACTAAGAAAAGGATGATTGTGCTACCGAGTCCGTTACCCTAGTACACCCTCTTCGGTCAAAGAGTTAGGCTTGTGCCGAAGCTCTGAGACTATGTCTTCTTGCCTTACCAAGCAAGTTTCCTCTCGAACTAAATGTCATATCGGTGGTTCGTGATATTCTAGCCGTCTTTCTAGAAGTATCGCCATGTTGCCACATGACCGTGTAGTCAAGTTCCTGAGAAGCAAGTTCTTTGAACTACTTCTTTCTTCAAGGATCCGTACTGGATACCCCTGAACTAGTTGGTTGAGCTTGAACAACAACTTGGAGAGTTGTAAGACAAAAGTTCTATCTGACTTAGTTCATCTTAAAGGGTTGTCTAGTTTAGTTCATGCTGAAGAAAGATAGTATCTCCTTCATGGATATGTTATCTTCCCCCGCATTTGATTTGATTCGGGTTATCGTCAAATTAAACTTAGTTCCAAGGACTATCGTGATGATGTCGCTACTCGTGACGTGTCACGTGAGTACGTATTTATGTCCGTTGGTCTGACCAATATTATACCTTGTTCATACAACATATGAGTCCATCTTCCTGGAGTATTTCGATAAGTTTGTTGTTGAGCCCATCGACAATATCCTTATCTTCTCCATGCTAGAATAGATTCATATGGAACCTTTGGCACTAATGTTGGAAACTTTTCAAGAACCTTCTTCGGGTTATCTTGAAGTATGTGTTCTGGATGTTAGAAGTAACCTTCTCCGATTCATGTGTATTGTTGAAATATGTCACCGTGGATTTGAGTAGAGTTATCGCTATTCCTTAAGGACACATGTGTATTTCGTTGCAAGTACTTCATGTATGAGCAGTTGCCTTGTGACAAGTTGTTAATACATGGGTCTAGCAATCTAGCGCAGTCTATTGGAGCTTAACATTGTAGTCCATGTCTTGAGAATCTAGTAACTTTACCTTTATGGTAAATGTTGCAAACTATCCATTCGGACATGCTGAGTCTGAAGTATCATTCCACTTAACAAAATCTGAATCTCAAGCAGATATGATGGTTAATGTTCATCAAGGTTTTGACATCGGTCTTTTTATAAACCTGACAAGATTGATGTAATGGTTGACACAACAAGTCAAAAAGGCCTATTTTCGTAATCTCTTGAATCAGCAAATAACAACCACTCTTTATGAGGCTTCTTCTATGATCTATTATAGGAATTGTGCTTATGGTTTCCTTTGTATCCGAAGTCTGACCTTTACTTGATGTCTATTTCCTCGAACATCAAGGAGAACATTTAAAGTAGTGTTGCTAAATGTCTCCCGATCGATCCTCCAGACCCTTTTACGTTGGCAAGCGTCTTGTTGTGCCAAGTAATCAAAGTCTGAGAATGAAGTTTCTTTTTCCTCATGTCATCAGGAATCTTCTTACTTAATCATCCTAGTGGTGTAAAGTGATATCACGATCTTTGGCAAAGATTTTGATAGAACTGGATGAATAAAGAGTTTCCTTCGTTCCCGACCATGTTCGAAGAGCGACGATGATTTTGGTAATTAGAAGTTTCTCTTGTTACATGTTCCTTGTGACTCTTATGAGTCCGGCCACCAAACAACCTTTTTGTCTTGACCTTATGTTGAACGAAGAGTGATCCTTCTATATCAAAAGTAGTTCAATAGTTTGGTTATCCGTATCTCTATATCCCTGGAAGCTCTACTTAAGCCACCCAGTAGAGTTTCATATTTCGAAGTCTATGGTCATGTTCTTTCTGTTGAAAGCTTTCCTTTTCAAAAGCTTAAACTCTTCTGAAACTCCATGGTCTCAATCCTTATGGAGACTAGTTATCTATCAACTTGGAACCTATCTCCTTTTGTTTCCTCTGTTACCTTGATGTGTTTCATGCTTGTCATCTCAGAGTTTTTTTGAACACTCCTTCCATGAGTTGACCATGAGATACTCTATGTGTTGTTAGGGTGTTTCCCTCTTATCTTAGAGTGGCTCTGTTTCTTTCTCCCTCTGTCTCTCTTCCTACCTTTGGAATCTCGGGTCGAGATTCTTGTAAGGGGGATAGAGCTGTAACACCCCAGTTTTAGCTAAATACTATTTAGGGTTGATTGTGCATTCATGAGCATCATCCTCTAAAAAAATGCAAAGAGGAAGTTAAAAAACCCTAAACCCTAATCCTTCCCTCTCTTTCTGAAATGCATTCAAAAGGGTTTTGTATTTTGAAGAATGCCAAAATTATGGAACCCAAATGGACTAAGAGGGCACCACAATATTTTACTAATTTTATAAAAGTCTCTGGTATTTTGGAAGTATTCAAAACAGATTTGAAATGATTTTACAAAAGGAAAAGTAAGAAAATAAAAAGATAAAAGCTTTTGTTTTAAATAAAAGAGAGTAGTAGAGCCATAGCAGGCCGAAGCCCAGCTACCTCCGCGCTAGCTGCCGCCTGCTGCACAACCACAACCCCGCGCGTAGCCCATGTGCGGCCCATATGGCCCGTACCGCTTCGTCCTCTGTCTCCCTCGTCGTCTTCGACGCCGATGGAGAGCAGCTCCGTGTCGCGCCGTCCGCCGCAGCTGCGCGCCAAGATTCGGGCCACCACCGCAAGGAGAAGATAAGACCCTCCCCGAGTCGTGCCCATCTTCCCTTGTGCCTCTCCCTCTCGCCCTCTCCTTGTGATCCCCTCTGCCCCAAACCCTAGCTCGCAGATGTCGTCGGTGCCCCGCCATTCCCGGCCACCCCGCGCAACGTCGACAGTGCCACGAGCTCCAATGTATCCACTCTGTCTCCCTGCAAGAGGAATCGAGCCGGTGCGCTCAGAATTGACACCGGCACCTCTTCTTCCCGAGCCCCGACCGAGCGCCGCTATTGGCCGTGTCGCCACCACCGTCCACCTCCGGCCCATCTAGCAACCGCAACGCGTCGAGGGTTAGTTTGCGCCTCTCCTGGTGTCCTCCTCTTCCTTCCTCTCACTCTAGCCTATCCCCGCACCATGCGCCGCCTACCGCCGCCGCGCTAGCTCATCGCCGGCCGTCTCCGGTAGCCATATAGTAGCGGTGCTGCTAGATTTAGGATCGCTGCATCCTCACGGTTCGAACAAGCCAGACCCCAGCCCCGCGCGTACCCTCTGTCGTCGTCACCGGTGACCACCCGTCAGTGGCTGCCGTGATGACATCACCACGACGTCACGCCGATGTGGCTCTGGGTCCCCCGTTGACCATTGCCGCCCGCGTGGCATGTTGATGTGGCCTCGGGCCCAGCAGTCAGTCACAGCGGGTAGACCCAGCCCCTATGTAAAAAGGTTAACGCCTTACGCTGACGTCATAATGATGCAATAAACCCTTTTAAATGGTTTAAATAATTTCAAAAAAGAGTTTAATCTTATAAATTCAATAACTAATTATTTATAAATTAGAAAAATATGTGTAATATATCAAAATATTTAGAAAAACAAGATCTACACAATCGACTTATAATCATGCATTGTTCAACAAGTTTCATTACAAGTTTAATTAGAAGAACCAACTGAACCCCGCAGGGACTCCGAGGTTTCCCCCTGTTCTAGGGTTTGCGACCCTCGTACCCTGTTTAAAATGGGTGAGCATTTCTAGGAGGTTCATTTCAATACAATTTAATTTGTCATATCATCATCTTTGCTTGAGCATTGCATCGATGCCATGTGCTGATTGTTTCCCTTTCTTTCCGGTGTTTGCTTCTTCCCGGTAGAATACGATATAGAGATCGAGATCGAAGACCGAGATCAACACCATCGAAGATCGACGAACAATACTTGATCAACTATAATCAAGTCAAGCACAAGGCTTCCGAAAATCTATATTTGGGCATCAACAAACAAGGCAAGCATAGCCCCACCATTATACAATGCTATGGTTTCGAAAGTATTTCATTCCATCCATGATGCATACGATTCTACTATGGTCTTTTATCGATAGAAAGAGTATCCTATTTGTTGCATTACTCCCTTGAGCTTATATTACCTGGTCCACTGCTCCTAGCATAACTAGGTTTGGCTTGTGTGCACTGCTAGAGCTTTTATCTGTGTCTTGCTTAGCCATGCATAGCTGTTAGTTCTGGTTCATCCAGATGATGTATCAGATGCAGAGAATCTAGTATGACAGGAGAACGAGGTATACTAATGAGGTAAGATCAGTGGTAAAGGTTAAACATGCTAAGGCTTGTTTGGGAGGCCACAGTGGGATGTGGTTGTTCCAGTCCCATGCTCGCCACCACTAGGACCCAAGTTCTAGCCTCTTGAACCAAGACGAGCGTATAGCCACACGGGGCCAGGAAAACCTCACGAGTAACTAACTTGCCTAGTAGATTCCATGAGTCACATAGTTCGGGCGTTCCATTCGACATACGCATTCTTGTTGTTCTCGAAGGCGGTGAAGGAGGTGCATTCATACAGGTAGGTAAGCGTGGCCGCGGTTGCTTGGGGTCGATGGAGCCCCTGGTAAACCAACCTCGCCCACATCTCTAGGGACCGACTTCAGGATTTGACCTGTTACGACGAAACCATCCTTAGGGCATGACTCTTGGTCTCGGCAAAATCAAGGTAAAGGTCGTGTCCAACCACCCTCTGCCGGCCTTCCAAGGAAGAGGGCTAATAGCTTGGCATTAAGAGTCAGTTGGTACGTGTGGGTAAAGTTGTACACCTCTGCAGGGTTAAATCTTTTCGAAAAGCTATGTCCACGGTTATGGACGACTTGGGCACGGACGTGAAGATCATAGAGAAAATTAACCTAATGGTAAAACTTGGAGGTTTCAACATGTGCTTAAGGATGCTTCCTCATGGGTACGAGGGGTGATCCTAGTTGTGAGATGAGGATTACTTTGGTGGATATCAAGATGATTATCAATGCTTCGGAGATGTCGCTCTCTTATCCCCTCTTAAAATATTCTGAATAGACGAGTTTCTTCTCCCTCTTGTTTTATAAACAAAGATGGCTTTATGCAAAATAAACCCACCAGCCATAAGTCTTGCGGAGTACACCCTTGCTTTGTTGATACTTTTGTAGAAGAATAAGTGTTCCCCTGAAGACCCGTTCCATACGACATCGACACCGATGGGTAGCTTGGGGTTCCCGGCCGGCAGCCTAGAATCTATGGGCTGGGACGTCATCGTTATGCTTCAGGCCACTTAGGTCATTTGTTAAGTTTACTTATTAGCATAATTTGCCTTCCATTGTTTGATGTTTGTGGTCAGTGACCTCTGCTTGTAATATTTTGGTTCTTCGCTCTGTTATGAGCTTGCTGTAATAATTTTTGTGTCACAGGGTTACTGTTGTGTTACCGATTTCTCACTGGATACCCTCGAGCTCTAGGTTAAGCTTATGTCAGGCTAAGGTATGGATTTGTTTAGCCCTGATCCTGGCGGTGTTACATCCGGTCAGGGTACCTGGGGGTCATCCCCTCAACACTAGACCCCAAGCACGCGCGGATTTTGCCCTTATGTGAAATGTCTGCGTGCTCCCTCTTGCGTTTGAATTTTGTGTTCGGCTGCCGTCTGACGGTTGCGCTACCAGTGATGTCAGTGGTGCCGTCGGCCATGCACGCATGCGCCATCATTGGGCTGCCACGCGTAGCGCTATGTCCCATCGCACGTCGTGCACGTCGCATGGGGAACCATCGCTTGCCGCTTCGGTTTTCGGCCTAGGATCCTTTGCACGCACGGTGCATGCACATGGGATCCGGAGCCGGTGGCGGAGGTGCAGCGTGGCCCGGTGGGTGCCACGTGGCGACACAGAGCAGTTCTCCCCTTTCGCACCTTGCTCACGCCTTTCCTCCTGCGCCTCCTCTGATTCTTCGCTGTTTCTCTGCGCTCGCCACCGGGTTTACTGCGCCTCCCGCTTAGCGTCACCGGCGACACGGGCCACCGCTTCTCAACACCCGCCACCAAGACCGACGAAGAGGTGATGGCGTCGGAGCGTGGTGCCTGGTGCGGTTCGTCCGTGGTGGAGGACCACATCTCTAAATATCACGCGACGCGGGTGCGACCACTAGAGACGGAGGTGGTGGTGCGGCTCACGCCGCTGAAAGAGGAGTCGTCGTACCCCCAGGAAGGGGAGCGGGTGATCTTCCTTTCCCACCTCGCCTGCGGGTTCGCCCTCCCGGCGCACCCCTTATTCTTGACCTTCCTCGCCTTCTTCGATCTCCGCCTCCACCACCTTAGCGCCAACGCCATTAGTATCCTTACGCATTTCGCAGCCTTCTGCGAGTGCTACCTCGAGATCGAGCCGGATCTCGTACTTTTCTGCCAGTTATTCCGTGTCCGGCCATGTTCTACTAGGGCGCGCTGGTCCCCTGCGGTGGCGCGTCACTCTACTCCCGATTGCAGACCGTCTACCCCAAGTTCAAGCTTCAGGACACGGTCCGACTATGGTAGCAGTCGTGTTTTTACATCTACAACGTCACCGAGGTCGACTGGATCAATCTGCTGGCTTTCCATGACGTGGAGTCCACCCGACAGAACTGGGACCTGAAGATCCACGATGAGAAGGTGGAGTCGGACATGATGCTGCACCGGATGCGGTCCCTTGTCACCGCCGGCTTAACCGGCCTAGGCATCACGCTCAGCTGGATGTACCGGTTGATGATGGCACTGTAGCAATGAGCCCACAAGATGTGCTTTTACACTGGCCAGCTGGACCCCACCCGGCTATCCCACCGTGATCCCCGCTACCACAACCTCAAGGAGTGGGTGTGGACGATCACGAAGAAGAGGCTGCCAGAGAATTGGAATTTCGGGCAGGCCCCGTACACGCCCGACAACCGCGCACCCTCAGTAAGTTCCCTGATCCGACCCTTCTCTTCTATCTTCCATCTTGTGTGTTTCATCTGGCTGATGCCCCATTCTCTTTTGTTGTGGCAGAACTTCCCCTGCATTCTCCGGGAAGAGGGCGAGACTCCCCTCCAGAACTTCACGCCCGACCTTCCCGAGCCACGCACACGCCGGTCCAGCAAAGAGTCGGATAGCAACGCCAACGTCTTCCCCAGCCGGAACGACGAGCTGGCCCATGACCCCCACGCGCTGGTTGATGAGGAGGAGGACTCCGCCCTGGCTCCCAAACTGACCCGACGGCGAGCCGCGGAAGGCGACTCCAGCCGGTCCGGCGTGGGAGGGAGCGGATCCAGTCGGCCCATGGTGGAGGAGCTAACTCCTAAGAGGAGCCAGACCGGCGGCCCGCCCCTGAGCCGGCTTGGCCGCAAGAAGGCGCCACCCTGGGTGGTGCAAGGGTAAGGCTTTTCCCATCATCCTTTTGTCTTGCACCTCCTTCCCTTTTCTTACTAGTTTTGCCCTTATCCCCTTTTAGCTTCCTCGTCTCCTTCGGTGCTACCAGCCCGGCGCCTCGTGCGGCACCCACCAATCCGGCTCCTGATGCCGCCACTGCCCCACTCCGACATCCAGGGCTCCGCCGCTGCCCTGCACGGATCCGGCTACGGGAGCCGGTACCGGTTGTGCCCCGCCGACTATGGTGGCTCAGCCGAGCACCGCCGTGCCAAGCTCAAGGGGCGGGGATGGCTCCTCTGCAGTAGCGAGGGGGGCTGTAGTCGGCAAGGAGCTGGTGGTGTCCAGGATGACAACTTTGATGGTGAGCTGGGGGAGGAGTGGTGGGTGGCACTGCACGAGGCACATGAGTCCCTGACTATCAACGCTGCCGGCGACACTTCCTCCGCCACCGCGTCCCTGGTGGGTCTGGTCGCTACCTTGGAGGTGGCAGTGAAGGAGATCCGGCTACTCGAGGTTTCTGCTGGGAACAACTAGATGTTGGAGTACAAACTTGTCGCGGCAAACGATACCTCCTAGAGTAAGTCTTTTTACCCATCCTTCTCCCTTTTTTTGCTGATAGCCTGTTTCCTGTAGCCATCATGGTCTACGCCCAGTGGGAGATCAACCGCCTGACCAAGGCGAACGACCACCTGACCAAGTCCAACTCCTCCCTCTGGCTCCAAAATAAGGAATGGCACTCCAAGACGGACAAGCTGGAGGTCGTCATCAAGGAGCATGATTCCGTCCTTGCCAGCCAGGCCTAGGCCTTCGACCTCCTCGACGCTCAGTGCAAAGACCAAGAGAAATAGATCAAATGGCTGGGGGAGCGGGAGAAGGCCCTTCTGGACGAGCTGATGCAGATTGGCCGCATTGCCAAAGGTAATTCCTCTTGCTGACTTGCTTTTCTTTGTCCGGATCCGGTAGCCGGACCTGACTTGTTTTTCTGACAGCTTTTTATCCGGGTGTAGACCTATTGGCCTACAACCGACTCTAGGAGAATTTGCTGGGGGAGCAACCTACATCCCAGGAGCTGGTCGCCCTCCTTGGCGATGAGGCCGCGGAGCTGCGGAAGGCTGCCCATGCTGTCTTTAACTTCCTGTGGCCAAATGCGGCCGTGCCAGAGACCATTGCCCAGCTGGCGACGAAGGTCGCGGAGGTGCTGGCTACCGTCGACCGGTAGAGGGACGTGGCGGCGTGAGCTGGAGCAGAGATGAGGCTTCCGCGCTGATGCGGACCTTGCCTCCATCTGCCAGGCTCACCCCGAACTTTCTCCGCCATCAAGATCGCCGGCTACACTGATGTTGATGAAGTCCTCACCGACTCGGAGTCTGCCGGGATGCCGGAAACGGAGGTCGAGCCGACGCCGCAGCCGGAAGTACGAGATGTCGGAGCCGGAACGTCCAGCGCGCCTCCTCCTTCGCCAGAAGCCACGGCCAGTCAGGATCAGCCGCACGACAAGGGTCCCGCCGCCTAGACTTGATCCCCAGAATGCCGGGTGAATTTGTAATAGTTTCTTTTGTTGAACTTGTTGTGTGCGCCAACTGTCGTTGTGTTGGTGAACTTGTGGGAGCTTCGACTCCTTTTATCTTAATGTGCTGCTTGCTTGTTTCCTTCTTTTTCCTTATGATCTGTATTTCGCGTTTCTTTCCTCTTTTGCTGATTAGGCTTGTCCGACTATCTTCATCCGGCTAACCTCCTTTAGCCGGATGACTGTTAACTCTAGTGGGGGCGCGCTAGTGCCCCACTTGGTGTAGCCCCTAAGATTCAGAGTAATTGGCGAAGCCAAGTGCTTCGATTCTCCTCTTTTCCTGCCCTTTCCCTCACCTGGGCCTGAATATCCGGCTAAACTTCTTTAGCCGGTCGAAACTACATGATTCCACTAGGGGCGCGCGAGCGCACCCAGTGGGTGTAGCCCCTGAGATTCGGAGCGCTTGAGGTAGGCAAGGACTTCGAATCTTATCTCCTTTTGATGACCGACTCGTTGTACTCGTGCAAAAAAAACACATATATAGGTTCGTTGTTAATATGTTAGTCGGAGAATAGCTTCGGTTTTTTGAAAACTAGCTTGCTCTTCTTTGGACACTTAGTCGCTTTCCCGTGCGCTCTGCTGTTTATGCCGCGTCCTTGCCGAGCAGCCGGGTTGCAGTCTGCAGCCGGAATCGAAGGGACATGACAATACATTACACACGGTATTGGAGGCTCAGTAGTCGGACAATCCCAAACTAGGCACAGGGCCATACCGTTCAATCTGTCGCATCACTTTGCCGTTTTTCGTGTAGGGTGCCTCGTGCTTTTGCTCTTGCCAGCAGGACAGCCGGTTTGCGGTCTATAGCTGAGATGAAGAGTGGGCCGCTGACACCATCGCACACTACTCAGCCGATTTATAGAATTAGCAGGCCGATCCAACCGACGAGCCCCCAGGTAGGGGTTGCCGGAGCTGGAAAAAACTTAAATGGAGCAGAACATATGCAAATTTCTGGCAAGGAGCCTCCGAGTGTCTCTCAGGGTTCCACATTTTTCATTCATAGGGTTCACGGGGTACATACACTGTCAGATGACTAGGTGTAAAACAGACAGAGCAGGGCCACGTTCCATGGGCATTCTATCTCCTCGTCCGACTTGTCCATCTTATTCTTGCACGGCTGCTGCGCGTCAGTGAGGTAGTAAGAGTTGTTGTGGAGCGCCCGACTGATGATGAAGGGGCCCTCCCAAGGCAGCGACAGCTTGTGCATGCCCTTTGTGTCCTGCACCAGCTGGAGAACCAGATTGCCCTCGCGAAACGTGATGGGTCGGATCCGGATCGAGTGGTAGTGACGCATGCGCTGCTATTACAGTGCCGATCTGGACAACGCTAACTCGCGAGCCTCCACGAGGAGGTCCACGCCATCCTCCCTTGCCTCTTGGTTCGCCTTCTCGTCATAGAGGAGCTGGCGGGGTGAGTCGAATTTGATGTCCGTGGAGAGGACGGCTTCTGAGCCGTAGAGAGGAAGAATGAGGTGAAGCCGGTTGATCGGTACGGGTTGGTGCGGAGGCTCCACAGCAGAGCTGGCAGCTCCTTGATCTAGCATCCGGGAGACCGCTCTAATGGCTCAATGAGTCGTGGTTTGATGCTGGCTAGCACTAGGCCGTTTGACCTTTTGACTTGCCCATCAGATTGCGGGTGTGCGACGGATGCTAGGTCCAGCCGAATCCCCTTGTTGCTGCAAAACCAGGCGAAGGCCCCCTTGGTGAAGTTCGTGCCATTATCCGTGATGATGCTGTTGGGGTAGCCAAAACGGTTGATGATGTATGTGAAGAAGGTGATGACTGTTGCCCCGTCCAGCTTCTGGATGGGCTTGGCTTCTATCCACTTAGTGAATTTGTCCACCGCCACTAGCAGATGGGTCATGCCCGCACGTGCCCGCTTGAAGGGGCCGACCATGTCCATGCCGCAGACAGCGAATGGCCACGTGATCGGGATTGTCTTCAGCACCACAGCCGGCATGTGCCTCAGTTGTCCGGAGCGTTGGAATCCATTGCACGCGCATACCATCTGTTCAGCATCCTCGAGGGCGGTGGGCCGATAGAAACTGTGGTGAAACGCCTTGGCGACTATTGCTCGAGATGAAGCATGGTGTCCGCACTCGCCCTGGTGGATATCCTTCAGCAGCCGGTAACCCGTGTCCACATCGACACACCGCTAGAATATGCCGGATACGCTGTGCTTGTACAGTTCTTTGTTGATGATGTTGTACGTGTGCGTGTGTCGCCGGATTTTCCTGGCCTCCACCTCGTCATCTGGAAGCTCCTCATTGGCAATGAAGTTCATGAAGGGCTGTGATGCAGCCTGTCCTACGGACACTCCTACATCTACACCAACAAGTCCCCCAAGTGGACCCATGACTCGTGCCCGAGCCAAACTCCTACAAGCTAAGGTGAACTCGCTACTCTCCTCGTGCCAATTTGATACCTCCTTAGATGGTATGCTACTTCATGCAACTACCCTATGCATCATCAGGTACGAAGCTTCGACACATCACCAAGCACCCAAGGATGGAGAACAAGGAGCAGACCGTGAAGCAGAAGATACTAGAGCTGCTCAGACTGGAGTCCCCGGTCTGCGCACACCGGAGTCTTCGGTCCACCAAAGTCTCCAGCCTGAAGACACCGGAGTCTCCGGCCCCACCTCCGGTCTGCCCCCAGAATCGAGCTCGGGATCAATCTGACGGCCCCTCCGGAGGCTGGTCCGGAGACCGACCGGAATCTCTGGTCAAGACCGGAGTCTCCGGTCCACCACACCGGAGTCTCCAGACCGACCGTCGCCAGGCATGTAAAAGGCCTTTGGGGCTTCAGCCCATGTACCCCTTAGTCCGCCCAGAACTTGTCTTTTATTCCTAAAGTACCCCCAACTATGTGGCTGGCCTATATAAAGCACCCCACCTCTATTGTAAACCCTAGGCATGATATTGGAATTAGTGGAAACCCCTTGTGGATCTATCTAATTCTTGCCTCATGCTCCTTGACTAAGGAGCACCAATATCCCCAACCCTCGTTGGAGTTTGCATCGTGCCTCTGCGTTGTACAAGGCCTAGGCATCGGAGTCCCTTTGCCTAGACGTCAAGATCTCACCAAGTCTCCCATCTCGCCGTGCCGGTTCGAGAGAGAGTCCTCCGCTCGACGCCAATTCTAGGGATTGCACTAGACCGGTCACCGCCGACGTGAGCCATTGGTGTTTATCGTGGTTTTGCGTGTGTGTGTTCATCGCGTTCTTCGTGCGTGTGTTCGTCGTGTTCATCCTTCCCTCCTTCCCCTACACTCCTCCCTCGATTTGAAAGGGAATCATGAAAGATCGGGCCACCCTAGAGGTTTGCCCCCAACATATTGGTATCAAGACCATCATTGCTCACGATTTCCCCCACAAAATTTTCTTCTATCCAATAAAAAATTCGAAAATCCCCAAAACAGAGCCCCAAATTTGCCTTTGGATCAATCTCTTGATTTGGAGTGTTATTTTTGGTTTTGAGCCGACAAAACCTTGTCTTAGGTGTTGGTCCAGCTTTATCCTGCGTTTTCCTAGCCCAATTTGGCCAATTTTTCACGGATTTGAGGACCCCAGGCATGGATTTCCGCTCAAGAACATGAGCAGCTCGCGATATGACTCCACACCGGAGTCTCCGGCCTACCCACACTAGAGTCTCCGGCCGTCACCGGAGTTTCCGGCCTGAAACCCCGGAGTCTCCAGCCTGACGCCTGATTTTGACAGTTTTGCCTCTAATCTTGCATTGGCTAATTTCCTCTTGTTTTTTGTTCCCGTGTGCGTGTCGCCAACTAACAGCAAGCTTCCGCATCAACAAACCCCGCGCTCATTGACACCACGGCCCACGAACATCATCCCGCTCCACCGACGCCAAGTTCATCATCAAAGAAGGTATAACTTGCGTCATCTTGTTAACCCCTATCTTCCTTTGTGTGTACCTATCCCATGAGAGTGGCTCATCTTGTGTTTGCTTGAGCATTGTGCATTTGTCCTTGGATAGTGAGAGTGCAAGGGAGAGCAAAAAAAATACAAAAGAAAGAAAAAGATACAAAGAAAAAGCAAAAGAAAAATAGTCTCCCCTTGCAAAAGAGAGTCTCAAAGCTTGTAAGCAAGAGAGAAAGAAGAGCGCCCAAGGCAAGTGCATAAATCCGTTGCTCATTTTTCCTCTTTGCAAACGAGCCACTGTCTCTCCTTGCATTGGCACGACAACGAGCTTAGTCTTCATTAGGAATTTTTGTTTGCTCATTTTCATAGTCGTGTCAATCCCACCTTTCTCCACGTGTGTGTACATAGTCGTAGGTTCCTGGCACCCTTTTGAGTTATTGACCTTCGCCTTTGACTTGAGTTTTCTTGGATTTTACCCACTTTTGACTATCCCTTTTCTTTTGGTTGGTTCTTTGGCATTCCACAATCCTAACCTACCACAAACAAGCTTTTGTGAGTTAGTTCTTTCTTTAGTGTGAGTTTTCTTTGCAATTCCACTTTGCACGCTTATAGCTCTCACTTGTGGTTTCTAGTTTGGTGCAATCCCCAAGGTGAGGTACAAGGCTAACACCACCATATTCCACTTCCATATACAATACTTGTGTGTTTTGCATGATGGATAGGCACGGTGAGGCGAGCCAACCACCCCCCCACGAAGAAGATCAAGGACCATACATGACATGTGTAAGTCACTTCATCGCTCGACAAGAGTTCTTTGAACGTTGCTAAGCCCTTGAGATGCGACAAGATGAACAATTTGGTGAGACACGAGCTGAGTTAAAGAACATCGACAACCGCTTCGACGGCCTAGAAAGACAAATGCACGCAATGCATCACAACTTCGGCCACCAAAATGAAGCGCTCCAACTCTCCGTCGCCGAAACAAATGACAATCTTCGATGCCTCATCGACGGTATGGCAAGACCACGTTCACGCGCATCAAGCTCTTCAAGTTCATGCACCTCTTCCACAAGATCTACATCCAAGTGCTACAAGACACAATGATGCCCCCGTGGTTGAAGATGGAAGTTCTTCGAACTATGTACCTTCCTCACGGCATGCCGCAACGTCAAGCTATGATGGTGATTTCTCTTCAAGGACAAGAGCAAGGCAAGAAGCACACCGTCATCACGCAAGGGCATTAGTGCTCCAACAAGAGCAACAACAAGTGCAACCGCAAATCTACCACCATCGACCACGGCACATACTTGACACAACAAGTGATGACTCCAATTTGGAGAATCAAGCTCGTCATCGACGTGAAGCTCTCCAAGATCCTCCTCCTCGTCATCAATGTCATGAACGTCAACAACGACACCATGGTCATCATGAGGCGCCTCCTCCACATCAGCAAAACTTGGAGCATCAAGTGATACAAGTTGAGCGACGCCCACCACGTCAAGAGGCTCATGACCATGATCTTCGCCGTGAGGCCCATGTGCCTAACCAACGTCACCAACCGAGGAACGAGCCTCCCCTTCGTCGTCCACCGCATCAAGAGGCTCCACACCCTCACCACCATGAGGCCCAAGTGCCTCAACCACGCCAACAACCGCGCCAAGAGCAAGAGCAAGCTCCTCCACATCAATATCAAGAGCAAGCTCCGCAACTAGGTCACGAGAACCAAGTTCCACCTCCCCAACTGCAAGATCATCAACAAGGTCACCAAGCTCGTCGCAATGACCGCAACAATGAAGAAAGTTTTGGCAAGCTCAAGTTCACAATGCCCAAGTTCACCGGATCCACTGACCCCAAAGAATACCCCTAGGGCTCTATACGGTGGAGTTCCAGGATACTGTACTCCTCGTTTGAATGTTGCTTGTTTCTCATGTGCGAACACCGGACACTAGTAGTGAAACTGTCCTATGAACAACAAGGCTCTTCCTCCACAACCTCCAAGACCTGCTTTGAAAATTGCTCCTCACGCACCTACACCACGGGCTCTCAACATCATCACCAAGCCTAGGTCCACTGTTGCTCGTGCCAACAACATCAACATTATTCAAGCTGAGCACGCACCTGGAGTTATGCTGGGTACGCTTTCTTTTAACTCAGTCTGTACACAAACATTATTTGATTCTGGTGCATCACATTCTTTTGTGTTTCACAAGTTTGCAAATGAACAAGAGCTGGCTATGGATTCTCGATGGTTCTCTCTCATGGAGCAACGGTGGCATCTTCAAAGATCAGTCATGGCAATCGAATTCAAATTGGTGGTTCTTCATTTCTGGCTTCCTTGATTATTCTTGGTAGTTCATATATTGATGTCATATTGGGCGTGGACTTTTTGAAAGACAATGAAGCTATGATTGATTATCCTGAACACTCAGTTTCTTTGAAAATTCCTGAAGGCCATATAATCTATTCTCCAAGGCAAACTCCTTCTATTCATCTCTACTCTTTGGGTGTCCAAAACATTGATATTATGGAAGCCTGGAAAAATGTTCATGTGGTCTGTGAGTTCCTAGATGTTTTTCTAGAAGAGCTACCAGGTATGCCTCCTGACCGAGAAGTCGAGTTTGTGATTGCGCTTGAACCTAGCACCGCTTCTATCTCCAAGCAGCCTTACAAGCTGGGTCCTGCAGAGTTGGACAAACTCAAACGACAGCTTGATGAACAAGAAAAGTTGGGTTTCATTCAGCATATCACTTCCTCTTATGGCAGCCCAACAATCTTTGTGAAGAAGCGAGACCGGACTAATTGACTTTGTGTTGACTACCGAGCTCTCAATGCAAAAACCATCAAGAATAAATATCTCCTTCCGCGGGTCAACGATCTCTTTGATCAGCTTGCAGGAGCAGTGGTATTCTCCAAGCTTGACTTGAGAAGTGGATATCATCAAATCAAGATTTGCAAGGAAGATGTTCCTAAAACAGCTTTCACCGCTCGTTATGGCCTCTATGAATACACGGTCATGTCTTCGGCCTTACCAATGCTCCCGCTACTTTCTCAAGGCTTATGAACTCGGTTTTCATGGAGTACCTTGATAAGTTTGTGGTGGTTTATCTTGATGACATCCTAGTTTATTCCAAGACAAAAGAAGAGCATGTGGAACGTATCCGTTGTGTTCTTACAAAGCTTCATGAGAACTGCCTCTATGCAAAGTTATCCAAGTGCAAATTCTGGCTGCATGAAGTCACCTATTTGGGTCACGTCATTTCTGCTAAGGGCATTGCTGTCAACCCAGAGACTATTCGGACAATTGTGGAGTGGCTCCCTCCCAAAAATCATAAAGAAGTCCAGAGTTTTCTTAGATTGGTTAGTTATTGTCGTCGGTTCATTCAGAACTACTCAAAACTTGCTAAGCCTATTTCCGATATCCTCAAGAAAGGCAAGAAATTTCTTTGGTCATCGACGTGTCAAGAAAGCTTTGAAACACTCAAGGAAACCATTTCAGATCTTCTGTGATTCCTTCGGATACATCAAAACTGTTTCAGATCTTCTATGATGCCTCTCTCCAAGGACTTGGCGTGATCCTCTTGCAAGACAAGCAAGTCATTGCTTATGCTTCCCGTCAATTGAAAACTCATGAGATCAACTATCCAACACATGATCTTGAACTTGCGGTGGTTGTCTTCGCTCCTAAAGTATGGAGGCACTACTTGCTTGGAAATCGTTGTGAGATCTTTTTTGACCACAAAAGTCTGAAATATATCTTCACTCAACCGGACATCAACCTTCACCAGACGAGATGGATTGAAACCATCAACGACTTTGATATTTCGATCAACTACACTCCGAGCAAAACAAATGTGATGGCCTATGCCCTCAGTCGTAAGGCATATGTGTACAACCTCATGGTGGAAGAGGAACAACCTCTATTGTGCGAGGAATTCCGTCAACTCAACCTCGAGCTTGTACCTCAGGGGTACCTTCATAACTTGATAGCTACCCCTCTCCTGGAAGAAAAGGTTCGCTCCATTCAACTTGGTGATCCTTACACTAAAAACATCATCTCCAAGATTCAGCTTCCGAAGTATAAACGTTTCCACCTTGACGACCAAGGCACTCTATTCTTTAAACACCGGATGTTTGTTCTGAAGTACCAGGTTTGAGAGAGAAAGTTCTTAAAGAGTCTCATGATTCTGTTCTTTCTATCCACCCTGGCAGCACAAAGATGTACATGGACCTGAAAACACAATATTGGTGGCCTGGATTGAAACGATATTGTGCCAAGTATGTCTCCAAGTGTGATGGCTACCGCAGAGTGAAAGTCGTTCATCAAAAACCTTCTGGTCTTCTTCAACCTTTGAAGCCTCCAGAATGGAAATGGGAGAAAGTAGAGATGGACTACATAACTGGCTTTCCAAGGTCTCAAAAAGGCAACAATGCAATCTTTGTTGTTATTGACAGGCTCTCCAATGTGGCTCATTTCTTTCCAGTCAAGGAAACAATTTCTGGTAGTCAGCTGGACGAGCTCTATATCAACAAAATTGTCTCCCTATATGGGGTTCCTCTTGTAATTAGCTCAGATCGTGGGAGTATCTTTACCTCCAAGTACTGGGAAAGTTTCTAACAAGGCTTGGGAACAAAGCTAAACTTTAGCACAACTTACCATCCTCAGTCACAAGGACAAGTAGAAAGGATCAATCAGATTCTCGAAGGTTTGCTTTGCTATTGCATCATGTATCCCGGAGGCATAGATGATAGACTAAAGACAACCCCCTTTGTGGAATCTCTAGTTTTGCCTCATCCCCTTCTACCAAAGGGGATCGACTATCGTCACCACCTCGTTGGAGTTTGCATCGCGCCTCCCTCATTGTACAAGGCCTTGGCATTGGTGTCCCTTTGCCAAGACATCAAGACCCTCTCCAAGGTGTTCTTCCCTCTCCGCTTGGGATTGACGGGAGCACGTTGACCAATCTTTCCTTGGGAGGATTCTATCGGACCGGTGGCCACCGGTGAGAGCAATCGTCCTTGTATCGTGTGTTTTTTGCGTGTGTTCATCGTGTTCTTCGCGAGGTGTGCGTCTGCTTCCGCTACCTTCTCCCTTTTCCCTCGCTTTCCCATCGATTTGACCACGAGATCCGTGAAGATCGGGCCACCCTAGAGGTTTGCCCTCATCATCTGGTATCAGCAGCTTTTGGTTTCCCCGGATTTCTCATCGATTTGGTCTTTTTCCCATAAATTCGAAAATTCCACCAAAAATAGCCCCAATTCGTGTTTTGGACCGATCTGTGATTTGAGTGCGTTTTGGTAGGTTTTGATCCGTGGATTACTTGCTAAACTTGTTGATCTACCTTCCTCTGCGTTCCCATGGCCTAATTCCTTGATTTCCCCCATCAATTTGAGGTTTTGGTTCGAGTTTTTCCGCCAAAACTCGTCCCGTTCGTGTTCTGAAAGTTCTGGTTCGACCGGACCGGACTGTCCGGCCAAAACGGACCGGAATATCCGCCCCACCGGAGTTTCCGGCCTAAACTGACCGGAATATCCGGCCCGACCGGACTGTCCGGCCTACGCGCACCGGACTGTCCGCCCTCCCGCTGACAGAAAAATCTGCTTCACGGTTTTGAGCATAACTTTTGCATACGAACTCGGATTTTGGTGTTCTTTAGCTCGTTTTGAAGAGGAGAAAGAGCTCTACATCATCATCTCTGCGGTTCATGCTATCTACGCCATCCAAATTCCGTGAGCAAGGCGGAATCCACCAATAAAGGGTGAAGATCGGCGACGAAAGGTATAAAAATTCCGCGACTTCTCCCCACTTGCTTTTCTTTGTGAGCTACACTCTCTTTGCGTTCAACAAACACCTATTGAGACTAGTTACTCCTATGATTGCTTGGGATATGCAAATTTGATACCTTGTAGAATTCCGAGAAAAGTTGTGAGCGCGCTATCTCATATAGTTATCTTGTATAGTTGTTGGCACAAGGAAGGGGCAAGTGAAAAATAAAAGAAAAAATATATAGAAAAAGAAAAAGAAGAAAAAGAGGAAGAAAAAAACAAGTGCCTCATAGAATAGGAAGCGCAAGCTCGATGAACATCAAATATGTGGTACTTATTGTGCATATCTTGTAGCCCACCAATTTATTGCAATCGAACTAGCGTCTCTCCTTGCACTTGTGCGACACGAGCTTATAGTCTTCACTAGGTAATCATTTGGTTCTTAACTCACTTTCTCCGTCGCACAAGTCCCATTTATCCCACCGTGTGTGTTTCTTTGTATATAATTCCTATCTTGTGGATTGACTTGTTTTGCTTTGTGATCATCGTGGTTCTTTACTTGCCATTACAACATCTTGAGTTCGGATTGGTTCTTGACATGCCACCTTCCATACCCATCCACCATAAGCTTTGTGTGTGTGTGTTTTTAGTGGTTAGTTGGTTTTGGTGTTCCAAGGTAAAGTAAGGTTTGACGTTGCATCCCTAACACCTACCACTTCCATATACACCACTTGGTCTTGTGAATCATGTCTAGGGACTCCAGAACCGAGGATGATATCTATGAAGAATCCATGATGAGCCACCACGACTACGACTCCACAAGTATAGAGGACATGATGGAGCACTACACCGACAATGGCTCCGCATGCTTTGAGGACCCGGAGCATTGCACCTATGATGGCTCCACGGGCATGGAAGACATGGAGCACGTCATCAACTATGGCTCCTCAAGCATGGAGGACTTGGAGCTCTACATCGACAATGGCTCCTCATGCATGGAGTACATGGAGCACTACACCGACAATGGCTCCACATGCTTGGGTGATATGGAGTACTACATCAACAACGACTCCCCAAGCATGGATGACTTCGAGTGCTACAACGACGACGCCTCACCAAGCATGGAGGACATGGCGTGCTTCACCCACTTCGAGGGCTCTTCCATGAGCCATGAAGAATACCTCCACCGCTTGGAGATGGAGGACTACTACGCCAAGCTAGCGGAGACGCATCATCAAGAAACCATGACCTTCAAGGCCAAGCGTGCCACACCAAAGGGCACCACCTACTTCGATGATCCACCTACATGGCGTCATGGGTCACCATCTCCAAGGCAGCGAGCGCCATCACCTCCAAGCCGTAAAGCACCACCATCTCAAAGGCTCCAAGAACCACCATCTCCAAGACGCCAAGCAAGGCCACCTCGAAGGCGTCATGTGCAACAACCTCCTAGGCATCAAGTGCCACCAACTACAAGAAGAGTGGCGCCCCAACATCACCTTCCAAAAGAGGCGCCAAGAAGCAAGAATCTTCATCAACATACATCCTCTTGTGATCATCACCAACATCAAGAGGATACAAGACGTCGTTCAAGGCATCTTCGCCATGAAGACGAAGAATACATGTTGAGCACCATCCATAATGCTCAACCAAGCTCAAGAATGCACCACCATCACAAGAAGAGTGCCAAAATGGCACCAAGAGCAAGCTCTCCTCCACGCCATCAAGCTTCAATGCCAAGACTTGACGTCCTAGATGACGCATGCAACCTCATGGATGAGGAGGACGAAGACCTCTACTTCGCCATGTTGGACGAGTACGTCAAGAGGACTACACAAGCCAAGGTGCAAGATGGCGACGACAAGGTCAAGAATGGTGAGCATGGGACTTTCCCTTCACCAAAGGAGGCACAAGGAGTTGAGAGAACCGAGCCTACCCCCATATGCTCGAGTGATGATGTGGTACCAATCCCATGTGAGTATGAGAGCCACTTAGCCCACTTGAGTGAAAACAAGAGTGATATGAGTGACTCCACCATACGTGAGATTGAGTGCTTCCACTTGGAGGGCATGAGTGAAACACCGAGTGAGTTGAGAGTGGTAGTTGATAGGTCATGTGAGACCACTTTGATTTCTAACAACTTACCCTCTACCTCTAGTGTGTTATCCCATGATGTGCTAGGTTCCATGGATCAAGAAGCACCAAGCTTGGAGATGATGATGCCTCCAACCAAGAAGATGTACATGGATGATGAACATGATGCCATCCCCATACAAGAAGAAGAAGTCGCCCACATGGAGGCCAATGCTACCACAACACCCACTTCATATGAGAGGTATGAACAAGGTAAAAATAAGGGTGTTGATGATGCCATGATCCGACTAGTGGACATGATGACTTGTGATGATTGGCATGCTATGGATGATGTTTGTGATATCACATATGACTCATTGATTTTTCCATGTGATACTTTGCCTTTGCATAATGTTGATCATGTGAAATTATTTGATTGTGATGATGTTGCCATAGACATGCCATGCTTTAAACATCACGTTGATGATATCATTGCTTGCACTTTGTTGAACAATTGCTCTTTCCAACTTTTTCCTTGCGATGATGTTACCAATGGTACCCATCGAACCATGCTTTGTCATGGATGTTTTACAATCTCTCCCGTTGCTTGCAATAAGTTGAATAATTGCTCTTTCACTTGTTTTGCTTGCAACAATGATTCTAATATGGTTTATATTGAGATGGCCCCCATAGCTTTCTCAAATTTTGGAGATTTTGATGATTTCCATGATAAGCATGTTAACCGCTTGCATACTCACCATGCACCTATGTTACACTTGCTTGACACTAATGGTGATGTGCACAAGAAGAGATATGTCATGATGGATGATGTATTTCTCTACCATGCACACACGTTCTTCCTTTTGTGCTTGATGTGTGTAGGTACCCGCAAGAGAATGTCAACCTCGGTTGAGCACGAGTTGAAAAAAAGAGCTCTAGGGAGCATCACCCACGTGAGTTCAAGATCGAACCCAGCTCTGATACCTTTTGCATGCTTTGCATCTTTCATGTTGAAAAATTGCTCTTTCCTATGGTTTGCTTGCAAGCATGTTAATGGTATTCTTTCACATTGTGACAATCATGTTTCGGTGCTATTGGATATTATTGCTTGTGTGTTGCCACAAAAATGTTGAACAATTTCTCTTTCCGATGTTTTGTGTGCAACCATAATGCCATTTTGAGCATGTATTGTCACGAGAGCTCCCAAGTCTCTCGTATTGTTGTTGCAACAAACATAAGGACCACTTGCTCTTTCATTTGGTTTGTTTGCAAACATGTTGCTTGTGTTTTGGCGTGCGATACTCATACCCCCATGATCTTGGCCTTTGATGATATGTGTATGGCATCCAACATATTGAACAATTGTTCTTTCCAATGGTTGGTTTGCACACATCATGTTGTTGCTTTGTATATTCTTCCTCATGTGTTTTTGCCGAATTCTCCTAGCTTTGCTTCAAAGATGTTGATCAAGATTTTAGTCACTTGCTTTGAGTGCCACACTAAGATGTTATATGGAGTTTTTGAGTTCCCACATTTGGATGATGTTCAATTAACTTCCATGCACTTTGACCTTGAATACGCATTTTGTTTGCGATACTTGAGTTGTGCTAATAGTGTTGTGAACAAGAATGGACATGCCACAAATGACATGCTCCTCTATCACACACAAACATATGTTGCTTGGTCTTTGTTGTGTGAAGGTACAATTGCATACGTGTCAACCTCTATGGACAAAGAGTTGACAAGACTAATCGAAGAGAGTTACCTAGGGCTATCCTTCAATGAGCTATCTCTATATCATAAGGTGACTTCCTTCTACTTGAGGACTCATGCTATAATCTTCATGAATTGGCTACTCTTTGAGTGTTGCTTCGCTTTTGTTGTGAGCTTTGTAGGCTTCATGGAAGGTGAAGGAACATTGAAGAGTTGCCACATCAAGCTTCTCAAGGACGACTACATGGTGAACCCAGGATCAAGAAGGTCTCTCGACATCATCTTCTTAGGATGAGCATGAAGAGTCGAGGACGACTCTTTTTGAAGGGGGGAGTTGATGCAGCCCGTCCTGCGGACGCTACTACATCCACAACGCCAAGTCCCCAAGATCGTCCCCAAGTCAACCAAGAAGATGGACCAGGAGCAACTAGCTCCAGAACGAGAGTCTCCGCCGTCATCGCCCCGGAGAGTCCGCCCGAAGCCTGCCGGAGTGTCCAGCGCGACTCGGCCGGAGTGTCCGGCCTGCCCCAGCCCCAACCTGGCATGGACATTCAAAAGGCCAGTTCGAACACTACCCGGACACTACCCGGAGTGTCCAGCTACCCCGGACTGTCCGGCCCAAGTGATGGGCCTGCGAGCCAACAGCTGGGCCCTTGGCCCATGTAGCCCTCTATTTCGCACCAAACCCTAGTTTTATGCCCAAACTACCCCTGAACTTGTGGCTGGCCTATAAATAGAGCCCCCACCCCCTCATGTATCCCAGAGGCATAGACGATAGACTAAAGACAACCCCCTTTGTGGAATCTCTAGTTTTGCCTCATCCCCTTCTACCAAAGGGGATCGACTATCGTCACCACCATGTTGGAGTTTGCATCGCGCCTCCCTCGTTGTACAAGGCCTTGGCATCGGTGTCCCTTTGCCAAGACGTCAAGACCCTCTCCAAGGTGTTCTTCCCTCTCTGCTTGGGATTGATGGGAGCACATTGACCGATCTTTCCTTGCGAGGATTCTATCGGACCGGTGGACACCGGTGAGAGCAATCGGCCTTGTATCGTGTGTGTTTTGCGTGTGTTCATCGTGTTCTTCGCGAGGTGTGCATCCGCTTCCGCTACCTTCTCCCTTTCCCCTCGATTTCCCATTGATTTGACCACGAGATCCGTGAAGATCGGGCCACCCTAGAGGTTTGCCCTCATCAAGAACTCTCCTATAAAGAACAGCCCATCAAAATTATTGAAGTCGTAGAACGGAAGACTCGTACCAAGTCTATCAAGTTCTGCAAGGTGCAGTGGTCGCACCATTCCTTTGATGAAGCCACTTGGGAGCATGAGGATGACCTCCGTTCCAAGTACCATGTTCTCTTTAAGTCTTCTTCTTCCTAGAATCTCGGGGCGAGATTCCTGTTTAGTGGGGGAGAGTTGTAGCATCCCATCTGTCTAACATTTGTAATGCTACATGATTTAATAATAAAATGCTACTTCCCACATGTTATCATTGCATCATCATTATATCATGCTCATGTCATTATTCCACCTTGCATTTGAGCATCATATAAAACCCCTCTATTTGGTTCTTATCCCATATGCATTTATATTCTTATTAATTGTATTTGCCTCTTGATATATTGTATTTGCTTCTTGATAAATTGTTGAATGCCCAAGTTGAGTTGGGGGCATATCTTTTCTTGACTCCACCTTTTTCTTTGTGAGCCACCATGGCTAGAGATCGCTCGAGTGAGGAAAGTCTTGCGCAGCATGTTGCATCAGCGCAACACTGACTCAGCGCTTGTCCCACGTGTCAGTTGCTATGTGTAACAACCCAAAACTTCTAATCAAGTTTATCATGTTCAAATCACCCAAAGTCAGGGTTAACAAAAACTTTTGTTAATAATTTAAATATGAATGCATGTTAGTTTTGCATTAATGTGTGCTTGTTTGAAAATGCCATGCTTGATTGCTACAAAGGATGTGAAATGGTGTAAATGTGAATGCTACATCATCTAGACCATTTACAAACAAAATCCAAAGAAATAAAAAATGAATAAAATAACCCAATGGTCATTTTGACAAAAGTAAACCACTAGGCCACTTTGTGTGCTCCTAGAAGAAGATTTCTAACAGAAACATTTCTACTTGTTTTCACCCCTTGCTAGAGCAAGTAAAAGTGTATCAAAGCCCACTTTACAAACTTACATAAACATATTGCAAATCAATTTAATGGACAGTTGAAAATGGAATCTAGTTCATATGTTAAGATCCAACTTTTTCAAAAACCTATCCCTCGGTTTGCTGCGTGGACTGTCTATGCATTTCCTACAGAGTGTAATGGAACCCAGCTCAGCTCCGCCGAGCCAAAAGAAAAGAACAGAACAGCCGGAGGCGAAGAGTAGAGTATAGCCAAGGGGCTTTCGTCGTCCGTAAAGGACCTAACGGAAGACCGTGCTCCGAAGTGTGCACTGAGAGTTTTGTTTTAAGAACACTTGGCCTTTCTTTGGAGTCCAGGTAGAATCGGCAAGATTGAACCGAGGCCCGCCCGGGCACCGCCGGGGGACAACCAGACCAACCAGTAGGCTTTCTTTCCGAAGTTTCCTCCTTAAATCATTGAATTCATAGGCATAGGGGCGTCCCAGGCAGTGGATCAAACCAATTCCCCTTGACCTCTCCAAGCAAACATAGAATCTCAAGCTTAACTTAAGATCACTCAAAAAAATTGAATCAAAATTTCCAAAGCAAGTTTCATGCGGCCATTTCCACAAACACCTTGCTTACACTAATTTAACCTCTGCCTAACTTCACTGTTTCCACAGTAATTAGTCGACCATTTGGTCCCCTCTTAAACCCCATGTCTCCCCTGAGTCTAACCAAGCCCCAAACCAAGTCCCCCCTTTGCCGTTTGCATAGTGGAGCGCCGCCCGATTATGGTCATCACCGGCCGACCACGGCCAGCTCACAGCAGACACCGCCGTAGCCACCCATGATGTCCAGGAAGCACGCCTCGGTCCACCACCACCCCTTGTCCCAGCCTCGACCCCAGCCGAGCCCTGGACCACCCTAGCTACGCCACGCACTGTGCCTCTACACCATGTCCAGAGCACGCCAGCTCGCCACGGCCGACCAGCTCGCCCAGACTGCGCCTCACCCCCGCCTCGCATGCACTAGCTCGCCATGATCACAGCACCCTCACAGACACCCCTGTTCACCGCCACATGACCCGCAGCTGCCGCACGCCACCGCAAACACCTCTGCGTCCGCGTGGAGCGTCGCACACTCCCGACCGAACCACACTGCCCATGTCTCGCCAATACGTCCATGAGAACCGCCAGGGAACCACGCACCATCCACCTACCTCCGCCACGACAATAGCCGCATGTAGCGACGCCACCGTCGAGCTCATGCCGCACTATTCGGTCCCCTCGCCGCAATATAAAAGGAGGCCACCCCCGCCTCCATTCTCCACACCAATCCACTCCCCGCTCCTCACAAACACTGCCCCACTTCTTCCCGAAGAAAGGCGAGCTCTCTCTCGCCGGAATTGCACCGGAGCCCGCCGCTGCTGGAGGAGAAGGGCACCGTCGATTTCGACCACCCCAAGCCCTGTCGTGATCGTGCCTAGCCTCGCCATTGTATACCACGTCGATCGCCTTCGTAGCCGACCATAGCTGGAGCCTAGGTGAGCCCCGCCAGACCCCCACCGCCATGTCACTACTAGGAAAACGGCTATAGGTAATACGCACATCCATGGCACACGTGCTAGTGGTGCCCCACGGCTAAAATAGGTGTGGCGCACTGCCGACAGGTGCCCTACGGATAACTACAGTAAGCGTGGCGCACATGTGCGCGGTGCGCCACGGATGTGTGTGGGCCAGGGCACTGCCGGCCGTATACCACATTGCCGTAGCGCACCTACGGCTAGTGCGCTTTGGGCGTGACCGGCAGTTGTGGCGCAGTTGGGCACCATGCGCTACAGAAAAAATCGGGCCACACTGTTGTGCCACTGGGAAAACACGTCTGTGGTGCACGGATGGTATGTGTGCCACGGCTGTTCTTTATGCCTATGGCGCACCGCGCCATGTGCGCCACGGATGTGCATGCTGCCTGCTACATTTTGGTAGATAACCTTTTGCACATTGCTTAGATCCACCATCTCCCACTTCACTTTCCCCTCCTTCTTCCTCTTTTGATCTCGCCCCCTCCTCCTTACCACCTCAATTTCTCCACTCTTTCGCCATTTGTAGCTTGTAAAACTTACCTCGGATGCTACATACATAATAGAGGAAAGCTCTCCTTCTGGCCACCATCTCTCGGTCTCTCACCTCTCCTTCGATATCTTCTCGCGGTCTCTCGTCTAGGTAAGTTGTCTATGTAAGAGGATGTGTTTATGTGTATGGATGATATGGTCACATATCTATGGAGAGGATCAATGCTCTCATGTGTTTGGAGAGCATGCATGCATGCTCTCTTATATATTGGCATTGTTTTGCAAAAATGTTGATTTATTTCCATTTTGGCAAGACTTTGGCAATTCACAAAGGTCCGAATTTTAGGATAGGTCATGCCGAAATTTTCCATCGACCATTGCATGCATGCATTGGTTCTGTGGTTGTAATACAATTCTAATTCTATCGTGTACACCGCGCAGGTAACCATGGTCTGCATAATGAGCGAAGGCATTGTGGCTAGATTTTTGAAATGCGCGATGGCCGACATGATACGAAATAACATGACGGAGATAAGATGTCCGTGTAGAAGATGCAAACTCAATTGGTTGATCGACCCAGATTCCGGAAATCTCCAGGCGCACCTGCTCCGCCATGGTTTCATGGATGGCTACACTCGGTGGATAAGTGATGACAAAGACGATGAGGCCGTAAATGGGGCGGCAGAAAATGAGGAAGGCGGGCAACATGATCATGATCACGGCAAGGACGGGCGAGATGAAGAAGAGTTTCCTGGAGATGGTGAAGGTGCGGAAGAAGACCAGGATGATGGTGATCTAGATGCCGGAGCAGACGATGGAACAACGTCAGGCTGGGTGCGGGACCCTTATGTTCAAGAACTGCTTCTCAAGCAGACGAGTAACGCCAGGGCTACCGCTAGAGAGAAAGCCAAGCTTGCACAACTTGAGAAAGACGCGGTTACTCCATTGTATGAAGGATGCAAGCCTGATGATACCCAGTTGAATGTAACGCTCAAGGCTATGGAAATGAAGGCAAAACATAAATGGACCGACGCAAGCTTCGACGATATGATGGCATTCTGGCACGATCGTCTCCCGGAGGGGAACACATGTCCAACTAGTATTGAGGACGCCAAGAAAATCGTGTGTCCTCTTGATCTACCGCACATTAGATACCACGTCTGCAGCAACGATTGCATCATTTATCGGGGCGAGGATGCGGAGAAAACCACATGCCCGATGTGTGGCGTTAGTCGATACAAGAAAGGGAAGAAATCTCCTCGAAAAGTGGTATGGTACTTTCCTATCAGTCCTCGTCTGCAGCGCTATTTCGTAGACCCTAAGGAAGCAAATCTCATGCGCTGGCATGTGGAAAGAAAGAAGCCAGGAGATGACGATGACCCTGAAAAGGACGAGTTGCTGACGCACCCTTCAGATGGTAGCCAGTGGAAAGCATTAGACCTCGAATTCCTAGAATTCGGTGGAGATTCGAGGAACATCAGGCTAGGTGCAAGCACCGATGGACTCAATCCGTTCGGTAGCCAGAGCAACACGCACAACACTTGGCCCGTGTTTGTATGGATGTACAACCTCTCTCCCTGGTTGTGCATGAAAAAGAAGTACATACAAATGAGTATGCTAATTCAAGGGCCAAAACAACCTGGTACAAACATCAATCTATATCTCGGGCTGTTGAAAGAGGAGCTAGCCATGTTATGGGAATATGGAGCCAATAGGTATGACGTTGTCGCACAAGATTATTTCACTATGAGAGCCGCGTTGGTCACTACGGTGCAAGACTATCCAGGTTGCGGATATTTCTCAGGGCAGGTTATCCAAGGATTCTACGCATGTGTTAGGTGCATGGATAACATGACCTATCTCCAACTAGAGAAAGATCCAGGGTCTTCGAAAACCGTGTTCATGGGGCACTGAAGGTGGCTTGGAAAGAATGATGCATGGAGAAAACGTGGAGATCTGTTCAATGGAAAATCCGAGACCCGAGGAATCCCAGAGCGGAGGAGCAGCAAAGAAGTGGATGAATTGCTGAAAAACTGGAAAGAGTGTCCTAAACCGGGAAAGAAGCGAAAGAGGCAGCAAGACAAGCCGTTGATGAAGGTATGGAAAACAAGGTCTGTTTTCTAGGAGTTCCATACTGGAAGTTTCTCCGCACGCCTCATAGCCTTGACATCATGCATATCACGAAGAACGTGTGCAAAAGTCTAGTCGCCACCCTAATCAACATGCCAGATAGGACGAAAGATGGTCCTAAAGCAAGGAACGACTTGATATTTATGGGCATCCGGAAGGATCTTCACGGAGGACGTCCTACTCCTGATGATCAGGAAGATGATGATCATCATCAGTCAGAGGCGACACAAGGTCATCGAAAGGGCAAAAAGGTCAAGAAGAACGAATATTACTGCCCCCCTCGTGCTTCACACTAAGCCAGGATGAGCTCAAACAGTTTTTCAAGTGCCTTCTAGGAGTCAAATTTCCTTACGGGTACGCGGGCAAGATAAGCAGGTACCTAGATGAGGCTAAGCAAAGGTTTAGTGGGATGAAGTCTAACGACTATGTCGTGCTAATGACGCAGATACTTCCGGTTGCACTACGAGGTATAATGGATGAGATGATATCAACGGCTACACATTCTACACGGAGGAAAAGGACACCAAGTGTGACTATCAGAACTCAGGCGTAACATCAGAATTCTACACCGATGACAACATGAAGGAAAGATTTTACGGAAGGATCGAGGAGATCTGGGAGCTCGACTATTGTGGAGAAAAGGTGCCGATGTTCCGTGTCAGATGGGCCAAGAGCGTCGAAAGAGAAGACCGGTATTTCACAACCATGTTAATACCTGAAGCAGCCAAATCCAAGGCCGCCGGTGCACACGTCGCCGCAAAAAATGAACCGTGGGTATTGGCTAGCAAAGTGGACCAATGTTTTTTTATTACCGACCCGACAAAGCCTAGTCGTGTTGTCGTGAGGAGAGGAAAAAGAAACATCATCAGAATGGATGGAGTTGCCAATGAGCAAGACTTCGACCAGTACGGCGATCCAAAGATTGAAGATGACGACGGCTACGATGAAGAAACATACATCACAAGAAGAAAAAGGACAACCTTACCCAAAAAGGTAGCCTGTTCGAGCAAAGAAACATAAAAGTGCCGGGGCTAAATTATTCAACCGCGACAAAAAAGGGAAAAAAGATTATAAAACGCTAGCTCAAAAAAGATTGTAAAACGCATGCTCAAAAAACATTGTATTGATGCATATGGATGACATATTAATGGACACATTATTATTTAATTTCTTTCTACTTTGAATCACTTTTGTACCACTTTTGTTGATATATATGTACCTCTTTTGTCATATAAAACATATAACATATATTTTATATAGTTTACATAATTTTTGGGATATTTTTTAACATTTTAAAGTAGTTTTAAAAAAAAAGGGGCACTAGGGTTCGAACCTGGGTGCTCTAGGTTTAGTGAGCATACATAGGTAGGGCCGAACCAGTGGGATATGGAAGTGCTAGTGTCAAAGAACGGGGTGGCAGCCTTCTTGTTTGACTTGACACGACACTTAGCCGTAGCGCACCCTTACCCAGTGCGCTACCGTTAACCGTAGCGTACTAGGTAAGGGTGCGCTACGGCTAAGTGTTGTGACAAGTCAACTGCTGCGCACGGTCCTCTCCCATCATCTATCTCAAACAGATCAATAAGCCGACGCGCCGCCGCCGCCGCTCGATCTGTCGCCTCCGCTCGCCCGCTGCCTGCGTCCGTGGAAGAGGAGAGGAGGCCACCGCGTCCGAGGAGAAGGAGAGGAGGCCGCCGCGTCCGAGGAGGAGGAGAGGAGGCCGCCGCGTTCGAGGAGGAGGAGAGGAGGCCGCCACATCCGTGGAGGAGGATAGGAGGACGCCGCGTCCGAGGAGGAGGAGAGGAGGCCACCGCGTCCGTGGAGGAGGAGAGGAGGCCGTTGCGTCCGAGGAGGAGGAGAGGAGGCCGCCGCGCGTCCATGGAGGAGCTCCGTCCGTGCTCTTCATCATCGTCGTCTTTGAGGTGAGCGTCCCCTCTCCCCTCTCTCCCTCTCACCCCTTTGTGACCTAGAACATCATTGCCTACGGGCCTCCTCGAGCCACCCTCCCACAAGGACCGCTCCCCTCACTGAACCACTAGAGAACCTCAACCAGTAATTTGCAAATTTGCTAGACAAGCCATGTAATTTCTTGGTGCCACTCTTCTTACTAGCTACTGTTCGAAGTAGTAGTAGTTACTGATGCATCTAAGAGTCATACTTAATTAGTTTCTGCAAACAGGGCATCATGTAAAACTGTGAGTTTTACCTCTAATGTCAAATTCTCTAACTCCTTTATACATCATGAGTTTTGGAATAACTTTCTGGAATTATATGTCTAACAGTATAATTTTGCATTTTCCTAACAAAGCCCGGTCAAAATATAGATGGGTGAGGAACAAAGAAAATTACAGAAGGACATAGATTAGAAAAAACAACATAATGCTGATATTGAGAACCAGAGGATGATCGCGAGCAAAATGACATCCATGTCTGATAGAAGAACACACTAATATCCTGATGTGCAGCACAAGGTTGACTGTATCAAAAGCCATATTTCTTATGCCTTTCCCTTTTACAAAATATATTTACATTTGAAAACATTAATAGATGCGCTTACCGTAGATACCTTGTTCCAACACTGAACACATACTCCAGTATAAAACCACTGTACAAAGATCATGTGTGCCTTTTATGTGTCATAGTTGGTTCTAGGGGCTGTAAGCTCATATATACAGATCATCAGACCTAACTTGTGACAAGAGTAGAAGACAATCATTTTGCTGATTTAGTTAATGTTCAAGAAAAGCTTGTTAAAGGGACATGGATATTTGTCAGGACTATGTATCATACTTAATCAAAAATCATTTACACCACCCCACTTCGATGCACGTGTAAGCAGAAATACAATTTGAGTCGCACATATTAATTAAGGGAATGTTTGGATCCTAGGCTATATTCCCACGTAACCTCGCTGGGCTAGTCTTAACACTTGGTACAGCAGAAAAACCTTGGCTTTTGAGGGCAAGCTGACCTCGGTGGGCAAGGAAAATGTATGTGAGCTAGGACAACCAATTTGGCTCGCTCTTCGATGGCAAGGTTTTCTTCGCAAGTTATAGCCAGGCTAGGCTAGGTGAGCAAACATCAGTCTGGATACTCACAGCTGAACCAAAGAATTTGACTTTAGAGGTAAAGCTATTAGCCACACAGTCATCCGGATACTCGCAAACATCAGTCTTATAACTGGACAGATGATTCCTTTTGCCATTTTAGGAAAAACAAACTGTTGTATGGGCATGCTGGTAACAAATTAGTGTACTGATCCTGTGTACTCCCTCCGTTTGACCATCTATTTGATTAAGAAAATATGACTTACATGCCACAAAAAATTCACTAATGGAAACTTCTTTTAAATGTGAATCCAGTGATATACTTTTTGTTGCGTATTACTCATATATTGTCTCTTATCTTAAGTTGTTATAACCTATAACTGTAACATGAGAGACACTCAGCTCATTGTGTTAAATACCAGTTAGAGTGGTTGCTGTGCTTTGTTGTATTCGTAGCTATATTACCCTGCCTAGTTGTATTCGTATGCAGGTGCTTGTATGAAATGAGTCCCAATTTTCGCCGAAATGTTGATTAACTTCCGTTTCGGTAGAATCGGGCACTCCTAGTTTAACAAAAATGAGCAAAGGTCATGCCGGATTTTTCTGCGCACTTTACTAACCATTATTTGCCTTTTATTAGTGCAAACATGTGTGACAACAACGAGGCTGGCTCTTCTCAGCGTATCAACGCTGAAGGAGAAGTGAGACCTCAGAACAGACCCTTGTCATTTTGGGAGGAGTTCGAGCAGCTAGATAGAATGACAGAGGGCGATGAAGAATACAACCCTTCCGAGAGCGACGATGATGAGATGGAAGACGCGGAGGAAGAAGAAGCAGCCGAAGGAACGGCGGATGATGAAACCACTGATGGCGGCGAGGGCACAACAAGTGGTAGTAATCCGCCTAAGAAGAAGAAGGAAAGGCGCCCGAACACGGTCGGCACCGTCAGAGAGGAAATTACCGAAGTGAGCCCAACAGGGGTTCCTTTGGCGCCCGACCATGTGGTCAAAGGGTACGGTGGGCAAGTGGCGGCTATCACTAGGACAGCCATCTCGATCAACACCGAGAATCTTCGGCATAAAGATAATGGCCATTTGCGCACACTCCTCTTCGAGAAGCTACACGCAAGATACAAGTTCCCCCTTTAGTATCGGAACACAAATTATCATGGGAATGAAGTAAATAAATCCGCCCTCACGAGGATGAGCACCGCCCTGCCAACTGGAGAACCCGGATAAAGAAGAAGATATTTAAAGAAGGGAAAAGTCTCGAGGAGATCCAGAAGATTGACCCGCAAATCACCAAAGATCAATTCCAGGAGTTCAAGGCCATGTGCAAATCCGAAGCAGCCAAGGCCTCGAGTAGGCGGGGAAAGGAATTGCAGGCGATGAATATAGGTCACCACCATCTCGGATCTGGTGGTTACAGAGTTGTGGAGCCCAAATGGGATAAGGAGGACGACGAGTATAGAGCTAAGGAGATACCTAACCCCTTTTCGAAATTCGCAAACAAGCAGCTTCGAAACTTTATCAGGGCTCGTTACCATGTGGACCCCAAAACCAAAGAACTCACCGCGGAAACTAAGGTGAAGGACTTCGAGGTTCTTGTGGTAAGTAATTTATTTATCGTGGATCAAGTCGATTACATTCTAATCGATCAAGTCAAATTTCTAAATGGTTCACGTTACTTCTTCTGCAGGAGCAGGAAATTGCTAGTCAGGGATCCCATGGTTCCTCATCCCACGGGTCGACGGCGGCCACCCGGTGGGATAACCCTTTTAATAGGGTGATGAACCGGGCCAAGAAAATCATGCCTGTTACAAAGAAGCCATCGTCGGCTGGTCGTATGGCCGGCTTTAGGGCTAAGAATTGGGTGGATCATTTTGGTCCACCGCCAAGGACGCGTGTGGAGGGAAGGAGCGACGAGGAAAACCGCGAGGTTAAGGAACTTAAGGAACAAGTGGCGCGGATCTCGCAGATCGTCCAAGACAACATGGCAATCAGCCTCACCTCCATCCTGCCTACCTTGGTGGAGTCAATAGCGAACTGGAGTGCGGGTGGTCAACAAGGGCCGTGCCCAATTCCAGGCATGGTCAGTAGCCACTCAAACAATGTGGCGCCGGCGAACCCGGTGAATTATGTGTTCGTGACTCCGCCCACTAGCACGGCGGCGCCGGAAGCATTGGTGACTCCGTCTTCTAGCACGGCGGCGCCGAAAGCATTGGTGACTCCCCCTGCCATCACCGCGGCGTCGGAGCTTAATGCAACCGATAGGGAGAATACACCGGTGGCCGGCACCACGCCATCAAGCAGCCCCTCCGTCTCTTGCACGCTCGTCGTCGTATGCGGTGCCTTGACATTAGCCGAGCTCAACGCCATCACGGTAAACCAAATACTTTACCGCCTTGCCATTTATTACTCTTATGGCATCTTTTTAATGCCATACATGTTTTTTTAGACGGATGTTCCATGCACTCTCTTAAGCTTCGTGAACAACAAGTTGATGGATGTTGCCAAGGGTACCATCATTCAACCCTTGCACCGCACGTTCCACTCAAAGCCGATGCCAGATAGCGTGCATAGGGTTAAAATTATCCGGGTGCTAAAGGGCTGCGACGACCTGGAACCTCCCATTCAACCCCCAGGAGCGGATGAAGAAGAGCCGGCTGTCCTCAGAAGTTGCTTCGGCTTATTCCTGCTATGGCCAAAGAGCATGATTCATTTGGGAACGGCCGAGGCCATCACCCCACAGACAACAACACCGCCTGTCGTGCCAGCGCCAAGCCATGGCAAGATCCCCACATCGCTACCGCCATCACGTCCACGCGATTGTTCGGATGGTCATATTGACATGACCATGGCGCACGATCTGAACAACGATGACGAAGATTACTTCGATGATTTCATCAACACAAATCTTTTCCCCGGTGACCTAAACGAAGACCCAGCTGGTGGCCCCGCAGAGAAAGCCACTTGCAACAAACGTCTCTTTGGTTCTCAGGAGACGCCTCCAGCTTGCACCTTCAGCAAGCCAGCGGATACATCCAACCGACCCTTTGTTCTAAGCCCTGACACACTACATAGGGCGATCGATGCTCAGATTGCGGTGCCTACCCACTTCCCAAAAGGCAAGAAGACCAGGAAAAGAAAATCTCGCAGCTCGAGCCAGCCGGTGGCGTCAACTGTGAATCCGACCAGGTTTCAGGACGGGCCACCAAGACCCGAGGGTATTATGTGGAGGATGCATGTGGCGGGTGAGCTCATGCTAACTAAGAATTTGCTCAGGCTCGCCAGTTCAGAAATGAGGAGTGTGCATGACGGTGTGCTAACGATAGAGAGACGCCTTCTTGCGGAGAAAGATCCCTCGCACCCGGTATTCGTGGTTAAGGTTCCACGAGGCTTGAGCTTCGTCGATAATGTCCCCGCAGATCTGTTCTTCCTGCGGTTTGACGACATCTTCAATATGCTCCACCTGTATCCGCTGCACTATACCATGGTACGCATGTTTTCTCTCAGCCTGGCCATTCAGATCATTAGAGAGAACACCCCGGGCATCGCTATAGTGGACCCCTACTACATGCGTGATGGCTGCTTGGTAAGCGCCATTGAACGGTGATTCGTGGCCTCGTACCTCTAAGGCATCTTGGTGGCGAACAAGACAAAGGAATACATTCTCGTGCCTTTCTTTCCCGAGTAAGTCATTATTCACTCGCCGCCATAACATGCTTTATTAGATTTTCATCATTCTTTTTCCAACACATTCCGTTTGAATTGTTTTGCACAGAGATCAACACTGCACACTCATCTTCTTGTCGTCGAAACATTCGCAAGCCACGTATTTCGACTCAGGGAGTCAAGAAAAGAAGAAAAACTATGACAAGATCAAGGAAGTTCTGGATGATGCTCTCATCGGCTATGCCTCAGCGGAAGGCGCCACCTTCTTGCGTAAGAAGCTCAAGTTTGGTAGGCACGTCTTCACCCATGTGACGGAATTCCCCTGCGTGAAGCAGCCGGCAGGCAGTCAGAAGGAAGCCTACTCTGCACTCCATCACATGAGGGCGTTCCTACTAGAGCAACAGAATTCTACGCTGCCAGATCATCTCAAACGGTGGGCCGAAGTCAAGGCCAGGATCAATGATTCAGATATTAGACAAGAGATGTATCGCATCCAGAAACAGTTTGGGGCAATCATCAGCTGTGATGTCATGACTTCAGGGAGGTCTTCTACGGAGGCAATCCCCCAAATAGCCGTGACATAGTAGATCGCCTAAAGATGCAGCGTGACAATAGGGCGTTCATGACGAAACAAGGCGTCCTCCTGTTTCCTGAGCCTAGCCAGAAGTCTTGATGTGTTGGTCTAGTTGTAGTTCTTTATCCCCACAAGTACTTGTGTGTGTCGACATGTACATGCTACTACTTGGTATTTTTTGCTTACTTTGTTACCTTATTTTATAAGTATATCTTTATATGCGACTTTTACTTGTTTTTTCACCCACCATTTAATTATTATTTCCAACTTTTAGATGACGTGGTATGTCATGTACAAGGGACGGGTTCTCGGAGTCTACGAGGATTGGGAAGACTGCCGGAGATAGGTGCACCGTTTCAACGGCAATAGCTACAAAGGGTACAACACTATGGCGGAGGCGGAAGCTAGATACGCGCGCTATCTAGCGGGAGTTAGGACGAGGAACCGGATGAAGACCTACACCTCCATCGCGGTGATGGTTATCGTCCTTGGTTGTCTGTCATACATGTTCCTACTTTAGATGTCTAGGCGAGCTTCCGCGAGCTCTAACTTGGTTGAGACATGTATTATATGTCATCACTAGCTACTTTGTAACTTGATCGAAATAATGTAACTTATACTGTGTATTTATGTATGTGACTTATCTATATGTATTTGTTTCTATCTTGTCTATGTATTTATTTCTGTATTGTATATCTATGTATTTATTTCTGTACTGTATATCTGTGTATATCAGTTGTATTGTATATAATCTGTATTGAATATCATCTATATTGAGTTTTTTTTAAAAAGCTCAACCGTGGCGCACAAATAGTTGGTTAGTGGCGCACTACGTTGCTGGTGTACGTTGTCAAATACTAGTAGCGCACTATGTCATGCGCCACAGGAAAAACAGTAGTGGCGCACAAGGTTGTGCGCTACCACTAACTCGAGATACCTGTAGCGCACCTGGCAGTGCGCTACGGGCACTTTTTAGCCGTAGCGCAGAAGTTATGGCGCACCCCTAGTGCGCCACGGAAGGGGAAAATAGGTGCGCCATAGACGTGCATTTTCCTAGTAGTGCGTTAGGGTTAAAACCTCGCCGGAGCTGTTCGTCGTCGACGACGACTCCCAGCCGTTGATCTGTCTTCTAATCGCACGGCCTAGATCGCACGATACCGTTTCGCGTAGTTCGTCTCGCTGACTGGTGGCCCCCATCTATCAGCAGCCCGCTGCGCCACTTAGTGTAGCTGGCCGGCCTGTTTAATTTCCCGCGCTGGCCTGGGAATTCAAATAATTGTTTTTTCATTTTAGTTTAAACTAGTTTCTTTCCACAGATTCAAAAATCAATTCAGAGAGTTTCACAGAACCAAATTGCATGATTCAAATTTTGTTAGAAAGATATTTAAAATATCTATCCAAGCCCGTTGGATTTAAATCATTTGGAGGTAGAGATAATTTATAGCAAAAATAACAAGATAGAGACTTTTGCAACTTTAAACATTTTTCAAAAATCAACCATAAATGCTTTTGAGTTGATTCCAACTCTCAAAAATCACATTTGGACTACGTGCCAATAAGGCCGAACCCATATATGGGTCGGTATGTATCGGTTTGAGTCGAACCGAGTCAGTTTGGGCCAAGATATGGTTGTTTTTAGGCCCGTTTAGAGGGGAGGACGCCCCAGCCCTCAAATAAACCTCCGTAGTCGTCAGAAGTTAGGGTTTATACCACATTAAAATATTTTGGAGTTGTTTCTTTCATAGAACCTCTGAAATTACCCTATGTTCGAATCTACCAACTATAATTGAGTGTGATCTGTTGTTCCATTGGAAATTAGTAGATTGTATACTACCGTTCGTGGTCACGGCTGCGTGCGCAAGAGCGTGGTGTTGTGAATATCCTACAAGGTTCGAGAGTTGTTGCATTGGTATCAGGGATCGAGCGGGAGAGGTCATAGCTACGCACTAGTTATCTATCATCCACCATCACCATCGACAAGAGCTTGCTGAGAAGATCGGGCCACCCCATATCATCTTGGTATCAGAGCCATGACCACGGACGGTAGTAAGCAATCAACTAATTCCCAATAGAACAACATATCACACTCAATTATAGTTGGTAGATTCGAACACAGGGTATTTCCAAAGGTTCTATGAAACAAACAACTCCAAAATATTTTAACATGGTCTAAACCCTAACTTGTGACGGCTACAGAGGTTTATATGAGGGCTGGGGCGTCCTCCCCTCTAAATAGGCCTAAAAACAGCCATATCTTGGCCCAAACTGACTCGGTTCGACTCAAACTAATACATACCGACCCATATATGGGTTCGGCCTTATTGGCACATAGTCCAAACGTCGTGGAACACCTCAAACATGTAATTCTTGGTGCGCCATCTCTCTCTCTTGATCATACGTGATTTCCTCATTGCTTCCTAGTGCGCATGCCTCCCTTTCCTCCCTCGCGCACTTGTTGATATTGGAAATCAGCGCTTATCCTTCTTGCTGCAACTCTCCTCCTCCTCGCGCAACGCTTGTGTTATCAATAAACCTGATCATACAAAGATACATAGACTTAGGTAGTATAAAGTTCTCATTAAGTAAAACATCAGGTTCAATTAGGAACGAATTCACCTAATAGTCATTATTGATTTGTCTCAATATTTCCTTCCAGTTCACGCAGTCAGAATCATCATAATCCCTGTATATATCCTCATTATCCTCCCTTTCCTCATGAAAAGCTGTCATCGGCTTTAGGTAAGCTGAAAGTGGGAGAAACAAAAAGAATAACGTGTACGCAAAGTATATGTATATATAACATGTTGTATTATTGTAGTTCACATGAAAAGTATGTCCAGTATACATCAAGCAACTTAAATTGCAGGTATAAGTGAAGTACAACGAATCATGATCATGGTGAAAAACAACTAAATAGATAGTCTTGTTCTTCAATATTAAATTCAGTTTTCTCAAAGAAGATCTATGATCAAATTTGTGAACAAGATCAAACCAATTCAATATGTCTGAAAACCAAATTGAATCATGCCATGCTTCAACTGCGCTACTCTGATTATTATGAACATGATCATGTTGTCCAGTATGTAAGATGCAACTCAATTTACAAATATCAAGGAAGTCTAAAGTAATAACAAAACTAGACAAAGACTTTTGGGACAAACAGAAAGAATATGAAAACTTGGATCCTATTCTAGCAAGATTAGAACAATCCAACATAGGTAAAATGACTTGCGTTGGTTGCAATATATCAACTAGACTAGAATGTATTTCCATAATATTTGGAACATGAACTATTGTCCCATAGCAAACATTTTGTGATGTAATGCTGAAAACAACATGTTTCAGTTCAGCGATTCTATCACAAGTAATGCATATGTGATCCACAAGAGAATTTTCATGCATGCTATATTCACCAATCAGATTGAAAGTGAAACAAGGAGAATATGTGCTAGATTTCAGAAATGAAATTTCAGAAATCTTATCCATAGCACAACTCATACTTATAGGTTCAATTAGCATGATGGAATACACAATATCAGTAGGTGGTATTCGAGCAAGTATTTCTTTATGTGTAATCAGTACCACATGATCAAAATTTGAATTGGGTAAACTATCATATGATGTTGAAACATTAGTGCAATGCAAATCACAAGGAGGCTTCAGTAAAGGAAAAGACTCACAATATGTCGCACATGTTGGCTGAAGCTCCAAATCAGTACCAATGTCATCAACAATCTCCTCAGTTGTAGTAGGTACGAAAAATCCTCCTCAAGTGACAATGCACAGTCCGACAATGCGGGTTGTAAAATAGATTGCTCCCTTTCTTCAAAAGCAACCTGCATAGCACAAGAAACAATACCAGGAGTAGAGATGATTACATTAATAGAAATAACCTCACATGTATTAGCAGCTACTGCACTGATGTTTTGTTTTTCTCTCATACTCTTAGAATGGATGCTCTCAACCTCATGTTTAGTGGAATCAGATGGCTCACTTTTGATAACACTCTCACTCAGCTTGGCTATGTGGCTCTCATTCTCACATGGGTTGTAATGCACACCGTGTTCAAGATGACAAATAATAGAATTGTCACAATTCATCATGACCTTGTACTTAGCAGACAAACTGAACTCTTTTGTCCTCTCCTTGCGAAGAAGATGATACTCATGAAATTTGTCGGCTGAAATCCTGAGCATAGCACGCCTCTTCATGTTCCATTTGAAAGAAATCCTACCAACAACAGGACATATTTGAGCGTCAAACCTTCTGCTCCAAGGTTCTCCCAATAGTATGTGACAAGAATCAAGTGGTATAGGAGATACATCACAGCGCACAATATCAGTATGATCTTTAAAAGTCATAGGAACATCAGCGGTGTGTGAAATCAGCAATGTGCCATATGATGAATGCAATAGATATGACACCGCACGAGCACTTGTGGGTAGCTGCAGCTTTTTACAACTTCCACGCTGACCAAATTAAGAGTAGAGTTGCTATCAATGGTAATGGAAGCACATCGCTCACCAATCATCACACTATGGTGGAAAAGACCATCACCATTAAAAATACCGCGTTCTTCCTTCCAAAAAGTTCCACTACAACGCCAATTGTCAAAGAATTTGTAACTGTAGGTCTCCACATTATTTGTAACATCACCTGCCACCATATTCTGTATCACATCAACACTACTAGAAGACATGATTAGTAAATTAGTGCACAAATCAAAATCAGTATGGTGAAAACTCTCACAACTCACTCACAACTGATAAGAAAGGAGATCTTACCGTTCCAAAGTAAATAGAGATGCTCTACCAAATGAAATCAAATACTGATGCACTGATGTGATGAAGTGAATACCAAAGGTATAGAGAACGATCGCAGGGCACACATGTTATTTATGGTGGAGCTGTAGGTATGGTATCCTAACTACACCACAAACAAGTCCTAGTGCTGATCGTATGACAAAGACCCACGGAAACACACATAGTGGAGATAAATGGGGCAATTGCAACTATGAAAAAGAGCTAAAAATGAGGTATGTCGGAGGAACGCTCGTGTTGCAATGCACAAGGAGAGACGCTAGCAATATCTCAACGAAACGGGCACAAGATTGCTAAACTGAGTAGCCCGTAGAGCACTAAGCACGCTAGTCTCGTAGGACAGTTTTAGACACAAAGAAATGCTTACCAAGGCTCACAAGGATATGTTGACGGCAAACCTCTAGGGTGGCCCGATCTTTCACGATTCCATTTCAAATCGAGGGTGGAGTGTGGGGGAAGGAGGGAAGGATGAACACGATGAACACACGCACGGAGAATGCGATGAACACACACACGCAAAACAACGATAAACACCAATAGCTCATACCGGCGGTGACCGGTCTGGCGCAATCCCTAGGACCGGCGTCGGGTGGAGGACTCTCTCTCGAATCGGCACGGCGAGATGGGAGACTCGGTGAGATCTTGACGTCTAGGCAAAGGGACACCGATGCCTAGGCCTTGTACAACACGGAGGCACGATGCAAACTCCAAAGAGGTTTGGGGATATTGGTGCTCCTTAGTCAAGGAGCATGAGGCAGGAATTAGATAGATCCACAAAGGGGTTTTCATGAATTCCAATATCAAGCCTAGGGTTTACAATGGAGGTAGGGGTCTATATATTGGCCAACCACAAGTTCAGGGGTAATTCAGGCATTAAAGTAGAGTTCTGGGAGAAGTAGAGGGGTACATGGGCCAAAGGGCCCAGCTAGGCTCGCAAGCCCATATTCAGGCCGGACAGTCCGAGTCGAACGGTCGGACAGTCCGGGGTGGCCGAACACTCCGAGCAGTGTCCGGGCAGTGTCCGAACTGGCACACAGAATGTTTGAGTCCAGACGGGGCGGGGGTAGGCCGGACAATCCGGCTGGAGTCGGGCGGACACTCCGGCTCTGGTAGCTTCAGCTCAGGTGTAGCTTCAGGGCTCGTGGGTCGACGCGGCGGGGGCTCATACCTGCTGATGCACAAAGTAGTGGTATGAAGTAGCACGCCATCCAAGGAGGTATCAAATTAGCACGAAGAGAGGAGCGAGTTCACCTTAGCTTGGAGTAGTTTGGCTCGGGCACGAGTCATGGGTCCACTTGGGGGACTTGTTGTTGTAGATGTAGAAGCGTCCGTAGGACGGGCTGCATCAGCTCCCCCCTTGGGAAAGAGTCGTCCTCGACTCTTCATGGATATCATCTTGAGCATCTCCATGGTAGGGTGAGAGATCCTTGACATTGAATGTATTGCTTGTAAGGTACTTGGAGGTCGGTATGTCGATGATGTAGGCGTTGTTGTTGATTCTTTTGAGGACCTTGAAGGGACCATCTCCTCTTGGCTTGAGCTTGGAATCACATTCCTTGGGGAAGCGGTCCTTGCTTAGGTGTATCCACACAAGGTCACCTTCTTCAAATATCATCTCCTTCTTGTCCTTGTTTAACCTTGAAGCTTGGCGAAGGACTTGTTGTTCGATAGTAGCTCTTGTTTCTTCATGAAGCGTCTTCATAGCTTGTGCGCGCTTCTCGACGTCCATGTTCGTGCGCTCAAGGAGTGGTAGTGGTAGGATGTCGAGTGCGGTGAGGGGCTCGAAACCATAGACGATCATGAATGGACTCATCTTGGTTGTTGAGTGCTTGGCTCGATTGTAGGCGAACTCGGCGTGTGGAATGCATTCCTCCCAATTCTTCAGGTTTTTCTTGACCAACACACGAAGTAGAGTTCCGAGGCTTTTCTTGACAACTTCGATTTGGCCATCAGTTTGAGGATGTGATGCGGATGAGAAGAGGAGCTTAACGCCGAGCTTGGCCATTAGGGTCTTCCACAAGTAGCTCATGAATTTGACGTCGCGATCGGAGACGATTGTCCTTGGCACACCATGAAGACAGACGATTTCCCTGAAAAATAGATTTGCAACATGTGAAGCATCATCTGTCTTATGGCACGGTATGAAGTGTGCCATTTTGGAAAAACGATCCACAACAACAAATATAGAATCATGACCATGCTTAGATCTAGGCAATCCTAACACGAAATCCATGCTAATGTCGGATCAAGGTGTATGAGGAATAGGCAATGGCATATAAAGACCATAGGGATTAGCTTGCGACTTAGCTTGAACACATGTCCTGCATTGTTGAATGTAGCGCTCCACGTCACGCTTCATCTTGGGCCAAAAGTAGTGATTGGAGAGCATGTCCAATGTATTGTCGCGACCAAAGTGACCCATAAGGCCTCCACCATGAGATTATGGGAGGAGCAAAAGTTGAAGCGACGACTTCGGGATGCATAGCTTGTTTTGTTTAAATAGAAAGCCCTTATGCAAATAGAAATCATCAACTCCTTTTCCATTGGAGCACTTTGCGAAAATTGGTTCGAAGAACGGATCGGAAGTATACAAAGATTTTATTTCCTCAAGACCCAACACGTTGATTTCAAGTCTCGTAAGAAGGCTTGTATGTTTGCGAGACAATGCGTCCACAACTACATTATCTTTGCCCTTCTTATACTTGACAATGTATGGAAAAGACTCCATGAACTCAACCCACTTAGCATGTCTCTTGCTCAAGTTAGCTTGGCCTTTGAGATATTTCAACGACTCGTGGTCGGAATGTATGATAAATTCCTTGGGCCAAAGGTAGTGTTGCCAAACTTAAAGGACACGAACTAAGGCAAAAAGCTCTTTGTCATAAATCGGATAGTTAAGGCGAGCACCATCAAGTTTCTCGCTATGGTAGGCTATAGGACGTCCGTTTTGCATAAGGACTCCTCCAATTCCAATACCACTAGCATCACACTCTATCTCAAAAGTTTTTGTGAAATCCGGTAAAGCAAGAAGAGGTGCTTCGGTGAGCCTCTTTTTAAGTTCATCAAAAGCTTTTTGTTGTGCTTTGCCCCACACGAAGGTGACATTCTTTTTGGTCAATTCATTAAGGGGACAAGCAATGGTTGAAAAGTCTTTCACAAAGCGACGATAGAAATCGGCCAACCCATGAAAACTTCGGAGTTCACTCACATTTGTTGGTATGGGCCAATCTCGTATGTCCTTTACCTTGGAAACATCAACTTGAATTCCCTTCGAAGAAATGACAAATCCAAGAAAAATCAACTTGTCTTTAGCAAAAGTGCACTTGGCAAGATTAGTATAAAGCTGTTGATGTCGAAGGATTTGCAAAACTTCCTTGACATGTGTTACATGGTCCTCAAGTGATTTGCTATAAACAAGAATATCATCGAAATAGACAACAACACTTTTTCCAATGAGAGAACGCAAGATGTGATTCATAAGGCGCATGAAATTGGATGGGGCATTTGATAAACCAAAGGGCATAACCAACCATTCATAGAGACCAAGTTTGGTCTTGAAGGCGGTTTTCCACTCATCACCTTCAGCCATGCGTATTTGATGGTAACCACTACGAAGATCAATTATCGAAAAAATAGTGGCTCCACACAACTCATCAAGCATGTCATCGAGACATGGTATGGGATGTCGATAACGCACGGTGATAGCATTGATTGGACGGCAGTCCATGCATAACCGTAACGTATCATCCGTCTTTGGGACAAGAATCACGGGTACGGCACTTGGACTAGTGCTAACTTGGATCAAACCTTTGGAGGCGAGTTGGTTGATTTGACGTTCGATCTCCTTCGTCTCCTCCGGGTTCGTGCGGTAAGCGGCGCGGTTGGGAAGTGGTGCACCGGGGATGAGGTCAATTCGATGTTCGATGTCGCGAAGAGGAGGCAGTCCATGTGGAAGCTCTTCGGGGAACACATATTTGAATTCCTGCAAAACATTCATCAAAGATGGAGGAACATTGGTTAATTCATTAGTTCCTTGTGCTAGTCCCTTGCAAAGGAGGACATAGTGCAAGATGGATGGGTTGTTCTGAACATCTCTCATCTCACTTTGGGTGGCAAGGAGAACATTCTTAGTTTTTCCACTCGAATTTGGCTTGTGGATCTCACTCACTATGAGGTGGTTCTCTCTCTCACCGCTCTTCTCACAAGTAGGTGTTGTGCTTTGCGCCCTCGCTAAAGCCTTTGCATTGTCCGCAATTATTTGGCTAGGAGTCATCGGTTGCAAAACACATGTTTTGTTGAGCCATTTGAAGGTGTATATATTAGTGCGACCATCATGTTGAGCAGCCTTATCAAATTGCCATGGTCGACCAAGAAGCATGTGGCAAACTGTCATAGGAACCACATCACACTCCACCGTATCTTTGTAAGGACCAATGGCGAAGGCGACCGATACAGTATGCTTGATCTTCACGGACCCTTGGTCACTTAGCCATTGCACGTGGTAGGGGTGCTTGTGTGGATGGAGGGTGAGGTTGAGCTTCTCACACAACTCGGTGCTAGCAAGGTTGTGACAACTCCCTCCGTCAATGATCACCTTGATAGATTTGCCGTTGATGTTGGCTCCTGTTTGGAAGATGTTGGAGCATTGGTCTTCATGCTCTTGTGCTTGAGTGGTCAAGATCCTTGTGACGACAAGCGATGGACTTGCGTCATGCTCACACATGAGGAGTTCTTGATCATCTTCCACTCGTTGCCTTGCCATTGCTTCCTTGACACGGGCATCAAACTCATCTTCACTCAAGTACTCTTCATCACCATTGTCATGGATGAACAAGACTTTCTTGTTACCACATTCGGCCGACTTGTGTCCTTTACCTCCACACTTGTAGCATTCACCGTTGAAAGGTGTATCACTCTTTGCTTGCTTGCCACTTGGGGGCAGTTTTCCTTGAGGAAGTGTGGGCTTGAAGGAAGGCTTGGAGGTACTTGAGGAGCTACCATTGAAAGTTTTTGGTGTAGGGGTTGAAGCTTGCTTGTCGGTGAAGTACGTCTTGGGCTTGTTGTACTTGATGTCCTCTTGCACTTGACGTTCAACCTTTGTTGCGATGTGCACAAGCTCAACCATGGTGTTGTATGTTTGGAACTCGACGATTCGTTTGATTGGGTGATTCAAGCCAATAAGGAAACATGCCATTGTTTTCTCCATGCACTCATCAATGTTGGCGCGAATCAAGTTGAGTTCCATTTCCTTGAAGTATTCTTCCACGGTCTTTGTCCCTTGACGAAGAGGTTGAAGGTTGTTGAAGAGGTCACGCGTGTAGTGCGCGGGGACAAACCGGGATCTCATGTGAGCCTTCATGTCATGCCAAGTTGTGATTGGCGGCTCTTGTCTTGCATCACGAGCAACTTGAACTTGTTCCCACCAAAGGTTGGCGTAATCATCAAACTCTAGCGAAGCCATGGCGACCATGTTCTCGTTGCTATAGTTGTGCATGCAGAAGATCTTGTCGACTTTGAGTGCCCACGAGAGGTATTCTTCGGGGTCATTAGATCCGGTGAACTTGGGCATCGTGAACTTGAGCTTGCCAAAAGTTTCTTCATTGTTGCGGTCATTGCGATGAGCTTGGTGACCTTGTTGATGATCTTGTAGTTGGGGAGGTGGAACTTGGCTCTCGCGTCCTTGTTGCGGAGCTTGCTCTTGAGATTGTTGTTGATGAGGAGCGTGCTCTTGATCTTGGCGCGGTTGTTGACGTGGTTGAGGTACTTGGGCCTCATGGTGGCGAAGGTATGGAGCCTCTTGACGTGGTTGATGACGAAGAGGAGGCTCGTTCCTCGGTTGGTGATGTTGGTTAGGCACATGGGCCTCACGGCGAAGAACATGGTCATGAGCCTCTTGACGTGGTGGGCGTCGCTCAACTTGTATCACTTGATGCTCCAAGTTTTGTTGATGTGGAGGAGGCGCCGCGTGATGACCATGGTGTCGTTGTTGACGTTCATGACGTTGATGACGAAGAGGATGATCTTGGAGAGCTTCACGTCGATGACGAGCTTGATTCTCCAAGTTGGGGTCATCACTTGTTGTGTCAAGTATGTGTCACGGTCGATGGTGGTAGACTTGCAGTCGTACTTGCGGTTGCGCTTGTGGTTCCTCTTGTGGTTGCTCTTGTTGGATCACTAGGGCCCTTGCGTGATGACGGTGTGCTTCTTGCCTTGCTCGTGGCCTTGAAGAGAGGCCACCATCATAGCTTGACGTTGTGGCGTGCCGTGGGGAAGGTACATAGTTCGAAGGGGTTCCATCTTCAACCACGGGGCATCATTGCGTCTTTGAGCACTTTGATGTAGATCTTATGGAAGAGGTGCATGACGATGCGAAGAACTTGCCGAGCTTGATGCGCGTGAACATGGTCTTGCCATGCCATCGATGAGGCGTCGAAGATTATCATTTGTTTCAGCGACGGAGCATTGGAGCGCTTCATTTTGGTGGCCGAAGTTGTGATGCATTGCATGCATTTGTCGTTCGAGGCCGTCGAAGCGGTTGTCGGTTTTCTTGAACTCGGCTTGCGTCTCGCCAAATTGTTCATCTTGTCGCGTCTCAAGTGCTTGGCAACGTTCACGGAACTCTTGTCGAACGACGAAGTGACTTGCCCGCGTCACGTACGGACCTTGATCTTCTTCTTGGGGAGGTGGTTGGCTCGTCTCACCGTGCCTATCCATCATGCAAAACACACGAGTATTGTATATGGAAGTGGAATATGGTGGTGTTAGCCTTGTACCTCATCTTGGGGATTGCACCAAAGTAGAAACCACAAGTGAGAGCTATAAGCTTGCAAAGTGGAATTGCAAAGAAAACTCACACTAAAGAAAGAACTAACTCTCAAAAGCTTGTTGGTGGTAGGTTAGGATTGTGGAAAGCCAAAGAACCAACCAAAAGAAAAGGGATAGTCAAAAGTGGGTAAAATCCAACAAAACTCAAGTCAAAGGCGCAGGTCAACAACTCAAAAGGGTGACGGGAACCTACGACTATGTACACACACATGGAGAAAGTTGGGACTGACACGACTATGAAAATGAGCAAACAAAATGTCCTAACGAAGACTAAGCTCGTTGTCGTGCCAATGCAAGGAGAGACCGTGGCTCGTTTACAAAGAGGTAAAGTGAGCAACAGATTTGTGCACTTGCCTTGGGCGCTCTTCTTTCTCTCTTGCTTACAAGCTTTGAGACTCTCTTTTGCAAAGGGAGACTATTTTTCTTTTGCTTGTTCTTTGTATCTTTTTCCTTGGCGTCGGTGGTGCGGGATGATGTTTGTGGTCCGTGGTGTGGATGAGCGCGGAAGTTGATGACGCGGAAGCTTGCTGGTAGTTGCTAACACACACACGGGACACGAGCAAACAAAGGAGATTAGCCAATGCGAAAAAATGAGGCAAAACAGTCAAACAAACGTTACAGCCGGAGACACCGGTCTGTCTGGGCCGGATACTCCGGTCAGGCCGGACACTCCGGTCTGGTTCGGCCGGACACTCCGGTGATGGTTATCGTCCTTGGTTGTCTGTCATACATGTTCCTACTTTAGATGTCTAGGCGAGCTTCCGCGAGCTCTAACTTGGTTGAGACATGTATTATATGTCATCACTAGCTACTTTGTAACTTGATCGAAATAATGTAACTTATACTGTGTATTTATGTATGTGACTTATCTATATGTATTTGTTTCTATCTTGTCTATGTATTTATTTCTGTATTGTATATCTATGTATTTATTTCTGTACTGTATATCTGTGTATATCAGTTGTATTGTATATAATCTGTATTGAATATCATCTATATTGAGTTTTTTTTAAAAAGCTCAACCGTGGCGCACAAATAGTTGGTTAGTGGCGCACTACGTTGCTGGTGTACGTTGTCAAATACTAGTAGCGCACTATGTCATGCGCCACAGGAAAAACAGTAGTGGCGCACAAGGTTGTGCGCTACCACTAACTCGAGATACCTGTAGCGCACCTGGCAGTGCGCTACGGGCACTTTTTAGCCGTAGCGCAGAAGTTATGGCGCACCCCTAGTGCGCCACGGAAGGGGAAAATAGGTGCGCCATAGACGTGCATTTTCCTAGTAGTGCGTTAGGGTTAAAACCTCGCCGGAGCTGTTCGTCGTCGACGACGACTCCCAGCCGTTGATCTGTCTTCTAATCGCACGGCCTAGATCGCACGATACCGTTTCGCGTAGTTCGTCTCGCTGACTGGTGGCCCCCATCTATCAGCAGCCCGCTGCGCCACTTAGTGTAGCTGGCCGGCCTGTTTAATTTCCCGCGCTGGCCTGGGAATTCAAATAATTGTTTTTTCATTTTAGTTTAAACTAGTTTCTTTCCACAGATTCAAAAATCAATTCAGAGAGTTTCACAGAACCAAATTGCATGATTCAAATTTTGTTAGAAAGATATTTAAAATATCTATCCAAGCCCGTTGGATTTAAATCATTTGGAGGTAGAGATAATTTATAGCAAAAATAACAAGATAGAGACTTTTGCAACTTTAAACATTTTTCAAAAATCAACCATAAATGCTTTTGAGTTGATTCCAACTCTCAAAAATCACATTTGGACTACGTGCCAATAAGGCCGAACCCATATATGGGTCGGTATGTATCGGTTTGAGTCGAACCGAGTCAGTTTGGGCCAAGATATGGTTGTTTTTAGGCCCGTTTAGAGGGGAGGACGCCCCAGCCCTCAAATAAACCTCCGTAGTCGTCAGAAGTTAGGGTTTATACCACATTAAAATATTTTGGAGTTGTTTCTTTCATAGAACCTCTGAAATTACCCTATGTTCGAATCTACCAACTATAATTGAGTGTGATCTGTTGTTCCATTGGAAATTAGTAGATTGTATACTACCGTTCGTGGTCACGGCTGCGTGCGCAAGAGCGTGGTGTTGTGAATATCCTACAAGGTTCGAGAGTTGTTGCATTGGTATCAGGGATCGAGCGGGAGAGGTCATAGCTACGCACTAGTTATCTATCATCCACCATCACCATCGACAAGAGCTTGCTGAGAAGATCGGGCCACCCCATATCATCTTGGTATCAGAGCCATGACCACGGACGGTAGTAAGCAATCAACTAATTCCCAATAGAACAACATATCACACTCAATTATAGTTGGTAGATTCGAACACAGGGTATTTCCAAAGGTTCTATGAAACAAACAACTCCAAAATATTTTAACATGGTCTAAACCCTAACTTGTGACGGCTACAGAGGTTTATATGAGGGCTGGGGCGTCCTCCCCTCTAAATAGGCCTAAAAACAGCCATATCTTGGCCCAAACTGACTCGGTTCGACTCAAACTAATACATACCGACCCATATATGGGTTCGGCCTTATTGGCACATAGTCCAAACGTCGTGGAACACCTCAAACATGTAATTCTTGGTGCGCCATCTCTCTCTCTTGATCATACGTGATTTCCTCATTGCTTCCTAGTGCGCATGCCTCCCTTTCCTCCCTCGCGCACTTGTTGATATTGGAAATCAGCGCTTATCCTTCTTGCTGCAACTCTCCTCCTCCTCGCGCAACGCTTGTGTTATCAATAAACCTGATCATACAAAGATACATAGACTTAGGTAGTATAAAGTTCTCATTAAGTAAAACATCAGGTTCAATTAGGAACGAATTCACCTAATAGTCATTATTGATTTGTCTCAATATTTCCTTCCAGTTCACGCAGTCAGAATCATCATAATCCCTGTATATATCCTCATTATCCTCCCTTTCCTCATGAAAAGCTGTCATCGGCTTTAGGTAAGCTGAAAGTGGGAGAAACAAAAAGAATAACGTGTACGCAAAGTATATGTATATATAACATGTTGTATTATTGTAGTTCACATGAAAAGTATGTCCAGTATACATCAAGCAACTTAAATTGCAGGTATAAGTGAAGTACAACGAATCATGATCATGGTGAAAAACAACTAAATAGATAGTCTTGTTCTTCAATATTAAATTCAGTTTTCTCAAAGAAGATCTATGATCAAATTTGTGAACAAGATCAAACCAATTCAATATGTCTGAAAACCAAATTGAATCATGCCATGCTTCAACTGCGCTACTCTGATTATTATGAACATGATCATGTTGTCCAGTATGTAAGATGCAACTCAATTTACAAATATCAAGGAAGTCTAAAGTAATAACAAAACTAGACAAAGACTTTTGGGACAAACAGAAAGAATATGAAAACTTGGATCCTATTCTAGCAAGATTAGAACAATCCAACATAGGTAAAATGACTTGCGTTGGTTGCAATATATCAACTAGACTAGAATGTATTTCCATAATATTTGGAACATGAACTATTGTCCCATAGCAAACATTTTGTGATGTAATGCTGAAAACAACATGTTTCAGTTCAGCGATTCTATCACAAGTAATGCATATGTGATCCACAAGAGAATTTTCATGCATGCTATATTCACCAATCAGATTGAAAGTGAAACAAGGAGAATATGTGCTAGATTTCAGAAATGAAATTTCAGAAATCTTATCCATAGCACAACTCATACTTATAGGTTCAATTAGCATGATGGAATACACAATATCAGTAGGTGGTATTCGAGCAAGTATTTCTTTATGTGTAATCAGTACCACATGATCAAAATTTGAATTGGGTAAACTATCATATGATGTTGAAACATTAGTGCAATGCAAATCACAAGGAGGCTTCAGTAAAGGAAAAGACTCACAATATGTCGCACATGTTGGCTGAAGCTCCAAATCAGTACCAATGTCATCAACAATCTCCTCAGTTGTAGTAGGTACGAAAAATCCTCCTCAAGTGACAATGCACAGTCCGACAATGCGGGTTGTAAAATAGATTGCTCCCTTTCTTCAAAAGCAACCTGCATAGCACAAGAAACAATACCAGGAGTAGAGATGATTACATTAATAGAAATAACCTCACATGTATTAGCAGCTACTGCACTGATGTTTTGTTTTTCTCTCATACTCTTAGAATGGATGCTCTCAACCTCATGTTTAGTGGAATCAGATGGCTCACTTTTGATAACACTCTCACTCAGCTTGGCTATGTGGCTCTCATTCTCACATGGGTTGTAATGCACACCGTGTTCAAGATGACAAATAATAGAATTGTCACAATTCATCATGACCTTGTACTTAGCAGACAAACTGAACTCTTTTGTCCTCTCCTTGCGAAGAAGATGATACTCATGAAATTTGTCGGCTGAAATCCTGAGCATAGCACGCCTCTTCATGTTCCATTTGAAAGAAATCCTACCAACAACAGGACATATTTGAGCGTCAAACCTTCTGCTCCAAGGTTCTCCCAATAGTATGTGACAAGAATCAAGTGGTATAGGAGATACATCACAGCGCACAATATCAGTATGATCTTTAAAAGTCATAGGAACATCAGCGGTGTGTGAAATCAGCAATGTGCCATATGATGAATGCAATAGATATGACACCGCACGAGCACTTGTGGGTAGCTGCAGCTTTTTACAACTTCCACGCTGACCAAATTAAGAGTAGAGTTGCTATCAATGGTAATGGAAGCACATCGCTCACCAATCATCACACTATGGTGGAAAAGACCATCACCATTAAAAATACCGCGTTCTTCCTTCCAAAAAGTTCCACTACAACGCCAATTGTCAAAGAATTTGTAACTGTAGGTCTCCACATTATTTGTAACATCACCTGCCACCATATTCTGTATCACATCAACACTACTAGAAGACATGATTAGTAAATTAGTGCACAAATCAAAATCAGTATGGTGAAAACTCTCACAACTCACTCACAACTGATAAGAAAGGAGATCTTACCGTTCCAAAGTAAATAGAGATGCTCTACCAAATGAAATCAAATACTGATGCACTGATGTGATGAAGTGAATACCAAAGGTATAGAGAACGATCGCAGGGCACACATGTTATTTATGGTGGAGCTGTAGGTATGGTATCCTAACTACACCACAAACAAGTCCTAGTGCTGATCGTATGACAAAGACCCACGGAAACACACATAGTGGAGATAAATGGGGCAATTGCAACTATGAAAAAGAGCTAAAAATGAGGTATGTCGGAGGAACGCTCGTGTTGCAATGCACAAGGAGAGACGCTAGCAATATCTCAACGAAACGGGCACAAGATTGCTAAACTGAGTAGCCCGTAGAGCACTAAGCACGCTAGTCTCGTAGGACAGTTTTAGACACAAAGAAATGCTTACCAAGGCTCACAAGGATATGTTGACGGCAAACCTCTAGGGTGGCCCGATCTTTCACGATTCCATTTCAAATCGAGGGTGGAGTGTGGGGGAAGGAGGGAAGGATGAACACGATGAACACACGCACGGAGAATGCGATGAACACACACACGCAAAACAACGATAAACACCAATAGCTCATACCGGCGGTGACCGGTCTGGCGCAATCCCTAGGACCGGCGTCGGGTGGAGGACTCTCTCTCGAATCGGCACGGCGAGATGGGAGACTCGGTGAGATCTTGACGTCTAGGCAAAGGGACACCGATGCCTAGGCCTTGTACAACACGGAGGCACGATGCAAACTCCAAAGAGGTTTGGGGATATTGGTGCTCCTTAGTCAAGGAGCATGAGGCAGGAATTAGATAGATCCACAAAGGGGTTTTCATGAATTCCAATATCAAGCCTAGGGTTTACAATGGAGGTAGGGGTCTATATATTGGCCAACCACAAGTTCAGGGGTAATTCAGGCATTAAAGTAGAGTTCTGGGAGAAGTAGAGGGGTACATGGGCCAAAGGGCCCAGCTAGGCTCGCAAGCCCATATTCAGGCCGGACAGTCCGAGTCGAACGGTCGGACAGTCCGGGGTGGCCGAACACTCCGAGCAGTGTCCGGGCAGTGTCCGAACTGGCACACAGAATGTTTGAGTCCAGACGGGGCGGGGGTAGGCCGGACAATCCGGCTGGAGTCGGGCGGACACTCCGGCTCTGGTAGCTTCAGCTCAGGTGTAGCTTCAGGGCTCGTGGGTCGACGCGGCGGGGGCTCATACCTGCTGATGCACAAAGTAGTGGTATGAAGTAGCACGCCATCCAAGGAGGTATCAAATTAGCACGAAGAGAGGAGCGAGTTCACCTTAGCTTGGAGTAGTTTGGCTCGGGCACGAGTCATGGGTCCACTTGGGGGACTTGTTGTTGTAGATGTAGAAGCGTCCGTAGGACGGGCTGCATCAGCTCCCCCCTTGGGAAAGAGTCGTCCTCGACTCTTCATGGATATCATCTTGAGCATCTCCATGGTAGGGTGAGAGATCCTTGACATTGAATGTATTGCTTGTAAGGTACTTGGAGGTCGGTATGTCGATGATGTAGGCGTTGTTGTTGATTCTTTTGAGGACCTTGAAGGGACCATCTCCTCTTGGCTTGAGCTTGGAATCACATTCCTTGGGGAAGCGGTCCTTGCTTAGGTGTATCCACACAAGGTCACCTTCTTCAAATATCATCTCCTTCTTGTCCTTGTTTAACCTTGAAGCTTGGCGAAGGACTTGTTGTTCGATAGTAGCTCTTGTTTCTTCATGAAGCGTCTTCATAGCTTGTGCGCGCTTCTCGACGTCCATGTTCGTGCGCTCAAGGAGTGGTAGTGGTAGGATGTCGAGTGCGGTGAGGGGCTCGAAACCATAGACGATCATGAATGGACTCATCTTGGTTGTTGAGTGCTTGGCTCGATTGTAGGCGAACTCGGCGTGTGGAATGCATTCCTCCCAATTCTTCAGGTTTTTCTTGACCAACACACGAAGTAGAGTTCCGAGGCTTTTCTTGACAACTTCGATTTGGCCATCAGTTTGAGGATGTGATGCGGATGAGAAGAGGAGCTTAACGCCGAGCTTGGCCATTAGGGTCTTCCACAAGTAGCTCATGAATTTGACGTCGCGATCGGAGACGATTGTCCTTGGCACACCATGAAGACAGACGATTTCCCTGAAAAATAGATTTGCAACATGTGAAGCATCATCTGTCTTATGGCACGGTATGAAGTGTGCCATTTTGGAAAAACGATCCACAACAACAAATATAGAATCATGACCATGCTTAGATCTAGGCAATCCTAACACGAAATCCATGCTAATGTCGGATCAAGGTGTATGAGGAATAGGCAATGGCATATAAAGACCATAGGGATTAGCTTGCGACTTAGCTTGAACACATGTCCTGCATTGTTGAATGTAGCGCTCCACGTCACGCTTCATCTTGGGCCAAAAGTAGTGATTGGAGAGCATGTCCAATGTATTGTCGCGACCAAAGTGACCCATAAGGCCTCCACCATGAGATTATGGGAGGAGCAAAAGTTGAAGCGACGACTTCGGGATGCATAGCTTGTTTTGTTTAAATAGAAAGCCCTTATGCAAATAGAAATCATCAACTCCTTTTCCATTGGAGCACTTTGCGAAAATTGGTTCGAAGAACGGATCGGAAGTATACAAAGATTTTATTTCCTCAAGACCCAACACGTTGATTTCAAGTCTCGTAAGAAGGCTTGTATGTTTGCGAGACAATGCGTCCACAACTACATTATCTTTGCCCTTCTTATACTTGACAATGTATGGAAAAGACTCCATGAACTCAACCCACTTAGCATGTCTCTTGCTCAAGTTAGCTTGGCCTTTGAGATATTTCAACGACTCGTGGTCGGAATGTATGATAAATTCCTTGGGCCAAAGGTAGTGTTGCCAAACTTAAAGGACACGAACTAAGGCAAAAAGCTCTTTGTCATAAATCGGATAGTTAAGGCGAGCACCATCAAGTTTCTCGCTATGGTAGGCTATAGGACGTCCGTTTTGCATAAGGACTCCTCCAATTCCAATACCACTAGCATCACACTCTATCTCAAAAGTTTTTGTGAAATCCGGTAAAGCAAGAAGAGGTGCTTCGGTGAGCCTCTTTTTAAGTTCATCAAAAGCTTTTTGTTGTGCTTTGCCCCACACGAAGGTGACATTCTTTTTGGTCAATTCATTAAGGGGACAAGCAATGGTTGAAAAGTCTTTCACAAAGCGACGATAGAAATCGGCCAACCCATGAAAACTTCGGAGTTCACTCACATTTGTTGGTATGGGCCAATCTCGTATGTCCTTTACCTTGGAAACATCAACTTGAATTCCCTTCGAAGAAATGACAAATCCAAGAAAAATCAACTTGTCTTTAGCAAAAGTGCACTTGGCAAGATTAGTATAAAGCTGTTGATGTCGAAGGATTTGCAAAACTTCCTTGACATGTGTTACATGGTCCTCAAGTGATTTGCTATAAACAAGAATATCATCGAAATAGACAACAACACTTTTTCCAATGAGAGAACGCAAGATGTGATTCATAAGGCGCATGAAATTGGATGGGGCATTTGATAAACCAAAGGGCATAACCAACCATTCATAGAGACCAAGTTTGGTCTTGAAGGCGGTTTTCCACTCATCACCTTCAGCCATGCGTATTTGATGGTAACCACTACGAAGATCAATTATCGAAAAAATAGTGGCTCCACACAACTCATCAAGCATGTCATCGAGACATGGTATGGGATGTCGATAACGCACGGTGATAGCATTGATTGGACGGCAGTCCATGCATAACCGTAACGTATCATCCGTCTTTGGGACAAGAATCACGGGTACGGCACTTGGACTAGTGCTAACTTGGATCAAACCTTTGGAGGCGAGTTGGTTGATTTGACGTTCGATCTCCTTCGTCTCCTCCGGGTTCGTGCGGTAAGCGGCGCGGTTGGGAAGTGGTGCACCGGGGATGAGGTCAATTCGATGTTCGATGTCGCGAAGAGGAGGCAGTCCATGTGGAAGCTCTTCGGGGAACACATATTTGAATTCCTGCAAAACATTCATCAAAGATGGAGGAACATTGGTTAATTCATTAGTTCCTTGTGCTAGTCCCTTGCAAAGGAGGACATAGTGCAAGATGGATGGGTTGTTCTGAACATCTCTCATCTCACTTTGGGTGGCAAGGAGAACATTCTTAGTTTTTCCACTCGAATTTGGCTTGTGGATCTCACTCACTATGAGGTGGTTCTCTCTCTCACCGCTCTTCTCACAAGTAGGTGTTGTGCTTTGCGCCCTCGCTAAAGCCTTTGCATTGTCCGCAATTATTTGGCTAGGAGTCATCGGTTGCAAAACACATGTTTTGTTGAGCCATTTGAAGGTGTATATATTAGTGCGACCATCATGTTGAGCAGCCTTATCAAATTGCCATGGTCGACCAAGAAGCATGTGGCAAACTGTCATAGGAACCACATCACACTCCACCGTATCTTTGTAAGGACCAATGGCGAAGGCGACCGATACAGTATGCTTGATCTTCACGGACCCTTGGTCACTTAGCCATTGCACGTGGTAGGGGTGCTTGTGTGGATGGAGGGTGAGGTTGAGCTTCTCACACAACTCGGTGCTAGCAAGGTTGTGACAACTCCCTCCGTCAATGATCACCTTGATAGATTTGCCGTTGATGTTGGCTCCTGTTTGGAAGATGTTGGAGCATTGGTCTTCATGCTCTTGTGCTTGAGTGGTCAAGATCCTTGTGACGACAAGCGATGGACTTGCGTCATGCTCACACATGAGGAGTTCTTGATCATCTTCCACTCGTTGCCTTGCCATTGCTTCCTTGACACGGGCATCAAACTCATCTTCACTCAAGTACTCTTCATCACCATTGTCATGGATGAACAAGACTTTCTTGTTACCACATTCGGCCGACTTGTGTCCTTTACCTCCACACTTGTAGCATTCACCGTTGAAAGGTGTATCACTCTTTGCTTGCTTGCCACTTGGGGGCAGTTTTCCTTGAGGAAGTGTGGGCTTGAAGGAAGGCTTGGAGGTACTTGAGGAGCTACCATTGAAAGTTTTTGGTGTAGGGGTTGAAGCTTGCTTGTCGGTGAAGTACGTCTTGGGCTTGTTGTACTTGATGTCCTCTTGCACTTGACGTTCAACCTTTGTTGCGATGTGCACAAGCTCAACCATGGTGTTGTATGTTTGGAACTCGACGATTCGTTTGATTGGGTGATTCAAGCCAATAAGGAAACATGCCATTGTTTTCTCCATGCACTCATCAATGTTGGCGCGAATCAAGTTGAGTTCCATTTCCTTGAAGTATTCTTCCACGGTCTTTGTCCCTTGACGAAGAGGTTGAAGGTTGTTGAAGAGGTCACGCGTGTAGTGCGCGGGGACAAACCGGGATCTCATGTGAGCCTTCATGTCATGCCAAGTTGTGATTGGCGGCTCTTGTCTTGCATCACGAGCAACTTGAACTTGTTCCCACCAAAGGTTGGCGTAATCATCAAACTCTAGCGAAGCCATGGCGACCATGTTCTCGTTGCTATAGTTGTGCATGCAGAAGATCTTGTCGACTTTGAGTGCCCACGAGAGGTATTCTTCGGGGTCATTAGATCCGGTGAACTTGGGCATCGTGAACTTGAGCTTGCCAAAAGTTTCTTCATTGTTGCGGTCATTGCGATGAGCTTGGTGACCTTGTTGATGATCTTGTAGTTGGGGAGGTGGAACTTGGCTCTCGCGTCCTTGTTGCGGAGCTTGCTCTTGAGATTGTTGTTGATGAGGAGCGTGCTCTTGATCTTGGCGCGGTTGTTGACGTGGTTGAGGTACTTGGGCCTCATGGTGGCGAAGGTATGGAGCCTCTTGACGTGGTTGATGACGAAGAGGAGGCTCGTTCCTCGGTTGGTGATGTTGGTTAGGCACATGGGCCTCACGGCGAAGAACATGGTCATGAGCCTCTTGACGTGGTGGGCGTCGCTCAACTTGTATCACTTGATGCTCCAAGTTTTGTTGATGTGGAGGAGGCGCCGCGTGATGACCATGGTGTCGTTGTTGACGTTCATGACGTTGATGACGAAGAGGATGATCTTGGAGAGCTTCACGTCGATGACGAGCTTGATTCTCCAAGTTGGGGTCATCACTTGTTGTGTCAAGTATGTGTCACGGTCGATGGTGGTAGACTTGCAGTCGTACTTGCGGTTGCGCTTGTGGTTCCTCTTGTGGTTGCTCTTGTTGGATCACTAGGGCCCTTGCGTGATGACGGTGTGCTTCTTGCCTTGCTCGTGGCCTTGAAGAGAGGCCACCATCATAGCTTGACGTTGTGGCGTGCCGTGGGGAAGGTACATAGTTCGAAGGGGTTCCATCTTCAACCACGGGGCATCATTGCGTCTTTGAGCACTTTGATGTAGATCTTATGGAAGAGGTGCATGACGATGCGAAGAACTTGCCGAGCTTGATGCGCGTGAACATGGTCTTGCCATGCCATCGATGAGGCGTCGAAGATTATCATTTGTTTCAGCGACGGAGCATTGGAGCGCTTCATTTTGGTGGCCGAAGTTGTGATGCATTGCATGCATTTGTCGTTCGAGGCCGTCGAAGCGGTTGTCGGTTTTCTTGAACTCGGCTTGCGTCTCGCCAAATTGTTCATCTTGTCGCGTCTCAAGTGCTTGGCAACGTTCACGGAACTCTTGTCGAACGACGAAGTGACTTGCCCGCGTCACGTACGGACCTTGATCTTCTTCTTGGGGAGGTGGTTGGCTCGTCTCACCGTGCCTATCCATCATGCAAAACACACGAGTATTGTATATGGAAGTGGAATATGGTGGTGTTAGCCTTGTACCTCATCTTGGGGATTGCACCAAAGTAGAAACCACAAGTGAGAGCTATAAGCTTGCAAAGTGGAATTGCAAAGAAAACTCACACTAAAGAAAGAACTAACTCTCAAAAGCTTGTTGGTGGTAGGTTAGGATTGTGGAAAGCCAAAGAACCAACCAAAAGAAAAGGGATAGTCAAAAGTGGGTAAAATCCAACAAAACTCAAGTCAAAGGCGCAGGTCAACAACTCAAAAGGGTGACGGGAACCTACGACTATGTACACACACATGGAGAAAGTTGGGACTGACACGACTATGAAAATGAGCAAACAAAATGTCCTAACGAAGACTAAGCTCGTTGTCGTGCCAATGCAAGGAGAGACCGTGGCTCGTTTACAAAGAGGTAAAGTGAGCAACAGATTTGTGCACTTGCCTTGGGCGCTCTTCTTTCTCTCTTGCTTACAAGCTTTGAGACTCTCTTTTGCAAAGGGAGACTATTTTTCTTTTGCTTGTTCTTTGTATCTTTTTCCTTGGCGTCGGTGGTGCGGGATGATGTTTGTGGTCCGTGGTGTGGATGAGCGCGGAAGTTGATGACGCGGAAGCTTGCTGGTAGTTGCTAACACACACACGGGACACGAGCAAACAAAGGAGATTAGCCAATGCGAAAAATGAGGCAAAACAGTCAAAACAAACGTTACAGCCGGAGACACCGGTCTGTCTGGGCCGGATACTCCGGTCAGGCCGGACACTCCGGTCTGGTTCGGCCGGACACTCCGGTCGATACGCGTCGGACACTCCGGCGCGGGTTTCCTGCTCGTGTTCTTGAGCGGATATCCTCGCCTTCGGGCCTCAAATCCACGAAAAACTAGCGAAATCGGGCTGGGGAAACGCAGGATAAAGCTAGGCCAACTCCTTAGACAAGGTTTGGTCGGATCAAAACCATAAATAACACTCCAAATCAAGAGATCGATCCAAAGGCAAATATGGGATGTTTTTGTGGGGATTTTCGAATTTTTGGTGGATAGAAGAAAAATTTGTGGGGGCAATCGTGAGCAACGAAGCTCTTGATACCAATATGTTGAGGGCAAACCTCTAGGGTGGCCCGATCTTTCACGATTCCCTTTCAAAACGAGGGTGGAGTGCGGGGGAAGGAGGGAAGGATGAACACGACGAACACACGCACGAAGAACGCGATGAACACACACACGCAAAACCACGATAAACACCAATAGCTCACGCTGGCGGTGACTGGTCAAGCGCAATCCCTAGGATCGGCGTCGGGCGGAGGACTCTCTCTCGAACCGGCACGACGAGATGGGAGACTCGGTGAGATCTTGACATCTAGGCAAAGGGACACCGATGCCTAGGCCTTGTACAATGCGGAGGCATGATGCAAACTCCAACGAGGTTTGGGGATATTGGTGCTCCTTAGTCAAGGAGCATGAGGCAAAAATTAGATAGATCCACAAAGGGGTTTCCACTAATTCCAATATCAAGCCTAGGGTTTACAATGGAGGTGGGGTTCTATATATAGGCCAACCACAAGTTCAGGGGTAATTCAGGCATTAAAGTAGAGTTCTGGGCGAAGTAGAGGGGTACATGGGCCAAAGGGACCAGCTAGGCTCGCAGGCCCATCTTCAGGCCGGACAGTCCGGGTCGGAATGGCCGGACAGTCCGGGGTGGCCGGACACTCCGGGCAGTGTCCGGGCAGTGTCCGAACTGGCACACAGAATGTCCGAGTCTAGACGGGGCGGGGGTAGGCCGACACTCCGGCTGAGTCGTGCCGGATACTCCGGCTGGGCCGGACACTCCGGCTGGAGTCGGGCGGACACTCCGGCTCTGGCAGCTTCAACTCAGGTGCAGCTTCAGGGCTCGTGGGTCGACGTGGCGGGGGCTCGTACCTGATGATGCACAAAGTAGTGGTATGAAGTAGCACGCCATCCAAGGAGGTATCAAATTAGCACAAAGAGAGGAGCGAGTTCAGCTTAGCTTGGAGGAGTTTGGCTCGGGCACGAGTCATGGGTCCACTTGGGGGACTTGTTGTAGATGTAGAAGCATCCGTAGGACGGGCTGAATCAGGATAGGTACGCTATGTGGACTCGGTAAAAAAACAAACAACAAAAGAAAAAAATTTGATCTGAGAATTGGTCTCTGCCACGGCAGAAAAAAGGCCCGAAATCCTGCCGCGGCAGGATGTCGGCAGACACAAAAAATTCTCGTATGAGGACAGACCTGTCTGTGGTAAGACAAGGCGTCCGATTTTATTTTCGATTTTTTTTTGCTTTCACGACAGAAGGGTCTGGGGTCAGGCATGAGGCAGTGAGCGGAATTTTTTTATTTTTCACGTACGTCTTAGCTAGGGACCCGCCTCACGTATGTCATGTACCGGTTGCCCTTTTTTTTTCTCTTTAGCGTGAAGGAACCTACGTAAACGATCCGATCAAGACTCTTTTTTCCCCTTTGAAACGAAATCGAAAACTACCGAGATAAATAGATCTAGGAGATCGAAGACTCAAGAACGAGACGAATAGTCTAAAGAACACGACAAACAGTCTAGAAATAGTCTAGGAACTCCGACAACAGATCAAAAACAGACAAAAACTAGACAAAAAACTACAACTTAGATTTAGAAGAAAGGCTACACAAAAGGATTACGATCAACAACTAGAACTCACGAACAATGTTATCTAGGCTATGGCAATGAACTATGAACCCTAATATTTCTGTGTGGCTTTTCTGTATAGGACAAAAACAACTAATCTATGGATGGATTTGCGGATGCTTACCGAGGCAACACTAGAAATCTAATACCAAGATGATATTGCTCACCGAGTAAACCTAGCGCTCTGATACCAAGATGATATGGGGTGGCCCGATCTTCTCAGCAAGCACTTGTCGATGGTGATGGTGGATGATAGATAACTAGCCTGTAGCTATACACTCTCCCGCTCGATCCCTGACGCCAATGCAACAGCTCTCGAACCTTGTAGGATATTCACAACACCACGCTCTTGCGCACGCAGCCGTGACCACGAACGGTAGTATGCAATCTACTAATTCCCAATGGAACAATAGATCACACTCAATTATATTTGGTAGATTCGAACACAGGGTAATTCCAGAGGTTCTATGAAAGAAACAACTCCAAAATATTTTAACATGGTCTAAACCCTAACTTGTGACGGCTACGGAGGTTTATATGAGGGCTGGGGCGTCCTCCCCTCTAAACGGGCCTAAAAACAGCCATATCAATAAACTTGATCATACAAAGATGCATAGATGTTACATCCCAAAACTCTAATCCGAGGTTATTAAGATCCAAATCATCAAAATTAGGGTTAACAAAAACTTTTCCTTTTAAAAATATTAAAGCATTCATATATTTGTGCATTTAAATAGGAGTTGTTTTGAATTGCCTTGATTAAGTGATCCATTGATTGTAAAATGATTCTTAGGTGAATTAAACATCATCTAGATCATTCCCAAACAAATCCCAAAGAAAAACAAATCAAAATGAATAAAAGAAGCAAATGGTTATTTGTGCCATTTTAATCAACATGCCTACTTTGGCTATTCCTAGAACTCAAAACCTAATAGAAACAATTGTGGATCTTTGCACCCCTTGCTAGTACATGTAGTGATGTACCAAGGCCCACTTTGTGATCCTCCAAAAACTTTCAAACACTAATTTTAACTGGCATTTGAAAATTAATCTAGTGTAGGTATCAAGATCACACTTATTCAAAAACCACTCAAATAACTTCCATTTTCAAAACCCAAGCACACCTAGAAGCTCAAGCATGTGATCAACCACTCCACCAAATTTCAGCCCAAAATTCAAATGTTTTTCTCTTGCAGCCATTGTGTCGAACACCTTGCAAACAGAATCAAACTGGCCTAACTTATACTGTTTTTGAACGATTTTTGTCAAACCATTTGAACCCTAGTAGATGCCCTTGTCTCCCCCAGATCCAACCCAGCCATCAAGAAGCTACCCCATAGCCATTTAAAGCAGTGCCGCGCCACCTGAGCACCATGCTCGTCGGTCGAGCATGGACAACCCGCAGCCGACCATCTCTCTCTCTCTCGCCATGTCTAGGAGCTAGACCAGACCACACCACCACCCTCTGTCCCCTCCCCGAGCAGAGCCGAGTCGTGGACCACTCGCAGAGCGCTGCATGCGCTAGAGCGCCGCGCCCGACCAGCGTGCACACGCCGCGCCTCGACCGCAGCCCACGCTCACCGCGTCGCCACGACCCAGGGAACCGCCCGGACATGCCCGTTCGCCGCCGCTTGACCCGCAGCCCCCGTGCGCCGCGTCAAACACCGCCTCTGCCGCGTAGAGCACCAGCTTCCCCTGACCAAATGCCACCGCCCCTAGCCACACATTTAAGCCATAGAGCACCGCTAGGAGGCAGGCCAACGTCCCCTACCTCCAGCCACGACGCTAGCACGCTGTACAGCCCTCGCCGGAGTCTTCATCACATCCCGTTCGGTCGCTTCTTCGCCCTATAAAAGGAGGCCATCCCAACACAAACTACTCACACCATATCACTCCCCTCTCTCCACTGATCCTTCCACCCCATCCACGGAGCAAGGCGGGCCATCGTTCACCAGAATTTAGCCGGTGCTTGCCGCAGCAGAGGAGGAGAGGCGCCGTCGATTTCATCCACCACAGGAGCCGCCGCGACCACACCTGAGTCCGCCGTCGACAGCACGTTCGATCGCCCCCATCGCCATGCTAGCTAGAGCCCTGGTATGCCCCCATTGCACCCCCACCGAGGTGCTACAGTTAGCTCTCGCCGGCGACCTGTTCGTCGGGGACGACGATCCTCAGACGTAGATCATCTTTTTAATCGCACGGTCCACGTTGCCCTGTACCGCTTCGCGTTTGATGTGTCGCTGACCTGTGGGACCACCCCTGTCAGTTGTCATCCGCGCCGCGGAGCGCCACTGGGCCGGCCCATTTTCTTTTCCGCGCTAGCCCACGAATTCAAATATGGTTTTTTCTATTTAAATTTGAACTCACTTTTGTCCCTTAGTTTAAAAATCAATTGAAGAAGATCTACTAAACCAATTTGAGTGATTCAAATTTTCTTAGAAAGCTACTGAAAAGATCTATCCAAGCCCGTTGGATTTAATTCATTTAGAGTTAGAGATCTCTCCTAGTAAAAATAACAAGACAGAGGCTTTTGCACATTCAAACATTTTTATAAAATCAAACATAATGGCTTTTGAGTTGATTCCAACTCTCAAAAATAACATTTAACCATACCTATCTGAATATGTAATAATATTAAGGTTTACATGCAATGACTTTGGACTAGTACCAAAATAATGCTATATAGGCATTTCTAGTCACTTTAAATCATTAATTATTAAACTTAAACTTAATTAAATGTGATCCAACCTTTAAATCACATTCCCACATGTTAGAATATGTGGTGATGACATGTGTCCATATGATCCCATATTTTAATTGGAGAATATTAAATCTTAGTTATTTTTTCAATGAGTAGAAATTACTTTTCTTGAATAAAAAGAATGAAGCTAGTAATAAAACCTTGTGATGCTTGTGATGATAATAGATCATCAAATGTGTGCCTTAGAGTGCTAAGTAGACTAGTTAAGTATTGTTTGGTGATTGTGTACTCCGTATGTATTTATAGACGATAGTACCGACCAAGCTTTCGAGGAGGAGGAGTTCTACCCGGAGGAAGAGGAAGAAAACTTCAACCACTGCACGAACCAAGGCAAACTAACACTTGCAAGTATTAACTTATCAAGCCATCATTAACAATGCAAGCTCACCCTTGCAAGCTAGATAGCCTAAGAAAAGACATTAGGCATGCTTTGGTTATACCAACTTGACTAGTACCTACTCCAAGTTTTACTTTCAAGCTTTTACTTTCTTTACTTTACCAAAGTCCCTTACTTGTTGAAGGTAGCATAAAAGTATAAAACTTGACCTATCAAGATAACCTTAGATGTCATTCTATGGCATGAGATTTATCTTAGCATCCCACCTTAGTGAACACTCTTAACTTAGTAGCTTAGAGCTAGATCAAAACTTGAGTCACTTTAGATGGGAACACTTGGTGAAAATGAATTATGAAAATCTTGGAATGATGAGTCATTCTATTGAGATGTTTTGATATGTGTTGAGAAACACAAATGGTTTATGATGATGAAAATGTTGAGGCATGAGCCTTAACCCTTTTACAAAACTGATGGTTAGATTCGGATGCGGTACCATTCCAATTTTACCATACAACCATAATACCTGAATTGGGTAAGGCTAAGCCGGAAGTTTATATGCATTAGTATTAGTTCCCTCGCGGGAGAGGTTTGAGCTGAGGCTAACTATCAATGTTGTCCACCTATCTAGTGCCCAAGATGACAAATGGTCATGGTTGGGAAGCCATGCTCATATGAGAGGTGCTTATACTAGGGTGTGTAAAGGAAAGATATGTTTGATTATCTGCATACTAAGTATGATGATTCAGGGTTATCCCTGAAAGATGTATCGAATCTTGTGGTGAAAGTGTACCACCTCTACAGAGTGTCAAACTATTCGAATAGCCGCGGCCGCGGTTATGGACAGTTGGAGTGGCCATACTGTTTCGTTGTCAGATGTTTTCAAAATGACTTATGAAATGACTGATGAATCTTGACTTGACCACAATAGAGTTGTGACTATGACACTAGCTTCCCAACTTAAGTGATTCTAGAACTTTATTTTATCTTTCTTTGTTTCTGAACTTAGCTTAGGTTTCAAACTTAACTTATTAGTTAAACTTCGCTTTAGCATTTCCCACTAGACCATTACTACTAGTTAGTGGTAGTTTGTGAGTACTTAAATTGTACTCATGGCTTTTGTCCCTGGCTATTCCTATGGCCAGACTACGAAGGATCCTACCAAGATGATAGACAGCAGGGCGACTATGATAACTAGGACTATCTTCCTTCGTCAGCATTGCTTGTGCCTCTAAAGCTGGACCCCACCGCTACACTTATTAATTATTCCGCTGCTTGTTGTATTAAGACTGGATCATGAGATCCTTTATTTGTGTAAGACCTTATATTGGTTTGTAATGGATGATGTACTGTGATATCCAATCTGTTATGTCTCGCAAAAATGGTAATCCTGGGATTGCGATGCATGACATAACAGGCATCTAGGATTAAAAATCCGGGTGTTGACAAGTTGGTATTAGAGCCATCCTGACCATAGGAGACCCTAGTTAGAATGGACGTCCGAACAAAAACTTAATTTCAAAACCAAAGTAAGTACTTATGAAAAACTATTTCCTCTCTTACCCTTGGGAATTCATTTCTTTCTAAAAAATTCATGCTCCTCAACTTCTTACATTACTACCTAAAATTTGACACACTTGATCACCTCACTAACTTCCTCATCCTCAATTCTTGTAGATGGAGTCTCAGTTCAATAAGTTTTACCAGTTGGGAAACGGAGGTCAGCTGATCTTCGAGAGGGATCTAGATTCACTGTCTGAGTTATTGGGACGCCCACATCCGGAGTTTCTTGGAGCTCAACTTCTAGGACCCCCAGGAGGAGATATACAGTGGCTAGTCACCGCTGATCTTCGAGGAAGCATAGAAGCACCAACGCCCATGAGAATCCAGTTCTCTGTAAGGGAAAACAACTAGCAAGATGGATTAGCTAGGGCAATGCATGAAGCTCTCGCACGTCTATGTGCCCTCAGTGTCAACCAACTCCAAGAAACCCGCTTTGCGCACTATGCAAGGCGTGACTTCATGGGAATGCCGATGGAGATGCCAAGTCACCCGGACTTGAAGCGTCAAGTGGAGAACCTTGACTTCCTGCTGTACGATCGCCAGAAGGAATTAGACAATGCTAGGGAGTTTTCCAACCACAACCGTGCCATTGCCGACCAGAAGGCCTGGACTTTCTCACTGCTAGTCAAGGACCGTCAGTCTCTTCACCTCCAGCACGAAAAGAAGGATCGCACCATCGCCCATCTTCGCAAGAAGGTGGCTGACCTCGAGAAGACCGTCAAGGAGAAAGAAGCTCAGCTTGCAGCAAAGGAGGAAGCAGAGGAGGGTGAAGACATCTAGGGAGACATGGATTTTTACCTCAGCAATGACGATGAATTTCTGCAGGAGGATGCCATGGACTTCTACACTGACGATGCGGACTTCGACTTCATCGATGATGAGCAGATGCACTAGATCACTGTCGTAGCATGAGATGTATCGGTCCAACTGTATCGTAGCTTGCAGAATGGTTCTTAAAACCATCTGTTTTCCTTGTTGTGGTGTGTGTGTGTGTGTTTGTATTGTATGCTTGTTTGAATGAATGAAATGGAGTTAGTTGCAAAACCTGAGTCAAACTCAAAGTTTAGCTTTGGAACCAAAACCTTGAACCTTAGAACTTTCCCTCTTACCCCTTTATCTACCTCAATCTTCGGATGACTCGTGGAAACCAAGGAGGGAGCAGCTCGTCGTAAGACTCAATGCTGCAGATCCTGCAAAATCTCATCGCATACAGAGAAGCAAGCAGGGCAGAGCGCCAAGCTAATCTAGCAACACTGCAACAGATCGCCTAGATGGCTCTCAACAACCAAGGGCATGGAAATCAGGATCATCAAGGATCCAAGCTGAAGAACTTCCAGAATACCAATCCCACAATCTTTAGCACTTCAGAGAACCCATTAGATGCTGATGACTAGTTGCACACGATGGAAAACAATTTGGAAGTAGTCAGAGTTGATGACAACGAGAAAGTTCTCTTTGCCACCCACTACTTGGCAGGAGACGCAAGACCCTGGTGGAACAGCATCCGCCTGATGAACCATGGTCAAGTGATGACATGGGAAGCCTTCAAGATCAAGTTTAGCCGCACCCATGTGCCGCAGGGCCTAGTCACTCGAATGAGGGATGAATTCAGAGAGTTGAAGTAGGGCAGAATGACTGTGGCGGAGTACCGTGATAGAATCCTGTCGCTTGTAAGGTATGCCCTTGATGAGATCAACACGGAGGCAAATAAGAAGGAGAGATTCCTGAACGTACTGCATGATGAGATGTAGACTGTACTCGTCAACATCCGCTTCGAGGATCTCGAAGAGCTAGTCGACTCTGCCATTCAGATGGAAGGGAAGATTAACCAGGCAAACGACAACCGCAAACGTCATATGATGCAGCAATCTGGAACCAACAGTCACCAGAAGTACCGTCCCAACCCCTCACCAGGATATGCACCCAGAAACAACCGACCCCTAATGTCTCGCCCAAGCTACCCCAACCGTAGCGGAGGCAATGTGAAGCCCGAAGGAAACAACAACAACTCCGGAAACACCAACAATTTCAACCGTGCCCCTCCCAAGAGCAACAACAACAACAACAATACTGCACCCAGAACTGGTAGAAATGTTGTGCCTGTCGCAGCAAAAGACAAGTCCTAGATAACTTGTTTCGAGTGTGGAGTGAAGGATCACTATTCTAATGAGTGTCCCAACAAGACTGCCGCCACTGCCAATGTGAATGCCCCAGCTCAACAGCAGAGTCGTGTTCAACCAGGGAGAAGGTTTGCCCCAGCGAACCCTCACAACCGCAACGGTCGTCTCTTCCACATGAACGCCGAGGAAGGCCAGGAAGCGCCAGACGTAGTGCTGGTATGTTTTCTGTCAACTCAGTTTTAGCAAGGGTATTGTTTGATTCAGGAGCATCGCATTCATTTGTCACCGAAGAATTTGCATGCACTAGTAAGATCCACCCAACCAACTTGAAGCATGTCATGATAGTTCAAATCCCCGGGTCAACTACAAAAGCTAGAAAAATTTGCAAAGTTGTGCCTATCAGAATACATGGGATAGATTTTTATGCCAACCTAATCGTACTCAGAACCAAAGGATTGGAAGTAGTACTAGGTATGGACTGGATGTCAAGGCATAAAGGACTGATAGACTGTGCTAAGAAAGCCATCACCATGACCAGTAGCTTTGGAGTCATAGTAGAGCATATATCTGAAACCTTACCCCGTCAATTCAAGTGCAACAAGAGTCTAGCCTTACCCACCATAGACCAAGTCCAAGTAGTCTGTGAATACCCCGACGTATTCCTAGATGAATTGCCAGGTATGCCCCCGGATAGGGATATTGAGTTCATTATTGAACTAATCCCCGGAACCGGACCCATAGCCAAGAGACCCTATAACATGAACCCCTCAGAGTTAGTAGAGTTGAAGAAGAAGTTGTATGCTATGTTAGCAACATGCTTGATTCAACCAAGCGCATCGCCATGGAGATCACCAGTGTTATTCGTCGACAAGAAAGATGGAGGCAACCGTTTGTGCACCGATTACAGAAAACTGAATTATGTCACCATCAAAAACTAGTACCCCTTGCCAAAGATAGAGGATCTATTTGATCAGTTGATTGGTTCCCAGGTATTCTCAAAGATTGATCTTAGGACTGGTTATCACCAACTTAAGATTTGTGCAACGGATATTCCGAAGACTGCCTTTACTACTCGCTATGGTTTATACGAGTATACAGTTATGTCCATTGGATTAACTAATGCCCCTGCTTATTTCATGAATCTCATGAATAAGATCTTTATGAATTTCTTAGATAAGTTTGTCGTTGTGTTTATCGATGATATCCTTCTCTACTCCAAGTCAGAAGAAGAGCATGAGCAACATCTGAGAATCATTCTAGAAAACCTGAGAGAGCATCGGTTATATGCCAAGTTCAGCAAGTGTAAGTTTTGACTGAAAGAAGTAGGATTCCTAGGACATACTGTGTCTGCTGAAGGAGTCTCTGTTGATCCCGCCAAGATCAAAGATGTCGAAGAATGGGAAGCCCCAACCACTCAAACCCAAGTCCGTGCTTTTCTCGGATTAGCGGGATATTACCGCAAGTTCTGATATGGGGTGGCCTGATCTTCTCAGTAAGTGGATGGCGATGATGATGGTGGATGATAGATAACTAGTGCGTAACTATGATCTCTCCCGCTCGATCCCTGATGCCAGCACAACAGATCTCGAACCTTGTAGGATATTCACAACACCACACTCTTGCGCATGCTGCCGTGACCATGAACGGTAGTATGCAATCTACTAATTCCTAATGGAACAACAGATCACACTCAATTATAGTTGGTAGATTCGAACACAGGGTAATTCCAGAGGTTCTACGAAACAAATAACTCCAAAATATTTTAACGTGGTCTAAACCCTAACTTGTGACAGCTACGGAGGTTTATATGAGGGCTGGGGCGTCCTCCCCTCTAAACGGGCCTAAAAACAGCCATAACTTGGCCCAAACTGACTCGGTTCGACTCAAACTAACACATACCGACCCATATATGGGTTTGGCATTATTGGCACGCAGTCCAAACGTCGTGGAACACCTCAAACATGTAATTCTTGGTGCGCCAACTCTCTCTCTCTTGCTCATACGTGATTTCCTCATTGCCTCCTAGTGCGCATGCCTCCCGCTCCTCCCTCGCGCACTTGTTGATATTGGAAATCAGCGCTTGTCCTTCTTGCTGCAACTCTCCTCCTCCTCGCGCAACGCTTGTGTTATCAATAAACCTGATCATACAAAGATGCATAGACTTAGGTAGTATAAAGTTCTCATTAAGTAAAACATCAGGTTCAATTAGGAATGAATTCACCTGATAGTCATTATTGATTTGACTCAATATTTCCTTCTAGTTCAGGCAGTCGGAATCATCATAATCCCTGTATATATCCTCATCATCCTCCCTCTCTTCATGAAAAGCCGTCCTCGGCTTTAGGTAACCAGAAAGTGGGAGAAACAAAAAGAACAACGTGTACGCAAAGTATATGTATATATAACATGTTGTATTATTGTTGTTCACAGGAAAAGTATGTCCAGTATACATCAAGCAACTTAAATTGCAGGTATAAGTGAAGTACAAAGAATCATGATCATGGTGAAAAACAACTAAATAGATAGTCATGTTCTTCAATATTAAATTCAGTTTTCTCAAAGAAGATCTATGATCACATTTGTGAACAAGATCAAACCAATTCAATATGTCTGAAAACCAAATGGAGTCATGCCATGCTTCAATTCCTCTACTCTGATTATTATGAACATGATCATGTTGTCTAGTATGTAAAATGCAACTCAATTTGCAAATATAAATGAAGTATAAAGCATTAGCACAACTAGGCAATGAATTTCGGGACAAACACAATGAATATGAAAACTTGGGTTCTATTCTAGCAAGATTACAACGATCCAACATAGGTAAAATTACTTGTGTTGGCTGCATTATATCAACTTGATCTGACTTTAGTTTCATATTATCACAAATTTTAGCAAATATCCCACAACACAAACTCGTCGACACACAACATGTATGGCTGAAAACAGCATGTTTCAGTTCAGTGATTCGATCACAAGTAATGCATATGTGATCCACAAGAAAATTTTCATGCATGCTATATTCACCAATCAGATTGAAAGTGAAACAAGGAGAATATGTGCTAGAATTCAGAAATGAAATTTCAGAAATCTTATCCATAGCACAACTCATACTCATAGGTTCATTTAGCATGATGGAATACACAATATCAGCAGGTGGTATTCGAGCAAGTATTTCCTTATGTGTTATCAGTACCACATGATCAAAATTTGAATTTGGTAAACTATCACATGGTGCTGAAACAGTAGTGCATGGCAAATCACAAGGAGGCTTCAGTAAAGGAATAGACTCACAATATGTCGCACATGTTGGCTGAAGCTCCAAATCAGTACCAATGTCATTAACAATCTTCTTAGCTGTAGTAGGTACTACGACATCCTCCTCAAGTGATAATACCAGATCGTGTGATGCAGGTTGTAAAATAGGCGGCTCCCTTTCTTCAAAAGCAACCTGCACATCACAAGATAGAACACTAGGAGTATACATGATTACGTTAGTAGACAACTCACATGTCTCATTAGTGTCCACTCTCAAAATTTCTAGAATAGGCCATTTGTAGTTGTTCAAAAACATAGAATGTAGAAATTGCTTGAAATCTTCCCAAAGGATTTTTTTACCCATGACACCATACACAATCCTTGCGTCCTTCCACCAATGAGCTACCTCTTCATCCACACGTCGGTGAGCAAGAATGTATTCTGTATGGCCATTAAACTTGCTATCGAAAGTACGACATCTCGCAAAACCAAATCCCATATCAATTTCCCAAATCTGATATTCTGCGGGTGTGGCGGAACTTTCCAATCGCCACTTGATTGTAGTTGGATCATATGCCATGCCAACCACAATAGCTAAATAGTAATGGTAAATATGATCTAAATTTTGCATCACATCAACACTAGTAGAAGTCATGATTAGTACATTAGTGCAAAAATACAAAATTGTTTTGGTGGCACACTCACAACTCACTCAAAAATTGACAAGAAAGCAGATCTTACCGTTCCAAAGTGAATAGTGATGCTTACCATTTCGAAATCAAGGACTGATGCACTGATGTGATGAAGTGAATACCAAAGGTATAGAGAACGATCGCAGGGCACACAGGTTATTTATGGTGGAGCTGTAGGTATGGTATTCTAACTACACCGCAAATGAGTCCTAGTGCTGATCGTATGACAAAGACCCACGGAAACACACACGGTGGAGATAAATGGGGCAATTGCAACTATGAAAATGAGCTCAATAAAGTGAGTTATGTCGGAGGAACACTCGTGTTGCAATGCACAAGGAGAGACACTAGCAATGTCTCAACGAAACGGGCACAAGATTGCTAAACTGAGCAGCCCGCAGAGCACAAAGCACGCTAGTCTCGTAGGATAGTTTAGACACAAAGAAAGGTTTACTAAGGCTCACAAGGATAGGTACGCTATGTGGACTCAGTAAAAAAAATAAAAAAAAAATAAAAAAAATTAACCTGAGAATTGGTCACTGCCACGGCAGAAAAACGGCCTAAAATCCTGCCACGGCAGGATGTCGGCAGACACAAAAATTTCTCGTATGAGGACATACCTGTCGGTGGTAAGGCGACGGTCCGATTTTTTTTCACGCTGGAGTACAGACCCGTCTGCGGTTAGGCGTGAGGCAGCGAGACGATTTTTTTTACTTCAACATGAAGCAAACTCAGTACAAGTCTAGATCCGACCGGTTTGCTTTTTTCTCCTTCTTTCAAACGGATCTACAACCTGAGACTAAAAGAAAACAGATCTACTAGATCTAGGACTCAAGAACACGACGAACAGTCTAGAAATAGTCTAGGGACTCCGACAACGGATCAAAAACAGATGAAAACTAGACAAAAACTATGACTCAGATTTAGAAGAAAGGCTACACAAAAGGATTACGATCAGCAACTAGAACTCAAGAACAATGTTATCTAGGCTATGGCAATGAACTATGAACCCTAATATTTTTGTGTGGCTTTTTCTATATAGGACAAAAACAACTAATCTATGGATGGATTTGTGGATGCTTACCGAGGCAACACTGGAAATCTGATACCAAGATGATATGGGGTGGCCCGATCTTCTCAGTAAGCGGATGGCGATGATGATGGTGGATGATAGATAACTAGTGCGTAGCTATGATCTCTCCCGCTCGATCCCTGATGCCAGCGCAACAGATCTCAAACCTTGTAGGATATTCACAACACCACACTCTTGCGCACACAGCCGTGACCACGAACGGTAATATGCAATCTACTAAGTCCCAATGGAACAACAGATCACACTCAATTATAGTTGGTAGATTCGAACACAGGGTAATTCCAGAGGTTCTATGAAAGAAACAACTCCAAAATATTTTAACGTGGTCTAAACCCTAACTTGTGACGGCTACGGAGGTTTATATGAGGGCTGGGGCGTCCTCCCCTCTAAACGGGCCTAAAAACAGCCATAACTTGGCCCAAACTGACTCGGTTCGACTCAAACTGACACATACCGACCCATATATGGGTTCGACGTTATTGGCACACAGTCCAAATGTCGTGGAACACCTCAAACATGTAATTCTTGGTGCGCCATCTCTCTCTCTCTTGCTCATACGTGATTTCCTCATTTCCTCCTAGTGCGCATGCCTCCCGCTCCTCCCTCGCGCACTTGTTGATATTCGAAATCAGCGCTTGTCCTTCTTGCTGCAACTCTCCTCCTCCTCGCGCAACGCTTGTGTTATCAATAAACCTGATCATACAAATATGCATAGACTTAGGTAGTATAAAGTTCTCATTAAGTAAAACATCAGGTTCAATTAGGAATGAATTCACCTGATAGTCATTATTGATTTGACTCAATATTTCCTTCTAGTTCAGGCAGTCAGAATCATCATAATCCCTATATATATCCTCATCATGTTCGTTGAAAGATTCTCGAGCATCGCTAGACCCATGACCCAATTGTTGAAGAAGGACAAGAAGTTTGAATGGACCGACAAGTGTGAAGCCAGTTTCCAGGAACTGAAGAAGAGATTGATTTCAGCCCCAATATTGATCATGCCAGATATCAAGAGGCCGTTTGATGTGTATTGTGATGCATCCAAGATTGGTCTCAGATGTGTATTGATGCAAGAAGGGAAAGTCATCGCTTATCTATCTCGACAACTGAAGTAGCATGAGCAGAACTATCTGACCCATGATCTTGAATTAGCAGCCGTAGTTTTGGCATTGAAGACATGGCGTCATTATCTGATGGGTAATCGCTGTGAGATTTACTCAGATCACAAAAGCTTGAAGTATATTTTCACTCAGAAGGAGCTAAATATGAGGCAAAGGAGATGGATAGAGTTAATCAAGGATTATGAACTTGACATTCACTATCACCCTGGCAAAGCCAATATGTAGCGGATGCTCTTAGCAGATTGCCTTGTATGCTAAACACTATGATCAAGGAGAAGCAGCCAAGTTTGTATGAGGAGTTGGAGCAGTTTAGAACTGAGCTAGTTAGCAAAGGATTCTTAGCTAGCATTGAACTTCAACCCACTTTGATTAGCCAAATCAAGGAAGCCTAGAAGGGAAATGAAAGTATCGACGGAATCAAACGTCGTATTGGTACAGGAAAGGTACCTGGATTCACTTAAGACGAAGGAGTTCTGTGGTACAAAGGACGTATCTGTGTGCCAGCAGATTCGGAGCAGAAGCAGGTTATCATGCAGGAAGCTCATTATACTCTTTATTCTATCCACCCCGGAGGAATGAAGATGTATCAAGATTTGAAAGAGCAATTTTGGTGGCACAAGATGAAGAGAGAAATCGGAAGCTACATCGCCAAGTGTGACATCTGTCAAAGAGTCAAAGCAGAGCATCAAAGACCCGCAGGACTGTTGCAACCACTACAGATTTTGGAATGGAAATGGGATTTCGTCGGAATGGACTTTGTCACCGGTTTGCCTACTTCTAGTAGGGGAAATGACTCAATCTAGGTCATCATTGATAGACTGTCCAAGGTAGCCCACTTTATACCTGTCAAGACAACCCACCAGAGTTTGAAGCTAGCAGAGTTGTATATTTCTAGAGTTGTCAGTCTGCATGGAACCCCCAAGACCATAGTATCAGATCGAGAAACCTAGTTTACCTCGAGATTTTGGCAGAAAGTCCAGGAAGGATTAGGAGCCAGGTTGAATTTCAGCACCGCTTATCACCCACAAACTGATGGACAGACTGAGAGAGTCAACTAAATCCTAGAGGATATGTTAAGAGCTTGTGTGTTAGAGTATGGATCAAAATGGGAAGACTACCTACCCTTCGCAAAATTCTCCTATAACAACAGTTATCAAGCTAGTTTGCAAATGGCACCATTTGAGTTCCTATACGGAAGAAAGTGTTGCACCCCTTTGAATTGGTCGCAAGTAGGAGAGAGTCAGATCTTTGGACCAGACATTCTCTGAGAAGCCAAAGAGAAGGTTCACAAAGTCCGTGAGCACCTCAAGACCGCCCAGTCCAGACAGAAGAGTTATGCTGACAAGAGAAGGAGATACCTAACTTTCAATGTCGGAGATTTTGTATATCTCAAGGTTTCGCCATTGAAGGGAACCCAACGCTTTAGTTTGAAAGGGAAGTTAGCCCCCAGATATATCGGGCCCTTCAAGATTCTGAACCGTCGAGGAGAAGTATCATATCAACTGGAACTACCTGAAGAGATGTCAGCCATCCACAATGTGTTCCATATCTCGTTACTTCGCAAATGCTTAGAAGTGCCGAAGACGACTGAAGTTTTCAAGAACATCGATCATCAAGCCGTTGAGATCAACAATGACGTGACATATAGTGAACTGCCCATACGTATCTTGGAGGAAGCCTACAGAACCACCAGAACCAAGAGTATCAAATTTCTCAAGATTCAATGGAGCAACCATACGGAAGAGGAAGCCACTTGGGAGCGAGAAGATTACATTAGGACAGAGTTCCCAAATCTCTTTAGTTCCTAGTTTTCTTTCGTAAATCTCGGGACGAGATTTTGTTTAAAGGGGGAAGGTTTGTAACATCCCAAAACTCTAATCCAAGGTTATTAAGATCCAAATCATCAAAATTAGGGTTAACAAAAACTTTTCCTTTTAAAAATATTAAAGCATTCATATGTGTGTGCATTTAAATAGGAGTTGTTTTGAATTGCCTTGATTAAGTGATCCATTGATTGTAAAATGATTCTTAGGTGAATTAAACATCATCTAGATCATTCCCAAACAAATCCCAAAGAAACAAATCAAAATGAATAAAAGAAGCAAATGGTCATTTGTGCCATTTTAATCAACATGCCTACTTTGGCTATTCCTAGAACTCAAAACCTAACAGAAACAAATGTGGATCTTTGCACCCCTTTCTTGTACATGTAGTGATGTACCAAGGCCCACTTTATGATCCTCCAAAAACTCTCAAACACTAATTTTAACTAGCATTTGAAAATTGAATCTAGTGTAGGTATCAAGATCACACTTATTCAAAAACCACTCAAATGACTTCCATTTTCAAAACCCAAGCACACCTAGAAGCTCAAGCATGTGATCAACGACTCCACCAAATTTCAGCCCAAAATTCAAATGTTTTTCTCTTGCGGCCATTGTGTCGAACACCTTGCAAACAGAATCAAACTGGCCTAACTTATACTGTTTTAGATCGATTTTTGTCAAACCATTTGGACCCTAGTAGATGCCCTTGTCTCCCCCAGACCCAACCCAGCCATCAAGAGGCTACCCCATAGCCGTTTGGAGCAGTGCCGCGCCACCTGAGAACCATGCTCGCCGGTCCAGCATGGACAGCTCGCAGGCGACCATCTCTCTCTCTCTCTCGCCATGTCTAGGAGCTAGACCAGACCACACCACCGCCCTCTGTCCCCTCCCCGAGCAGAGCCGAGCCGTGGACCACTCGCAAAGCGCCGCGCCCAGGACGTCTGCACCATGCCGAGCCACGCAATTAAGCCGTAGAGCACCGCCAGGAGGCAGACCACCGTCCCCTACCTCCAGCCATGACGCTAGCATGTTGTACAGCCCTCGCCGGAGTCGCCAGCCCATCCCGTTCGGTCGCTTCATCGCCCTATAAAAGGAGGCCACCCCAGCACAAACTACTCACACCATCTCACTCCTCTCTCTCCACTGATCCTTCCACCCCATCCCCGGAGCAAGGCGGGCCACCGTTCGCCAGAATTTAGCCGGAGCTTGCCGCAGTAGAGGAGGAGAGGCGCTGTCGATTTCGTCCACCTGAGGAGCCGCCGCGACCGCGCCTGAGTTCGCCGTCGACAGCACGTTCGATCGCCCCCATCGCCACGCTAGTTGGAGCCCTGGTATGCCCCCATTGCACCCCCACCGAGCCGCTAGGGTTAGCTCTCGCCGGTGACCTGTTCGCTGGGGACGACGATTGATATGGGGTGGCCCGATCTTCTCAGCAAGCTCTTGTCGATGATTTGGTGGATGATAGATAACTAGTGCGTAGCTATGATCTCTCCCGCTCGATCCCTGATGCCAGTGCAACAGATCTTGAACCTTGTAGGATATTCACAACACCACACTCTTGCGCACGCAGCCGTGACCACGAACGGTAGTATGCAATCTACTAATTCCCAATGGAACAACAGACCACACTCAATTATAGTTGATAGATTCGAACACAGGGTAATTCCAGAGGTTCTATGAAAGAAACAACTCCAAAATATTTTAACGTGGTCTAAACCCTAACTTGTGACGGCTACAGAGGTTTATATGAGGGCTGGGGCATCCTCCCCTAAACGGGCCTAAAAACAGCCATAACTTGGCCCAAACTGACTCGGTTCGACTCAAACTGACACATACCGACCCATATATGGGTTCAACGTTATTGGCACGCAGTCCAAACGTCGTGGAACACCTCAAACATGTAATTTCTTGGTGCGCCATCTCTCACTCTTGCTCATACGTGATTTCCTCATTGCCTCCTAGTGCGCATGCCTCCCGCTCCTCCCTCGCGCACTTGTTGATATTGGAAACCAGCGCTTGTCCTTCTTGCTGCAACTCTCCTCCTCCTCGTCTTGTGTTATCAATAAACTTGATCATACAAACATGCATAGACTTAGGTAGTATAAAGTTCTCATTAAGTAAAACATCAGGTTCAATTAGGAATGAATTCACCTGATAGTCATTATTGATTTGACTCAATATTTCCTTCTAGTTCAGGTAGTCCGAATCATCATAATCCATGTATATATCCTCATCATCCTCCCTTTCTTCATGAAAAGCCGTCCTCGGCTTTGGGTAAGCTGAAAGTGGGAGAAACAAAAAGAACAACGTGTATGCAAAGTATATGTATATATAACATGTTGTATTATTGTTGTTCACATGAAAAGTATGTCCAGTATACATCAAGCAACTTAAATTGCAGGTATAAGTGAAGTACAAAGAATCATGATCATGGTGAAAAACAACTAAATAGATAGTCATGTTCTTCAATATTAAATTCAGTTTTCTCAAAGAAGATCTATGATCAAATTTGTGAACAAGATCAAACCAATTCAATATGTCTAAAAACCAAATCGAACCATGACATGCTTCAACTGCGCTGCTCTGATTATTATGAACATGATCATGTTGTCCAGTATGTAAAATGCTACTCAATTTGCAAATATCAAGGAAGTCTAAAGTAGTAACAAAACTAGACAAAGACTTTTGGGACAAACATAGTGAATATGAAAACTTGGGTCCTATTCTAGCAAGATTAGAACAATCCAACATAGGTAAAATTACTTGTGTTGGTTGCAATATATCAACTAGACCAGAATGTATTTCCATAATATCTGGAACATGAGCTACTGTCCCATAGCAAACATTTTGTGATGTATGGCTGAAAACAACATGTTTCAGTTCAGCGATTCTATCACAAGTAATGCATATGTGATCCACAAGAAAAATTTCATGCATGCTATATTCACCAATCAGATTGAAAGTGAAAAAAGGAGAATATGTGCTAGAATTCAGAAATAAAATTTCAGAAATCTTATCCATAGCACAACTCATACTCATAGGTTCATTTAGCATGATGGAATACACAACATCAGCAGGTGGTATTCGAGCAAGTATTTCCTTATGTGTTATCAGTACCACATGATCAAAATTTGAATTTGGTAAACTATCACATGGTGCTGAAACAGTAGTGCAAGGCAAATCACAAGGAGGCTTCAGTAAAGGAATAGACTCACAATATGTCGCACATGTTGGCTGAAGCTCCAAAACAGTACCAATGTCATCAATAATCTCCTCAGTTGTAGTAGGTACTAAAACATCCGCCGCAAGTGACAATGCATAGTCCGACGATGTAGGTTGTAAAATAGATTTCTCCCTTTCTTCAAAAGCAACCTGCATAGCACAAGAAACAATACCAGGAGTAGAGATGATTACATTAGTAGAAATATCCTCACATGTATTAGCATCTACTGCACTGATGTTTTCTTTTTCTCTCATACTCTTAGAATGGATGCTCTCAACCTCACGTTTAGTGGAATCACACAGCTCACTTTTGATAACACTCTCACTCAGCTTGGCTATGTGGCTCTCATTCTCACATGGGTTGTAATGCACACCGTGTTCAAGATGACAAATAATAGAATTGTCACCATTCATCATGACCTTGTACTTAGCAGACAAACTGAACTCTTTTGTCCTCTCCTTGCGAAGAAGATGATACTCATGAAATTTGTCGGCTGAAATCCTGAGCATAACACGCCTCTTCATGTTCCATTTGAAAGAAATCCTTCCAACAACAGGACATATTTGAGCGTCAAACCTTCTGCTCCAAGGTTCTCCCAATAGTATGTGACAAGAATGAAGTGGTATAGGAGATACATGAAAGCGCACAATCTCAGTATGCTCTTTAAAAGTCATAGGAACATCAGCGGTGTGTGAAATCAGCAATGTGCCATATGATGAATGCAAGAGATATGGCACCGCACGGGCACATGTGGGTAGCTGCAACTTTTGTACAACTTCAACGCTGATCAAATTAATAGTAGAGTTACTATCAATGGTAATGGAAGCACATCGCTCACCAATCATCACACTATGGTGGAAAAGACCATCACCATCAAAAATACCGCGTTCTTCCTTCCAAAAAGTTCCACTACAACGCCAATTGTCGATGAATTTGTAACTATACGTCTCCACATTATTTGTAACATCACCTGCTTCCATTTTCTGCATCACATCAACACTACTAGAAGACATGATTAGTATATTAGTGCACAAATCAAAATCAGTATGGTGGAAACTCTCACAACTCACTCACAACTAATAAGAAAGGAGATCTTACCGTTCCAAAGTGAATAGAGATGCTCTACCAAACGAAATCAAAAACTGATGCACTGATGTGATGAAGTGAATATCAAAGGTATAGAGAACGATCACAGGGCACACAGGTTATTTATGGTGGAGCTATAGGTATGGTATCCTATCTACACCGTAAACAAGTCCTAGTGCTGATCGTATGACATAGACCCACAGAAACACACACGGTGGAGATAAATGGGGCAATTGCAACTATGAAAATGAGCTCAAGAAGTAAGGTATGTCGGAGGAATGCTCGTGTTGCAATGCACAAGGAGAGACGCGAGCAATGTCTCAACAAAACAGGCACAAGATTGCTAACTGAGCAGCCCGCAGAGCACTAAGCACGCTAGTCTCGTAGGATAGTTTTAGACACAAAGAAAGGCTCACAAGGATAGGTACGCTATGTGGACTCAGTAAAGAAATAAACAAAAAAGAAAAAAAATTGACCTGAGAATTGGTCTCTGCCACGGCAGAAAAACGGCCTAAAATCCTGCCGCGGCAGGAGGTCGGCAGACACAAAAAATTCTCGTATGAGGGCAGACCTGTCTGTGGTAAGGCGACCGTCCAATTTTTTTTTTTGGTCACGCCGGAGCACAGACCTGTCTGCGGTCAGGCGTGAGGCAGCGGGCCGAATTTTTTTTTTTGTTATTCCGACTCGCCAAGTAGTACACAACTAGGACTCTTTACTTGGATCAGATCTGACTTGATGGTAGCGGAAAAAGATGGTGGAAAACAACTAGAACAACTAAAAAACAAATCTACGAAGAACAGATCTAGATCTAATCTAATAGAGGAACGCGACCAGCAACTATTACTCGAATACGATGTAATCTAGGCTATGGCAATTCTTTTTGTGGGGCTTTTTCTGTATAGGATGAAAAAAACTCTCTAATCTATGGATGAATTGTGGATTGCTTACCGAGGCAACGAGGAAATCTGATACCAAGATGATATGGGGTGGCCTGATCTTCTCAGGAAGCGGATGGCGATGATGATGGTGGATGATAGATAACTAGTGCGTAGCTATGATCTCTCCCGCTCGATCCCTGATGCCAGCGCAACAGATCTCGAACCTTGTAGGATATTCACAACACCACACTCTTGCGCACGCAGCCGAGACCACGAAGATAGTGTACAATCTACTAATTCCCAATGGAACAACAGATCACACTCAATTATAGTTGGCAGATTCGAACACAGGGTAATTCCAGAGGTTCTATGAAAGAAACAACTCCAAAATATTTTAACGTGGTCTAAAACCTAACTTGTGACGGCTACGGAGGTTTATATGAGGGTTGGGGCGTCCTCCCCTCTAAACGGGCCTAAAAACAGCCATAACTTGGCCCAAACTGACTCGGTTCGACTCAAACTGACACATACCGACCCATATATGGGTTCGGCGTTATTGGCACGCAGTCCAAATGTCGTGGAACACCTCAAACATGTAATTCTTGGTGCGCCATCTCTCTCTCTTGCTCATACGTGATTTCCTCATTGCCTCCTAGTGCGCATGCCTCCCGCTCCTCCCTCGCGCACTTGTTGATATTGGAAATCAGCGCTTGTCCTTCTTGCTGCAACTCTCCTCCTCCTCGCGCAAAGCTTGTGTTATCAATAAACCTGATCATATAAAGATGCATAGACTTAGGTAGTATAAAGTTCTCATTAAGTAAAACATCAGGTTCAATTAGGAATGAATTCACCTGATAGTCATTATTGATTTGACTCAATATTTTCTTCCAGTTCAGGCAGTCAGAATCATCATAATCCATGTATATATCCTCATCACAACCATTGTATGTAGTATGGCTTGGGATGAGGTAAGTATGTCAAATTCAGTTTGGCACATAGTTCTTTACTTGCAAGATTTCTGCAGCTACCTCCATCAATAATTACCTTGCAAGCTTTGTTTGGTCCAACTAGAGCTTTTGTTTGTAACAAGTTGCAACGATGGGATTCCTCAACCGGTTGCACACTAAGTACACGTGAAGATACGACAATAGTGGGTGCACACTCAGCATATGCATCAGCACCATCCTCACCGTCATCAATATCATCATCAGAAGCTTCATCTCCACTTTCTACCTCACCTTGTTCATTAACAAACATAACTTTGTTGTTTGGACAATCCTTCTTGTAGTAACCTCTACCTCCACAAGTATGGCACACCACGTCACGAGTACGTGCCGTAGACATGTTGGAACCCAAGCTAGCAGCGGGAGCAGCGGGTTTTCGAGCATTATAACCAAACAAAGGTGTACTTGCTAGTTTGGCCGATGGTGTAAATGGAACAGCAGCTGGTGGCGTGGCTGTAGGAGGAGTAGATCTGGCCGAAAATCTGCTGGAGGATGGAAAACAAGCATGTGACTTTGCCTCTTCTGCCAACTGGGATTCGGCCTCTCTAGCATGGCGCAATAGCTCATTCATGGTCTCATACTTGTGATGACGCACTATGCTCTTGATTGGCAACTTCAGATTGTTTAGGAATTGCTGCATGGTCATCTCAATGGACTCATGAACTCTAGCACCTTGCATAAGCAGCTCCATCTCCATGTAGTACTCATCTACTATCATTGTGCCTTGCTTCAATTGCGTCAATTTATCAAAAACTGATCACAAGTAGTTGGTTGGTACGAAACGAGCCTTCATGATTTGCTTCATCTCGCGCCAATCCATCACAGGAAGTTCATTGTCCTCCCTCCTATGTTGCACAAGAGCATCCCACCAACGCAAAGCATAACCATCAAATTCAGATGCTGCATGCTTGACCTTCTTATCTTCTGGATAGTCAAATAAGCGCCAGAGTTTCTCAATCTTCAACTCCCATGTGAGGTAATCTTCAGGATCAATGGAACCATCAAACTTAGGAATTGAGAATTTTGGCTTGCCCAAACCATCATCAGCATCTTGGTTGGGCACACGTTGAGCACGCCCAAGAGGGGCAAACCCACGGCCATGAGCAGGTGCATGGACAGGGGGAATAGCACGTCCCCTGCCAACATGTGGAGCAGCATCCACAACGCTACCCTCATCGAAATCATCAAAGGCATCATCATGTTGAGGATCTTCCCTTCTATGTAAGGCGGTTGTCAAACCCTCAATGGAACGCTGCAAAGTGGTGACATTGACATTGAGCGTAGCCACTTGCGTTTGAATAGTATCAACCATTCCAACATGCTGATCCAATCTCATATTCATATCCTGGAGATTCTTGTCAATGGCATATGTCATGTTAGTAAACACACGTGTCAAGTGGAACTTCAAAGCCTCATATTCACGCCAATTAACAAGCTCCTCATCCTTCTATTTCTGCATCACAACATCATCATCACTAGAAGACATGATTAGTAGGTTAGTGCAAAAATCAAAATCTGTATGGTGGAAACTCTCACAGCTCACTCACAACTAATAAGAAAGGAGATCTTACCGTTCCAAAGTGAATAGAGATGCTCTACCAAACGAAATCAAAGACTGATGCAGTGATGTGATGAAGTGAATATCAAAGGTATAGAGAACGATCACAGGGCACACAGGTTATTTATGGTGGAGCTATAGGTATGGTATCCTATCTACACCGCAAACAAGTCCTAGTGCTGATCGTACACAGGGACAGGGCGTTCCCAAGAGGGCCGGATTATCCGAGGGCCAGATTTTCCGGGGGGGAAATCTGGTCAAATATCCGCCCTGGGACAGAACATCGCGCCGAAGTCCTTTGTAGAATCTCCAAAGCAGGGCCGGATTATCCGGGGTCTTTTTAGACGTGGAAGTACTCATTGGAAAGATCTTGTAATTATCTATCCAACAAGTGCTTATTTGCTTGATTTGGAGTACATATGAGGAATCCACGTCCGTTTGAATTTTAGGACTTCTGCCTGTCCGAATTGAACGTTCCTTCTCTTCGATGATCTCCCTTGCTTGTATTGCGTCTTCCTCCCGCTCCTCCCTCACGCATCCTTGGGCGATCATCATGTTGGGCTTCTCTTGTAGCCCTTTTCCTCCTCGCTCCATGCTTGTTTCTCCAACGAACCTGATCATACATAAATGCATAGACTTAGGCAGTATAAAGTTCTCATCAATCAAAGTACCAGATTCGTTTAGGAGTAAATTCACCTGTTGTTCAAGTAGCTTAGCACGAGATCTTGTAATAGGTCCAATTCTAATCTCATTGGACTGATCCTTTCTTGCAACAGTTGTAGCATCTTCAGTAGTCATTGGGGTAGGAGTAATTGTAGGGATGTCCTCATCATCTCCCCCCCTTCAAAAGGCGTTGACTTTGACGCTCCAAGGTCTTCTCCAGCATATGGTGACGAATCAGCAACGTCAAAACTGTTGCTAACTCCACCAAACTCCTCAATAGGTATATCAACCGAGTAGGCGTTATCATTAATCTTGGCTAACACCTTGTAAGGACCAGCACCACGTGGCTTCAATTTTGACTTTCGAAGTAGTGGGAACCTATCCTTGTGTAGATGCACCCAAACCATATCTCCAGGCTCGAACAACACTTCTTTCCTTGCTTGATTCCTTGCAACAGCAATGTTCTTGCCTTTCTTCTCAATACCCTCTCGAGTCTTCTCATGTATTTTCTTCACATAATCAGCACCTTTTGATGCCTCCATATCAACTCTCTCATGTAATGGCAGAGGCAACATATCAAGTGGCGTCAATGGCTTGGAACCATACACCACCTCAAAAGGATAAAGCTAAGTAGTTGAATGCACCGCCCTGTTGTAAGCAAACTCAAAAACTTTCAGAATACCAAGATCAGCATGGATCCAAGCTCAAAAACTTTCAGAATACTAATCCACCCATCTTTAGTAAGTTTGAGGACCCCTTAGATGTTGATGACTAGCTACAAACCATGGAGAACAATCTAGAGGTCATAGGAGTTGAAACCAATGAGAAGGTACTGTTTGCCACCCACTATCTGGTAGGAGATGCAAGAACCTGGTGGAATAGCACCCGTACCATGAATGACGGTCAAATGATGACTTGGGAAGAATTCAAGATCAAGTTCAGCCACGCCCATGTGCCACAAGGTTTAGACACCAGAATGAGAGATGAGTTCAGGGAACTGAAGCAAGGAAGGATGACAGTAGTTGAGTACCGTGACAAATTTCTGTCGATAGCTAGATATGCCCCTGATGAGATCAACACTAAAGCCAAGAAGAAGGAAAGGTTCCTGAATGGATTGTATGATGAGTTGCAGACTGTGTTAGTCAACATCCGTCTTGAAGATCTAGAAGAGCTTGTCGACTCTGCCATTCAGATGGCAGGAAAGATCAACCAAGCCAATGACAACCGCAAGCGTCGCATGATGCACCAAAATGGATCCAACCATACCCAGAAGTATTGCCCTAACCCGTCTGTAGGATATGCCCCAAGGAACAACAGACCCCCAATGTCCCGTCCAAGCTACCCCAACCGTAGCGGAGGAAACCACAACAACAACCCCGACAACTCCAACAACTTCAACCGTGCACCTCCCAAGTCCAACAACAACAACAACAACAACAACAACAATACCGCCCCAAGGACTGGAAGCAATGATGTGCCTGTTGCAGCCAAAGACAAGTCCTAGATTACTTGCTTTGAATGTGGAGTCAAGGGTCACTACTCTAATGAGTGCCCCAAGAAGCTTGCAGCAGCCACCAATGTGAATGCCCCTGCTCAGCAGCAGCGCCGTGTTCATCCTGGAAGAAGATTTTCCCTAGGGAATTCGCTCAACCGCAACGGCCGTCTGTTCCACATGAATGCTGAAGAAGCCTAGGAACCGCCATATGTCATGCTGGGTGTGTTTTTCTGTTAACTCAGTTTTAGCAAGAGTGTTGTTTGATTCTGGAGCATCGCACTCGTTTGTTACAGAAGAATTTGCATGCACTAGTAAGATCCAACCAACCAAATTGAAGCATGTTATGATAGTTCAAATATCCGGTTCAATCACCAAAGCTAGAAAAATTTGCAAGGTTGTGCCTATTAGAATCCATGGGATAGATTTTTATGCCAATCTAATAGTACTTGGAACCAAAGGTTTGGAAGTAGTACTAGGAATGGATTTGATGTCGAAAAAAAAGGATTGATCGACTATGCCAAGAAAGCCATAACCATGACCAGTGGCTCTGGAGTATCAATAGAGCATGTATCTGAAACCTTGCCCCATCAATTCAAATGCAACAAGAGTCTAGCCCAACCAACCCTTGGCCAAGTCAGAGTAGTCTGTGAATACCCCAATGTATTCCCAGATTAATTGCCCGGTATGCCCCTAGATCGGGATATCGAGTTCATCATTGAATTGATTCCTGGAACTGGACCCATAGCTCAGAGACCTTATAGTATGAACCCATCGAAATTAGTGGAGCTGAAGAAACAACTTGATGCCATTCTAGAGAAAGGTTTGATTCAACCAAGCGCATCGCCATGGAGATCGCCTGTTTTATTTGTGGATAAGAAAGATGGAGGTAACCGTTTGTGCACAGATTACCGGAAGTTGAATGATGTCACCATCAATAACAAGTACCCACTACCAAAGATTGAGGATCTATTTGACTAGTTGACTGGTGCCAAAGTGTTTTCTAAGATTGATCTTAGAACTGGTTATCATCAACTCAAGATTCGTGCAACGGATATTCCAAAGACCGCATTTACCACTAGATATGGATTGTATGAGTACACGGTCATGTCTTTTGGATTAACCAATGCCCCCGCTTATTTCATAAATCTCATGAATAAGATTATTATGAACTTTTTGGATAAGTTTGTCATTGTGTTTATCGACGATATTCTAATCTATTCTAAGTCAAAAGAAGACCATGAGCTACACCTGAGAACCATCCTTGAAACCCTTAGAAAACATCAGTTGTATGCCAAGTTTAGCAAATATGAGTTCTCGTTGAAGGAAGTAGGATTCCTAGGACATATTGTGTTGGCAGGAGGAGTCGCTGTCAAATCCGCCAAGATCAAAGACGTTGAAGAATGGAAAGCCCCAACCACTCAAACCCAAGTCCATGCATTTCTCGGATTAGCGGGATATTACCGCAAGTTTGTAGAAGGATTTTCGAGCATCGCAAGACCGATGACCCAATTTTTGAAGAAAGATAAGAAGTTTGAATGGACCGACAAATGTGAAGCAAGTTTTGAAGAACTCAAGAAGAGATTGATTTCAGCCCTAATCTTGATTATGCCAGATATCAAGCAGCATTTTGATGTATATTGTGATGCATCCAAGATTGGTCTCGGATGTGTGTTGATGCAAGAAGGCAAAGTCATAGCATATTTGTCCCGACAACTGAAGCAACATGAGCAAAACTACCTGACCCATGACCTTTAGCTAGAAGTCGTAGTTTTAGCATTGAAGACATGGCGTCATCATTACCTTATGGGTAACCGCTGTGAGATTTATTCGGATCACAAGAGTTTGAAGTATATTTTCACTCAGAAGGAGCTGAATATGAGGCAAAGGAGATGGATAGAGTTAATCAAGGATTATGACCTTGACATTCACTATCACCTCGGCAAAGCCAATATGGTAGCGGATGCTCTTAGCAGATTACCGTGTAGATTAAACACCATGATCAAAGAAGCCCAGCCAAGTTTGCATGAAGAGTTGGAGAAGTTTTGAATAGAGCTAGTTAGCAAAGGATTTTTAGCTAGCATTGAACTTCAATCCACTTTGATCAGTCAGATCAAGGAAGCCCAGAAAGGAAATGCAAGTATCGACGGAATCAAGCACCGTATCGGTACAAGGAAGGTACCCAGATTCACCGAAGATGAGGAAGGAGTTTTGTGGTACAAAGGACGTATCTGTGTGCCAGCAGATTCCGAGCTGAAGCAAGTTATCATGCAGGAAGCTCGTGATACTCTTTATTCTATCCACCCCGGAGGAACAAAGATGTATCGGGATTTGAAGGAGCAATTTTGGTGGCACAAGATGAAGAGAGAAATCGGAAGCTACATCGCCAAGTGTGATATCTGTCAGAGAGTCAAAGCGGAACATCAGAGACCCGCAGCACTTTTGCAAACATTGCATATTCTAGAATGGAAATGAGATTCCATCAGACTGGACTTTATCACCGGTTTTGCCTACTTGTAGTAGGGGAAATGACTCTATTTGGGTCATAGTTGATAGACTGTCCAAGGTAGCCCATTTTATACCTGTCAATACAACCTACTACATTTCGAAGCTAGCAGAGTTGTACATTGCTAGAATCGTAAGTTTGCATGGAACCCCTAAGACCATAGTGTCGGATCGAGGAACCCAATTTTCCTCAAGATTTTGGCCGAAAGTCCAAGAAGGATTAGGAACCAAGTGGAATTTCAGCATAGCTTATCACCCGCAGACCGATGGACAAACTGAAAGAGTCAACCAAATCTTAGAAGATATGTTGAGAGCTTGTGTGCTAGAGTATGGATCAAAATGGGAAGAGTGTATGCCTTTCGCAGAATTCTCATACAACAACAGTTATCAAGCCAGTTTGCAAATGGCCCCATTTGAGTTCTTATATGGAAGAAAGTGTCATACCCCCTTGAATTGGTCACAAGTAGGAGAGAGTTAGATTTTCGGACCCAATATCCTACGAGAAGACGAAGAGAAGGTTCACAAAGTCCGTGAGCACCTCAAGACCGCCCAATCCAGACAGAAGAGTTATGCTGACAAGAGACGTCGAGACCTGACTTTCAATGTCAGAGATTTTTTGCATCTCAAAGTGTCACCCTTGAAAGGAACGCAATGTTTTAGTTTAAAAGGGAAGTTGGCCCCTAGATATATTGGACCCTTCAAGATTCTGAATCGCCGAGGAGAAGTATCTTATCAACTGGAACTGCCAGTGGAGATGTCAGCCATCCATGATGTGTTCCATATCTCGTTACTTCGCAAATGCTTAGAAGTTCTGGAGAAGACCGAAGTTTTCAAGAATATAGATCACCGGGCTATATATGTCAACAAGGACCTGACGTATCGTGAAGTGCCCATTCATATCTTGGAAGAAGCCTTCATAACCACCATGACCCGAAGTATCAAGTTTCTCAAGATCTAGTGGAGCAACCATACTAAAGAAGCAGCTACTTGGGAGCGAGAAGATTATATTAGGACTGAGTTTCCAGATCGCTTTAGTAACTAGTTTTTCTTAAATCTCGGGATGAGATTTTTCTTAAGGAGGGAAGGTTTGTAACACCCCAAAACTTCTAATCAAGATTATCAAGTTCAAATCACCCAAAGTTAGGGTTAACAAAGACTTTTGTTAATAATTTAAATATGAATGCATGTTAGTTTTGCATTAATGTGTGCTTGTTTAAAAATGTCATGCTTGATTGCTACAAAGGATGTGAAATGGTTTAAAGGTGAATGCTACATCATCTAGACCATTTACAAACAAAATCCAAAGAAAAAGAAATCAAAAATGAATAAAATAACCCAATGGTCATTTTGACAAAAGTAAACCACTAGGCCACTTTGTGTGTTCCTAGAAAAAGATTTCTAACGGAAACATTTATACTTCTTTTCACCCCTTGCTAGAGCAAGTAAAAGTTTATCAAAGCCCACTTTACAAACTTACAAAAACATATTGCAAATCAATTTAATGGACAGTTGAAAATGGAATCTAGTTCATATGTTAAGATCCCACTTTTTCAAAAACCTATCAAACCAATTCCCCTTGACCTCTCCAAGCAAACATAGACTCTCAAGCTTAAATTAAGATCACTCAAAAAATTTGAATCGAAATTTCCAAAGCAAGTTTCATGCGGCCATTTCGACAAACACCTTGCTTACACTGTTTTAACCTCTGCCTAACTTCACTATTTCCACAGTAATTAGTTGACCAGTTGGTCCCCTCTTAAACCTCCTGTCTCCCTTGAGTCTAACCAAGCCCTAGACCAAGTCCCCCCTTTGCCGTTTGCACAGTGGAGCGCCGCCCAATTGTGGTCATCGCTAGCCGACCACGACCAGCTCACAGCAGACACCGCCGCAGCCACCTATGATGTCCAGGAAGTACGCCTCGGTCCACCACCACCCCTTGTCCCAGCCTCGACCCTAGGCGAACCCTAGACCACCCTAGCTACGCCGTGCAACGTGCCTCTATGCCATGTCCAGAGCGTGCCAGCTCGCCGCGCCTGACCAGCTCGCCCAGACCGCGCCTCACCCCCGCCTCCCGTGCACTAGCTCGCCATGATCACATCACGCTCCCAAACACCCCTGTTCGCCGCGACACGACCCGCAGCTGCCGCATGCCGAAGCAAACACCTCTGTGTCCGCACGGAGCACCACATGCTCCTGACCGAACCACACCGCCCCATGCCTCTCCATTATGTCCGTGAGAACCGCTAGGGAACCACGCACCGTCCACCTACTCCGCCATGCAAATAGCCGCCTGTAGCGACGCCACCGTCGAGCTCACGTCGCACCGTTCGGTCCTATCGCCGTAGTATAAAAGGAGGCCACCCCTGCCTCCATTCTCCACACCAATCCACTCCCCACTCCTCACAAACACTCCCCCACTTCTTCCCGGAGCAAGGCGAGCTCTCTCTCGCCGGAATTGCACTGGAGCCCGCCGTTGCTGGAGGAGAAAGGCGCCGTCGATTTCAACCACCCCAAGCCATGCCGTGACCGCGCCTAGCCTCGCCGTCGTCTACCACGTCAATAGCCCCTGTCGCCAACCCTAGCTGGAGCCCAAGTGAACCCCGCCAGACCCCCACCGCTGTGTTAGGGTTAAAACCTCGCCAGAGCTGTTCGTCATCGACGATGACTCCCATCCGTTGTTTTATCTTCTAATTGCATGACCTAGATTGCACGATATTGTTTCACGTAGTTAGTCTTGCTGACTGGTGGCCCCCATCTGTCAGCAGCCCGCTGCGCCGTATAGTGTAGCTGGGTCGGCCCGTTTAATTTCTCGCACTGGCCTGGGAATTCAAATAATTGTTTTTCCATTTTAGTTTAAACTAGTTTCTGTCCACATATTCAAAAATCAATTCAGAGAGTTTCACTGAACCAAATTGCATGATTCAAATTTGGTTAGAAAGATATTTAAAATATCTATCAAAGCTCGTTGGATTTAAATCATTTGGAGTTAGAGATAATCTATAGCAAACATAACAATACAGAGACTTTTGCAAATTTAAACAGTTTTCAAAAATCAACCATAAATGCTTTTGAGTTGATTCCAACTCTCAAAAATCACATTTGATCATATCTATCTGAATATGTAAAAATATTTAGGTTTGTATGTACTGACTTTGGACTAGTACCAAAATAATGCTATTGGGGCATTTCTAGTCACTTTAAATCTTTTAAATGAAATTCTTAAATGTAATAAAATATGATCAACACATTAAATCACATTCCCATGTATTAGAATATGTGGTGATGACATGTGTCAACATGATCCCATATTTTAATTTGAGAATATTAGATCTTAATTAATTTCAATGAGTAGAAATTACTTTTCTAAAATAAAATGAATAAAACTAGTTCTTTAATGCATGTGATGTTTGTGATGATGCTAGATCATCAAGTGTGAGCCTTAGTGTGCTAAATAGACTTAGCTAAGTATTGTTTGATGATTTTGTACCCCGTATTCCTTTTTAGACGATAGTACCGACCAAGGATACGAGGTGGAGGAGTACTACCAAGCAGAAGACGAAGACAACTTCAATCACTGCACCAATCAAGGTAAGCTATTAGGGGCAAGCTAACACTTGCAAGCTTGATAACCTAAGCAAGATGCTTTAGGCATGCTTGGTTATACCATTTTGATTTATACCCATCCCAAGTTTTAATTGCAAGCTTTACTCTTTTCCTTTACCAAAGTTCTTTACTCTTAGTTAGTGCTTTATGAGTTTTGGAAAAATAGTATATATAGTATAAAGAGTATAAAACTAGGCCTATACTAGATGTCATTCTATGGCATGAGATTGAAGATTAGCACCCTTCATTAGTGAACACTCTTAACCTTAGTTGCTAGTGCTAAGCGTAAAAGTTGATCACTTTAGATGGGAATACTTGGTGAAAATGATTATGAAAACCTTGGAATGATGCCTCATTCTATTGAAATGTTTTGACATGTGTTGAGAAACACCAAAGGATTTGGTGATGAAAATGTTGAGGCATGAGCCTTAGCCTTTACCAAAACTGATGGTTGGGTTCGGATGTGATACCATTCTAATTTTACTGTACAACCACAATACCTGAATTGGGTAGGGCTTAGTGGTACGTTGCTAATGTATCTATAATTTTTGATGTTCCATGCTTGGTTTTTATCTACTTTCTTATTTTTTGTTCCAACTTTAGAGTATTTTTATACACTTTCTTGGACTAACCTATTAACAAGATGCCACAGTGTCAGCTGCCTGTTTTCTGCTGTTTTTGGTTCCAGGAAAGTCAGAAAATGAATATTCTCGGAATTGGATAGGACAAAAGCCGAAGTCAATATTTTACCGAGGGGGACACGGAGCCAGAATACAAGAGGAGAGGGGCCAGAGGGCTGCCACACCGCTTCGCCGTGCGGCCAGGCCTGGCTCGCGCCAGGGGGTGGTGTGGCCGCCAAGGGCACCCCCTCGGCCTCCCCTTCCGACTATAAGATGCCTTCTATACAGAAACCCTAAGCACCCAATCAAAATTCCACGAAAGAGTCTGTAGCCACCATCATCTCCATCCCTACATCGGGAGGGATCTGAAGCTCTTCCCGGCACCCTGCCAGAGAGGGGAATTCACCCTGGAGGCCTTCTTCATCACCATGCAAGCCTCGGGTGTGATGCGTGAGTAGTTCATCCTTGGACTACGGGTCCATGTAGTAGCTAGATGGTTGGTTCTTCTCCTTTGTGCTATCATGTTTAGATCTTGTGAGCTCCGTTCATGATCAAGATCATCTATTTGTAAATCCTACATGTTGTGTTTGCGGGGATCCGAAGGATATTGAGATGCTATTTCAGATTGATTATTGATTCTATCATGTCTTTGTTTTTTGTGATCTTGCATGCTTTCTGTTGTTAGTAACTATCTTGGCCGAGTAGATGCTAGCAACTCCAAGAGGGAGTATTTATGCTCGATAGTGGGTTCAGGCCTCTAGTAATCTGGGGAAGTGACAGAAATCTCTAAGGTACTAGATGTGTTGTTGCTATGTAACATCCCAAAACTTTAATCAAGGTTATTAAATCCTAATCACCCAATTTAGGGGTAACAAAAAACTCTTTATTATTAAAATGATTAATGAATGCATGTGTGTTGCATTAGTGTATAATTGTTTGGAAATGCCATGCTGGATTGTTCTAAATGTTGTGAAATGGTTCAAGGGTGAATGCAACATCATATAGACCATTTACAAACAAAATCGAAAGAAAAAGAAATCAAATAAGATTAAATAATGCAAATGGTCATTTTGACCATTTTAATCCCCTAGGCCACTTTAGGTGTTCCTAGAAGTCAATTTCAAATAGAAACATTCCCAACTCTTTTCACCCCTTGCTAGACCAAGTAAAGATGTACCAAGGCCCACTTTACAAACTTACAAAAATATTTAGCAAAGCAATTTAAATGACAATTGAAAATTGAATCCAATGCATATGGGAAGATCACACTTTCTCAAAAACCAACCAAACCACTTCACCTTGACAATTCCCAGCAAACAGAGACTACCAAGCATAAGATCATATCACACACCAAAAATCTTTCCAAAATTAAAATTTAAACTTCTTTCGGCCATTTCATCAAACACCTAGTGAGCACAGTAATAACTGCCAAACTATTATTGTTCTTGATCAATGCTTTGTCCACCATTTTTCCCCTTTACACTCCCCTTGTCCCCTCTAGTCACAACCAGCACCAATGCACCACTCTAGTTGCTATTTGCACTAGTTCCGAGCCACCCCGAGCCCTCCATGCCGGTCGACCATGGGCAAGCCCTAGCATACCGCCCCGATCTCGCCCACGACGCCTAGTGCGGAGACCCAGCATACCACTTCATGATGTAGTACACTATAGTCGTTGACATAACACCAATGAAGCACCGTTCACTAGTATTATATACCTCAGAGTGGTACAACAGAAACACAACAGGTCCAAGACATGATTATAGATTACAACTCGACTCTTTACAAAAGATCCAGAGAACACTCTAGGTGAAAGAGAGAGAAAGAACTTCTTACAAAGAAGAACCAGAAATAATAACTCAGAACTATCTCGTAACTAAGACTAGTATCTAAACTATTTGGCTTGCCATTGCTGCTATTGCAATGCTCTACAGAAATAGGTTTTATGGCTAGAGAATATACTCCTATCTAAATCGACACTTTATCTTCACTTCAACTGATGTGTATGTTGACTTCATTGACTTGATTGAAGAACATGAGTTGTCGATGATGGTTTCTTTAGTAGAAATTGATGTTGACGTCATCCTCAACGTCTTAGAACCTAGCAAGGGTTAAGAAGGTACGGGTGAGTACGAGCATACTTAGCAAGTTCACTAGAAATGAGTGTATGATGCATTATCTCTATAGCCACAGACCATAGGTCGTAGGCAATGCAGGTTTTCATAAACATTTCTTCAAAGGTTGCTTTTATTTTGAAAACTATGTCCGATAGCCTTTACAGGTTGACCAGAACTTCATGGAGTTCATTTCCTGCCGTGTTCGTAGCTCCTTCCTAGAACAGGGAGTAACATGTCACAATTCTTACACTCTACAGAGGTACGTTACTTTTCCCACAAGAGACCTTAGCCTTGTTGCACAACCAAGTCATGAGCTTGTCCATACTTCCTTGGTATGGGGCCTAGTCTAAGATCCAAGACAATCACTTCCCTCTCCGCGACCCCATATGTCTGCACAATCCTCCGGGGCTGACTACACCTCCGTTAAGCCTCCAACTAGGGCAAGCTATAACCCTGGTGAGTTCCCAAATACTCTATGAGTTGGTGATGCCCCTGGCAAGCTCCATAAATGGTCCAACTATACCTCCGACAGCCACTCATAAATAATCTAGATACCAAAATCGTAGGGCCTAAGGGTGCCCACCCATATGTTGGATCCATACCAGGAATCCCAACGTCACGATAAGTTCATCTTTCCTCCATATGAAAGGAAGAAGATACATCTGACTTCTCTGTCTCGTTCCAAATATCATGGTCGACGCATAATATACGGCGCTAGAATCACTGGCGACATTGGTTGTTAAGTCCTAGATGATACATTACTGTACAATGGCGTTTCCATTGCCAGTTATGGTAGATTAGCTGATCACCCTGGATCAGTAACAGATATTTCCAGTTAATTGAGAAAATAGTGTTTTCGATCTTTTTGAAATGCAGGTGATGACACAGTTGAGTTACAAGCATAGAAAATAATCAAAGGACATGAGCAAGTTGTGAACTTGCCTTTTGTGATTGCAAGATTATGCACTCACGGTCTTCAAGACAATAGAAGATCCAAATTCTGTAAACAGCATCATTGATCCAGTAAAGACTAATGTTTAAAGAAGTAAGATGCAATGATGCATAAGTAATATAATGCAATTTGATAAACGTGAATCCCCGGACTAATTGTATCTGATCTAGGGTTTGGAACTGGTGATGAGTTCTTAGAATGTGTTTCACTTTTATATCAACTTCACATTTGTGTTTCTTATTAAGGCTTGTGAGAGTGTGTGAAACAATATGTAAACACAACAAGTAACATGCAATACTAAAGCACTTAAATGGATTATAGTACTTAAAATAATTTTTAAACAAGATTAAGAATCAATTAGATCTTTTAAATAGGTGTTCAAGGATTACTTTTAATGTTTCTTAAAAGAATAACTTTTGAGGAAAATATTACTTTAGAAAGTAAAAAGTATTGAAACTTAAGGTTAACACTTTAAGGTTGTATTATTAGCTAAGATTATTAAAGAGGAAAATACTACTACATTAAACAATCATAGTATTAGTGGATGCATTTACCTTTCTACCTTAAAAATTAATGGTTATACTTAATAAGTAAATAATAGGTATTACTTTAAATACTTTGGAATTTGGTTTAAATCTTTAAGTGGTTTTCTTAAACTGGGAAAAGAATTAGTAAATGAAAGTTTGGTGATGTTACAAGTGCATAGGATTCTTGTGATAAACAATATACTATTTTAGTTGATTTGGTAATTGGTAAAATCTTTTTAGGAAAATTAAAATACCCTTAATTTGAGATGATAGTTTTAGTAGATATATTTTAAAATGGTTTGACCTGTTTTAACTTCACTCAAACACTAATTGACTTGTTATTACATTTTTGGACTTTAAACAAATAATGCTAAAGAGAATAGTAAAGGTTTATATATTTTTAATGAATTAAAATAAAAGAAAAGGATTTAAATAAGATTTATTAGACCTTTACCTTTTATTTTACTTCAAAAATATGAGTTGATATTTCTAGTGTGTAGATTTCATTTTTGTGATTATTTTTGGTATATGAAAAATATGTTTGTGGATTTTAAGTAATAAGATATGATTTTTACAAGTTTTATCACTTTATAAAAACCTAATAAATAATAAATATTGGTTAAGTGATACAAAAATAATTTAAACAAGTTTGTAAATGTAGATTTTGTTAAGAATTTTGGTATATTATTTATATTTTTCTTATTTACTAATATTAAAATATTAGCTTTCAAAACATTATTACTTATAAAATCTTTATTAAATAATAATTATTTGAATAGTTAACATATTAATGTTTGTTAATAAAGTTAAATTATAGATTTTATTTTTCTGAGTATTTTGATATATTACATACATTTTTCTGAATTCTAAAACAAAAGACATAGAATTAACAAGATTTAACAATTTTATTAAATTTCTGGAAATTATATTTATATTAAACTTATTTGGTTTTATCTATTTATTAAACAGATAATACTTTTTATACTAGCGCTAACCCTAGCCTAAGTCACAGACAGATGGGCCATAGGCCACGTCGACAGGCCACCTGGACTTGGACTGGTCAACACTAGGACACGGTCCAAATGACGTCATATCACCGGTATCTGACGTCACCTCGCCAGAGTACAGCGGTGACGCCAGAATATGGCATCAAGGGCAACGCGAAGCGGTGCGTTCGAACAAGGGGAGCAAGGGGAACCTAGCTAAGGTGGTCCCGCACTTGAACCATCACCGGAGCATCGACAACGGCGATGACTGGCGGCGGTGCTCGACGGTCTACGACGACAGGGCGATGCAGGGTAGGAGAAAGCGAGCAGAGGGCACAAAGAGACTCGTATGCTTACCCTCGATGTGATGGTGGCCTCAGATGAAGTAGTGGATGACTGAATCAACGGCGAAGGACATGGTAGCTGTCGTTGGACTTCGAGAAGATGAAGTCGATACGGTCAATTGTGACTGCTGCGGCTCGATTCCTTCATCGAGTAAACGAAGTACAACACGGCGGATGTTGTGGCACTCTCGGTTAGCCTTGGGGCGGTCTCTAACGGCGGCAAGAGGCAATGATGGCAGCGCTAGGGTTTCGGGTTACAGAGAGGAAGAGAGCGAGAGCGAGTGAGAGGATGAGGATGAGGATGAGGACGTCGCGGTGTCTTTCTTATCCTCGGCTAGGACGGCGGCGAGTATCTGGGCGGTTAGATCCTGCTGATGTCGGCAACTTGCATCCAGCGGCGGCGCACTCCTCCAGCGAGCTGTCTGTGTGCGTCGCGGTGACGACGATGGCGGTTTCCAGAAAACCCCCTAATGTTTTTGCAAATTAACCCACGGTCCATCTGTGGTCCCACCTGTCAGTGAGAGAGAGGAAGGCTAAATGGGTTGATACTAGGCTGCGGCCGAGCGAGCGAATTATTCCTGGGGCTGCACGTGAGCGGCAAATAAACACAAGGAGAATTGGGTCAAGGGCGAAAATACTTCTATTTCTTTTTTATTTATTTCTTATTCTGTTTTCTATTTCTCTATCTATTTAAAGTTTGAATTTCATTTGTAATACTTTGTGAATATGTGCTGAACATTTTGGGTATGCTTGGTACTTGGAATTCTGTATAATATGTTTTAAGCTTATTTATAGATTATTAAGTCTTATTTAATTGTAAGTTTTATTATTCTTATGGTGATTTAAACTTTATGGTTCTCAACACTTGGAGATTTCCCTAATTAAATCCTACTTGAATAGTAGTTGAGAGTTATCATAGAACCATCTTAGTTAATTCTTTATGTATCAATAACAATAATTAACGAAGATTCCCACTTTCTAGTAGTTAGCATGAGCTTTGAGGAATTCAATAAACTCACATTCCATTTTGAATATGGATGATGGTTAAGGACTACTCCCTCCGATCCATAATATAAGATGTTTTAGCTTTGTGAAGGGAGTGTATCTATATCCATTTTAGTGTGTAGGTTCATTTAGATTTGGAGTGAACCTACACACTAAAAGTGGTCTAGATACACTACTTTCAAAAAGCTAAAACATCTTATATTATGGAACGGAGGGAGTAAGGATATTCCCTTCATGTTTTATGACCAAGAATCATATCTCACTAAAAATGAGCTATTAAGATTTCTTCCTAACATGATCTTGATAGTTTATATAACTAGGTTTCTATTAGGGTCTATGATAATAGAGCAGAGAAGGTTTCCATCCATAAACACTCATCTGATATTCTACTTATCTCTTAAACATTGCATTTTACTAAGAGATACTATGCATTGGCCGCCTAAAAATAGGAATAGGTTTACTACCCTCTTTATTCTAGGATGTTAAACAAAGAGGTAGACATGGTTCTGTTCATGGCTTGACTTGATCTTGGTTAAAGCTTCTAAAGAATCCTTACCTTAATACCTCACCAAGGTTATTTTTAGATAAGGAATTCCTTTCCTAAATATACTCTATTATTCTCTCTCATCTTATTCACAAAGATCACATCTTCCTAAATAAGTCCATCATCTGACTCCACCATATCCATCAACATATGATGACATGGTCATGCCACTTCAATAAGTCTCATTCTTCTTTCTTCTATATATGACTTCCAACTCTAAACTATCTCTCAGATAATTCCACTAAAGTAGTAATGATTAACTTCATTCCATAAACTCCTTCATATCAACCTTGCATCTACGTCTAAGGCTTGCAAGATTATAATTCTCACTATACATATCAAAAGATATCAATCCTTTGAAATAGGAATGGTACTACTCCCATAATACAAGTGTGTTCTTGTATTAGCTTGATTAATCTACTATGCCTCCAACTACTTAATACAACTCATGTTATATACTTCATTATACTCTAGCTTGACTTCTCATGTTCAAGCTAGATGACTCAGCTTACTAGGCTTTACCTAATTTGGTATACTCACAAGTCTTCTTCAACACCTAGTCATCTATTCCCAAGTGACTTGGGAATAATGACCACTATCATTTGATCAAACTACGCTTAGGCTTCTAATTGTCTTATCAAGATCTATACTCAACTAAGTAGTAGACTTGTACTAGTCTCTCTATAGGATTATCTTGTTATGAAGCTTGCTCCATATTTGTATCTAACAGGATTATTATTGAATACTCTAATACTACATGCTTTCTCATAGCTTCATAATTACTATTTACTTCCTGGGTTTAAATACTTCTTATGGTTAACTCATGAGTGAGTTAACTCCTCCAGCATCAGATGGTTTGATCCCCACTAAGGATCACATCCCATTGATGCTAGCACACTCTACCATAACTAATTCCTTCTTATTATTAATCTACTTAAGGTATTTGGAAGGTCAACATAACATGTTAAAGCTAAAGGCTAATAAGTTATAGGTCAAGAATTGGTGACTCAACAGTGATGATCACTTGACACTAGGACTTGGTTAAATAGCATTGTCATCTATTAACAAGACACTAAGGTTATGTGACAGATGGTCTTGGCTTGACTTCCCTCTCTACTATATTGGTAATAAGAGTTAATTTTTAAAAACTACCATGAGACCCATGGTAGGAATAACTATGGCAAACAAGTGTATCCAGATTTAGTTATAGAGTTTCTTTACTTAAGTGGCATGCTTAACTTGGTATTTAGGGTTTGTGGTAGATAATACCTTGATAACATCTTTAGAATAATAAGTATTCATCCTTGAGTTGTGGTATGGAATACCTTGTAATGATCTCTATAAGATCAAGTACTCCTAATTAAGTAGTGTGTTATAACTTAGTTTTATTACATTTGATCTACCCTTAGATCAAATTATATTACCCAAAGATAAGGTTTTAGCAAAAGTCACATTGAAACTTATCGCAGTCAACTTGATGATCTACTTCAGTTCCACCAAGTTAAGAGAAGCTTCAATCTCTTTGACAAGTTTTATTTTAAAAGTGCAAATATTACTCGGATTTTCTATGCATGAATGAAATGCACACACCTGTGTTCAGCTTATTTCTAAGCTCTAATGCTGGGGTTTTACAGACTCTCCCCCTTAAAACAAACTTCGTCCCCGAGGTTCGTACTCTCTTATGTTTCGGAATAAGGAGTTGACTTGTATTGATCACACCATTACTCAAATTCCATTGTGATCATAGTTGGGGATAATTGTGGTATCCTGTATCCAAATCTTTTTCCTTGAATGAACTTCATACTTGGAAACTTCCAACTATTGTTTCCAATATGGAGCATAACTCCTTCTACTACAATCTCTTGGGTTACGTCTTCACATTTCTATTAAGAATTGGTTGTGGACACATTTCGTCAATTCCAATCCGGTTTTCCTACTATTTTACACTAGACTATTTTAGTAGGATCTACACCTTCTGAAGGGCACCTTACCAGTTGTTTCCCCTTTATGACTAGTCCACTAGGGTTAAATAGTTTATCTTCTTCGATCTTTCATCCGGACTTACTGCAGAGAATACTCTTATATAAATGATTCCTTATAAACTTATGAGAATAAGGCTTAATCTCATCATAGTTTAGTACTTCTTTTCCAACCTTTAGTCAGAAAGTTAGACAACAACACTTCAGTGTTTATTGTTTACTCTCCCCCTTGGGTTTTCCTAATGGTCTTTAAACTTCATGTATAATACCCATTAGTTAAGGTATTGGTCTCTGTCTAGTTTATATCTTACCTAAATAAGGTGTCACAAAAGAATCTACAGTACACCCACATAGTAGTGGATCTCCGTAATGAATCTTCCAACACTATCTATCTTACTCTTAACCTTCTAGACATTTTTGCTTTGATAAGCCCGATTTGACGAAACGTCTCGAAGGACAATCTTTAATTGTATACTTCTTTAGACTTAAGCTAACATAGGCCAAGTTTTATACTTTGTAAGTCATACAAAGATAACCTAATCAGCTAAACCTCTAGGATACCAGCTACGGATACTAGCTGCGGATACTAACTACGGATACCAGCTGCGGATCCTCCTAAGTGTATAGATTACCCTGTGGGTTTTTTACTTCTTATTGGCATTCTATCTGAGTTGTCATAGCTTTAATACCACCTTTATCCAAAGACTTCTTCTTTGCACTGATTCATCATACTTCCATGAACCAGGTACAACTACTTTATTAGCTTCTTAGCAACATCACCTATCTTAAGTGAACTTAAATTCATCCTTCATGTTGCTCTCCTTTTTTTTCTGCACTAATAATCCTTCTTATTGCCAGCTCATAGTGAGTTGGGGTTGATCCATCCTTCAAAATAGTGTTGATACTCCTTATATTTGGCTATACTCTTCATGCAAGTCTTCATCTTGATCTTCGGAACTTGTCACTCCCTTACACGAATTCCCTTTTCTACCTAGGTCTATAACATCAAGTAATGACTTGCTGATGCAACATGCATTTGCGCATCAAGTCAAACTTCATGCATAGATCTAGTCAATCAAGAAGATGCAAGAAAAACCAAGAATCCAAATGTGGTACATATAACACACATCATTCTAAGCCCAGAATATAATAGTTGAGTATAATACCTCTAGAATTCAGGCTTAGTTGTGTAGTATATGACACCTCCTATTATAGGTTTACACTATGATACTTAGCACTTAAGGGTTAAACTACTCTTTGTCTCCATATTTACCCAAATTGCTCAGGTGCAACAGGATAATTTTCAGAAAGTGGTGTCACTTTGGTTCTAACTAACCTCTTACCTTTCTTTCGGGACTACTAAAGACTACCAACTTTCCATTCTATCGTAAACTATCCTCACATGATCTCTCAAAACTACTCACAAAATTGTAATTACTACCTTAATCCCAAAATTATTGTAATATTATGGCACCTATGACTTCTATCATAGACCTCCATTGTTCTTTACTTACTATTATTCCTAGATTAGTTACCAAGTACTTGTCCTAATTATAGACTTATCATGGTCTCAGAGCTATTCTCACCATGAACTTGTTAAGATTTACCTAGTCATCATGATTAAAGAGCTTATCTCATCAAGACGACTCTTCTCTTAGCTTACTATTAATGATTCTTAACAAAATTCTACTCCATCACATGGAATTCTCAAGTGAATGCCACATGATTTACTTCCAGTTGTATCTATACATACTCTAATGGTCTACCCTGTATGGTATAGTGGTATCAACTAGTGGTAAATTCTGCTACTTCACAGGGGTTCTAAATATAGACTCCATCACTAATACTACTCCACATGATATTCTAATCTTAATCGTAACCTTCTTTGATATTTTAACTTAACTGAGATATCTTAGTGGTGTTATACCTATTTAGATCTATACTCACATAGCATTTCTCTAGAGAAGACATATAACTAATCCATAATAAAGATGACAAGAACATCCAACTTAAGTGTGACAAGGTTTATCCTCAAGTGGATATCCATCACAAGCTTTGGTTTAGATAATATGGCTCCTATAGTCACTATCCAACCTACAGATCTTCCTAATAGGGTTTTAATCCTAAGGTCTGATACGTCCATTTTGCATCACTATTCTATGTCTTAATTCACTATTATTCATTGATATATTTCGTATTGAGAGGTGATACTTATGTTATTTCATCTGTTTTTGCACGGTTGATGACTTTTGGAGCATGGACCGCTGCAGTCAGGATTCTGATGGAAAAGGTGCTGTTTGGAGGCAAAATTCGTGAAGATCAGAAATCCAGGAAAATATACATAAAATTCTATTTTTCCAGAAGACTCAGGATGCCAAAAGATGGAGTGGAGGTGGGCCACAGGGGGCCCACACCACCCCATGGCGCGGGCAGGCCTAGGCCACGCCTGGGGGTGGTGTGGCCACCCTGGCCCACTCCAGCCTCTCTCCTCTGGCGTATATCATCCCCACGAAACCCTAAGACTCGGAGAGCGACCACAGAAAGATTCCGCCGCCTCTGTGAGGCGGAAAACACCGAGAGAGAAAGATCTCTCCGGCAGACAGATTTCTGCCGGGGGAATTCCTTCCCGGAGAGGGGAGATTGTCGCCATCAACACCACCATCAAGCTGGACTTCATCGGGATCATCATCATCACCACCACCATCATCACCTTCAGCACCATCATCACCATCTCCATATTGCTGTAACGATTGTGTTGAATCTTGCATAGTTCATAGGGGAAACTTTCCTGGTGTCGATTACTCTTTGTAGTTGATGCTATTGAGGTGAACCATTGAATTATTGTTTATGTTCAGATTGTTATACATCATTATTCCATCTCTGATCATGATCCATATGATGTCTTGTGAGTAGTTCGTTTTGTTCTTGAGGACATGAGAGAAGTCTTGTTGTTAGTAGTGGAGTTGCGTTGAGAAAGATTCAATAGATTGTTATTTAAGTTGTGGTGTACTTCTTCTAGTGGTCTCATGTGAACGTCGACTACATGACACTTCACCTATATGGGCCTAGGGGAATGCATTGTGTATTTGGCTACTAATCGTAGGGATTGCCGGAGTGATAGAAACCTGAACCCCCGTTAGGAAACCATTGCACAAGGGACGTAAGGGTCTTAGAGTTTAAAGTTGTGGTTAGGTTTCTACCTTAATTACTTTTTTGTACTTACGGATGTTTGCAAGGGGTATAATCACAAGTATGTATTAGTCTTGGATGGGGTGGTACATTAGCACAGGTTCACCCACACAACACTTAGCAAGCTAAAGAAGATTAATCGACTATATGAAGCGAAAGCACTTGACAGGCTTCCCATGTGTCCTCGAGAACGTTTGGTCATCTTAAGAAATACAACCGGCTTGTCCTTTGCTGCATAAAGGATTGGGCCACTTGCTGCATTTATTCCTACTGTCTTTTATTTACTCATACTTTGTTTACTTGCTTTATCGAAAACCCCTAAAAATCCGTTTGCTAAGTATTTGCAGAGAATTCCTGATCCATACCACTAGCCAGTACCTTCTGCTCCTCGTTGGGTTCGACACTCTTACTTATCTTGTGGGTCATCAAGACTATTTTCTGGCGCCGTTGCCGGGGAGTGAAGCGCTATTGGAGAGTGGAACTGGTAAAGGAAACTTCTACTGTGAGTATTGTTTACTTCCACTAGTTGCTTTATTTTCGTTATGGATAATTCGCTGAGTTTCTTATTTGGTAATGCTACTACCACTGCTAAGGTAGTAGATAAGCCACCACCTGCTGAGAATGATGTTTTCAAAATACCTACAAGAATTATTGATCGTGTTATGGATAACTACTATGTTGGGGATGGAACTGTCCATCCCGGTGATCATTTACTCTTTATACACGAATTATGCGGGTTGTTCAAGTGTGCAGGTATTACTATAGATCAAGTCAAGAAGAAGTTATTCTCATTATCACTGAAAGGAAGAGCTGAGGAATGGTATAAGCTGCTGAAGAATGGTAAAGCTCTGGAATGTGAGGAAATAGTGCCTCTCTTTTATTCAAAGTTTTATCCTCCTAGTGAGATTCATAAAGATCGGAATCAAATATACAACTTTTGGCCTCTTGATGGAGAGAGTACAGCTCAAGCTTGGGGGATATTGAAGTTACTAATGCTCAAATGTCCCATTCATGAGCTCCCCAACAATATTATTATCAACAACTTTTATGCAAGGCTCCCTCTACATGATAAAGATTTATTGGATGCTTCTTGTGCTGGATCATTCACTCGCATGGAAGAAGAAGCTAAATGGGATCTTCTAGACCGTATTCAAGACAGTGCTGAAGCTTGGGAGAATGACAAAGGTAGAAAGTCAGGTATAAATTGTGATTATGAATGCATTGAATCTTTTACGGGAACTGTTGACTTTCAAAATATTAGCAATATTTATGGTCTTGATTTGCAAGTTATTACAAATTTCTATAGAGCTTTTGCTTCCTATATCGAAATTCCAAAAAGGGGATGGAACAAATACCATGCACCTTACAAAGATATTGTTGACTATGCTCCTATTGGAAGTGCTGAGTATTGCATTATTGATCCCATCTTACCCGAACCTTATATCGAGAAGATTCCTTTCCCCGAAATGGTAAAGGACCATCCTATGATAACTAATGTAATCACCAAAAGTGAAAAAAGAACTATAAAACCTGATGAACAAATAAACATTGAACCTGTGGTAGCAATTGTGAAAGACCTTGTCACTAAAAGCGTAGAACATGGGCACATAGTCTTTTGTGAGGATGCTTCTAATATTGTTTCACATCCCAATAGAACTAAAAAGGCTAGTGTTCCTGTGCTTTCTGTTAGAATTGGTGATCATTCTATTATGGTTTATGTGATATTGGTGCAAGTTCTAGTGTTATTCCTTATGAGCTTTACAGAGAAATTATGCATGGAATCAGTCCTTGCGAGTTGGAAGAGATTGATGTGGTTATTCACCTTTCTAATAGAGAGACCATCTCTCCAATTGGTATTGTACGAGACGTGGAAGTTCTTTGTGGTAAGATTAAGTACCCTGCTGATTTTCTAGTACTTGGTTCGGCTGCTAGTAAAACCTACCCTATCATTTTTGGTAGACCTTTCTTAAGTACTTGTGGAGCTATTATTGATTGCAAGAGGGAGAAAATCTTGACTAAGTTTGATGGGGAATCTTATGAGTTTAATTTTTCGAAATTTGCTAAAGAACCTTGCGAAGAGGAAACCAATGATGAGGATTTTAGGGTTGAACAACTTGCTTCTATTTCTCTTACTCCTAACAATGCTTTGCAGCAATTTATGGAAGATCATGAAAGTGAAATCTTCATGGAAGAAAGGAATGAGATTGACAGGATTCTCCGTGATCAACCTATGATGCTTAAGCACGACTTGCCTGTAGAAGACTTGGGTACCACGATGCCACCTAAAAAGGATCCTATTTTCGATCTAAAACCTCTCCCTGATGATCTTAAATATGCTTATATTGATGATAAAAAGATATATCATGTTATTGTTAGCGCTAAACTTTCAGGAAAGGAAGAAGAAAGGTTATTGGAAGTTTTGAAGAAACATCGAGGAGCTATGGGCTATACTCTAGATGATTTAAAAGGGATTTCACCTACTATATGTCAGCACTCTATCAATATAGAACCAGATGCGAAGCCGGTAGTGGAGCACCAACGACGTTTAAATCCTAGGATGAAGGAAGTGGTAAGGAATGAGGTATTGAAACTCCTTGATGCTGGTATTATTTACCCTATTGCTGATAGTGAATGGGTTAGTCCTGTTCATTGTGTTCCTAAAAAGGGAGGTATTACCGTTGTCCCTAATGATAATGATGAGCTTATTCCTCAAAGAATAGTGGTAGGCTATAGGATGTGCATTGATTTTAGGAAAGTCAATAAAGTTACTAAGAAAGATCATTACCCGCTTCCTTTTATTGATCAAATGTTGGAAAGGTTGTCTAAAAAGACTCATTTTTGTTTTCTTGATGGTTATTCTGGTTTCTCTCAAATTGCTGTTAAACAACAAGATCAAGAAAAAACTACTTTTACTTGCCCTTATGGAACTTATGCTTATAGACGTATGCCTTTTGGTTTATGTAATGCTCTTGCTACTTTCCAAAGGTGCATGTCTGCTATCTTTCATGGTTTTTGTGAGGAGATTGTAGAAGTGTTCATGGATGACTTTTCTGTCTATGGAACTTCTTTTGATAATTGTCTGCACAACCTTGATAAAGTTTTGTAGAGATGTGAAGAAACTAATCTTGTTCTTAATTGGGAGAAATGCCACTTCATGGTTAATGAAGGGATTGTTCTTGGGCATAAAGTTTCTGAAAGAGGCATAGAAGTTGATAGAGCTAAGGTTGAGGCAATTGAGAAGATGCCATGTCCAAGAGACATCAAAGGTATTCATAGTATCCTTGGTCATGCTGGTTTCTATAGGAGGTTTATTAAATACTTCTCTAGGATATCCAAACCTCTCACTAATATTCTTCAAAAAGATGTAACTTTTGTTTTTGATGATGATTGTAGGGAAGCTTTTGAAACTCTTAAGAAGGCTTTAACTACAACCCCTATTGTTCAACCACCTGATTGGAGTTTACCCTTTGAAATAATGTGTGATGCTAGTGATTTTGCTGTAGGGGCTGTCCTTGGGCAATGTATTGATAAAAAGTTAAACGTTATTCATTATGCTAGTAAGACTCTAGACGCTGCTCAAAGGAATTATGCCACTACTGAAAAGGAATTTCTAGCTGTTGTTTTTGCTTGTGATAAGTTTAAGCCCTATATTGTGGACTCAAAAGTAACCATTCATACTAATCATGCAGCTATTAAATATCTTATGACGAAGAAGGATGCTAAGCCTAGGCTTATTATATGGGTACTGCTTTTACAAGAGTTTGATCTACACATAGTAGATAGGAAGGGTGCTGAAAACCCTGTAGCTGATAATTTATCTCGTTTGGAAAACATTTCTTTTGATCCTATGCCTATTAATGATAGTTTTCCAAATGAACAGTTAGCCGCAATAGGGGTGAGCTCGCGAGGAAGCCCTTGGTATGCTGATTATGCTAACTTTATTGTCTCCAAGTATTTGCCTCCAACTTTCACAGCTCAGCAAAGAAGAAAGTTCTTTTATGATTTGAGGCATTATTTTTGGGATGACCCACACTTATACAAAGAAGGAGTTGATGGTATTATGCGAAGATGTGTTCCAGAATATGAACAAAAAGAGATATTGCGTAAATGTCATGGTAGCGCCTATGGAGGACATCATGCAGGAGATAGAACTGCACAAAAGGTACTACAATTAGGTTTCTACTGGCCTACCCTTTTTAAAGATGCAAGGAAATTTGTTTTATCTTGTGATGAATCTCAGCGTGTTGGTAATATTTCTAGACGCAATGAAATGCCCATGAACTACTCTCTAGTTATTGAACCTTTTGATTGTTGGGGATTCGACTTTATGGGTCCTTTCCCTCCTTCGAAGGGTTACACTCATATTCTTGTTGACGTTGATTATGTTACTAAGTGGGTAGAAGCCATTCCTACGAAAAGTGCTGACGGGGAAACCTCTCTAAAAATGCTTAAGGACGTTATCTTTCCTAGGTTTGGAGTGCCTAGGTATCTCATGACTGATGGGGGTTCTCATTTCATTCATGGCAGTTTTAGGAAGACCCTCGCTAAATATGATGTTAATCATAGAATTGCTTCAACTTATCACCCCCAAACTAGCGGGCAAGTAGAGTTATCAAATAGAGAAATTAAATCTATCTTGCAAAAGACTGTTAATAGGTCTAGAAAAAACTGGGTTGAGAAGTTGAATGATGCTTTATGGGCTTATAGAACTACTTACAAAAATCCTATGGGAATGTCTCCTTATAAAATGGTTTATGGGAAAGCTTGCCACCTACCCTTAGAATTAGAACACAAAGCTTACTGGGTAGTGAAAGAACTAAATAGAGATTGTAAGCTCGCTTGTGAGAAAAGATTATTTGACTTAAGTTCCTTAGATGAATGGAGGAGTGAAGCCTATGAGAATGCTAGGCTCTTTAAGGAAAAAGTTAAAAGATGGCATGACAAGCGAATACTTAAGAGAGAATTTCATGTTGGTTAGAAAGTTCTATTGTATATGTATCATCTCAGATTTTTTGCAGGTAAGCTACTATCAAAATGGGAAGGACCTTTCATCATTGAAGAAGTATACCGTTCAGGAGCAATAAAAATTTCTTCTCTAAAAGATAATATTACACAAGTAGTGAATGGACAGCGACTCAAACACTATATTGCTGGAGATTCTTACAATGAAGATGTTGATGCCTTTCAAGTTATAACTCCAGAGAAATTCATTGAGGACCAAATTCAGAGACCTGCAGAGTCCGTTTCCAACTAGGTAATAGTTCTGGTAAGAAAAGTTCCGCGAAAATACAATCCAACTATATTTTTGCAGTTTTCAGTCAATAAGGAAAGCTACGAAGCGAAAAAGGGACGGAAACAGAGCCAGGGTGGCCCACACCACCCCATGGCGCGGGCCCACCCCTGGCCGCGCCACCAGGTGGTGAGGCCACCCAGGACTCCGCCTCCGACCCGTTTTCGCCCAGTACCTTCCTTTTGATGTGAAACTTCGTAATATCTAACCCCCCGGACCCCCCGAGGGTCGTATATCGTGTTTTTGTTTCGATCTGTTTCTGCCAGGTAGAATCCTAGATTTGGAGCCACAATGTCTTCCTCTGGATCATCCAAGAGAGATTCTTTAGAGGATATCATCAACCCATACATGAGAGAATTGAAGATTCATCCCAAGGAGTTGTTGCTCGAAGGTAGGAAGGTCCGGATTAAGGAGGTTCAAGGCCCTAAAGGTGAAGGAAGTCTGGAGGACAGGATGGAAGCATTGGAGCAAGAAGTCTTTAGGTACAGGAAGATGGCTGAGCGCGAAGTGGACATCATCCATAAGATTTGTTCCGAACTCATCGCCGAGCACCAAAAGGAGACTACTGAACTCAAAGACGAAGTCCTTTCACTCTGCCAAACAACCAACGAACTGCAAGCACAGTTCTATGACATTCAAAATCAAAACTGTGAGTATGAGGCTAGATTTAAACGCATAAGTGTTGCTGCAAGTTTCAGGATGTTGGAAACCACGATGTCCTTTGTTGATGGGAAGCCTTTACCCTGGAAGATGGACGAAGATGAGAGGATACCACCACCACCGAAGGAGTAATTCGTCATCAGGTTTGGCATCCCCTTGGTTTGTTCCAAGCTTGGGGGAGTGCCGCGGTATCATATCACTATCTTCTATCTTTTTACCTTATTAGTAGAGTCATATCATGAATAGAGGAGTTATTATGTAATATGGTTTGCATTATGGAAGTGTCCCCTCTCTCGTTAGATATGTATCCCTTGGTGTGAGTTTCCGTTATGGAATATTAATGAGAAGTTCTATCATTCACTCTTTTTCGTTGCTTATATTAGTTTTCAATTTGTGGTTATATGATTGATCTTGTTGTTAGTATTGGTATCACTTTGGGATCATTGAGTTAATTTAGTTGGTTTTGGCGAACCTGGCTCGGTCTGTAGCAACACCTTTTTGAGAATTGAAAAGAAAAAGATAGAAGTACTCTAGAGAAAAAATAATTTCATCATCTTTCTTTCTTGATTTGCTCATAAGTTTAGTATTCTCTAGTTAAGATCTTTTGTGCTTCCAAGGAAGATTGCATGTTTGTATTTATCATTTGTATGCTTGTTTGTTTCCTTCAACTCTTATACTTGCTACCCAGCCTTGCTAGCCAAAAACCTGTACTGAGAGAGATTCTTCTCGTGCTTCCAATGACATTTCCATTACTAGTTATGGTAGATTAGCTGATCACCCTGGACCAGTAACCGATATTTCTAGTTAATTGAAAAAATAGTGTTTTCGATCTTTTTGAAATGCAGGTAATGACACAGTTGAGTTACAAGCATAGAAAATAATCAAAGGACATGAGCAAGTTGTGAACTTGCCTTTTGTGATTGCAAGATTATGCACTCACGGTCTTCAAGACAATAGAAGATCCAAATTCTGTAAACAACATCATTGGTCTGGTAAAGAACAATGTTTAAAGAAGCAAGATGCAATGATGCATAAGTAATGTAATGCAATTTGATAAACATGAATACCCGGACTAATTGTATCTGATCTATGGTTTGGAACTGGTGATGAGTTCTTAGAATTTTTTCCACTTTTATGTCAGCTTCACATTTGTGTTTCTTATTAAGGCTTGAGAGAGTGTGTGAAACAATATGTAGTCACAACAAGTAACATGCAATACTAAAGCACTTAAATGGATTATGGTACTTAAAATAATTCTTAAACAAGATTAAGAATCTATTAGATCTTTTAAATATGTGTTCAAGGATTACTTTTAATGTTTCTTAAAAGAATAACTTTTGAGGAAAATATTACTTTAGAAAGTAAAAAATATTGAAACTTCAGGTTAACACTTTAAGGTTTTCTTATTAGCTAAGATTATTAAAGAGTAAAATACTACTACATTAAACAATCATAGTATTAGTGGATGCATTTACCTTTCTATCTTAAAAATTAATGGTTATACTTAATAAGTAAATAATAGGTATTACTTTAATTACTTTGGAATTTGGTTTAAATCTTTAAGTGGTTTTCTTAAAATGGGAAAATAATTAGTAAAAGTTTGGTGATGTTACAAGTGCATAGGATTCTTGTGATAAACAATATACTATTTTAGTTGATTTTGTAATTGGTAAAATCTTTTTAGGAAAATTAAAATACCCTTAATTTGAGATGATAGTTTTAGTAGATATATTTTAAAATGGTTTGACCTATTTTAACTTCACTCAAACACTAATTGACTTGTTATTACATTTTTGGACTTTAAACAAATAATGCTAAAGAGAATAGTAAAGGTTTATATATTTTTAACGAATTAAAATAAAAGAAAAGGGTTTAAATAAGATTTATTAGACCTTTACCTTTTATTTTACTTCAAAAGTATGAGTTGATATTTTTACTATGTAGATTTCATTTTTTTATTAATTTTGGTATATGATAAATATGTTTGTGAATTTTAAATAATAAGATATGATTTTTACAAGTTTTATCACTTTATAAATACCTAATAAATAATAAATATTGGTTAAGTGATACAAAAATAATTTAAACAAGTTTGTAAATATAGATTTTGTTTTCATAAGAATTTTGGTATATTATTTATATTTTTCTTATTTACTAATATTAAAATATTAATTTTCAAAACATTATTACTTATAAAATCTTTATTAAATAATTATTATTTAAATAGTTAAAATATTAATGTTTGTTAGTAAAGTTAAATTATAAATTTTATTTTTCTGAGTATTTTGACATATTACATACATTTTTCTGAATAGTAAAACAAAAGATATAGAATTAACAAGATTTAACCATTTTATTAAATTTCTTGAAATTATATTTATATTAAACTTATTTGGTTTTATCTATTTATTGAACAGATAATACTTTTTATACTAGCACTAACCCTAGCCCAGGTCACAGACAGATGGGCCATAAGCCACGTCGATAGGCCACCTGGACTTGGACTGGTCAACACTAGGACACGGTACAGATGACGTCATATCGCCGGTATCTGACGTCACCTCGCCGGAGTACGGCGGCGACGCCAGAATATGGCATCAGGGGCAATGTGAAGCCGTGCGTTCGAACAAGGGGAGCAAGGGCAACCTAGCTAAGGTGGTCCCGCACTTGAACCATCACCGGAGCATCGACAACGGAGATGACTGGCGGTGGTGTTCGACGGTCTACGACGATAAGGCGATGCAGGGTAGGAGAAAGCAAGCAGAGGGCACAGAGAGACTCGTACGCTTACCCTCGATGTGATGGTGGCATCAGATGAAGCAGTGGATGACTGAATCAACGGCGAAGGGCGCGGCAGCAGTCGTCGGACTTCGAGAAGATGAAGTCGATACGGTCGATTGTGACTGTCGCGGCTCGATTCCTTCATCGAGTAGATGAAGTACAACACTGCAGATCTTGTGGCACTCTCGGTTAGCCTTGGGGCGGTCTCTAATGGGGCACGAGGCAACGATGGCGGCGCTAGGGTTTCGGGTTGCAAATAGGAAGAGAGCGAGAGAGAGCGAGAGGATGAGGATGAGGACGTCGCGGTGTAGTTCTTATCCTTGGCTAGGACGGTGGCAAGAATCTGGGTGTCTAGATCCTGCTGACGCCGGCAACTCGCATGCAGTGGCGGTGCACTCCTCCAGCGAGTTGTCTGTGTGCGTCGCGGTGACGATGACGGCAGTTTCTAGAAAACCTCCTAATGTTTCCGCAAATTAACCCGCGGTCCATCTGTGGTCCTACCCGTCAGTCAGAGAGAGGAAGGCTAAATGGGTTGATACTGGGCTGCGGCCGAGCGAGCGAATTATTCCTGGGGCTGCACGTGAGCGGCAAATAAACACAAGGAGAATTGGGCCACGGGACAAAATACTTCTGTTTCGTTTTTTTATATTTATTTCTTATTCTGTTTTCTATTTCTCTATCTATTTAAAGTTTGAATTTCATTTGTAATAGTTTGTAAATATATACTGAACATTTTGGGTATGCTTGGTACTTGGAATTCTGTAAAATATGTTCTAAGCTTATTTATATATTATTAAGTCTTATTTAATTATAAGCTTTATTGTTCTTATGGTGATTTAAACTTTATGGTTCTCAACACTTGGAGATTTCCCTAATTAAATCCTACTTGAACAATAGTGTTTAGAGTTATCATAGAGCCATCTTGGTTAATTCTTTATGTATCAATAACAATAATTAATGAAGATGCCCACTTTCTAGTAGTTAGCATGAGCTTTGACGAATTCAATAAACTCACATTCTATTTTGAATATGGATGATGGTTAAGGACTAAGAGATATTCCCTTCATGTTTTTTGACCAGGAATCATATCTCTCAGAATGAGCTATTGAGATTTCTTCCTAAGGTGATCTTGATAGTTTATAAAACTAGGTTTCTATTAGGGTATATGATAATAGAGCAGACAAGGTTTTCATCCATAAACACTCATCTGATATTCTACTTCTCTCTTATACATTGCATTTGACTAAGAGATATTATCCATTGGCCGCCTAAAAATAGGAATTGGTTTACTACCCTCTTTATTCTAGGATGTTAAACAAAGAGGTAGACATGGTTGTGTTCATGGTTGACTTGATCTTGGTTAAAGCTTCTAAAGAATCCTTACCTTAATACCTCACCAAGGTTATTTTTAGATAAGGAATTCCTTTCCTGAATATACTGTATCATTCTCTCTCATCTTATTCACAAACATCACATGTTCTTGAGTAAGTCCATCATTTGACTCCACCATATCCATCAGCATATGATGACATCGTCATGCCACTTCAATAAGTCTCATTCTTCATTCTTCTATATATGACTTCCATCTCTAAACTATCTCTCAGATAATTCCACTAAAGTAGTAATGATTATCTTCATTCCATAAACTCCTTCATATCTACCTTGCATCTACGTCTAAGGCTTGCAAGATTACAATTCTCACTATACATATCAAAGTATATCAATCCTTTGAAATAGGAATGGTACTACCCCCATAATACAAGTTTGTTATTGTATTAGCTTGATTAATATATTATGCCTCCAACTACTTCATACAACTCATGTTATATACTTCATTATACTCTAGGTTGACTTCTCATGTTCAAGCTAGATGACTCAGCTTACTAGGCTTTACCTACTTTGGTATACTCACAAGTCTTCTTCAACACCTAGTCATCTACTCCCAAGTGACTTCGGAATAATGACCACCATCATTTGATCAAACTACGCTTAGGCTTCTAATTGTCTGATCAAGATCTATACTCAACTAAGTAGTAGACTTGTACTAGTCTCTCTATAGGATTATCTTGTTAAGAAGCTTGCTCCATATTTGTATCTAATTGTCTTAACAGGATTATTATTGAATACTCTAATACTACTAGGTTTCTCATAGCTTCATAATTACTATTTAGTTCTTGGGTTTAAATACTTCTTCTAGTTAACTCATGAGTGAGTTAACTCCTCCAGCATCAGATGGTTTGATCCCCACTAAGGATCACATCCCATTGATGCTAGCACACTCTACCATAACTAATTCCTTCTTATTATTAATCTACTTAAGGTATTTGGAAGGTCAACATAACATGTTAAAGCTAAAGGCTAATAAGTTCTAGGTCAAGAATTGGTGACTCAACAGTGATGATCACTTGACACTAGGACTTGGTTAAATAGGATTGTCATCTATTAACAAGACACTAAGGTTATGTGACAGATGGTCTTGGCTTGACTTCCCTCTCTACTATATTGGTAATAAGAGTTAATGTTTAAAAACTACCATGAGACCCATGGTAGGAATAACTATGGCAAACAAGTGTATCCAGATTTAGTCATAGAGTTTCTTTACTTAAGTGACATGCTTAACTTGGTATTTAGGGTTTGTGGTAGATAATACCTTGATAACATCTTTAGAATAATAAGTATTCATCCTTGAGTTGTGGTATGGAATACCTTGTAATGATCTCTATAAGATCAAGTACTCCTAATTAAGTAGTGTGTTATAAATTAGTTTTATTACATTTGATCTACCCTTAGATCAAATTATATTACCCAAAGATAAGGTTTTAGCAAAAGTCACATTGAAACTTATCGCAGTCAACTTGATGATCTACTTCAGTTCCACCAAGTTAAGAGAAGCTCCAATCTCTTTGACAAGTTTTATTAAAAGCGCGAAAATTACTCGGATTTTCTATGCATGAATGCAATGCACACACCTGTGTTCAGCTTATTTCTAAGCTCTAATGGTGGGGTGTTACACCTAGGAGGTAGGCGAGGCCACACTGCCGCCCTCTGTCCCCTCCCCGAGCAGAGCCGAGCCATGGACCACCCATAGAGCACCGCGCCCAGAACGTCTACACCATGCCGAGCACGCGCCAGAGCGCCACGCCCGACAAGCGTGCGCACGCCGCGCCTCGATCGCAGCCCGCGCGCACCGCTTCGCCACGACACCTGGAACCGCACGGACATGCCCGTTCACCGTCGCTTGACCCGCAGCCACCGTGCGCTGCGTCGAACGCCGCTTCTGCCGCGTAGAGCACCAGCCGCGCCCGACCAAATGCCACTGCCCCTAGCCATGCCTTTATGCCGTAGATGACCACTAGCAGACCACGCACCGTCCCCTACCTCCAGCCGCGCCGCTAGCTGTCTGTAGCGTCGCCACTGACGAGCCGTGCCCATGCTGCTCAGTCGCTTCGTCGAGCCTATAAATAGAGGCCACCGCCAACCTCATTCTACACACCATCTCACTCCCCTCTCTCCACTGATCCTTCCATCCCATCCCCAGAGCAAGGCGAGCCGCCGTTCGCCGGAATTTTGCTGGAGCTTGCCGTTGTAGAGGAGAAGAGACGCCGTCGATTGGAGCTGCCCCAGGAGCCGATGTGACCACACCTAGAACCGTCGTCATCTACCAGTTTGATCGCCCCCATCGCCATGTCTAGCTAGAGCCCAAGTGAGCCCCCACGTACCCCCACCGTGCCGCGTTAGGGTTCGTTCTTGCCGGAGCTGTTCGCCGGAGACGACGAACCATAGCCGTAGATGTTTGTTCTAATCGCACGGCTGAGATTGCCCTGTACCGCTTCGCGTTAGATGTGCCGCTGACATGCGGGACCAGCCTGTCAGTAGCACGCTATGCTGCGGAGCGCCACTGGGCCGGCCCGTTAGCTTTCCCGCGCTAGCCCACAGATTCAAATAATGTTTTTCCATTTAGGTTTAAACTAGATTATGTCCAATTATTAAAAAATCCATTCAAAGAGATTCACTTAAACAAATCACATGATTCAAATTTTGTTAGAAAGATAATTAAAATATCTATCCAAGCCCGTTGGATTTAAATCAATTGGGGTTAGAGATCGCATATAGCAAAAATAATAAGACATAGACTTTTCTACATTCAAACATTTTTTAAAAATCAACCATGATATCTTTTGAGTTGATTCCAACTCTCAAAAATCACATTTGATGATATATATCTGAATATGTAAAATATATAGGATTGCATGCAGTGACTTTGTACTAGTACCAAAAGAATGCTATTAGGGCATTTCTAGTCACTTTAAATTGATTAAATAATAAACTTAAACTTTATAAAATAAGACCAACCCTTTTAAATCACATTCCCATGTATTGGAATATGTGGTGATGACATGTGTCCACATGATCCCATATTCTAGTTGGACAATATTAAATCTTAATTATTTTCAATGAGTAGAAATTACTTTTCTCAAATAAAATAATGAAACTAGTTCTTTAAATCTTGTGAGGATTGTGATGCAGCCCGTCCTACGGACGTCCTACATCTACACCACCAAGTCCCCCAAGTGGACCCATGACTCGTGCTCGAGCCAAGCTTCTCCAAGCTAAGGTGAATTCGCTCTTGTACTCATGTGACTTCGATACACCCATGGATGACTTGCTACTTCATGCTCCGACACTGTGCATCATCAGGTATGAAGCCACGAGCTAGAGGAGCGACGCAGCAGCCAACAGCTGCCAGGAGGACGCGGTACTACCGGCCCCTGGAAGCGGTACTATCGCTCATGAACAACGGTACTATCGCCCCGGACAGAGAGATGGACCCGAAGCCCCAGATCCCACCGGTACTAACGCACTCAGCAGGCGGTACTACCGCGCGCACTTGAAGACTCACGCCAAAGCTTATGCCCGCTCTGGTACTACCGCGCCCTTCCAGCGGTACTACCGCATCTGACCGGTACTACTGCTCAACCGACCGGTACTACCGGACACCCCAGGCCTGCGCGCTCCAGCTCGGCCCTTTGGCCTTGTAACACACCCTTTTGATACTTTAGTTGCCTAAAGTACCCCTGAACTTGTGGCTCGCCTATATATAGCCCCCCACCTCTATTGTAAACCCTAGGCATGATATTGGAATTAGTGGAAACCCCTTGTGGATCTATCTAATTCTTGCCTCATGCTCCTTGACCAAGGAGCACCAATATCACCAAACCTCGTTGGAGTTTGCATCGTGCCTCCGCGTTGTACAAGGCCTAGGCATCGGAGTCTCTTTTCCTAGACGTCAAGATCTCACCGAGCCTCCGATCTCGCTGTGTTGGTTCGAGAGAAAGTCCTCCGCCCGACGCTGATCCTAGGGATTGCGCCGGGCCGGTCACCGCCGGCGTGAGCTATTGGTGTGTATCGTGGTTTTGTGTGTGTGTTCATCCCGTTCTTCGTGCGTGTGTGCGTCGTGTTCATCCTCCCCTCCTCTCCCCGCACTCCATCCTCGATTTGAAAGGGAATCGTGAAAGATCAGGCCACCCTAGAGGTTTTCCCTCAACATATTGGTATCAAGAGCTTGTTGCTCACGATTTCCTCCACAAAATTTTCTTCTATCCACCAAAAATTCAAAAATCCCCAAAAAAGAGCCCCAAATTTGCCTTTGGATCTATCTCTAGATTTGGTGCGTTTTTCGTGGTTTTTGTCCATAGATCTGTTGCTTGGGGTATCGATCTACCCTCTTTGTGTGTCCCTAGCCCCAATTTTGTTCAGTTTTCCGCCAATTTGAGGATTTTTGGGCCGATTGTGCATTCAAGTTCGAGATTCACGCGCCCAGGAGTCCGCGAAGTGGTACTACCGCCAAAACGAGCGGTACTACCGGAGAGCGGTACTACCGCCTGATAACACCGGTACTTCCAGACTTTTTGAGCGGTACTACCGCCCCTGTCTGATAAGAAATTTTTGCGCCCATTCCTGTTTGCTAATTTTCGTATTGGCTTGTTCGTGTTTCATGTGCGTGTCGCCCAACTAACTTCAAGCTTCCACAACAAGATTCACATCCCGCGCTCATCGACACCGCGACACCGAACATCATCCCCAACACCCGTAGCAAGTCGTCAATACCAAAGGTATAACTTGCTCCACCTTGTTAACCCTTCTTCCTTGTGTGTATCTATCCTATGAGAGAAGCTCATTTTGTGTTTGCCTAAGCATTGTGCACTTGTCCTTGGAAAGTGAGAGTGTGAGAGCAAATACAAGAGTTAACATAGTAGTATAGAAAGGGAGAAAAAGAATCAAAAAAAGAGAAAAAGAAAAAGCAAAAGAAAAATAGAAAGATACAAAGTCTCCCAATACAAAGAGAGTCTCAAGCTTGTAAGCAAAGATAGAAGAAGAGCGTGACCGAGGCAAGTGCACAAATCCGTTGCTTATTTCTCTTTTGGCGAATGAGTTGTGGTTTCTCCTTGCATTGGCACGACACCGAGCGTAGTCTTCGTTAGGACCTTTTGTGCTCATTTTATAGTCGTGCTAACCACATCCGGCTCGACGTGTGTGTATCTTTGTGTTTTGTAGGTCGTTCCTTTTTGCTTTGATCTTTCGGTTCTCTACCACGTTTGACAATAACCTTTTCTTTGGATCATTTTGTTTGGTTTTCCACAACCCTAACCTTCCACCCACAGCTTTTGAGAGTTAGTTCTTTCTTTACTGTGAGTTTTCTTTGCGTTTCCACTTTGCACGCTTATAGCTCTCACTTGTGGTTTCTAGTTCGGTGCAATCTCCGAGGTGAGGAACAAGGCTAACACCACCATATTCCACGTCCATATACAATACTTGTGTGTTCTGCATGATGGATAGGCACAGTGAGTCGAGCTAACCACCTTACCAAGAAGAAGAACAAGGACCGTACATGACACGCGTAAGTCACTTCATCGTCTGACAAGAGTTCCGTGAATGTTGCCAAGCCCTTGAGACGCGACAAGATGAACAATTTGGCGAGACGCAGGCCGAGTTCAAGAACATCGACAACCGCTTCGACGGCCTAGAACGACAAATGCACACAATGCATCACAACTTTGGCCATCAAAATGAAGCGCTTCAACGCTCCGTCGCCGAAACAAATGACAATCTTCGATGCCTCATCGACGGAATGGCAAGGCCACACTCATGTGCATCAAGATCTTCCAGTTCTTCACATCGTCACGCACCTCTTCAACAAGATCTTCATGCAAGTGCTCCAAGACGCAATCATGCCCCCGTGGTTGAAGATCTTCATGCAACGTGAAGCTATCCAAGATATCCCTCCTTGTCATCATCGTCATGAACGTCAACAACGACACCATGGTCATCACAAGGCGCCTCCTCCACCACACCAAAATATGGAGCATCAAGTGGTACAAGTTGAGCGATGCCCACCATGTCAAGAGGCTCACGACCATGATATTCGTCGTGAGGCCCATCTGCCTAATCTTCATCACCAGTCGAGGAACGAGCCTCCTCTTTGTCATCAATCGCGTCTTGAGGCTCCACATCCTCAACACCCTCACGAGGCCCAACCGCCTCAACATCGTCAACAACCGTGCCAAGAGCAAGAGCAAGCTCCGCAACAACAATATCAAGAGCAAGCTCCACAACAAGGTTGCGAGAACCAAGTTCCACCACATCAACAACAAGATCATCAACAAGGTCAACAAACTCGCCGCAATGACCGCAACAATGAAGAAACTTTTGGCAAGCTCAAGTTCACTATGCCCAAGTTTACCAGAACTAATGACCCCAAAGAATACCTCTCATGGGCACTCAAAGTCGACAAGATCTTCCGCATGCACAATTATAGCAACGAGCAGATGGTCGCCATGGCTTCGCTTGAGTTTGATGATTACGCCAACCTTTGGTGGGAACAAGTTCAAGTGGCTCATGATGCAAGACAAGGGCCACCAATCACAACTTGGCATGACATGAAGGCTCACATGAGATCCTGGTTCGTCCCCGCGCACTACACACGTAATCTCTTCAACAACCTCCAATCGCTTCGTCAAGGGACAAAGACCGAGGAAGAGTACTTCAAGGAAATGGAACTCAATTTGATTCGCGCCAACATTGACGAGCGCATGGAGCAAACTATGGCACGTTTCCTTATTGGGCTGAACCACCCAATCAAGCGCATCGTCGAGTTCCAAACAAACAACACCATGGTTGAGCTTGTGCACATAGCAACAATGGAAGAACGTCAAGTGCAAGAGGACATCAAGTATAACAAGCCCAAGACGTATTTCACCTACAAGCAAGCTTCAACCGCAATGCCAACGACGTTCAATGGAAGCTCCTCAAGTACCTCCAAGCCTTCCTTCAAACCCACACTTCCTCAATGAAAACTGCCCCCAAGTGGCAAACAAGCAAAGAGTGATACACCTTTCAATGGTGAATTCTACAAGTGTGGAGGCAAAGGACACAAGTCGGTCGAGTGTGGAAACAAGAAGGTATTGTTCATCCATGACAATGGCGACGAAGAGTACTTGAGTGAAGATGAATTTGATGCCCATGTCAAGGAAGCAATGGCAAGGCAACGAGTGGAAGATGAACAAGAACTACTCATGTGTGAACATGACGCAAGTCCATCGCTTTTCGTCACAAGGATCTTGACCACTCAAGCACAAGAGGATGAAGACCAACGCTCAAATATTTTCCAAACACGAGCCGGCATCAATGGCAAATCTATCAAGGTGATCATTGACGGAGGGAGTTTCCACAACCTTGCTAGCACTGAGTTGTGTGAGAAGCTCAAGCTCACCCTCCATCCACACAACCACCCCTACCACGTGCAATGGCTAAGTGACCAATGGTCCGTTAAGATCAAGCATACTGTATCGGTCTCCTTCGCCATTGGTCCTTACAAAGACACGGTGGAGTGTGATGTGGTTCCTATGACAGTTTGCCACATGCTTCTTGGTCGACCATGGCAATTTGAGAAGTCTGCTCTACATGATGGTCGCACCAATGTATACACATTCAAATGGCTCAGCAAAACATGTGTTTTGCAACCAATGACTCCTAGCCAAATAATTGCAGACAAAGCAAAGGCTTTAGCGAGGGCACCAAGCACAACACCTACTTGTGAGAAGAGCGGTGAGAGAGAGAACCACCTCATAGTGAGTGAGAGCCACAAGCCAAACTCGATAAAAAAAACTAAGAGTGTTCTCCTTGCCACCAAACATGAGATGAGAGATGTTCGGAACAACCCATCCATCTTGCACTATGTCCTCCTTTGCAAGGGACTAGCGCAAGGAACTAATGAATTAACCAATGTTCCTCCATCTTTGATGAATGTTTTGCAGGAATTCAAGGACGTGTTCCCCGAAGAGCTCCCACATGGTCTACCTCCTCTTCGCGGCATTGAACATCGCATTGACCTCATCCCCGGCGCAACACTTCCCAACCGCGCCGCTTATCGCACGATCCCGGAGGAGACAAAGGAGATTGAACGTCAAATCAACCAACTCGTCTCCAAAGGATTGATCCAAGTTAGCACTAGTCCAAGTGTCCTACCCATGATTCTTGTTCCAAAGACGGATGATACGTTACGGTTATGCATGGACTGTCGTCCAATCAATGCTATCACCATGTGTTATCGACATCCCATACCACGTCTCGATGACATGCTTGATGAGTTGTGTGGAGCCACTATTTTTTCGAAAATTGATCTTCGTAGTGGTTACCATCAAATACGCATGGCTGAAGGTGATGAGTGGAAAACCGCCTTCAAGACCAAACTTGGTCTCTATGAATGGTTGGTTATGCCCTTTGGCTTATCTAATGCCCCATCCACCTTCATGCCTTATGAATCACATCTTGCGTTCTCTCATTGGAAAAGGTGTTGTTGTGTATTTCGATGATATTCTTGTGTATAGAAAATCACTTGAGGACCATATAACACATGTCAAGGAAGTTTTGAAAATCCTTCGACATGAAAAGCTTTATGCTAATCTTCCCAAGTGCACTTTTGTTAAAGACAAGTTGATTTTTCTTGGATTTGTTGTTTCTTCGAAGGGAATTGAAGTTGATGTTTCCAAGGTTAAGGACATACGAGATTGGCCCATCCCAACAAATGTGAGTGAACTCCGAAGTTTTCATGGGTTGGCCGGTTTCTATCGTCAGTTTGTGAAAGACTTTTCGACCATTGCTTGTTCCCTCAATGAATTGACCAAAAAGAATGTCACCTTCGTGTGGGGAAAGGCACAACAAAAAGCTTTTGATGAACTTAAAAAGAGGCTCACCGAAGCACGTCTTCTTGCTTTATCGGATTTCACAAAAACTTTTGAGATAGAGTGTGATGCTAGTGGTATTGGCGTTGGAGGAGTCCTTATGCAAAACGGACGTCCTATAGCCTACCATAGCGAGAAACTTGATGGTGCTCGCCTTAACTATCCAAATTATGACAAAGACCTTTTTGCCTTAGTTCGTGTCCTTCAAGTTTGGCAACACTACCTATGGCCCAAAGAATTTATCATACATTCCGACCATGAGTCGTTGAAATACCTCAAAGGGCAAGCCAACTTGAGTAAGAGACACGCTAAGTGGGTTGAGTTCATGGAGTCTTTTCCTTACATTGTCAACTATAAGAAGGGAAAAGATAATGTAGTTGTGGACGCTTTGTCTCGCAAACATACAAGCCTTCTTACGAGACTTGAAATCAACGTGTTGGGTCTTGAGGAAATAAAATCTCCGCATGCTTTCGATCCGTTCTTTGAACCAATTTTCGCAAAGTGCTCCATTGACAAAGGAGTTGATGATTTCTATTTGCATAAGGGCTTTCTGTTTAAACAAAACAAGATTTGCATTCCAAAATCATCGCTTCAACTTTTGCTTCTCCAAGAATATCATTGTGGAGGCCTTATGGGTCACTTTGGCCATGACAAGACTTTGGACATGCTCTCCACTCACTACTTTTGGCCCAAGATGAAGCGAGACGTGGAGCGCTACGTTCAACGATGCACGACATGTGTTCAAGCTAAGTCACAAGCTAACCCTTATGGTCTTTATATGCCATTGCCTATTCCTCATAGACCTTGGTCCGACATTAGCATGGATTTTGTGTTAGGATTACCTAGATCTAAGCATGGTCATGACTCTATATTTGTTGTCGTGGATCGCTTTTCCAAAATGGCACACTTCATACCGTGCCATAAGACCGATGATGCTTCACATGTTGCAAACATTTTTTTTAGGGAAATCGTCCGTCTTCACGGTGTGCCAAGAACAATCCCTCCGACCGCGATGTCAAATTCATGAGCTACTGATGGAAGACCCTCATGACCAAGCTCGGCGTCAAGCTACTCTTTTCATCCGCGTCGCATCCTCAAACCGATGGCCAAACCGAAGTTGTCAACCGAAGCCTCGGGACTCTCCTTTGTGTGTTGATCAAGAAAAACCTCAGGGATTGGGAGGAATGCATTCCACACGCCGAGTTCGCCTACAACCGTGCCAAGCACTCAACAGCCAAGATGAGTCCATTCATGATCGTCTATGGTTTCGAGCCACTCATCGTGCTCGACATCCTACCTCTACCTCTCCATGAGCGCACAAACATGGACGTCGAGAAGCGCGCACAAGCCATGAAGAAACTTCATGAAGAAACAAGAGCTACTATCGAGCAACAAGTACTTCGCCAAGCTTCAAGGTTAAACAAGGACAGCAAGGAAAGGATATTTGAAGAAGGTGACCTTGTGTGGATACACCTAAACAAAGACCGCTTCCCCAAGGAACGCGACTCCAAGCTTAAGCCACGAGGAGATGGCCCCTTCAAGGTCCTCAAGAGAATCAACAAAAACGCATACATCATCGACATACCAACCTCCAAGTACCTTGCAAGCAATACATTCAATGTCAAGGACCTTTCACCCTACCATGGAGATGCTCAAGATGATAACCATGAAGAGTCGAGAACGACTCTTTCCCAAGGGGGAGCTGATGCAGCCCGTCCTACGGACGCTCCTACATCTACACCACCAAGTCCCCCAAGTGGACCCATGACTCATGCTTGAGCCAAGCTTCTCCAAGCTAAGGTGAATTTGCTCTTGTACTCATGTGACTTCGATACACCCCTGGACGGCTTGCTACTTCATGCCCCGACATTATGCATCATCAGGTATAAAGACACGAGCTAGAGGAGCGACGCATTAGCCAACATCTGCCAGGAGGACGCGGTACTACAGCACAAGCGGTACTACCGCTCATGAACAGCGGTACTACCGCCTCGGACAGAGAGATGGACCCGAAGCCCCAGATCCCACCGGTACTACCACACTCAGTAGGCGGTACTACCGCGCGCACCTGAAGACTCACGCCAAAGCATCTACCCGCTCTGGTACTACCGCGCCCTTCTAGCGGTATTACCACATCTGACCGGTACTACCACTCAACCGACCGGTACTACTGGACACCCCAGGCCTGCGCGCTCCAGCTCGGCCCTTTGGGCTTGTAACACACCCTTTTGACACTTTAGTTGCCTAAACTACCCCTGAACTTGTGGTTGGCCTATATATAGCCCCCCACCTCTATTGTAAACCCTAGGCATGATATTGGAATTAGTGGAAACCCCTTGTGGATCTATCTAATTCTTGCCTCATGCTCCTTGACCAAGGAGCACCAATATCACCAAACCTCGTTGGAGTTTGCATCGTGCCTCCGCGTTGTACAAGGCCTAGGCATCGGAGTCCCTTTGCCTAGATGTCAAGATCTCACCGTGCTGGTTCGAGAGAGAGTCCTCCGCCCGACGCTAATCCTGGGGATTGCCCCGGACCGGTCACCGTCGACGTGAGCTATTGGTGTGTATCATGGTTTTGTGTGTGTGTGTGTTCATCGCGCTCTTTGTGCATGCGTGCATCATGTTCATCCTCCCCTCCTCTCCCCGCACTCCATCCTCGATTTGAAAGGGAATCGTGAAAGGTCGGGCCACCCTAGAGGTTTGCCCTCAACAGATTGTGATGATGCTAGATCGTGAAGTGTGTGCATTATTATGGGTTCCCTCGCGGGAGAGGTTTGAGCTGAGGCTACCTCTTGATAATGTCCATCTATGCAGTGCCCAGGATGGCAGATGGCCATGGCTGGGAGGCCAAGCTCATAGGAGAGGTGCCTATACTAGAGTGTGTAATTGAAAGGTTATGATTGATTATTCGCATACTAAGTATGATGATTCAGGGTTATTCCTGACGGATGTATCAAATTTTGTGGTGAAAGTGTACCACCTCTGTAGAGTGTCAAACTATTCGAATAGCCGCGTCCGCGGTCATGGACAGTTGGAGTGGCCATAATGTTCTGTCATCGGATGTTTTCAAAATGACTTATGAAATTAATGGTGACTTTGCCTTGACCACAACAGGGTTGTGACTATGAAAACTAAGTTCCCAACTTAAGTGATTTAGAATCTTAAATTAGCTTTCTTTACTTCTGAACTCAGCTTAGGTTTCAAATTAGCTTTTGCAAATAAACTTAGAGTTTAGCATTCCTACTAGAACTACCTTGCTTGTTAGTGATAGTTTCCGAGTACTTAAAGAGTACTCATGGCTTTGTCCCTGGCTATTCCCGTGGCCAGACTATGAGGAGGACTACCCTGAAGATGGACAGCAGGACGGCTACGAGAACTAGGATCATCTCCCATTGTCACCATTAGTTGTGACACTAAAGATGGAGCCCACCGCTACGCTTATTATTCCGCTGCTTATTTGTATTAAGACTGGATCATGAGATCCTTTATTTGTGTAAGACCTTATTATGGTTTGTAATGGATGATGTATTGTGATATCCAATCTATTATGTCTCGCAAAAATGGTAATCTTGGGATTGCGATGTATGGCATAACAGGCATCTGGGATTAAAAATCCGGGTGTTGACATGCTACTAGGGAGAAAACAGCAATCCTTTGTTCATAGAACAATCGTATTGTTTACTTTAAACGCAATGTGTAATGCAATTATCTGTTGCTTGCAACTTAATACTGGAGGGGGTTCGGATGATAGCCTGAAGGTGGATTATTAGTCATAGATGCAGTTGGATTACGGTCTATGTATAATGTTATAATGCCCAATCAAATCTCAAAGGAGTCAAGATGATTAGTATATGCATGTATGCTTTCTCGATGTTTGCCATTTGCCCCGCTATAGTTTGTTCACCCAACATGTCATCTATCTTAAGGAGAACCACCACTAGTGAACTATGGACCCCAGTCCTTTCTTTTATAATCAATCTACAACTGCTTACTGTTTTCTGTTTACTTTCTGCAAGCTATTACTTTCTTCCACACAATACGTTTAATCATTTGATTTTAGCAAAACCGGTGAGATTGACAACCTCACTTTAAGTTGGGGGCAAAGTTCTGTGGTTGTGTTGTGCAAGATTCCAAGTTGGAAACAACACCTTGGAGGTGTTTCCTTGGTCCTACTGGTTCAATAACTTGGTTTCATAACTCAGGGAAACTTACTGATGTGCTCATCATACCTTCCTCTTGGGGTTCCCCAACGAGCTCGTTATCAACCACGAGTCAGCAAGTATTTTTCTGGCGCCGTTGCCGGGGAGTCAAGGACATCTTCACAAGGGGAGTCCCTCATAACAATCTCTTTACTTTGTTATTTTTGTTTTTCTTAGTTTATTTCTGTTTTGTTTGCTTATTTCTTTATCAAAAACACAAAAAAATTAGTTGTACTAGTTTTCTCTCTTTATTAAAAAATACAAAAAATGACTACTCTTGAGAACACTAAGTTGTGTGACTTCACTAGCACCAACAACAATGATTTCATGTGCACACCTATTGCTCCACCTGTTCCTGAAGCTACTTTCTTTGAAATTAAACCTGCTTTACTCAATCTTGTTATGAGAGAACAATTTTCTGGTATTGGTACTGAAGATGCTGCTATCCATCTAAATAACTTTGTTGAACTTTGTGAGATGCAAAAGCATAGGGATATAGATGGGGATATTATTAAGCTTAAATTGTTTCCTTTCTCTTTGAGAGGAAAAGCTAAAGAATGGTTGCAATCCCTAACTAGAAATAGTATTGATTCTTGGACTAAATGCAAAGATGCTTTTATTGGAAAATACTATCCTCCTGCTAAGATTATATCTATGAGAAGTGAAATAATGAAATTTAAACAATCTGATAATGAACATGTTGATCAAGCTTGGGAAAGAATGAAATCTTTGGTAAAGAATTGTCCCACTCATGGACTGACTGCTTGGATGATTATCCAAACTTTTTATGCAGGACTAAATAATTCTTCAAGAAACCTATTGGATTCTACTGCTGGATGTACCTTTATGACCATCACTTTGGGTGCTGCAACAAAGCTTCTGGATAATATGATGGTTAACTATTCTGAATGGCATACTGAGAGAGATCCACAAGGTAAGAAGGTAAATTCTGTTGAAGAAACCTCCTCCTTGAGTGATAAAATTGATGTTATTATTTTTATGCTTATTAATGGGAAAGCTCATATTGATCCAAATCATGTTCCCTTAGCCTCTTTGGTTGCTCAAGAAGAGCATGTTGATGTGAACTTTATAAGAAATAATAATTTTAGCAACAATGCCTACAGGAATAATTTTGGTAACAACAATTATAGGCCCTATCCTCCCAATAATGGTAATGCTTATGGAAATTCCTACAAGAATAATAGGAGTGCACCCTCTAAACTTGAAGTTATGCTTAAAGATTTTATTAGTAAACAAACTGCTTTCAATAAAACTATTGAGGAAAAACTCTCTAATGCTGAAAGAAATATAGCATCTTTGGCTAAAGCGCAATCTTCTTTGAATAAAATGACTGCTAAATCTGAAACTATTGAGAATCCCTTTGCTGCTACTAATGCCATACAAGTTAGAATTGATGAAAATGTTAGACTATTAGCTGAATTGCATGCTAAGTGGGAAAGAGAAGATGAAATTGCTAGAAATATTAGTGTTTCTACCATCACTACCACTAATGTTGAAGCTAGTAAGCCCAATGGAACCTTTTCTAATAAAAATGCTGAAATTCTTCAAAACATGGGAAACAATAGCTCTACTACTTTAGATGATAAATATGATTTTGATCTTGATGGTTGCAATATCTCTGAAGTAATTAAGTTCCTACAAAATCTTGCTAAAAGTCCTGATGCTAGTGCAATGAACATAGCCTTTACAAAACTCATTACTGATGCTCTCATAAAAATCAAAGAAGAAAAGATGAAACATAAAGCTTCTATTCCTATGAAACGAGAAGATGGTTGGGAACCCATCATTAATATGAAAGTGAATGATTTTGATTTCAAAGCCTTATGTGATCTTGATAGTAGTGTTTCTATTATGCCTAGAAAGATTTATGATATGCTTGATTTGCCACCATTAGAAGATTGTTATTTAAATGTCCCACTTGATGATAATGCTAAAAAGAAACTCATGGGGAGTATTAATGGTGTTCTTATTATGGTTAACAATGCATATGTCCCCGTTGATTTCTATGTTTTGGATGTTGAATGCAATGCTTCTTGTCCTATTACTTTGGGAAGACCTTTTCTTAGAATTGTTGGTGCCATTATTGATATGAAAGAAGGCACAATTAAATATCAACTCCAAAAAGGTATAAAACACTTCCCTAAGAAGAGAGAGAAGATCCCTTTTGCTTCTCCTATGAAAACAAAATTTGGATGCTTCTTCATTTGAGAACACTTGATTCTTTTCTTGCTTCTTATGCCTAACTTAAAGGCGTTAAAGAAAAGTACTTATTGGGAGATAACCCAAAAGTTTTAGATGAGTCTTAGAAGTTATTACCTCTGTAATAACTGCTCCTTATCCTTTTTATTTGCTTTTTGTGCCAAGAGTAACCTCTAATGAGAGAGAAGTAATGCTTGGGAAAGTTGCTATCCCGAAACAGTTTTTTGTTCTTCACCGTAAAAATTCGTGTCAAATCTTTGTACGTTGTTTTGAGGCGTGAATATTTGTGCTTCTGATCCAGGTTGTTATCTAAATTTTGTTAGTTCAACACTTTTCAATTTTAGCAACATAAGGTGTTCGAAAAAATTGGGTTTTACTATCTATTTTGATAGATTTCTGCCATTATTTGCATTTGCTTCTTGTTGATTCCTTTTTGAGTTTTTTTGGGGGAATTGAGCTTTTTGAGGGAAGTGCTACAGTAGCTTGTGTTTTAATGGAAGTTTTATTGGTGTTGAAACTGAACCCAAAGACTTATGATCTTAAGTGCACTAATGTTGCTAATAAAGATTGTGTGAAGTTTTGTATGAAGGAAAATTTTCAGGTGTATGGAAAGAGTGACCTAATGAGATGAAGAATGGACTAAGATCAAGATTGGGGATGCCACGCATGTCAACCCAGGAAATATCCAAGAAGTACAAGCTCCAAAGCTTGGGGATGCCCAAGGCATCCCCTTCTTCATCAATAAAAATCTCAGGTTCCTTCCAAATACTTCATTTTTATTGTTTCATGCACAGTTGTGTTGTTCTTGGAGCGTCTTCTTTTTCGTTTTCGTTTTGGTTTTCGTTTGCTTGGTTTTCTTAGTTTGCTTGAATAAATTGGTTGGACCCCCTCTTTCATACATTAGTTTTCAAATGAGTTTGGTTTGGATTGGAAAAGAGTAGGAGAGCTCATGCTTAAGTGGTAAAAGGAGCTTGTTTTTGACTGTGACCTATGCTTTGTCATGTCATGCTTGATATTGTTTTGGCTTTATGCTTAGTAATTATTGCTATAGCATGACTTGTTATAAACAATTGAGATTTCATAATGTGCCTTGAAAGAATCATGCGTTGTTTTAGCATATTAAAGCATAGTATTGTTGCATTCTCCTTTGATGCTTTATTTGGGTTGGCTTGGCGCATGCTCACACCATGTTATGACTATCCCAAATCACCTAGCTTTTATGATCCTTTAGTTTTCGACTTGTAATATCACTTTATGCTTTAGTCAATGATGTTTTGTCGCTTTGCATGATTATGGCCATTATTGCTCTCTTAGTTGGTCACTCCCAGTCTTTTGCTAGCCTCCATAACCAAGTATGAGTCCCACTCATGCATCCAACTCCATAAAACCAAGTTATTCCAAAGAGTCCACCATACCTACCTATTAGCATTTGCTATTACAAGTATATTCATGTTTTTATCTACCTTCCGAATTAAACTTGTTATGTGAAAATTAGTGATTAAATCTCTCACGAACTTGATGGCACATTTTACTTTTCTTGCACTTAATAAACTTGAACCATTGTGTCCATCTTTTTTGCGTATATGCTTGCACTTTATAAGTTGAAGTTAGCAGAACCATGTATCATGGGGAACGCTTTCAACATTGCACTTGTACATTGTACCCCGTTGATATCATGATTCTTTTACTTATGGATCCCAGCGGTGTGAAATAAAAGTGGAACTTGTAAGATCATGGAGTTTGTATGTGTGTTAGAGAAACGCCTGGGCCTCTAGCCTAAGCCATGCCTAATCATGGTGGACACTTGCAACATAACCATAATGAGCACTCTATGAAGAATCCTCAATAAAAACCTATGCAAATAGCAAATAAAAAGATCACGGAGATGCTCATTGTTTGCTGGCCTTGTCATTTTGATTATGGGATAGCTCATGTATCATGTGCAAGGGGTACCCCGTTGGCGGTTCTCTATGATACATATGTACTTACAATGACAAGAGCTTACTTGTGACTAAAGTTGAGTAGCATGAGGTTTGGTCTTCGTAAGTAAGGGGCATGCGATTTTGGCTTACAACTTGTCAAGCATATCCTCTTAGTTGTGTCACTTTAAACTTAATCACGTAAAGATGCTTATGATAGGGGCAATGAGAGCTGAATGCTAATAAGTACCATAATTTTTGGAAGCTCTTTATGAGACTTGAATCCCTGCTTCCTTCTATGAAGGCCTTTCTTTTACTTTTATGTTGAGTCTCCATTTTCTATCTTTATGCACCTATTGAGAGAGCATAGTGGCCATTCTTAGTATAATGTGCGTTGTCCCAAGACTTGTTGATTGATGCATAACTTTGATATTGCTTGTTCTTAAACTATTTGTATCTAGTCACCCTCATGAACTTTGAAGGTGTCCTATGCATTTATGTTTTGCTACTCTATGAGGGACAAGCTGAATGCCATTATGCTATGTTTTCTTTATGTGAAACAAACAAACGTCTTGCAAAGCATTGTTATTCATGAATCTTTTGTTTGTGCCTTTTCATGTTAAAACATAGTTGCTATGTCTTATTGTTAGAATTTTATATTTCATGCTATGTTGAAGTACTATGATCCCAGGTTTCAATGTTTTACAAATACTTTGATCAAGTTTATGATGGTGCATGTCACCTCAAAAATTATTCTTTCTTTTTATCACTTACCTACTCGAGGACGAGCAGGAGTTAAGCTTGGGGATGCTTGGTTTTTATCTACTTTCTTATGTTTTGTTCCAACTTTGGATTATTTTTATACACTTTCTTGGACTAATCTATTAACAAGATGCCACAGTGCCAGCTGCCTGTTTTCTGCTATTTTTGGTTCCAAGAAAGTCAGAAAATGAATATTCTCGGAATTGGATGGGACAAAAGCCGAAGTCAATATTTTACCGAGGGGGACAAGGAGCCAGAATATGAGACTGAGAGGGGCCAGAGGGCCGCCACACCACCTGGCCGCGCGGCCAGGCCTAGCCCGCGCCAGGGGGTGGTGTGGCCGCCTAGGGCACCCCCTCGACGTCCCCTTCCAACTATAAGACCCCTCTGCTACAGAAACCCTAAGCACCTGATCAAAATTCCACGAAAGAGTCTGTAGTTGCCATCATCTTCATCCCTAGATCGGGAGGGATTTGAAGCTCTTCCCGGCACCCTGCCGGAGAGGGGAATTCACCCTGGAGGCCTTCTTCATCACCATGCAAGCCTCCGGTGTGATGCGTGAGTAGTTCATCCTTGGACTACTGGTCCATGTAGTAGCTAGATTGATATGGGGTGGCCCGATCTTCTCAGTAAGCGGATGGCGATGATGATGATGGATGATAGATAACTAGTGAGTAGCTATGATCTCTCCCGCTCGATCCCTGATGCCACTGCAACAGATCTCGAACCTTGTAGGATATTCACAACACCACACTCTTGCGCACGTAGCCGTGACCACGAACAGTAGTATGCAATCTACTAATTCCCAATGGAACAACAGATCACACTCAATTATAGTTGGTAGATTCGAACACAGGGTAATTCCAGAGGTTCTATGAAAGAAACAACTCCAAAATATTTTAACGTTGTTTGAAAACCTAAACTAGTGCGCCCCCATCTATTTAAGGGTCTGGGAGGCGGCGGCCTAAGGTGGAAACCAAGTTGGTCCCACCCAAATAGAGATACAAACCGACCCAACTTGGGTTCGATCAAACTGACTCTGCCGTGGCAGAGTTGTAGCCGTATTCTCAAACTAAACTCTCACAACTCACTCACAACTAATAAGAAAGGAGATCTTACCGTTCCAAAGTGAATAGAGATGCTCTACCAAACGAAGTCAAAGACTGATGCACTTGATGTGATGAAGTGAATATCAAAGGTATAGAGAACGATCGTAGGGCACACAGGTTATTTAAGGTGGAGCTATATGTATGGTATCCTATTTACACCGCAAACAAGTCCTAGTGCTGATCGTACAAATACCCAAGAAACACACACGTGGAGAAAAACGTGGCAATGCAACTATGAAGGGTGTTGCACTACGCTCAAGAGACACTAGCAAAGCTCAAAGTAAATAGGCACAAGATTGCTCAATCTACCGGTGCACAAAGATATCACTAGGCCTCTTGCTCAAATTCTCTTTTCTACAATTTTTCTTTTTCTTTTGTATAGCTTTTTTTTATAGATAACACACGACCAATTACAAAGTACGGCACCAAAAATCCTAAGAGCAGCCTGTAGGAGCGGAAACTAGTCTCAATAGGCAAGTTCCTACACCTATGTAGTAGATTGGCTGTGGCTAAGGTTTGGAAAATTGCAAAATTTCACAATTTTTTTTATATGGATGCCGCGGCAAAAAATGGGGCCAAACTGTGCCGTGGCAGACTCGGTAACTTGGAAAGTATACTCGGTAACTTGGTAAGTATATATATATTTTTTAATTCCGACTCGGCCAAGAGTAGATGACTAGGACTCTTAGAGTAGATCAGATCTGACTTGATGGTGGTGGAAAACAATGGTGGAAAATGACTAAAACAAAGAGGAAACAAATCTACGAAGAACAGATCTAGATCTAAACTAAAGGATGAACACGACCAGCAACTATTACTCGTCTACGATGCAATCTAGTCTATGACAACTCTTTTTTTGTGGGGCTTTTTCTGTATAGGACTAAAACACTCTCTAATCTATGGATGGATTGCAGATTGCTTACCGAGGCAACGAGGAAATCTGATACCAAGATGATATGGGGTGGCCCGATCTTCTCAGTAAGCGGATGGCGATGATGATGATGGATGATAGATCTAGTGAGTAGCTATGATCTCTCCCGCTCAATCCCTGATGCCAGTGCAACAGATGTCGAACCTTGTAGGATATTCACAACACCACACTCTTGCGCACGCAGCCGTGACCACGAACGGTAGTATGCAATCTACTAATTCCCAATGGAACAACAGATCACACTCAGTTATAGTTGGTAGATTCGAACACAGGGTAATTCCAGAGGTTTTATGAAAGAAACAACTCCAAAATATTTTAACGTGGTCTGAAAACCTAAACTAGTGCGCCCCCATCTATTTAAGGGTCTAGGAGGCGGCGGCCTATGGAAACCGAGTTGGTCCCACCCAACTAGAGATACAAACCGACCCAACTTGGGTTCGATCAAACTGACTCTACCGTGGCAGAGTTGTAGCCGTTTTCTCTGCCGCGGCAGCCTGCCGTGGCAGAGTAGGACTCGGTTTTCCTGCCACGACAGCCTGTCGTGGCAGAGAAACGATGCTTTCCTCTGCCGCGGCAGAGAACGTCCTCCTCTTGTTGATCTTTGTCTTGGACAGCTCCTTGCGCTTCCTCCCTCTCCTCCCTCACGCATTCTTCATTGATCAACACGCCTTGCTCCATTAGCTCCTCGCTCCGTGCTTCACCTTCTTCTCCTAAGTACCTGATCATGCAATAATTCAAAGACTTAGGTAGTATAAAATTCTCATTAATTAAAACACCAGGTTCATTAAGAAACAAGTTCACCTGTTGTTCTAGTAGCTTGACACGAGCTCTTGTGATTGGTCCAATCCTTATCTCATTAGAATTATCCTTCTTTGCAATTGGAGCATCTTCATTAGCAATTGGGGTAGGTGTAATTGTAGGGATGTCCTCATCATAGATGGTTGGTTCTTCTCCTTTGGGCTATCATGTTTAGATCTTGTGAGCTCCGTTCATGATCAAGATCATCTATTGTTAAATCCTACATGTTGTGTTTGCGGGGATCCGATGGATATTGAGATGCTATTTCAGATTGTTTATTGATTCTATCATGTCTTTGTTTTTTGTGATCTTGCATGCTTTCCGTTGTCAGTAACTATCTTGGCCGAGTAGATGCTAGCAACTCCAAGAGGGAATATTTATGCTCGATAGTGGGTTCATGCCTATAGTAATCTAGGGAAGTGACAGAAATCTCTAAGGTACTAGATGTGCTGTTGCTACTAGGGAGAAAACAGCAATCCTTTGTTCATAGAACAATCATATTGTTTACTTAACACGCAATGCGTAATGCAATTATCTGTTGCTTGCAATTTAATACTGGAGGGGGTTCGGATGATAACCTGAAGGTGGATTATTAGTCATAGATGCAGTTGGATTATGGTCTATGTATAATGTTGTAATGCCCAATCGAATCTCAAAGGAGTCAAGATGATTAGTATATGCATGTATGCTTTCTCGATGTTTGTCATTTGCCCCGCTGTAATTTTTTCACCCAACATGTCATCTATCTTAAGGACACCACCACTAGTGAACTATGGACCCCAATCCTTTCTTTTACAATCAATCTACAAATGTTTACTGTTTTCTGTTTACTCTCTGCAAGCTATTACTTTCTTTCACACAATATGTTTAATCATTTGTTTTTAGCAAACACAGTGAGATTGACAACCCCATTGTAAGTTGGGGCAAAGTTTTGTGGTTGTGTTGTGCAGGATTCCAAGTTGGAAACAACACCTTGGAGGTGTTTCCTTGCTCCTACTGGTTCGATAACCTTGGTTTCATAACTGAGAGAAACTTACTGTTGTGCTCATCATACCTTCCTCTTGGGGTTCCCCAATGAGCTCGTTATCAACCACGAGTCAGCACTTACCCGGAAGTTTATATGCCTTAGTATGGGTTCCCTCGCAGGAGAGGTTTGAGCTGAGACTACCTCTTGATGTTTGTCCACCTATGCAGTGCCCAGGATGGCAGATGGCCATGGCTGGGAGGCCAACCTCATAGGGGAGGTGCCTATACTAGAGTGTGTAATTGAAAGGTTATGATTGATTATCTGCATACTAAGTATGATGATTCAAGGTTATCCCGGACGGATGTATCGAATTTTGTGGTGAAAGTGTACCACCTCTGTAGAGTGTCAAACTATTCAAATAGCCGCGTCCGCGGTCGTGGACAGTTGGAGTGGCCATACTGTTCCATCGTCAGATGTTTTCAAAATGAATTGTGAAATGAAATGTGACTTTGACTTGACCACAACATGGTTATGAACATGAAAACTAGTTTCCCACTTAGGTGATTTAGAACATTAAATTAGTTTTCTTTACTTCTAAACTTAGTTTAGATAAATATGGCTTTTTACAAATAAACCTAGAACTTAAGATTCCTACTAGAACTACCATACTTGTTAGTGATAGTTTGTAAGTACTTAAAGAGTACTCATTGCTTTGTCCCTGGCTATTCCCGTGGCCAGACTATGAGGAGGACTACCAGGATGATGGACAACAGGAAGTCTACGACAACTAGGATCATCTCCCATCATCAGCATTGCATGTGACCCTGAAGATGGAGCCCACTACTACGCTTATTATTCCACTGCTTGATTGTATTATGACTGGATCATGAGATCCCTTATTTGTAAGACCTTATTATGGTTTGTAATGGATGATGTACTGTGATATCAATTTGTTATGTCTCACAAAAATGGTAATCCTGAGATTGCGGGGTATGGCATAACAGGCATCTGGGATTAAAAATCCGGGTGTTAACACTATGGCTAGCTATCCCTGATTAACAAAAGTTTTGGCAATTTTCTAAAATCAAAAATAAAAGCAGAATATAAAACATATATTCAAATAATTCATATCTTTTTATGTATTTCGAACTTCACAAAAGTTTCATGATGAGGACATCCCTACAATTACACCTACCCCAATGACTACTGAAGATGCTACAACTGTTGCAAGAAAGGATCAGTCCAATGAGATTAGAATTGGACCTATTACAAGAGCTCGTGCTAAGATACTGGAACAATAGGTGAATTTACTCCTAACGAATCTGGTACTTTGATTGATGAGAACTTTATACTGTCTAAGTCTATGCATTTATGTATGATCAGGTTCGTTGGAGAAACAAGCATGGCGCGAGGAGGAGAAGGGCTACAAGAGAAGGCCAACATGATGATCGCCCAAGGATGCGCGAGGGAGGAGCGGGAGGAAGGCGCAATACAAGCAAGGGAGATCATCAAAGAGAAGAAACATTCAATTCGGACAGATAGAAGTCCTGAAATTGAAACGGACGTGGATTCCTCATACGAACTCCAAATCAAGCAAATAAGCACTTGTTGGATAGATAATTCCAAGATCTTTCCAATGAGTACTTCCACATATAAAAAGACCCCGGATAATCCGGCCCCCACACCCCGAATAATCTGGCCCTACTTTGGAGATCCTGCTAAGGACTTCGGCGCGACGTTCTGTGTCAGGGCGGATATTTGACCGGACTTTTCCCCTGGAAAATCCGGCCCCCGGATGATCCGCCCACCTAGACCGGATAGATCCGGATGGATCTGACTGTATCCGACACGTTTTTGTTTCACGTTTTTCGGACGTTCCGGCGGCCATATAAGCCTGGGGACGCCCTCTAGTTTAGGTGAGACCATGTTAAAACTATTTTGGAGTTGTTTCTTTCATAGAACCTCTGGAATTACCCTGTGTTCGAATCTACCAACTATAATTGAGTGTGATCTGTTGTTCCATTGGGAATTAGTAGATTGCATACTACCGTTCGTGGTCACGGCTACGTGCGCAAGAGCATGGTGTTGTGAATATCCTACAAGGTTCGAGAGTTGGCATCAGGGATCGAGCGGGAGAGTTCATAGCTGTAGTCTAGTTATCTATCATCCACCACCATCACCACCATCCGCGTACTGAGAAGATCGGGCCACCCCATATCATCTTGGTATCAGATTTCCAGTGTTGCCTCGGTAAGCATCATCAAATCCATCCATAGATTAGAGAGTGTTTTTCGTCCTATACAGAAAAAGCCTTACAAAAAGATTTGCCATAGACTAGATTGCATCGTTTTCGAGTTTTAGTTGCTGATTGTATCTTCTCGTAGATCCGATCTGCAGGTTTTTCCTCGTAGGAGTCTAGTTTTTCGTTTGTGTCTAGGTTTAGGGTTTGATCTTGTTTTCCGCTGTGTCAACCATCACCGTGTTCCGCAAGTTTTCCTCGTTTGTCTGAGTCCACATAGCGTACCTTTGTTTGCATACCATAGACACAACCTATCTACAGCATCCATGCCTAGGAACGTACCCACGAGACTAGTTGCTTTGCTCCGACAGGCTTCTCATTAGGGTTTGAAGTGCAAATTTTTTCGTCCAGGTAGACCGGATTATCCGGCCACCAACAAATCCGGAATATCCGGCCCCTAATTGCTCAGATTTGTTGCATCATGTATTGCATTGTGTCAGGTAGTTGAAAAAATCAAAAAAAAGAGAAAGAAGAGAAAAAAGTTGTTAAAAAAAGAGAAAAGAAAAGAGATACAAAAGTAAATAACAAAAGGGAGATATCAAGGTTGATTGGAGGACTAGTTTTATAATAGCACTAGTAGATTGAGCAATCTTGTGCCTATTCTATTTGAGCTATTACTAGCGTCTCTCTTGTGCATTGCAATATTCCTTTTCATAAGTTGATTTGCCACGTTTATCTCCACTGTGTGTGTTTCTTGGGTATTTGTACGATCAGCACTAGGACTTGTTTGTGGTGTACATAGGGTACCATACCTATAGCTCCACCTTAAATAACCTGTGTGCCCTGCGATCGTTCTCTATACCTTTGATATTCACTTCATCACATCAAGTGCATTAGTCTTTGATTTCGTTTGGTAGAGCATCTCTATTCACTTTGGAACGGTAAGATCTCCTTTCTTATTAGTTGTGAGTGAGTTGTGAGAGTTCCCACCATACAGATTCTGATTTTTGCACTAACCTACTAATCATGTCTTCTAGTGATGATGATGTTGTGTTGCAGAAAAAGAAGGATGAGGAGCTCGTCAATTGGCATGAATATGAGGCTTTCAAATCCCACTTGACACGTGTGTTTACTAACACGACATATGCCATTGACAAGAATCTCCAATATATGAATATGAGATTGGATCAGCATGTTGGAACGGTTGATACTATCCAAACGCAAGTGGCTACGCTCAATGTCAATGTCACTACTTTGCAGCATTACATTGAGGGTTTGACAGCCGCCTTACATAGAAGGGAAGATCCTCAACGTGATGATGCCTTTGATGATTTCGATGAGGGCAGTGATGTGGATGCTACTCCACATGTTGGCAGGGGACGTGCTATTCCCCCTGTCCATGCACCTGCTCATGGTCGTGGGTTTGTCCCTCTTGGGTGTGGTCAACGTGTGCCCAACCAAGCTGCTGATGATGGTTTGGGCAAGCCAAAATTCTCAATTCCTAAGTTTGATTGTTTCATTGATCCTAAAGACTACCTCACATGGGAGTTGAAGATTGAGAAACTCTGGCGCTTATTTGACCATCCAGAACATAAGAAGGTCAAGCTTGCAGCATCTGAATTTGATGGTTATGCTTTGCGTTGGTGGGATGCTCTTGTGCAACATAGGAGGGAGGACAATGAACTTCCTGTGATGGATTGGCGCGAGATGAAGCAAATCATGAAGGCTCGTTTCGTACCAACCAACTACTTGCGATCAGTTTTTGATAAATTGACGCAAATGAAGCAAGGCACAATGACAATAGATGAGTACTATATGGAGATGGAGTTGCTTATGCAGCGTGCTAGAGTTCGTGAGTCCATTGAGATGACCATGCAGCGATTCCTAAACAATCTGAAGTTGCCAATCAAGAGCATAGTACGTCATCACAAGTATGAGACCATGAATGAGCTATTGCACCATGCTAGAGAGGTCGAATCCTAGTTGGCAGAAGAGGCGAAGTCACGCGCTCGTTTTCCATCCTCCAGCAGATTTTCGGCCAGATCAACTCCTCCTACAGCCGTGCCACCAGCTGCTGTTCCGTTTACACCATCGGCCAAACCAGCAAGTACACCTTCGTTTGGTTCTAATGCTCGGAAACCCGCTGCTCCTACTGCTAGCTCGGGTTCCAACATGTCTACGGCACGTACTCGTGATGTGGTGTGCCATACTTGTGGAGGTAGAGGTCACTACAAGAAAGATTGTCCAAACAGCAAGGTTATGTTTGTTAATGAACAAGGTGAAGTAGAAAGTGGAGATGAAGCTTCTGATGATGATATTGATGACGACGAGGATGGTGCTGATGCATATGCAGAGCGTGCACCCACTATTGTCGTATCTTCACGTGTACTTAATGTGCAACCAGTTGAGGAATCCCAACGTTGCAACTTGTTCCAAACAAAAGTTCTAGTTGGACCAAACAAAGCTTGCAAGGTAATTATTGATGGAGGTAGCTGCAGAAATCTTGCAAGTATGGAACTATGTGCCAAACTGAATTTGACATATTTACCTCATCCCAAGCCATACTACATACAATGGTTGAGCAACAATGGTGAGATGAAGGTAAATCATATGGTACGTGTGAATTTTCAAATAGGGCCATACAAAGATTCTATTGATTTTGATGTGGTTCCTATGATTGTTTGTCACCTACTATTGGGTCGGCCTTGGCTCTATGATCGCCATGTGCAACACAATGGCCGAGCCAACACATATCACTTAGAATTCAAAGGAAATAAGATTACTATGCAGCCAATGACACCACAAGAAATTGTGAATGATTCTCGCCAGAAGATAGAGGTGAACTAGAAGGAAGATACTACCACTCGGCGAGACTGTGTAACAGCTGTTCCTGATGTAATTGAGCCTAAATTGAGTGATATAACGAAAAGTGAGAGAGTGCCTGGGTTATTGATACTAGCCACCAAGGAATGAGAGAGTTTCGTGAGGATCCTACAGCCATGCCACTTGTGCTCATGTATAAGGGCGAGGTATTGGTTTCTAACGACATGACCCCTATTTCTCTAGGTGTCTCTTCTGTTTTGCAGGACTTTGGGGATGTGTTTCCAGCAAACGTACCCGCAGGTTTACCTCCATTGCATGGTATAGAACATCAAGTGGACCTGATTCCTGACGCCACACTTCCCAACCGTGCACCTTACAGGACTAATCCCGAAGAAACTAAGGAAATTCAGAAGCAAGTACAAGCGTTGTTGGATAAAGGGTACATTCGTGTTTCTCTTAGCCCTTGTGATGTGCCTGTTATTTTGGTTCCTAAGAAAGATGGTACATGGCGCATGTGTGTTGATTATAGAGCGATTAATAACATCACTATTTGACATCCTATTCCATGCTTAGAGGATATGCTAGATGAATTGAGTGGTGCTGCGGTTTTCTCTAAAATTGACTTGCGTAGTGGTTATCATCAAATTAGGATGAAAGAAGGGGATGAATGGAAAACTGCTTTCAAAACTAAATTCGGTTTGTATGAGTGGTTAGTTATGTCGTTTGGTCTTACTAATGCACCTAATACTTTCATGCGTTTGATGAATCATGTTTTGAGAGAGTTTATTGGTCATTTCGTGGTTGTTTACTTTGATGATATACTCATATACAACCACATCGAATCTGAACATTGCACTCATATTAGACAAGTTTTGCAAGTGTTACGTAATAATAAACTGTATGCTAATCTTGAGAAGTGTACATTTGCAAAAGATAAGGTCATATTCCTAGGATTTGTTGTTTCTAAGCATGGAGTAGAGGTAGATCAATCTAAAATTGAATCAATTCAGAATTGGCCTACTCAAGTGAATGTTAGTCAAGTGCGTAGTTTCCACGGTCTCGTTGGTTTCTATAGGCACTTTGTGTAAGATTTTAGCACCATTGCTGCACCATTAAATGATTTGACAAAGAAAGGTTTTCCTTTTGTATGGGGCGCGGCCCAAGACATTACATTTGATACATTAAAACGTTTGCTTACTTCCGCACCATTACTTGCATTACCTGATTTTTCGAAGCAATTTGAAGTTGAATGTGATGCTAGTGGTATAGGCATAGGTGGCGTTTTGATGCAAGAGGGTCGGCCTATAGCTTATTTTTCTGAGAAATTGACTGGTGCTCGTTTGAATTATTCTATCTATGATAAAGAATTGTATGCACTTGTTAGAGTACTTGAGGTTTGGCAACATTATTTGTGGCCAAAGGAATTCATCATACATTCTGATCATGAAGCATTGAGATACTTGAAAGCTCAATCAAATTTACATAGAAGATTAGCTAAATGGGTTGAGTTCATTGAGTCTTTTCCTTACATCATAAATTATAAGAAGGGAAAAGAGAATGTTGTTGCTGATGCTCTATCTAGGAAGAACATGCTATTAACCAATCTTGATGTTAAAATTCCTGGATTAGAAGCTATTTGTGCACTTTATGCAACTGACCATGATTTTGCTGAACCATATCGTTTGTGTGCTCTTATAAATGCATGGGAGAAGTATCATATACATGATGAATATTTGTTTCGATCTAACAAACTATGTATTCCAGAATCGTCGTTGTATTTGTTCTTAGTGCAGGAATCACATGCTGGTGGTTTGATGGGTCACTTTGGGCGTGAGAAGACGTTGCTCATGCTTGCTGATCACTTTTATTGGCCCAAGATGAGGCGTGATGTGTACAGATTTGTGAGCCGATGTATTATATGCCACAAGTCAAATCTAAGCTGAAGCCTCACGGTTTGTATACACCTCTCTCTGCACCGACTACTCCATGGGAAGACATCAGTATGGATTTTGTGCTAGGTCTACCTAAAACTCAGAGAGGTCATGATTCTATACTTGTGGTAGTGGATAGGTTCTCTAAGATGGCTCATTTTATTGCCTGCCACAAAAGCGACGATGCGTCGCATGTTGCTAACCTGTTTTTCAGGGACATCATGAGATTACATGGAGTACCGAAGACGATTGTTTCTGACCGTGATGTGAAGTTCATGAGCTACTTTTGGAAGACCTTATGGGGGAAGCTAGGAACGAAGTTGTTGTTCAGTATTACATGTCATCCCCAAACAGATGGTCAAACGGAGGTGGTGAATCGAACATTGTCACAGTTGCTAAGGACCATGATTAAAAAGAATCTGTGGGACTGGGAAGAGTGTTTGCCACATGTTGAGTTTGCTTACAACAGGGTTGTGCATTCAACTACTCAGCTTTGTCCTTTTGAGGTGGGGTATGGTTTCAAGCCATTGACGCCACTTGATATGTTGCCTCTGCCATTACATGAGAGAGTTGATATGGAGGCATCAAAACGTGCTGATTATGTGAAGAAAATACATGAGAAGACTTAAGAGGCTATTGAGAAGAAAGGCAAGAACATTGCTGCTGCAAGGAAAGAAGTGTTGTTCGAGCCTGGAGATATGGTTTGGGTGCATCTACACAAGGATAGGTTCCCACTACTTAGAAAGTCAAAATTGAAGCCACGTGGTGCTGGTCCTTACAAGGTGTTAGTCAAGATTAATGATAATGCCTACTCGGTTGATATACCTATTGAGGAGTTTGGTGGAGTTAGCAACAGCTTCAACATTGCTGATTTCTCACCATATGTTGGAGAAGACCTTGGAGCGTCGAGGTCGATGCCTTTTGAAGGGGGGGAGATGATGAGGACATCCCTACAATTACACCTACCCCAATGACTACTGAAGATGCTACAACTGTTGCAAGAAAGGATCAGTCCAATGAGATTAGAATTGGACCTATTAGAAGAGCTCGTGCTAAGCTACTGGAACAACAGGTGAATTTACTCCTAAACGAATCTGGTACTTTGATTGATGAGAACTTTATAATTCCTAAGTCTATGCATTTATGTATGATCAGGTTCGTTGGAGAAACAAGCATGGCGCGAGGAGGAGAAGGGCTACAAGAGAAGGCCAACATGATGATCGCCCAAGGATGCACGAGGGAGGAGCGGGAGGAAGGCGCAATACAAGCAAGGGAGATCATCAAAGAGAAGAAACGTTCAATTCGGACAGACAGAAGTCCTGAAATTGAAACGGACGTGGATTCCTCATACGAACTCCAAATCAAGAAAATAAGCACTTGTTGGATAGATAATTCCAAGATCTTTCCAATGAGTACTTCCACGTCTAAAAAGACCCCGGATAATCTGGCCCCCACACCCCGGATAATCCGGCCCTGCTTTGGAGATCCTGCTAAGGACTTCGACGCGACGTTCTGTGTCGGGGCAGATATTTGACTGGACTTTTCGCCCGAAAAATCCGGCACCCGGATAATCCGGCCCACCTAGACCAGATAATCCGGCCCTAAAAGTCTCTATCAGATCCGGACGGATCTGACTGTATCCGACACGTTTTCGTTTCGCGTTTTTCGGACGTTCCGTTTGCCATATAAGCATGGAAACACCCTCTAGTTTAGGTGAGACCACGTTAAAACTATTTTGGAGTTGTTTCTTTCGTAGAACCTCTAGAATTACCCTGTGTTCGAATCTACCAACTATAATTGAGTGCTGTTGTTCCATTGGGAATTAGTAGATTGCATACTACCGTTCGTGGTCACGGCTGTATGCGCAAGAGCATGGTGTTGTGAATATCCTACAAGGTTCGAGAGCTGTTGCATTGGCATCAGGGATCGAGCGGGAGAGTTCATAGCTACAGTCTAGTTATCTATCATCCACCATCATCACAGCCATCCGCTTACTGAGAAGATCGGGCTACCCCATATCATTTCAAAATGAAAAGTGATTCAAATTCAAACATGAATTCTACTATAAATTCAAATTTGACCAGGGTCAACCCTATCTAGTCAAACATGTGACTTTTGACCCTAATTTAAATCTTTTGCATTTAAATAATGTTTTAAATTAATAAATTCAAATTTTGGAAATGTTATATGTTTTCTGATCGGAAAAATGCCAGGAATTCAAATATTCCATCCAAAATACTTTTTGAGCTATTTAAAATTTTGAAATTATTTAAATGCCTTTTCTAAGTAAATCTATAACTTTAATTCCGTGAATCCAAATCCGATAAATAATATGTCTAAATCGACCAGCGCGACGAGCCCGTTCTGATTATGCACTCCACGATATGAACTGAAGCATGCATAATGTAAATATTAAATAATCAGAACTGTTTATGAGAGTAAAACATGTGTAAATAAATTAATAAATCGTTTTATTTCTTGTTCCATAGCTCACCCATGCCATGCTGATAACATGAAATTGTGCATGATTCCATCATGGCATACCTTGTTTTCTTGTTGCATATGATTTATATGATGGTGCAATGTATTTATTTTGGCCCTTATGTGTTTGGTTTTTTATCTAGATAGACATTGAGCAAGGAGAATACCAGGAGCCTCAGGAGTATTACCCGGATCCTTCTTAGTCCGTAATTGAACTGCCAGGCAAGCAATTCCCCATGATTGCATACATATAGTACATATGCTTCTATCTTACTCTTGCATCATTGAGTCATGATTGCATTAAATTGAATCCCAAGTATTGCATAGCCTTTACTTTTAAACCCCACTAAAACTTGTACCTCAATCCCATGAGCCATTACTTCAAGACTTGTTTGAGCCATGCGAGTCGTAGAATTGCATGTCTAGGGTTTGTGCTAGTCTTTGGATAACAAGGTACCTAAACAACTTAATTTGAGTAGTAATGGGATAACTAATGAAAGAGGCACCGATGAGCATTATCTGCTATTTGGTTCTTCAAGATCACTTGTGTACCATAGGACCCCAAGCACTTGATTCATGTTCCTTGACTATTCGTAATATCCAAATACAGGAGACTCTATGGATCCCCCTTCGCATGAGCTTGATTAGCACTTTATTTCACGGGGCCACAAACTAGTTTGGGGCTTTATTACTATCCTGTACTTATGCCATGCTTTACTGCTTTATTTACAATTGTGCGTGGAGCACATGTACTATTTAGGATAGCGGCACAATTTCGCAGCATTGACAAGCCCAGTCACACTTTCGGGTTCCCAATCATTTACATCCGTCCTCGCAAACCTGGGTCCGTCTCGGAGTCAGCCAACTTTGTTGCGGGTAGCTTATTGGGGTGGCCCCCTGAAATAATTTATGAATACTATGAATGCATTGTCTGATGCCTCGTTGTGTTTTATTTGGTTCTTCCCGAGGTTGATCGTGTGTGTGTTGCTATTTGTGCACCCCTGCAGGGTATATCTTTCTGAAAGTCGTGTCCACAGTTATGAACAACTTGGAGCACAGTTTCTCGATCATAGACAAACATAACTTAAGTACCACCTTTAATTTGACTAAGACATGACTAGTAAATAGTGCAACACTCATGGAATGGTTAATAAAATTGCCAATGGATGGGATGTTCTTCCGCCTTCTCGTCGGTAAGCGAGAAGGAGGGTGATCGATGTTTATTTATGTTGCTTATATAACTTTTGTTATTAATTAACGAGCATCCGTCCATCTCTAGTTGGGCGGATGTATAGCGTGTCTCTATAGAACTTTGTAGATATTATCTTTCGCTGCAATTGTGTCACCCCAGGTTGTTCCCTTTAGAAGCATTAAGACTTGCTGAGTACCCCTAGGGTCTCACACGATAAATATTTGGTTTAGATGGACTGGTATTGACGTGGGTATACCTTACATGTACCTAAGATTAGGTTATACGGTTCAGCCCAAGAAGGAGTACACGGTGCAAATGAAGCCCAACAAAGATTTGGGTGGCCCGCTAGACGTTCGACTTCTTGGAGGACACGGAGAAGTATAGATAGAAACTTAAAGGAAAACCCTAAATTGTAACTGACTCGATCCGCTACCCCGAGACATGGCTTCTCTATATAAAGGCAGGAGGGGGCGGCGAGGAGAACCAATGCATACACCCCCGCGTACACACCGCCAGATTGCATCTATGCACCGTTGTAATCTTCGACTTCCTCGTAATCAAGAGCATACAAGCAGGAGTAGGGTCCTCTATGAGGCATAAACCTAGGTAAACCCTCGTGTCACCTGTGTGCTTGTTTGCTAGCAGATTGATGCCTCCAGTGCTCCCCACTTCCTCGAACCTAAGTCCATCAACGATGGGCATTGATGAGTTAACCCCTCGTCAATTGGCGCCATCTATGGGAACTGGGAGTGTTGATGTTGCGGCTTCCTCGGCCTCGTCAACCACGATCTACGACTCCACAGCAGCGGAGACTCGCCTCCTTTTCGTCACTCTCGACTTCACCGTCCATGCGCCGGCAACTCGCCCGAATTTCGAGTCCGTGGGTGACGGGATTGGCTTGGCGATCGGGAGCATATGCTTCGAAGTTGGTCAGCTGGGCACAGTTTGCCTCCCTGATCAACCGAAGGTTCCTACGATTGCCCCTACGTCGTAGTTCCCATCACCGATCGGTAGCCTATTTGAAATCAATGCCTCGACATCAGTCAAGAATAAGATGGCAACAGCAGTTGTGAGCCCGATCTAGCAATAGAAGGCGAAGCCTACGGATCCGGATCTGAGAGCTATGGGACCAACAGCGGGCCAATAAACCGACCCCATGTCGTTGGTCCCATCCAAGAAGATCAGCCGCACATCCCTACGGGTGAACATGCCCGCAAACAACAACTGATCGAGCTCAGCGACGCTGAGTGGGCCCACTACAGGGAGGCCCTACGGGGCAACCCCTACCACCAAACTCATCGCAACAAATGTTGATGGGTTATCACTAGCTGCTCGTAGAGGAGTTCAAGCGCCAGCAACAAGTGATCGCCCAGCTCGACGAGCGCAGAAGAGCGGCGGACGAGTCGAGCTTCCGACGAGCTGCGCTCTCTTCCGTTGGAGGATCCTCATCTAGGTGCAATGATCATGCAGCTGCCAGAAGACACTCTCGACTGGCTCACCTCGTGATACGGAGCGAGAAGAGGCCCTCGAGTCCTCGACTTCTCATCCATGACGGTGGATTCAAGGGGTAACGTGCTCCCCAATACACCACACGCAGCAGTGACGGCAGCCACCATGTACCTTCTCAACAACTAGCCACCAGCTGGTGATCCACGATCCGCCATGCACCGATCTATGATCACGGCCTGGGATTGGTTGAAGTTGTGCTCACCAAGGATCCAGCGCTGGAGCCGAAGAAAAGTAAGGCTCTAGCCAAGTATTACTCTCCCTCCTCCAGCGACGACGAACATGACTTATCACAGCGATGCCACTCACGTCGACATGACTACAACTACGACGCACGTGATGACATCACGCAACACAAGGTCAACAAGATGCGCACGAGACGCGCCCGCTCGACGGACTTGGAGGATGATGGAATGGAGCTCTGCGGCGCCAACTGCTTTAGCAGAGCCATACGGCAAAAGCGAATGTCGAAGGGGTTCAAATCCCATCAGAGAACCCGAAGTTTGACGGCCTCTAGGATCCAAAGATCTGGCTGGAGGATCACATCTCCTCCGTCGGGCTGCACGGCGGAACCATGAGCACAGCTATGAAATGCCTCCAGTTGCAGCTGCAGGGTGCTGCCCGCGCGTGGCTTAACAACCTCCCCCGTGGGCCAATCTGCAGTTGGGATGAGCTGGTATATAGCTTCATGTGAAACTTCAAGGGCACTTACAAAAGGCCCGCATGAATCAAAGAGCTAAGGGGTTGCTACCAAAAGCCCGGCGAGTCACTGCGCTCTTACATCTAGAGGTGGTCCATCATTAAAAACACCACAGAGGACATCTCCGAGGATCGCGCAATTCACACATTCAATGGTGGCGTACACCGCAGAGAGCTCAGGGAGGAGCGGGGCCGCTCGAAGCCCAAAACAATTGACCACCTGATGGAGATCGCGACCATGTGGGCTGATGGAGAGGACTTGGTGAAAAACAATCGTGTCCACTCAGACGATGATGATGACCTTGGCCGCAGACGTGGCCATCGAGGAAAATGTCGGATGCACGGTTTCGAAGACCGTGAATAAGTTGACATGGTCACGGCTGGCTACGCTGATAGACACGATGATGGCAACTGCAGTAGTGGATATCACAATGGTGGATACCGCGACAGCGGGAAGACCACGCAGGTATGGCAATGCCGTACCCGTGATGAAGCACCTAGAACTTCTATCTAGGACAAACTATCTAGACCTTGCAACGTCCACTTCTACATGGACAAACACGACGGCAAGAAAAAGTCAAGCCACCTCCTAAAGGAATGCCTTGAGTTCCTCAAGCTCCGTGAAGGCCTCACCCAGATGAATCGCGACGCGATAAACCAGGGTTATAGAGCTGTCGGGCGCTGTGGCTCATGGAGTGCCAACACCACCACCTGGGCCGCCACCGCCTGCGGCTACACCAACATAGAACAATGGAGGCGAACGTTACCCATGAGCGCTGGCAAATATGGGAATGATCCAAAAAAGACGCCCATCAAATCGGGTGCAAAAATCAATCACTCGCTGATGTCTGCAAGTGTACAGATCGTTTGTAGCTAGTTCCGAAGTATAGATATCGATCCCACATGGAGCCCAAAGATAAGTGTTTATGAGTGAAGTCTCTGTCACACTCTAAGTTGTCACAGGTCTTCGAGTGAATTGACTGCAACTATGGAAATAAGAATGAAATTTGGATTAAACTTGATGTATTTAAATAAAATTAAAATGTAAACTTCAGGAATAAAAAGCATAAAAGTAAAGAATGATTTGGTCGTTTGTTGTTTTTTGCAGATGACGAATAAGGCACGGGAGATACAGTTCATGGTGATCGTGACTGTGCCAGGTGGACGAGTGATAAGTGTAACAATTGTAATCTTATAAGTATATGTGTAGGCGAGCAACCCATAATTAGCCGGAACTCCTCTGGGCCACAAACTAATGGAAAATATATGGAGGCACATCACATCTCACCAATCCATTACATCTCCCACGCCCAAGGAACTTACTCACACATGAGATAAGAAAGCATCATCCATATAATTAAATAAAGGGAGTTCCTGTCAATATTACCGTGGAGATCCACAATAAGAATGGAAAAGTAATCCAACACAATTCAAGATAGGAAGAAACAATCTCAAACCCTAATCTTGCAAAGTGAAGATCTCTCTCTCTCTCTCTCTCTCTCTCTCTCTCTCTCAAGTACAAGTAATGGCTATGAGGATGTGATGTCTAGGAGGTCGAAGATTGTGGAGCGAGATGAAGAACGTCTCCCCATTCTTCTCCGGATCTCTTCTTTCTCCTTTATAGATGGGATGGCGGCAGCTATGTTATGATTTCGTGTCTGGCCTCTTCACGGAAGTTGTCCCTTTTGACAAGACGGAGGCAGCGGCAGCTATACGGCAGGAACTATACAACCGAAAAATATTCCTAACGTATTGTTGCTTGTTAAAGACTCTCTATGCCTCCCTCGATTGCTTCCAAAGAGAGACTTTCTTGTTTTCGCCTGAATAATTGTGTTTCGCCTGTTAAAACCTTCTGTTGACGTTCAGAACTATTGGCATTAGTTAAAGCTAGAAAACAATCAAATCCAGAAGAAAACCATCAATAAAAACCATAAAAAAGGTGTTGAATCTCACAGTTATCAACTCCCCCAAGCTTAGATGTTGCTCGCCCTCGAGTGACAAGGAAATAAGGAAGAATAGCGGAGACTCGAGACTTGAATAAAAGAACTTACAAGCTTGAATTGGTGTCCAATTCTTTTCTGCACAATTCCTTCAATCATATACATGATCATACAAGTATTCACAAGATTACACTGAGTCCACTTCCTAACCACATATATCTTGCTAGCAAAAAATCATATGCTCGAGCAAGTGTCAAAAGATAGCTAGGAAATTCAGACAAATTCTTTTGGTGTCTCTCTTTGTTGAGAGATGAAAACTTTTTGCTCTTGTTTCTTTAATCAATTAAGAGTACTCAAGTTGGCACCAAAACCATTTCATTTAAGAACAACTCATCTATTCCCATGTCAAAATTTCAAGACTCTCAAAGCACCTTTTTCCTTTCCTTGCTTTTAAAAACTTCAACTCTTCCATAGAGAAATCATGCCACTATTTTTAACATGTTAATTGGGACTGTGTTGTGCACTCATGACCATGCCAATAAATAATTGTTGAGCAATAGTGGGTCAGAGGAGTACTACAACTTCACTTGGAACGTGAAACCACGAGGAGACTAAAATTGTTACCCATCATACCATTGCTGCTAGAGACGTTTTCATAACTCAGTAGCCGAAATCAAGTGGTTTCCCACATTCAGATCGTTCGTTGGCCAGCGGAGTTAATAGTTCCCCATGGAGAACGACAATGTTGTAATCACACGCGTAAATCAATATCTTAGAGTAATTTTTAGAAAAAGCAGTGGCATAATCTCAACTACTTCGAAGCATCCATTTTATCAGACAATTTCATTCAAGGGTGCTATTGAGTCAATCTACATTAAGCTCAAATGGGATGGAGTAGTTCTAAAATCAAATCCTTTGGGCTAAACATGGACTCAACTCATATTTTGGATGCTTTTTCTTGTTGTAAAAATGTAGGAAATATTTTTAACCAAGTCCATTGCTCATTGTTTCAAAGCTAAAAAGGAGACACTAGCAAAGGAATAGAATTTACAGGATAGCAAGCTAAGTGGGGAGTGACTCTAGTGCAAGTGAGTAAATAATTGTAGGATAAATTTAAGATTGCAGAAAAGGTGATGAAAGGAATGTGATACCTCCTCTTGCTTGCTTTGTTCTCGTACTTGAGTCGAACCCCCTCTATATTTCCCTATTGCCGAGTCACCTGAAATTGAGCAATCTCCGAGAGAAACAAAGAAATGAAATTCCAATAAAATTTACAACTATGGATTCCACCACAAAGGAGACTTGGATCACCACCCCTTCCGGCGGGACAGAAACTCCCTGTGATGGTTCAACTGTAGCCTTGGGAGCCGCCGCCGTCGAAGGAGTGTTGTTGCTGGAAGCCATTGCGTAGATGGAGGAAGGTTGGGAGAAAAAGAGGAATCTGGCTCGGGTTTTCCGCTAGAGAGCTCGAACGATCGCACGGCAGGAGGAAGAAGTAGACGCAGGGAAGAATGTGGGTAAAAGAAAATGTCTAGCCATAGTAAATATTTATAGACCCCAGTGTCAAGATTCGTGCAAGGAAAATCTAACGGATACAGCGTTGACAATGTGTGGATGAACGTGCGTGGTAATTTGCCGGTTCCCTCGATTTTCCGCTTAACATTTCGGATTTTGCGTGCGCAAAATTAGCTAATGATTAATTCACTTCTATATGTGAGTTTCGAGGTAGCGTAGGCTATAGCCTATGTCATCCTACTGGCCTTTGAAGTGGAAGAGTCGCATCCAAAGATTCCATGGGAGAAACTATCCAACTCTGGAAGAAAGGAATTGAAGAATCTCGGTCTTACACGATGAAGACATAGAGGATTGCAGGGTTCTTTGGGAGACCTTCGAGGTATTGCTTGACGAATTTCCAGCATCACCTAGATAGAGCATTCAAGATTCAAAGGCAAGATGGCGCAAGATCTCAAAGTCCTCCGGGGGCTACTATTGGGGATATTCTAAATGGGTATCACCATTGCATGTCTCTAATCCGGCTAACCCAGGTGGCCCACAGTTGCTAGCATGGCCCATGGACTGCTGGGCAGCCTAGTTAGACGGATCCATAAGGGACGCCCATGCCATATAAAGGAATAATACGTTGAAGTCACCGACCTACTTGGAGCCTTGGAGTAGAAGACACAAAGACTAGTTAGTATTAGTGTAGGACTCTGTAACCTAACTGGGAAGGTCTTTTCCCTATAACCCTAGATTATGGCGCCTTTATAAGCCAGGAATGTGGGAGCCTTTAGGACACGATTCATAACACCCTCGCATAGAAAACCAATCCCTGTAACTCGGCGTATTGCCATTATAGTGATTTATAGCAGGAGTAGAGTTCTGCCACCATTGTGGAACTTGAACCTGGGTAAGAGGTGTTGCCTCGTACCCACCAACTCACCGCCTTCCCCCACCTCTCTAAACACGCCCTGTGAGGACCCCTCCATGACGTACTCGTCGGCAATACCATGACACTATCGGAATTGTGGCCACCGGTGGGAGCAATTGGCCTTGTATCGTGTGAGTTTTACGTGTGTTCATCGTGTTCTTCGCGAGCTGTGTGTCTGCTTCCGCTACCTTCTCCCTTTCCCCTCACTTTCCCATTGATTTGACCACGAGATCTGTGAAGATCAGGCCAACCCTGAGGTCACCCCTTATCATAGCCATTGGAGTAGGTTCGTCCTATAAACCATCTCCAAGTTTCTCAGGTTGTCTGGACAAATGTGGATAGTCCGGCCTACTGGAGCTGGTTCGTATGGGCGCACGTCTCCCAGTGCATCGTAGGTTCATAGTTTTGACCGTCTCCGGAACTCGTATTAATGGAGGTGGTCATTAATATGAATCGTCTGATGAGAACTTCTGGAGACGGTTGGGCCAACCGACTCGGAAAAAGCCGATTTATCAGCAACTATCGTCGGGAGTAGGAAGCCAAAACCGTCGCTCGCCCATGGAGGAAAACCGTACCTAGAAGTCGTTTCTATAGTAGTGTCATAAGGTATGTGTGGCATTTTGATTTGGTGAGTATGTTGATGAGGTGGAGTGCGATGTGTTGCCATTGGAGGTGTGTGGGTTGTTACTTGGACGTCCATGGTAGTATTATCACAATGCAATGCATGTTGGGAGAGCAAATACATATTCTTTTGTGCATGATGGCCTATAAAGATTTTGAAGCCTATAAAGATGAGAAAATCAAGTCCGATGTGGTGCTGGTTGAGCGTAAGGAGAAGTTGTACAAGGCTAAACCACAACCAAGGTTAGCTAAACTACAGGATGAGGAGCATGATGCCAGGAGCGTCGGTAGTGATATTGTTTTAGCTATGCCTGTAGATGACAAGCAAGTTGTTCTTCTTAGTGACAAGCCAGTTGAAGTCAAGCCTCTTATTGATGAAAGGAAGGATATTGCGGCATGTCTTACCCCTGCAGTTTGTATTGACATAGGTGTTTAAACCGATGATAGTTGTGTTGATCATGTCTCGGTGCATATGGTGTCGCGGGTCGATGACCACTATTTTGTGAGAACAATTGTAAGGCATTTTGTTGGCGTAGTAGTGCGTATGCACAGAGGCAAGGATGGACGTGTTCATCAGTTGTGTGTCCCGAGCATTACTCATCTTTTGCAGGTTTGTATGAACAAGGTTCATGTTCCGCAACACAGAGCTCCAGCAAGAGTTGAGAAGAAGCAGGTGGTGGTGCTGAAGTACAAACTCATGTGCAGAAGAAAGGAGACACCAATCGCAGAAGTAAGTCAAGCTAGCCGAGAGGGAGGATGTGTTGTGGTGGGCATGCAATACTTCAAGACGGCGAACAAGCGTGATGCTTTTGTTGATATCACGTCACCCTTTTGAGTAGTCCCTCACGAGTTAGGGACAATGAATTTTGAAGGGGGAGGACGATGTGGGCATGACGGAGGAGGTGAAGCTCAACTTCAGGACTCCACCAAGCTAGACATGTCAATAGTATGTCGTTTGAGTGTTCTATATTTCAGGTCATGTTATAGGCCAAATAGGTTTTCATTATTGTGTGTGTTTGGTTTGGGCCTATTGAACCAAACCAGGGTCGAGTCATCGCACTGGATAATCTGGCCCAAGTTGGACCGGATAATTCGACCCCTTAAAGATTCGTCCAGTCCTCCATATAAGGAGCTAGCTGGCCTAAGGTTTAGGGAGTTCGGAATTTATGTTTTAGACATTGTGTGCACGGGTAGTGTATCATTCCTCTAGGGGACTATGATGCCTGTTATTTATCGCATTGAGTGATTGTTGTGAAGGTTCTTGTGTGCATCAAGGATTATCAAGCTATGGTTTGAGGCATGTTTTTTATCAATACATTGCTTTCTGGGTTTGTTCCTCTTCTTTAGGTGTGTTCATCGCGTAATTAGGAGATTGCCTACCTGGTTGACTTGCTGTGAAAGATCGGTACAAAACTTATAGGATCATCCCATTTGAACCTTATCACATATGTTGTATAAATAAGACAACAATATTGGTCAGACCAGAGAACATGAAGATGTACCCAGGTGAAACATCACGAGTAGATACACCATCAGGTTAATCCTTGGAACTGAGCTTGATTTGATGATATCTCAAATCAAATCAAAGGCGAGGAAGATAACATATCTATAAGAGAGATATTATCTTTCTTCAACATGAACAAAAATAGACATCCCTATAGAATTAAAAACGTCAATTAAAACTTTTGTCTTACAACTCTACAAGTTATTGTTTAAGTTCAACCAACTAGTTCAGGGTTATCCAATACAGATCATGGGAGAAAAGAGAAGTTCAAAGAACTAGCTTGCTCAAGAACTTGACAACACGACCATGTGGCAACATGGCGATATTTCTAGGAAGGCGTCTAGAATATTATGAACCACCGATATGTCACTTAGTTCGAGAGGAAATCTTGCTTTCAAAGAAAAACTTCATGATCTTAGAGCTTCGGCACGAGCCTAACTCTTTGACCAAATATGTTAAACTAAACAAAGGATTAGGCAGCACCCTCAAATTTTGTTGGGTTATCGATAACCGACCATGCTAAATATAACCCAAATGTCTTTGGAGTCCAAATAAATAAGATTTTCTAAGAATCTTAGATGGCCACATCATTACGCACACATAACATTCTTGAGCGAGAACATACCAGAGGAAGGGTGGTTAAAAATGTGTAGAAGTATCACTTCATTAAGGGTAATGAAACTCAACACAACCTCTTAGTATAGAAGAGTGTGACACTTCTGGGTAGAACGGAATCTAATTAATGCCTCTTGATCTGAAGATTACAACACTTTGACATGGTCCTAGAAATGACGAGGTACTGGAGTTTGTTTCTCCTGACATCCCAAAATGCTTTATCTTGACGAACCACAAGTATCTTGCATAGGAAGACACCAATGCACATTTATTACTTGGTTACCAACTGCTAGATAGAGGTCAAAAAACAACAAGGGAGGAAGAACATTCTCTAGATAGAATCCCGATATGTGGATGCATAGATTATCAATCCTCCGAAAACCAATGCAAAGAAGGGAGGTGTGGCATAGTCACACGTATAGATGCAAGACTCATGAGGAGTATTCTTATTGTGATCTATTCAGTTCCACTAAAGAAGATCTACCATAGCAGCGATAGGGGAAGTCCTTAGTTGTCACGATTCAATCACGACAATAACCACAAGCTTGAAGACTAGAGTAGTAGGTACTAGCCATCTTGAGGTAATGTTTGAACATCACCAATAGGGATCAACAAGATGGATCTTGGTTTAAAGGTCAGCTTCATGTAGAAGACAACACGATCAGGGATCTTTGTTTCAAGTCCAGGGGTTAATACCCAAAGAAAGGAGTAACTACTATCTTAGTACTATAGAGGGGACTACAAAGTAGTAACCACGAGGTAGCTTCCAAAAGAAGATATGACTTCTGAGGTACCCAAACAAATTAAAAAGGAGGCTCACGAGGTGAAAGGAAACCTCTAAGCCTAGAATAGATCACTAGGGAAATCCATAGAGTTCAGGCTACCTCCTAGGAACCCCAAGATACTCATCGATGTCGATGCCGTAACGAACTCATCTTCTATGGTAACACTTACTCATAGCAAAAGTATCAACAAAGCAAGGTTGAGTACAAGGTGTACTCCACAAGACTTATGGGTGGTGGAGTTCATTTGTATAAAGCTATCTTTATTTATAAACTAGGTAGGAGTAGAAGCTCGACTAATCATAATATTTAAAAGGGGATAAGAGAGCGAAATATCTAGCTTTGATCATCTTTGATATCCATGGATTTTTTATCAGCCAAACCTACCAACTAGGATCACCCCTCGATCCCTAAGGAAGCATCCTTAAGCACACTTTAGTTGCAAAGTTTTGCGATTAGGTTCAAGTTTTCTATGATGATAATGGTTGTTCCCCAATTTTCCGTAACCGTGGACATGGCTTTTGAAAAGATTAAAACCCTGCATGGGTGTACAACTTTACCCACACGTATCAACCAACTCTTAATGCCACTATATATTAGCCCTATTCCTTGGAAGGACGATGGAGGGTGGTTGACCACGACCTTTGCCTTGCTTTCACCGAGACCATGAGTCACGCTGATGCAGCCCATCCTACGGACGTCCCTACATCTACACCACCAAGTCCCCCAAGTGGACCAATGACTCGCGCCCGAGCCAAAATCCTACAAGCTAAGGTTAACTCGCTCCTCTCCTCGTGTGACTTTGATACATCCTTGGATGGCTTGCTACTTCATGCCAATACTCTATGCATTATCAGCTATGAAGCCCCAACACATCGCCAAGCCCCCACGGATGAAGAACAGGGAGCAGGATGAGAAGAAGGCGTTGTTGAGGATGAAACACCGGAGTCTCCGGCCTGCAACCCCAAAGTTTTTGGACTGGACTCCGGACCAATCTCTGGACCGCGGCCTCAACCCTTCTGTACACCACTCCGGAGTTTACACCGGAGAAAGACTGGAGTCTCTGGCTCATGACATCGGAATCTCCGGTGTCCATGACGCCAGGCATGTTAAGGCCTTTGGGCCTTTGGCCCACGTAACCCCAAATTCGTCCAGACTTTACCCTTTTATGCCTAAAGTACCCCTGAACTAGTGGCTGGCCTATAAATAGCCCCCCACCTCTATTGTAAACCCTAGACTGGATATTGGAATTAGAAGACACCCTTGTGGATCTCTCTAGTTCTTGTCTCATGCTCCTTTTCTAAAGGAGCACCAAATATCCCCCGCATCCTTGGAGTTTGCATCGTGCCTCCCTCATTGTACAAGGCCTTGGCATGAGAGCCCTTTGCCAAGACGTCAAGATCTCACCGAGAATCACACTTGTCATGCCGGTTAGAGAGAGATATCTTCGCCTGACGCTGATTCTAGGGATTGCACTAGACCAGTTGCTGCCGACGTGAGCTATTGGCTTGTATCGTGTCTTTTTCTGAGTGTGTTCATCGAGTTCTTCGTGCATGACTTCGTGGTGTTCATCCCCCTCGCACTTCCCCCTCGATTTCCATGGGAATTCGTGAAAGATCGGGCACCCCCAAGGTTAGCCCTCAACACATGCCATAAGGAGATGGCGCCATAACGGTTCGAGGCCCGAAGTCGATCCCTAGATTTGTGCATAGGGTTCAAGATTATGGAGGTCGTGCCTATTTTGTTCCTGGCCACACCCTACCTATCATGAATGCCCCTCCTTCACCGCCTTCATCCGAACATCCAAAGTGCATATGCCAAATGGAACGCCCGAACTATGTGACTCATGGAATCTACTTGGCAAGTTAGTTGGTCGAGGGGGTTTCCAGGCCCCCATGTGGTTGTACGCTCGCCTTGGTTCAAGAGGAGGTATATACACTTTTAGTCCCATATCTTGCATCGTGAGAGCATTTTAGTCCCATACCTTGCAAAGTGAGCAACACTAGTCCCATAACTTGCATCCTGAGAGCATTTTAGTCCTATTTTATCAAATTTCAGCAAGTTTGACTAAATTCGGCTACCTATAGCGTCACAATTTTTTTTAAATAACTCCTGTGTATTTTTCTTTAGCATTTGTGTGGCCGCTAGGTGGGCCCACCTCTACTAGAGAGAAATAAAATAGTTAAAACTCAGGGAAGGAAGAGAATCGAACTCAGTACCTTTGTGCCGCTATGCAACCGCATAAGACACTACACCGACTAAACTTGTTTGTTATTTAGGTGGACATAACTTTTTTTAATATAAAAGCACACACATGTGTAAAAATGCTAGTGTCCTCTGTTAGTGTCAGCATAATCTTATACGTCATCTGTACCAATGGATGAGCCTCTTGGAGACAAAAGTGGGCCGCTGCCCCCCTTTAAAAAATGTAAAAAAATTACTATGTATTATTCTACTCTAACTCAGCCCATCTAAAAATCCAGCCCACCTTTCTTCTTCTTTTCGGTACACGGGACAGAATTATCTATCGTACAGATACCGAGATACAGCACGCGTCCCACGTCCGCCGCCCTTCACAACGAACTCGCATAATCGCTAGGGCTCTGCCTCCACTCGTTGATCCTCCTCCTCTCCCCGGATCCTCCTCCGTAGCTTCGCGCACCGTGATCCCCCACTCCGCCGTGCGCTGCTATTCCGCACGGCCGCGGCGCCTAGCTCCCCACTCCCTCTCCCTGTAGCCTGCATGCACGTTTAGGTCCAGCGGCAAGGTAAGGTTCTGAAATCGGAATTCCAATATTTTAACTGAGAATTGGGATGCAATGATACCTTAGGTACCCATTCCTCCACTGGATTTCTCAATTGGTGCTTTAATTGATTTAGGTAGTGATGGGGAAACAATAGAAGATGCAGTCATTTTTAAAAGAAAGAGAGATGAAGATTTTTTGAACCACTATCTGCTGCTCCTGATGCTATGGCCATTGTGCAATATGTAAATCAAAGGGAAGATGAAGATGGACAGGATAATATGAGGCAATATGAATTCGAGCAAGAAAATTCTAATTTCCAAGAATAAGAAGAGCACCAAACAAATGGACCTGTCATATTTCGTGGAGTTGAGTTCTTGGAGCAAGATCCCGCATTACGCCCACAGGTTTGGCAATACCCACAAAATCAGAGATATTATGTACGAAAGGCATGCTTGTTGTTGGGTACTATGCATCCTAAACTAAACACATATAAAGCTATTGGAATAGAAGGGCAGAAAAGGCATTTTCAGTATAGCTACATCAACCATTTTCCATCATGGTTTGAGTATTCAGTGAGTAGTGGCCGTGCATATTTTTTGTTTTGCTTCCTTTTCATCATACGTATAAAGAAAAGAGGCGGATTTGATGTATTCACAACACAAGATTTTGATAGGTGGAAGAAAGTTCATGATGGAAAGAAGTGTGCATTTTTTAACTCACGTTGGATAAAGTCCCTGCTCACAACACATTAATGCAGTCAGAGATACCCAAGCTTTATTGAATCGGCCAAACCATTTAGCAAATATTTTAGAGGTGAAGAGCAAAGAGGAGAAACAAAAGGACCGTTTAAGGCTGAAAACGACGATTGCATGTGTTAGGTGGCTCATAGTTCACGCCTGTGCTTTAAGAGGTCATGATGAGAGATCTGAGTCAAGAAATAGGGGAAACTTTCTTGAAATGCAAAAACTTCTTGCAGAATTCTATCCTAATATTGCAGTTGTGATCAATGGGAATGCTCCACAAGTTTGTAATTATAATTCACATGATATAAAAAATGAGATCTTGGGCATTTATGCTATGAAAGTTAGGCAGCATATTAGAGCAGAAATTGGGGACTCGATGTACTCTATTCTCGTTGATGAAACATGTGATGTCTCCAAAAGAGAGCAAATGACACCAGTGTTTAGATATGTTGATAAAGATGGTTATTCACAAGAAATGTTTTTTCATCTCATACATGTAGCCAACACAGATACCGGTTTCACCTACTTGACCTCCTTTGAGTTTGTATTTATCCTATGCATGATGAAAGAGATATTGGAAACTAGTGAAGCTCTTAGGAAGTCTCTACAGAAGAATATACAAGACATAGTCAATGCAGATCGGCTAGTGCATTCCACACAAGTGCTTCTAGAAAATATGATATCATATGAAGAATGGTTTCCGTTCATTCTGACAGTTATTGAGTTCTGTGTGGAGCATGGCATCGATATTCCAGACATGCAGGCGACATACATTTTTCGTGTTGGGCGTTTCCGTCGTCAGCCCGATCATTTTACTACAGAAAGGTATTTACGAGTGGAGATATATCGAGCAATAATTGACAACCAACTCACATAATTGAATCCCAGGTTCAATGAGAAAGTGATGGAGCTCTTATCCATTAGTGTTACCCTCATACGAAGACATGGATTTGCATCTTTCAGTTCCAAATCAGTATGTTCAATGGTGGAGAAATACCATCCAACTGACCTTACTCAACATGAGAAGTATGGGTTAGAGATTCAGCTGAACCATTTTGTTGTGCATGCTAAAAACATTGAAGAATTTAGGAAGCCAACAACTATTACAACTTTATGCCGCTGTCTTGTTGAGACAGAACAAGATCGAATCTATAATTTGCTTGATAGGTTTCTTCGCTTGCTCGTTACTCTGGTGTTGAGTGTGCTTTTTCTAGCCTGAAGATTATCAAGTCAAGGCTGTGTAACAGAATGGAACATAATATTCTTGCCGATAGCATGCTACTACAAATAGAAAGGGAAATTGCTTTAAAATTCCGTATGAAGACATAATTTATGACTTCAAAGCTAAGAAGAACCGAGGAGGATTTCTCTAGCTAGTTATTGGTCATATGGAATTGCCTTTTGGTCATTATGTGTTCTTCTTTTTTGGAGTACCAAAAGTTACTTGTTCAAAAGTGCCTAGATATGTAAGAACCGGTATATATCATCATGAGTTCCTAATATATACCTTATATTGTTCTATGTTGACTTGCCCCAGTTTTTATGCATATATGTTGTTTTCTATGGATTTTGCCCCTCTTGTGTTTTGTACACGCTCCGCCACTGCTCTGTACCATATCATCTCGCCGTGTGCATGTTGACACGGTCCACAATATCACGTCTTGCCTTTATTTTGAACATTTTAAAAGTACAATCCAAAATATCAAAAACACCTTCAAAAAATATATACATGTGGGAAATAATGTAAGGTTTTTTGGTGTGCAAAACTTCAACCCATATTGATTTGTATTGGGCTACACACAAAAAACACAATACTGGCAGGATTTGAAGGTGCACAGTTTACAAACCCAAATCTCTAATTTTTCTTTTTTATGTAGCCCATGAACATAAATTATTTCGATTCAAAAATTGCATCTTTTTTAGATTTTTTCACGACTTTAGAACACGTATTTTGAATGTACAAAATAAAGGCTTACATGTAGTCCGGGTATACACCCTCAAATCGTGTGCGAGCGCGCTAGTATACGTATATAACTTTATTTCTTTGTTTCATGTGTGTGTGAACGAGCAAGGGCTAGCTAGCTTGTTGTGTGACTAATAGCTAAGGGCATCTCAAACCATCCCCACAAACCGGACACCGAATCGGTCCGTTTGCGGGCCGTGGATGACAGAAAACGGGCAGTTATCTAGCCCAACCCGGTGCGTGCACCCAACGGTGTCTCCCGACGCATACGAACAGAACAAATGGGCCCCACATGTCATACACGCCATCGTTGTTTCCCGTCGTCAGCAGCTCGCTGTAACACCCTCGAATCGGCCCTATGCAAGTTTTAGCCTTTTCCGCCAAACCCGCATAGAAATGATTCAAGGACGCCCACCAGGCACTTTCGTGCGGGTGGAAAAAACGAAGTAAATACCATTACACCACAGTCCTCGATGGGACCCACAGAATAGATATATATACAACACGACTCCATGAGTCAAGAATACAGATATACTATACAAAGATTCAAATCACCTTGAAAACGATAGAGCGCCCGACTACGTACAAGATGCAAATGGGGCTAAGAGCCCTGAAGAATAACCAATGGCGTCCATAACCCTGCCCAGGCCAAGCCGGAAGGGTAACCTTGCTAACGACGTCGAAACCTGCTAAAACAAAAGGGGTGCCGACAAAGGGCAAGGAAAAAGAGGAGCGTCAGTACTGAGGCCAGCACACGGCGAGGCTAGAATTCGGCGGCTCTTGCCTACATAGGTATGGTGGGCTGAAGCGGCAGCGCAGCGGCACTAAACAACCTATAGAGACTCGATACAACTGTCGGCTATTAGAGAGATAAGAAAGACCTATTCGGAACCACCTGATACTAACACCAAACATACCCATCCTAGTATTCCCCCTCGAGACCAAACGAGGAAGTCAAACCGAGGAACTCACACAGTTGGCAATTTTATTAATTCCATTATAGTTGAAGCACTTACTAGTCAGACATAGATAGCATAAGTCATCCTGAAGCATAAGTAGTGGGCAGTTTTAGTTAACATTCCGTTGTAGTTGGAACATTTACTAGTCAGATATAATTGTCCTGAGGAATCCCAAAACACAGCAATTGTTGGCACTTTTATCACATTCTATTGGAGTTGCAATACTTACTAGGCATATATAACAAAACAACCCAGATCCAGCAGTTGTTGGCATTTTTAATATCCATTATGTTATAGTTGAATCTGATTACTAGTCATATATTAAGTCAAGTTTATAGCACTACTTTAGTTATGCTTGTCTATGATCGAGATACTGTGCTCCAAGTCATCCATAACCGCGGACACGACTTTCAGAAAGTTTTACCCTGCAGGGGTGCACAAATAGCAACACACACTCGATCAACCTCGGAAAAAACCAATTCAAAACCCAACGAGGCATTCACGACAAAGTGATCACAGGATTCATAAAATATTTCAGGGGGCCACCCCACTAAGCTACCTGCAACGAAGTTGGCCGGCTCCGGAACGGACCCAGGGTTTGCGTCAATGGCTATAAACGACTGGGAACCCGAAAGTGTGACTGGGCTTGTCGATACCGCGAAAACACTCCGCGATCCTAAACAGTACAGGTGCTCCACGCACAATCTTAAATAAAGCAGTAAACATGGCATAAGTACAGGATAGTAAATAAAACCCCAAACTAGTTTGTGGCCCCAAGAAATAGAAATGAATCAAGCTCTGGCTCAGGGGGGGTCCATAAGGCCTCCCGGATGTGGATAGTGCGAAAAATTAAGGAACAGGTATCAAGTACTCGGGGTCCTACGGGACACAAGTGAGCGTGGAAGAACCAAATAACATCTATTGCCCACTGACGCCTCTGCATTAGTTATATCTAGTATTTTAATAGTTATAATTAAAGACATGATCATCTCCACCATAAACATCTGCCAGCATTCCAACAACTGTGGTACTTGACAACACGAGATCGCACCTGAGCAAGCAACTACGACTCGCAAGGCCATCTATCTACCAAACACAGGTAATAGGAGGTGTCCAAGGTAATATAGAGGCTGCACGGGATATAACTGGTACGGAACACTAAAGCATCGCGACACGGATAGCAGTAGATCAACAGGAGGAAATAAAGACTATAAATGCAAAATAGGTAGAAGGGGAAGAGATGCTCGCCTGGGAAACACTGCCGGAGGTTCATATCCGGAGAACTTGTCGATACTCGCATCAACTCATCGGCCTAATCCACGAAGAAGCAAACACTAGAAGAAACATCGGATGCAGTATTTAATACTAGGGCAGAAGATCCAGCATGATTATGATATGATGCATGGCATGGCAATGATGCGGTGTAATTAGGCAATATTAAGCGAAACCGGGGACCCGATAATTAATTACATGGTTCAAGTTATTTAGAACCCCCGCAATTTAAATGTTGTTTAAACACGGCAAAACATGGTATCGGTTCGCTACACAATTTTAAATGGAGTCCGGAATAAGACTAGAATAGCCCGCATATTGACTCCATATTTAATCATGCGGTGAATCGGCATAATGCCCCCAACCCACATGATATGCATGCGAAATGAAGAATGAATATGCAACAAGTCTTATATATAGCATTTATATAATAGGGGCTCGGGAAAGGTTCACACATCTGGGTTCGGAAGATCTTGGGTCCCGGGGGTCCGGGGTCCGGTCTCAAGGTTCGACGGGGATAGGTCTCGGCGGAAGCGTTCTCGGACAACGGAGTAGATCTTGGCGTTCCGGGAAGACGGACTTGGTTCGGCGTCGGTGGCTCATCGGATTCGCCCCGGTCGGTGTCGATCTTGTCGTCGCGAAGATCTTGTCGGTTCCACGCCATCGAGTCGGTCTTGGCATCCGGGGTGAAGTACTTGGCGTATCCGAGATGAAGCGCTTGTTGTTCCGAGAAGGAGGTCTTGTCGCATCCGATGGATCGGTCCTCGGGGTCGAAGAACTTGGTGCGCCAGGGTTCGGTCTTCGGATCTTGGTCAGGTCGTCGGGTCCGTACTTCGCCTCCGGGAACGGGTCTTTAGGGTTTCAACGAACTTGGTGTTACGGGCATCTCCGAGTCGTGGAGCTTGGCGTCCGGGGTCCCGGCGTCTTCGGGTCCAAGAGGGAGAACTTGGCGTCCTTCTCGGAGTTCTCGGGTGAGAATGTCGGTCTTGGGTCTTTGCGCCGGACGGTCTTGATGTTCCATGTATGAAGATCTTCGGGTTCTTTCTCGAAGTCCAACGAGTCCAACCTTGGCATCGATCTTGGTGACAGACGATCTTGGCGACACTTGCCTCATGAGCTTGACTGTGCTTGCGCGCCCGGGTAGCAGGGACACATGGTATCCAATCTTTGTCTTGGCCTTGAGCAGTACCGATAAACGGAGTCGTGCACGCTGGAAGCAGAACCTGTGAAGGGAAGGGCGTCTGCCGCTACAGGGACACAGGAGGCGCGCGACTGCACTGCAGAGGTGGTTGCGGGAGAGGTCTAAAGAGATGCGGTCATAGGAGACAACAGGGAGGCGGTGCTCTGTTGCAGGCGAGGGAGGCGTTGGTCGCGTGGGAGGGTGCCTGGGCCTGGAGAGGCGGCCACGCGGAACAGAGGCCGGGAAGCGGCGGCCGGCTCGGGACGACAGGGGCACAACTGAGGCGAGGGCGGACGAGGCCGCCGGTGGCAGGGCTCGTAGGGGAGGAGGAGTCCGTGGCGAGCGCGGGGCGAAAATCGGCCGTGGCGGCAGTTGGAGAAGGGGCCGCGACGGTGGCTTGGCGGGCGGGGACGCTTGGGACAGGCGGCCGGACTTGACGCGGCGACGAGAGGGAAGGCAGCGGCGGCGCTGGGGAGATGGAGCGGAGACCGGAGGTTGTCGCCGGCGACGGCGGTTGGGAGGCGGCAGAGGTTGAGGAGGCGGGGAACATGGCGTCGGGGGCAGGGTGGTAGCTGTAGGTGGCGGCGGAGGCCGCGGCCGAGGCGCGCGTGCGGGGATCAGTGAGGGAAGCGGGGGAGGTTGCGCCTAGGGGCGGGGGAACCGAGGCCAAGCGGGGGTCGCGCGGGCGCGTGAGGGGCGTGCGGGCCAGGTGGCGTCGGTGGGAGACCAGGTGGTTGTGGGGTCGAGTGCAGGTGGCGGACCAGGGGGAGGGGATGCGCGCGCGAGGCGGGAAAAGGGGGTAGGTGGCGTCGTACGTGCCAGGTGGCGGGGTGGAGCGGCGCGTTTGGTGGGAGGCGTGCAGGTGGGATGAGGTGGGGGCCGGGGATAGGCCAGAGCGAGGTGGAGGGGTGCCAGGGTGGCGGTAGGGGTTGGTGGGCGCTGGGTGTGGTGGGGCTGGCTAGATATTTTGGGGGTGGCCGGCTGGGCCGGTTCGGGCCTGGCGGGCTGTTTAAAATGGGGCGTTTGAAAACTGTTTGTAGACGAAACAAAATATTCCGGAGACCCGGGTTTTGATTTGAAATAAAAGCGGGGGATATTTAGAAAACAAAACTAGGATTTTCGAAATTAGCTTATACAAAAACCATGTATGATGATGACGATTCTCAAATGCAAGGTGGCATGATGACATGAGCATGCGGTCATGATGATGCAATGCACAAAAATAACGCGATTTTCTAGTAGTGGTTTTAGCGGGATGCCACAATTCGACACCACTAACAAGGGATCTCGCCCTCGAGATCCGCCTCATGGTACCGGCAAGAAGGTCGGCAATCTGAATCTTCTCGCTTTGTGTAGATGCTCGCGACACCACTAACAAGAGGTCGTTATCCATGATTGTCGGGAGAACACTCTGGGAACAAAGGGCGAAGGCAGAGGTATCCACAAATAAAGCCACCTCTAACTTCCGTGGAAGGAGTAAAATTGTTGGATCCACCGATTTGATGTACAAGAGCAAATGATAAGAGTAGTGGTATGGTAGCTACTCCATCCCGCACTCCAAGCATTACTCTGCACAAGAATAGGGGAAATATGCAACCAACTCTCGGAATTAGACTGTAGATCTCGACAAGCGAGGTTCAAAAACAAAGGCGTGATGCAGGCTCTGCATCGGATCTGGCGTAGCTGACGTTGTTGTGTTGAAAACACCGGAAGACACAAGGAGGAACAAAGAGAAGTCCAAGAGATGAAGGATTCCTCAGATAGCACAAAGACCGGATGTAGAAGCACCATTTCCAAAGGAGGAAGCGAAATCCTGAAGGTACGACGGAAACCCAACCACGAGAATTCCTGGACTTGGAGAAGAGATAAGAGAGTAGAATTCAAAACACGCAGGGGTAAGAGGAGAACAACAGAGGGGTAAGGAGTAAAACAGAACTAATAAGATCTATCCAACCGGTTTTGCAAAATAGTTTTGACTCTCTACTTCAGCCGTTAGCTAGGTTATCCTACAGGCTGGACTTGTGGGGTATCGTAACTGATGGGCTCTGATACCACTCTGTAACACCCTCGAATCGGCCCTATGCAAGTTTTAGCCTTTTCCGCCAAACCCGCATAGAAACGATTCAAGGACACCCACCAGGCACTTTCGTGCGGGTGGAAAACGAAGTAAATACTATTACACCACAGTCCTCGATGGGACCCACAGAACAGATATATATACAACACGACTCCATGAGTCAAGAATACAGATATACTATACAAAGATTCAAATCACCTTGAAAACGATAGAGCGCCCGACTACGGACAAGATGCAAATGGGGCTAAGAGCCCTGAAGAATAACCAATGGCGTCCATAACCCTGCCCAGGCCAAGCCGGAAGGGTAACCCTGCTAACGACGTCGAAACCTGCTAAAACAAAAGGGGTGCCGACAAAGGGCAAGGAAAAAGAGGAGCGTCAGTACTATGGACAGTACACAGCGAGGCTAGAATTCGGCAGCTCTCACCTACATAGGTATGGTGGGATGAAGCGGCAGCGCAGCGACACTAAACAACCTATAGAGACTTGATACAACTGTCGGCTATTAGAGAGAGATAAGAAAGACCTATTCGGAACCACCTGATACTAACACCAAACATACCCATCCTGGTATTCCCCCTCGAGACCAAACGAGGAAGTCAAACCGAGGAACTCACACAGTTGGTAGTTTTATTAATTCCATTATAGTTGAAGCACTTACTAGTCAGACATAGATAGCATAAGTCATCCTGAAGCATAAGTAGTGGGTAGTTTTAGTTAACATTCCGTTGTAGTTGGAACATTTACTAGTCAGATATAATTGTCCTGAGGAATCCCAAAACACAGCAATTGTTGGCACTTTTATCACATTCTATTGGAGTTGCAATACTTACTAGGCATATATAACAAAACAACCCAGATCCAGCAGTTGTTGGCATTTTTAATATCCATTCTGTTATAGTTGAATCTGATTACTAGTCATATATTAAGTCAAGTTTATAGCACTACTTTAGTTATGCTTGTCTATGATCGAGATACTGTGCTCCAAGACATCCATAACCGCGGACACGACTTTCAGAAAGTTTTACCCTGCAGGGGTGCACAAATAGCAACACACACTCGATCAACCTCGGAAAAAACCAACTCAAAACCCAACGAGGCATTCATGACAAAGCGATCATAGGATTCATAAAATATTTCAGGGGGCCACCCCACTAAGCTACCCGCAACGAAGTTGGCCGGCTCCGGAACGGACCCAGGGTTTGCGTCAATGGCTGTAAATGACTGGGAACCCGAAAGTGTGACTGGGCTTGTCGATACCGCGAAAACACTCTGCGATCCTAAACAGTACAGGTGCTCCACGCACAATCTTAAATAAAGCAGTAAACATGGCATAAGTACAGGATAGTAAATAAAATCCCAAACTAGTTTGTGGCCCCAAGAAATAGAAATGAATCAAGCTCTAGCTCAGGTGGGTCCGTAAGGCCTCCCGGATGTGGATAGTACGAAAAATCAAGGAACAGGTATCAAGTACTCGGGGTCCTACGGGACACAAGTGAGCGTGGAAGGGTAGGTAGGGGCCGCAAGCTCGTTCCTGCTAGTCTGATGGTCGGTAGGAACGAGGATGGCGGCGGCGCAGCGGTACAGTGTTTCGGTGGCGGCGGCGAGGAAATGCGGCGGTGGCGGTATGCGGGAGAGAGGTGTGGGGGTCGGTGGGTGACTGTGGGGTGGCCCAGAGTGCAGACCAAGATGGACCGATCGGACGAACGGACGTGTCCGGTTCACCCCAAATCTAGCTCAAATATTGGGGAGATATGCGCTGAAACGAACCTTCCGGCCATAAAATATCCGGTTACGGGCTACCGCTCAGGTTTGTTTTTGTTCGCCGAACAAGTTTAGACCGTTTTGTGGGCTTCGGTTATAGTTTCCCAAACACTTTCTTTACGTCGTCTATGTGCATGTACGCGCTAGAAGACATCAACTGATGCAGAGGCCGGGGTTATATCTCCTTTTCAAAAAAAAAAGACATCAACTGAAAATAATTTATAATAAATGAGCGCTCTTCTATTATCACATGGTATTGAGTGATATAGTGGCAAGCTAGCATTTGTTTAGCGGTGCAAGTTGTGAGTTCAATTCCCTCCGATTGAACTTTATGTTTTTCTTATTTGTTTTCCAATTTGTACAACTACCGATAGGTGGGGCCTGCCTGTCAGGCCGTACAAATGTCACATGCGGAAAAAATACACAGAGGTCATTTTGTAAAAAAACGCGTTGCCACATGTCATCTCCAGAATAAGTTTCAACCTATAGGTTGATGAATTCGGTCAAAACCGTAGAAATTTAGTCGAATTGGACTAAACTGCTCCTGGATTGCAAGTTGTGCGAATAATCTTGCTCACTTTGCAAGATGTGGGACTAAAACGCTCCTCTACTATAAGTTGTGGGACTAAAAATATATATACCTTGTTCAAGAGGCAAGAACTCGATTCCTAGTAGTTGTTACTGCGAAAACCACAACCCACGGTGGCCTATCATACAAGCCTTAGCATGTGCATCTTGAAGGGGATATGCCAAGAGACAATAATGATGTGGTTATTATCTTATTCCAAGTATATAATAAATATTTATTTTTCATGCTATAATTATATTAATTGGAAACGTTAATACATATGTGCTTAATAAACAAATAAAGAGTTCCTAATTAAGCCTCTCATATAAACTAGCTCATTGATTAACAAGATGATCAAGATTTCTTGATCATGGATATTGAATGTTGTTAATAACGAGGTCACAACATTGGTGGAATGATGCGATGAACATTCGTCCAAAGTATAGTAATATGATCAAAGTCATTATGTTTATATAGCTATAACATCATACAAAGTAACCATAATCCTTATACAATGAGATCATGTTAACTGCTAACATCGGAAAAGTACTTTGATAATATCAAACGGCACACCTTAACAAGCTGACTATAAAGGTGGGTTTGGTTACTCTGAAAGTGTTATGTTGAGGGTCGTGGATCAAGAGTAGGATTTGTCCTTCCCGATCATGGAGATATATACTCAAGGCCCTCTCGATGATATAATATTGACACAACTTGCAAGCAAGTGATAATACCACAAAGAATGTAATATCATGAAAACGAGAAAAGAGTACTTGTCGGTAACCAGATCAAACTAGATTGGGTCCTGGACCTCACCGTCGACTAAGTCCTGGGTCGACGGTGAGGTGTGGATCAAGCAATTGCTTGGGCGTGCCAGATACCACAACGAGGTCGATCGAACCCGTCTCGATCGGAGGATTTTCGATCGGGAGGGGGTGCTCGCTAGACGTCACGGTTGTCGCTGTGGGCATGCGACAGAGAGGGCGACAGTCGGCCGGCATAGAGAGGCGAGAACGGCCGATGAAGAGAGGCGGCAACAGCTGAGAGCAAGAGAAAAAAATTGGGTTGGGCTTCTGGGGTTACCGGCTATGGCGGCTGGGTAGTGAGGGTGGGGAGGGTAAATGTGAGCACGGTGCTGAAACTAGTTTTCTAGTATATATAGTACGTTTCTATTTCCCTTAACCCCACATGTCATGCTTATTAGCGGGTCTCTAACAGGTACCAGGTATGGATAGATCTAATCTAGACCCGGCATTGCCTTACCTGCTGGGGCGTGTTTTGCCACCGATATTATTCCCATGGGGATTAAACCTTAACCAAAACCATCCCTTAATAGGTGAATTAACCACCAGGGACCGGGCAATGGTTAGCCATTGCCAGATTGAACCACAAAATATTAGTAATTTATTTATTATTTCTGTTTGAATAAAAACACAGTAGTTTCTTACACCCGTCCTGGCTGGCCTGCTTATGCAGATAACAATACCAAGCTGATTTCAGATTTTGTTTTCTAATGAAACTAGTATTGTGTTGCGAGGGCATCAACTTCAATATAACGAAAGCGTGATAAATTCATGTTCATATTATGCGATTTTAAGTAATCTGCATTTTTTATCATCGTGAAATGTGTTGCTAATAAATGTCGGATGTGATTTAACCATCTTTTATCATCTCGACATCAGCGCACGCATTCTCGATGTCTAAAATTGCTCCTGGGATATTGAGTTGTTGCAGAGTTTGCTGTAATTGATCCTTCTCGATATTACAATAATACCTTTATTGAAAAAGAACCCCCTATTCTTTTCCTCACAAACAATAGCTTACAGTCGTATTTTCTTTTAAGACTACATGAAAGTTGTGTATTTATGGAGATACCATAGCATTGACCGTGTGCGTTGTGTTTATGCTATTACCTCAAGATGTCAAATTAAGATTTTAAATGTGTGTTGTGATTAGATGTGAAGGTACAAAAGTATACATGTTGTGGTTGAAAAATTATTCAAACACATTACCTCTAGCATCATATAACATGTCCATGTTGTAAAAATGTACTATGTGATTGCAATGACACATCCTATTGTTTTTAAAAGGAGTTGGAAGCTATTAACATCAACTCAAAAGTTTGCCTATCCATATCGTAGGAACATGTGATAAAAATAAAACTGTTACATATTTATAATGAAATATTGTATTTTTAAATTATGGGTGAATTGTAGAAAAAAATCCAAAGATATATAATCCTAAAAAATAAACTATCTCGATAAGAAACACGTCCAACAATGCAAGTCAACGATAATTTTAAATTTCTTATCAATAAAGAGGAAAATATATTCTATGGGTATAAGCTGAAATATAAATAGTTATTCTCAAACTTGACAAAGTTTTAATTGCTCGCATATATATTACATCTGTTCAAAATTCACGACATTTAAATAATGAGTGTGTTAAATTTTTGACCTTAACTATATATACACGTGCTAGAATATTCTTCTTTACAAAGTCGTGCATGCACACTATAAAAGAGCGGTTTGGGAAAAAAATGGAAACACTCTACACCATTCACTATTAGTAGTCCAGAAAATAATAGTTTGTCCTTGTTTTTTCTCCCTGTACCCACTCACGGTTGCCTATATACCAAGTTTACTAAGTTTACACAATTCACAAATTTCAATAGTTTAATAAAGGGGGGTTGCAGGTACCGATTGATGCAGATGCCGGGACTGGCCCCATTCGGAAAAAATACCAAGTTTACCTCGTAGTCAATATCTACCATGTGCTTGGCAAGCAACATGTGTGTTTAATACCTTTGTAATAGTCAAAATGCGCCACATATCAGATTTACTACCGGTAGTAGTTTGGATTTCCATAAGCATATCTGATGCACACCTATATCTGGCAAGGACTCCTTTTCCTACCTGATATTGGATCCCACTTCTTTATGCGGAATACTACTCGTGACGGTATATATTAGACCCAGTGTTGAACTAAAAGTAACATCGTGCCTCATATTTGTTACATAAGTTTTACAGCTATGGTCTAAAATCCTAGTGACATATTGTAGATCCAACCATCAAAATGATTTAGATGATTTGGGTTAACCTGGTGTCTCGTTTAGTAGCCTAGAACACATGTTATGCTTGCTCCTTATATTTCCCTTGTTTACATGCAAGCAAAGATAGTCTACCCAATGAAATATGTAGGATTATAAACATTCTAACTATTCAGCTTCGTTACTTAAAGAAGGTCCGCTAGATAAATGACTAAATATTTTGTTTTTATATTGTTCTAGCATATGTGTATTTGTTTCCTCTATATTCCTTTTACTTGTGAATATTGTTTCTTACACAGATACTCCCTCCGTTTAGAAATATAAGACGTTTTAGTTTTGTGAATCGAATGTATCTAGACTTTTTTAGTGTGTAGGTTTGTAGAGATTCGGAGTGAACCTATAAACTAAAAAGCGTCAAGATACGTTCATTTCACAAAGCTAAAATGTCTTATATAACTATACACTAAAAAGTGTCTATATACGTTTTTCACAAAGCTAAATGTCTCTTATTTCTGATTTGATGGAGTAGTTGGTAAATTTATTTTTGGTTAATATATGATGGCTACACAGACATAAATAAATAGCATCGACTTCTGTAGCAAACAATTCAGCTCCATGGCCTTAAATTACGTATCATCTTGTGTCGTCAAGTGGATACAATCTGCACAACCTGTGGTGTTAGGCAAATAGATGGGGATATTAAGTACTCAAATTAATTTGCGACACTCGTCGGACCGGATGATCACGACACATGAGACGATCAAATCTCATCTCAAGTCACAAACAGATCAGGTACACCTCCTGGTAAAAATCTGCACAAGCTATGGTGTTAGTCAAGTATGCTGGAGAGCAATGAATTCAACGTGGCCAATATCGGTGTAGACCTTATAGATCAATCTCCGATGGATTTAGAAAGCCTCTAAATTTTTACTGTATATATACCATTTTGCAAATGCACAGAGGCACCGAAACAAATTGATGATGTCATCTTTCTAGTAGTGCTTTGGGATGTGTGTGAGTCCAACCTTGAATTAATCTTGCACAGCTATACGCACCAGGCAAGATTGAAACTTCCACCTCTGATGTGCAAGCTTTTTTTTTTGCAAGCTGGGGAAGCACAAATAGATGGTCCGGCTGCCATGGCCCATGGGCATCGAGGCCAACTGTGCGGCGTGATTGAGGAGAAGTTAGGATACCCAAAATAATTTAGTTGACGTCCCGACAAAAAACCTTCCATCTGTTATACGTATGCATCTATATGATGGTTGTAACTGTTTTTTTGGGTTAACTCCACTTGGTTGGACGTGACAATAGTTACGTAACTTCAGTTGGGCATTTAAATCCCAGCCATTATAAATAAGATCAAAGGTATACTTTTTTTAGCTTACTAGTACGAGTGCACGTGCATTGCTACGGCTTCACAATTAGTATTGCATATATAACAATAAAGTACATGCAAAGTCACACGTATGGAAAAAAAGCTATAAGATATTTGAAGCCCATAGTATTCCACATATTTAAAGGACACTTCGATAACAAATATAATTTGATATTATTCAAATATAAAATAAACGCTCAGATCAATTTAACTAATACATTAATATCTACTCCTTGATACTTATTAGATATTGTCGCGCAATATTAGAGATATTCTCTTCTGCTTCGTTTTCACGGTACTTGAGCAAGTGCACCAAAAATTTCTTTCTTAATTAAAAAACATTCTGCATAAACAATGCGGGTTATTAGCCTGAGTATTTTATGTGAAAATATAAATATATACGAGGTAGTACACCCACCGTGCATATTGGATGAACCAATTCTCTACCATTCCATGAGAGTATAATGTAAAAGATAAAATAACCAGATGCATTCTTGTACATGAATGCCTTATTATTATGTTATATTGAATACCAAAATACAAAAAACACTTGAACTTATTTTAAGAGATATTTACCTGTCTAGACTTTCTGGAATACCAACTGGTGATCTACGTGGCCAGAAAAATATATCACCATCACAACCTGGTTGTGCTAATCCGAGTGCTTCACTTAGGTAGATTCCAGTTCTTTGTAAATTTAATTGCATTTTGTGAGAGCGACGTATTTCGCTCTCCGACGATGGCAATACTGATAGAGGATCAAAAACAGATACAGAAGAGGCATGCTTATCGATGGAGAACAAAGTATAATGGCCCATGGATGTATAAGGAAGCAAAACCTTCAAATGGACAACCATTAGAAACACATATGACTAGACAATGATAGACAAGTGAAACATCTTTACTAATTTGCGTGAACAGATTTTGTAGTCTGTGCAAGGCCAACTTTCAAGCAACGCTGCGAGAGACTGGATATTGGCTTTTTGCGCCATTTCTGGCGCCGTGTGGAATCGACCATCGCAGTCTAGAAAAAAAGTTTCTAAACATATTGATAACAATAAAATTGCAAGATTATATTAACTTACACAAAAACGCAAATCCATGTAGTGCACATCTGTCTCTACCATCTGTATGATCTCATCGCATGCCACTATGTGTATAGCCAAGTTAAAACATTCATTGTCCATAGGCTTGTCCATCCTAAGTATATCCTGAATTTTCTTAAGACTCAAGCCTATTGGTTACAGTTTAGAGCTCCGCACCTATTCCTGCCTAAAAGAAAAAATGTTAAGAATGATAAAATCATAACAATGCGTATTAGGGGAAAAAACTTAACATGTTACTTACTCCAAACGCTTGGCATCTCTAATGGACAAGATGTGTTTGCAAAGCTCTTCGACTAATTTGTGTGGGTTTGTAGGCATTATGTGGACTGGAAGAGGATGTTTGTTTTTAGCTACATCGGGTAAATCTAGTCGCTTTGGCCCCTCCACGATCATACAATCAGAATCAGTCACATTCTTTTCAACACTAGGACGATAGTATACTGGTTTTCCTTTTATCTTATTCAATTCTGACTATATCAATATAACGACTAATTTTCGACGAAACTCTTTCATATCCTCCTGCAAAATAGTATTAAAAATATTTAATTAGGGTGTAAGGGAATACTAATGTTTTATCATGAACAAAAATGACATATCTGGTTAACAGGATCAGACAACACATCGCCAGTCCAATATTCCATATAATTAAGCATAAACAACCCACATGGCACGTACATGTTTACATGACACTAATTTAGCCTCGTATAGACAAATGGAAGTAAATAATGCAATTGATCTACTAAACCATTTTTAAAAGTCAATAAGATTCGAATGAGTGTTCAATATACCCATCGGTTTGCACTGCTTCTTGGAAATGTTCGACTATTGGCCATGTTGTAACATTGATCCTGCCACTTTTTACCCATGTCAAAGTCCTTCAAATTAGATGGGAACTTCAGATGCTTCTCAAGTCCCTGCAACTGATATATGAGAAAAGACTTATTAGATACTATGGCAAACATAATGCCATGAGAAATCAAAATTATAAGACATTTACCACAAGATTGAGATCACTTTGACTCATTCCAGCACCAAGCGAGTCCAATACTTGGATCAAACGTTTTTTTGCATTGATGAATGCTAAGTACCAATGGTGTCTTACTAATGTTTATTGGTGACCTGAAGTAAATATATTATATTAAAAAATTAATCTCTACTGACATGTTCAAAACATATTAATGAGATGCATACGTAGTGAGTTAACTCTGACCATATCATGCTTCAAATAAAGATGCAACCATTTTATGATGCGGTGATGTTGTGATTTGCCTTGTTTTAAGACAGCAGAGACATAAGTGTTGTCAAGATAGACGTTTCCATCCGATCTATCCAACAGATGATCACATGCACTCATACAATATATGTACGCATTTAACACCTACAATTAGACACATAAAATAAAGATAAATTCGCTAATGTGTAAGTAGTGGTGTTTTTGCTGTTGACTTACCCCATCGTGCAAGAATCCATCGTTACGCGTAAGACATGCCAAGTCATCATTAGACAGTTCCTCACCACCGATGTCTACAAACTTAGTTTTTTCAGGTGCGGACATGATTGATTCAATAGTAGCAATATCTCCAGCGGTGCTTACGTAATCTGTCACGATATATAATTGTGCAAGATCAGTTAGATAAAATATAATACACCAAAAACAAAAAATAAACAGAGTAAAACTAATTACCTTTAGGGGTAACCTTTGTGTTTGCTCTCTTCGGTTTATTATGTCGCACCTTAAAGCTCACAGTGGTGGTTTATTTTAGAACTTTGACAATATTGTCAGTGACCTGCAAAAGTGACCATCTTGTCTGCCAAATGACCTTATATTGTGGTACATTTGGCCATGAGCACGAAATGTGTAGATAGGATGCTTTGATGTGTTAGTGGTATCACCATCAAGGTTGCAGTATAGTGAAGTGAAAGAGAAATGTCCATTGAAAAACCTTATGTTATCACGGAAATGCCTAGCATCAGGATCTTCACTCGTCCAAAGCCTCTTGAGATCGGGTGGTGTAACCGTGTTGGCTAGCTTGATCTTCCCATTACGACAGCAAAACCCTGGTGGCTCATACTCGAATCTCTGTGCACCACAATGTTTATGTATGCAGTTGGGAACAGGCTTCGGCATGTGCGTGACAGTTGGTATTTTGCTATAGACCATGTCATATGGATCTGGACCGTTTGGAACCAAAGCAGACCCATCATCTCCCTCATCTGTTAATACATCCTCATCGACACCATCTTCTGAAATGGTGGATAACAACATTAGTCATAATATAATTATATGAAATATGTGCATGATAGGTCTAGAACATGACCAAATTACCTTCTCCAGCAAACATGTAACCTTCCTAATCTTCGGAGTCTTCTTCCAATATGACACCCTCGTCCTCGCCTGTAGTATATTTTTTTTTGAGAAACTGTTTCAAACAAGCATGGAATGAATATGTGGTAAATAATTACCATCATCATTGGATGGTGAGTGTCCTTGGTGTTTTTGAACAATCTAGGGCGTTGGAGGCGTAGTTTCTGCGCACAGCATGGAAGTGTGGTAATTACAACCGTTGACGACTTAATTAGAGCAAAAGAAAAATGAAGAGATGGAAATTACGACAGTTAAGGATGGCTGATTGCCTTGGCGTGTCAGTACCATTTTCCATGGTCATAGATGGATTTTCATCTACTGATGCAATCGCATAATTATCGACATCACCGGCTGGTGAGTGAGTTGGATGTTTTTGAATAATCTCGGGCGTTGGAGGCATAGTTTATGGGTACAGATCATGTACACAGCATGTAAGTATGGTCATTACAACCGTTAACGACTTATTCAGAGCATAAGAAAAATAAATTATAAAAATTACCAATGTTAAGGATGGCTGATTGTGTTGGCGTGTCGGTACCATTTTCCATGGTCATAGATGGGAATGCATGCTTCTTACATTTTGCATAGAATGCTTCATTTCGGAGACCTAGCAACGCATGTCGTTCTCCAGGTGTTACATGTTTTCTCATTGATATATTACTAACATCTATGTTAGGGGTCACCTCCCCTAGCATTTGCTCTATAGTAGGTTAGATATAAATAGGAGTTCCGCCGAAATCGGGGATATGCCAATCACATGTCGGTATGGAACCTTGAGGACCAGGGGTATGAGCAACCTCAGGGGTCCAACACAGGTTCTCCATGGCTATGGATTCTTTACTCAGACTGTTGCGTCGTGAGTCTTTGAGAGCCTGCTTAGAACGCTTTTGCTTTGGAGTCATATCGGCATAATGTAGTCTTTCCCTTGCACGCTTTGCTTAAATTTGATCTAAAAATATGACATGATATAATGGTTAGAACTAACTTGTGCATGTAGTTGTGAAAATATCATCAATAAGAAATTCAATGTGCCCTAAGCAACATAATTTTTTTATTTGCAGTTTTCAAGGTATCTAAATACCTGCAAGTATTTCCTTACCTACTAACATTATCTTTTGTTGATAGGAAGCATGTTTTTTTGCTAGTATAATTCATTTTTCTCATTGGTATTCATTTGTGAATATCGTTCCCTTTTCCGCTCACGCTATCTCTTGAGTGATTCTTCTCTTTCTGTGTTGTCCATATGTGCATTTCGTTCCCTAATTCTTTGCCTCCTCAACTCACTTGGACATATGGGTGTTTCTGAATGCTGATTGATGTAGGTCTAACAATAGTTTCTACACAAAAAATCTAACAAATGTAGCTACAATAAACATGAATTAGTAGATAGTTGCATTCATTTTATTAGAAAATTAGATGCCTTCATACCAGTGACAATGCTTTCTTTCCCTTGAGATGTAATTAGATGCATATGGTATGCATCCTTTTCACCAGGAACCACATTTTCCTTGTCCCTAGTAGTGTCTCCTGGTTAAAACCCAAGGGATCAGTTGCAATCTATGACATTAACTGAACAATGATGGGATTCAACATTGCTTTATTGAGAAATAGAATGAGGTGATTCTTGATATGAGAAAAACTCATGCAAAATTTGGGCTGAATGTGTTTAAGCATCTAATAGTTGTTACAATTTGTGTGATTTGGTGTCAACATGAATAAATGTTAAACTACACCTTTAACAGCGGGTATGCTTTGAGAGAGTGCAGATGGACCCCCCATGTGATTCTTGTGTGCCTGCAACAGAAGGCGTGCATTGTAGTTTAGCTTTTTTGTTGATAGAATTCACGACGCTTCCTAAGCATCTCATCATTCTTTTCTTTATCCATTTCTGCATATCTCCGGCGAGCACGTTGTCTATTGAGTTCTTTTGCATCTGTAGGTCCCCCTCCATTACTGTTGTCGGTGAGACCTAATAAAACACAAGACATCATCAGTTCTTGAGCATCAGTTGTTACTCTTACACCTAATATATCATAGTTATTACTTGTGTTGATGGTGTTTGACAAGTCCTTGAAAGTAATACGTTCACTAAATCGCGTCGCCGGATCCATCTGCAATCTTAAAAAATGACCGGAGATCAAATTGGTAAGTGGAGATGTCACATCTAGAACCATGTTTAATATCATTGTTTTTGGACTCAGCCAATAGTTTTCATAGTGGAGCTGCTTGGAATAGATCAAGAAACATGTTTGATTATTACTCTTAAGAATGATGTAAGCTCAGTTGTTGATGTCATGCAAGGTTTGGGATCGTCAGTCCGTTGTATGCTTTCTAAGGGTAGATAGCTTAGGAATTTACTATCCATGTTTACTTTGTCTCATGGTTTGATACACATTCTTCACAAGAGTTGCAGGATAAGTATGATTCAAACGTTGTAGGACAAGAAAAGGTCATGCTTGATGCAGAGAAATCTTAGATATGGCATTAAAACTGGAGATAATTACATACCTACTTATGCCTAGCAGTAGCAGGCATAAAAGTCCAAGTACATGCTCTCGGCACAATGAGGTCAACAAGATGGTATGTCTAGACATTATAAGGTGAATCATGAGGTGGATCACATGCTTATATGCTTAGTATTTATAGTTAGAGCCTGAATATGCAGTTCCTACTGTTGTTTGCACTAAACGATAGTAGTTCACTGGTGTGTATGCTAGAGCCTAAATATGTATTTCCTACTTTATCGTTTTGGTGCCTCCCAGGAGTGGTCAGAGTCTGAAGATGTACTAAGATATGGAGGATGTAGACATCAACCAAAACAAGAACAGAGATGGATGCATGGGCCATGATCTATACGTATATTTTCCTACATGCAAATTAGTATTTGAACATATATAGTTTTGTTAATCTCCTCTTGATTAGTATATATATAGCAGTTCAGCAATGCTGATCCTGAACATATATTCCCTACTGATTAGTATATATATAGCAGTTCATCGGCAATGCACCTAGGCAGCCGAGACTCACCAGTTTTCTTGACAGGCCACAACGGCAAGTTTGGAGGTTCTTCACACTGTGTTGAGAAGTGCTAGAGGGTAGCCAGTTGTTGGCCTACTCGCGCAAGAAAGCGGCAAAGACTGCGATGCCTATCGTAGAGCGATGCGAGGGTGCGGCGAGATGCAGTCCTTGAAGACAACGGCGAAGAATAGGACGCCTGTCGCCGAGCGGCACGAGGGTGCAGCGAGATGCAGTCCTTGAAGACAGCGGGAAGACTACGACGCCTGTCGCAGAGCGCCCGAGGGTGCGGCGAGATGCAATCCTTGAAGACAACGGCGAAGAATGAGACGCCTGTCGTAGAGCGGCACGAGGGTGCAGCGAGATGCAGTCCTTGAAGACAACGGCGAAGATTGCGACGCCTGTCACAGAGCGACGCGAGGGTACGGCGAGATACAGTCTTTGAAGACAGCAACGAAGACTGCGACGCCTGTCGCAGAGTGGCGAGAGGGTGCGGCGAGATGCAGTTCTCGAAGACAGCGGCTGAAGACCTTGAAGGACATTTCTAGCTGTAAATTACCGTAATCAGTAGACACATTAATTGTCACAATCAGTTGACCCACAAATTGTTTTGTAATTGCCACATTAATTATGGCATTAACTTGACCCACAATTTTCTCTCCCAAATTATATCACGGTGAATCCCACTGTGTTTTCCTTTGGTGGGAGGGTAAAGTGGTCTTATATGGAAAAGTGTTGACGAAACCAGCGACCGGAGGAAATAGAGGAAATTCGTGCTTTTTAAGTAATAGAGATAGAGATGTGGATTAACCTAGTGTCTTCAAATAACCTCTTAGATTGCTTTTAGTATATAACTAGCATTGTGGCCCTCACAAATGCGAGGGCATCAACTTCAATATAACGAAAGCATGATAAATTCATAGTTCATATTATGCGACTTTAAGTAATCTGCATTTTTTATCATCGTGAATTGTGTTGCTAATAAATGTCTGATGTGAATTAACCATCTTTTATCATCTCGACATCAGCGCACACATTCTCGATGTCTAAAATTGCTCCTCGGATATTGAGTTGTTGCAGAGGTTTGCTGTAATTGATCCTTCTTGATATTACAATAATACTTTTATTGAAAAGAACCCCCTATTGTTTTCCTTACAAACAATAGCTTATAGTCGTATTTTCTTTTAAGACTACAAGAAAGTTGTGTATTTATGGAGATACCATAGCATTGACCATGTGTGTTGTGTTTATGCTATTACCTCAAGATGTCAAATTAAGATTTTAAATGTGTGTTGTGATTAGATGCGAAGGTACAAAAGTATACATGTTGTGGTTGAAAAATTATTCAAACACATTACCTCCAGCGTCATATAACATGTCCATGTTGTAAAAATGTACTATGTGATTGCAATGACACATCCTATTGTTTTTAAAAAGGAGTTGGAAGCTATTAACATCAACTCAAAAGTTTGCCTATCCATATCGTAGGAACATGTGATAAAAATATGCTGTTACATATTTATAATGAAAGATTGTATTTTTAAATTATGGGTGAATTGTAGAAAAAATACAAAGATATATAATCCTAAAATATAAACTATCTCGATAAGAAACACGTCCAACAATGCAAGTCAACAATAATTTTAAATTTCTTATCAATAAAGAGGAAAATATATTCTATGGATATAAGCTGAAATATAAATAGTTATTCTCAATCTTGACAAAGTTTTAATTGCTCGCATATATATTACATCTGTTCAAAATTCACGACATTTAAATAATGAGTGTGTCAAATTTTTTACCTTAACTATATATACACGTGCTAGAATATTCTTCTTTACAAAGTCGTGCATGCACACTATAAAAGAGCGGTTTGGGAAAAAAATGGAAACACTCTACACCATTCACTATTAGTAGTCCAGAAAATAATAGTGTGTCCCTGTTTTTTCTCCCTGTACTCACTCATGGTTCCCTATATACCAAGTTTACCAAGTTTACACAATTCATAAATTTCAATAGTTTAATAAAGGGAGGTTGCATGTACCGATTGATGCAGAGGCCAGGCTCTGACCCCATTTCGGAAAAAATACCAAGTTTACTTCATCGTCAATATCTACCATGTGCTTGGGAAGCAACATGTGTGTTTAATACCTTCGTAACAGTCAAAATGCGCCACATATCTGATTTTCTACCGGTCGTAGTTTGGATTTCCATAAGCATATCTGATGCACATCCATATCTGGGAAGGACTCCTTTTCCTACCAGATATTGGATCCCACTTCTTTGTGCGGAATACTACTCGTGACGGTATATATTAGACCCAGTGTTGAACTAAAAGTAACATCGTGCCTCATATTTGTTACATAAGTTTTACAGCTATGATCTAAAATCCTAGTGACATATTGTAGATCCAACCATCAAAATGATTTAGATGATTTGGGTTAACCTGGTGTCTCGTTTAGTAGCCTAGAACACATGTTATGCTTGCTCCTTATATTTCCCTTGTTTACATGCAAGACAAAGACAGTCTACCCAATGAAATATGTAGGATTATAAACATTCTAACTGTTCAACTTCGTTACTTAAAGAAGGTCCGCTAGATAAATGACTAAATATTTTGTTTTTATATTGTTCTAGCATATGTGTATTTGTTTCCTCTGTATTCCTTTTACTTGTGCGGGATACATTTTTGAATAAATATTGTTTCTTACACAGATACTCCCTCCGTTTAGAAATATAAGCGTTTTAGCTTTGTGAATCGAATGTATCTAGACGTTTTTTAGTGTGTAGGTTCGTAGAGGTTCGGAGTGAACCTATACACTAAAAAACGTCTAGATACATTTATTTTACAAAGCTAAAATGTCTTATATAAACCTATACACTAAAAAGCGTCTATATACATTAATTTTACAAAGCTAAAATGTCTTTTATTTCTGATTTGATGGAGTAGTTGGTAAATTTATTTTTGGTTAATATATTATGGCTACACACTGACATAAATAAATAGCATCGACTTCTGTAGCAAACAATTCAGCTCCATGGCCTTAAATTACGTATCATCTTGTGTCGTCAAGTGGATACAATCTGCAGAACCTGTGGTGTTAGTCAAATAGATAGGAATATTAAGTACTCAAATCAGTTTGCGACGCCTGTCGGACCGGATGATCACGACACATGAGACAATCAAATCTCATCTCAAGTCACAAACAGATCAGGTACACCTCCTGGTAGAAATCTGCACAAGCTGTGGTGTTAGTCAAATATGCTGGAGAGCAATGAATTCAACGTGGCCAATATCGGTGTAGAACTTATAGATCAATCTCCGATGGATTGAGAAAGCCTCTAAATTTTTACTGTATATATACCATTTTGCAAATGCACATAGGCACCGAAACAAATTGATGATGCCATCTTTCCTAGTAGTGCTTTGGGATGTGTGTGAGTCCAACCTTAAATTAATCTTGCACAGCCATACGCACCAGGCAAGATTGAAACTTTCACCTCTGATGTGCAAGCTTTTTTTTTTGCAAGCTGGGGAAGCACAAATAGATGGTCCGGCTGCCATGGCCCATGGGCATCGAGGTCAACTGTGCGGCATGATTGGGGGAGAAGTTAGGATACCCAAAATAATTTAGTTGACGTCCCGACAAAAAACCTTCCATCTGTTATACGTATGCATCTATATGACGGTTGTAACTGTTTTTTCTTTTGGGTTAACTCCACTTGGTTGGACGTGACAATAGTTACATAACTTCAGTTGGGCCTTTAAATCTCAGCCATTATAAATAAGATCAAAGGTATACTTTTTTTTTAGCTTATGTGGATTAACCTAGTGTCTTCAAATAACCTCTTATATTGCTTTTAGTATATAATAGATAGATAGATGGTCTCTTAACAATATTCAAGCAACCGCGTAAAAAAACACATTCAGGACACGAGTTGTACTGTCTGAAACATGCTATTCTTTGGTAATTCTGCACCTGGGGCAGCTTAGCTGGAACTGAACTACCAGAGTAAGTGGACTGTTTGCATCACAGCATCATGAATCCCAAATAGGTTTCTCCAATGCAGTGGAGTCCAGAGATGACTCATGGTACGAATACATATGTTCCTGGCTTTTCTGCTGCTCATCAGAATAGCTTAATGCTGTCACATCTGTATTGTAGGTCTCAGAACTCATATCCAGATTCCCGTTGCCTCCTAAACCTAGAAAGTCTTGTGTTAGGCCCGCATCTCCTAGCGCTGAAATGTTTTCCTGTGTGTTGTGCTGCGTCTGGATTTCAGGAAAAATGTGAGGGCTCTCTTTTTCCTGTCTCATGGAAAATGGCTGGTTCATTAGTCCAATTAAAGGTACAGTAGTAGTAGGTGTCATCATACTGCTGGTCCATGTTGAGTTGATCAGGACATTGCTGCGACCATTCATGTAAGTCCTACCATCTTGAGCATTCTTCATGCACTCACTGTTAGCTGCTGAATTACCTAGAGAGTCTCCTTGCCTACCAGAAGACATGTCCATATGATCCCTGGCAGTACTAAAATTATTCGTGAAACCTTTCAAAAGCAACGGCGAAATAGGATCCTGGCTGGTCTTTGCACCCATCTCTGCAGCTTTCTGTAGCAGGGCTGTTGCAGACATGTATGAAGAGTTCATGGACATGTAAGGATAGCTTGATGCACTTCCATCAAGTGGGAAACCTGAATCCTTGGGTGATATCTGGTTGGAGAACAAGGCAGTGTTCCTTGTAATGAGGGCATACGGAGATAAAGATCTCAGATGGATGTCTGAGTTATGGTCGTTACTAGAAATGTGTGCAACCATATCAGTGGGTGACGAGCTTAGGCCGGGAACTCCATGTGAAAAGATGTCCTGCTGACCATGCAGACTTCCCATCATTGTCGCAAGGCTGTGGTTAACCCTTGAGTTGTCCTCAGCTAACGCATCACAGAAAGCTCTATGTGTGATGAAGCTATCCTTTCTGCATTAACATAAAATAAAGCTAAATACCAATTTCCAAAATAAAATGATGCATTTTACATGGCTGCAGTGAGCTTCATGTCTAATATCATACTTCCGTCAGGGTCTGACACACATGCATATTAAAACGCTCCTTCGCGTTACTTCAAATGGTGGTAGAAACTATGGGAACGTTTCAATCTAACAAACCAGATTTGTCTAGTACGCAACACGGAGATAAGCTATAGAAGGAAATATAAGCAAGAGCAAACGTGTTATCTTTAGTTGCAACTGGCAGCAGATTATGTGACTGTTGCAAATGTTTTGTCAACAGTCCCCTTAAGTTTTAGGAGACAACTGACAGGAAATAAGTGGAATTCATGGATTCACTTGTGCCAAAGATTGATGGGGTATCTTTAAATGATGAAAATGACGAATTTATTTGGAAATTAACATAAAATGGGCAATTTTTGTTAAGACTATGTATGCTGATCTTACTAACGGACATACAAGATTCCTTCTGTTTGCAAATTGGTTGAGTGGTATCGACAAGAAAACAAAAGTTAGGATTTGTATAGAAGTTTCAGCTTTAGTTTGGTCGTTATGAAATTGTAGGAATAATATTGTGTTTTACAGAAAAGATTCTACTAATTTCTTGTAGGTTATCCATATGGCTGTACATTGGATTCGGAGCAATGCCGTTTCCTTCTCGCGGAGGATCAGTGGGAGTGCATGGTTACTGGATACAACCATCTCCTTATGGTTGCACAAGATGTGATGCAGCCCGTCCTACAGACGCTACTACATCGACAACGCCAAGTTCAAACTCGTCCCCAAGTCACCCAAGAAGATAGACGCGAGTGGTACTACCGCGCCCCGGTACTATCGCTCAGCCTCAGCGGTACTACCGGCCATGACTGAAGCCCACGCCATCGCCTCTGGATGCCCCGGTATCGGCTTGCGGTACTACCGCCCCCAAGCGTTACTACCGGTTACCCAACCGGTACTACCGGACCTGGAGCTCGACAACAGCTGAAGCCCGGAGCTACCGCCCCCCTGAAGCCGCTACCGCTTCGGTCCGGTACTACCGGTCAAGACTGGGCCTGCGCGCCTCAACCGCTGGGCCACAGCCCATGTACCCCTTTATTATGTTGCAACCCTAGTATTATGCCCAAACTACCCTTATGTAAGTGGCTGGCCTATAAATAGAGCCCCCACCCCTCATGTATCCCTTAGGCATAGATGATAGACTAAAGACAACCCTCTTTGTGGAATCTCTAGTTTTGCCTCATCCCCTTCTACCAAAGGGGATCGACTATCGTCACCACCTCGTTGGAGTTTGCATCGCGCCTCTCTCGTTGTACAAGGCCTTGGCATCGGTGTCCCTTTGCCAAGACGTCAAGACCCTCTCCAAGGTGTTCTTCCCTCTCCGCTTGGGATTGACGGGAGCACGTTGACCGACCTTTCCTTGTGAGGATTCTATCGGACCGGTGGCCACCGGTAGGAGCAATCGACCTTGTATCATGTGAGTTTTGCGTGTGTTCATCGTGTTCTTCGCGAGGTGTGAGTCCGCTTCCACTACCTTCTCCCTTTCCCCTCGCTTTCCCATCGATTTGACCATGAGATCCGTGAAGATTGGGCCACCCACGGGGTTACCCCATAACATCTGGCATCAGAGCCCAAGTTGCCACGGATTTGACCCTCGTTCTTCCCCACCAATTTTTTTCTTGAAAAACCACAAAAATAGCGACAAATTCGAGTGTATCTTGTGTCAATACCTTAACATCTGGTATCAGCAGCTTTTGGTTGCCACGGATTTCACCTCGATTTGGTCTTTTCCCCATAAATTCGAAAATTCCACCAAAAATAGCCCCAATTCGTGTTTTGGACCGCTCTACGATTTGAGTGCGTTTTGGTAGGTTTTGATCCGTGGATTACTTGCTAAACTTGTTGATCTACCTTCCTTGTGTTCCCATGGCCTAATTCCATCATTTACCCCTTCGATTTGGTGTTTTTCTTGAAGATTTTCCGCCCAAATCGCCCCAAAATCGCGAAAAACGCGTCAAAACTAGGTGTTTCTGCGACATCCGGTACTACCGGGGTCAAAACCTGGTACTACAGCACGTCCCCGGTACCTAAACGGTACTACCGGGCCTTCGGAAGACCGGTACTACCGCTCAGAAACCCGGTACAGAGAAAAAACAGTAGAATTCCCAGATTTCAGCTTCTCACCGTTTTGAGCATAACTTTTGTATACGAACTCAGATTTTGGTGTTCTGTAGCTCGTTTTAAAGAAGAGAAAGAGATCTACATCATCATCTCCGTGGTTCATGCTATGTAATCCATCCAAATTCCATGAGCAAGGCGGAATCCACCAATAAAGGGTGAAGATCGGCAAGGAACGGTATAAAAATTCCGCGACTTCTCCCCACTTGTTTTACTTTGTGAGCTACACTATCTTTGCGATCAACAAACACCTATTGAGACTAGTTCATCCTATGATTGCTTGGGATATACACATTTGATACCTTGTAGAATTCCGAGCAAAAGTTGTGAGCGCTATGTCATATAGTTATCTTGTATAGTTGTTGGCACAAGGAAACGGCAAGTGAAAAAGAAAAGAAAAAGAAAGAAAAAATAGAAAAAGAAGAAAAAAAAGAAACAAGTGCCTCATAGAATAGGAAGCGCGGGCTCGATGAACATCAAATAGGTGGTACTTATTGTGCATATCTTGTAGCCCACCAATTTATTGCAATCGAACTAGCGTCTTTCCTTGCACTTGTGCGACACGAGCTTATAGTCTTCGCTAGGTAATCATTTGGTTTTTAGCTCACTTTCTCCGTCGCACAAGTCCCATTTTATCCCACCGTGTGTGTTTCCTTGTACATAATTCCTATCTTGTGGATTGACTTGTTTTGCTTTGTCATCATCGTGGTTCTTTACTTGCCATTACAACATCTTGAGTTTGGATTGTTCTTGGACACGCCACCTTCCATACCCATCCACCATAAGCTTTGTGTGTGTGTGTTTTTTAGTGGTTAGTTGGTTTGGATGTTCCGCGTGAACTTCACTTTGCTTGGTTTTGATTGCTCTCAAGTGTTGCCACTTGCACGATACTATCTTCTAAGGTAAAGTAAGGTTTGACGTTGCATCCCTAACCCCCCTACCACTTCCATATACACCACTTGGTCTTGTGAATCATGTCTAGGGACTTCGGAGCCGAGGATGATATCTATGAAGAATCCACGATGAGCCACCATGCATATGCCTCCACAGGCATGGATGACATGATGGAGCACTACACCGACAATGGCTCCACATGCTTGGGTGATATGGAGTTCTACAACAACAATAACTCCCCAAGCATGGAAGACTTCAAGAACGACAACGACAAGCTCCTCAAGTCGCATCGACCAAGTGGGAGCCCCCACCTCGAGAGCGCCAAGGTCCACCATCACATGGACAAGTTTGAAAGCTCCCTCAACAACTTCAAGAGCGACATGGACAACAACTTCGCCAAAACCATGAGCATGATGGCCAAGACTAATGATGCTTTGTGCTCATTACAATGCCTCACCAAGAAGAGTGCTAAGGACAAGAAGCATCGTCGCGAGCGTCAAGTGGATGACCAAGTGCACCATCTACATCAACCTTTGGCAAGGCACGCCAATGACCTCTGTCGACACCATCATAAGGCGCCTTCAACTACTTGTGCCACCACCAAAAGGGCACCAAGAGCAAGCTCTCCTCCACACCATCAAGCTTCATGCCAAGAGTCTACACTTCAAGATGGAGGAAGCCAAGGCCACATATGTGACGAAGTCGATCCGTGCACCGCTCTCGACAACAACATGAGCCTACTTCCATCACTACCACAAGATGGCGACGACAAGGTCGAGAATGGTGAGCATGAGACTTTCCCTTCACCAAAGGAGGCACATGAAGTTGAGAGAACCGAGCCTACCCCCATATGCTTGAGTGATGATGTGGTACCAATCCCATGTGAGTATGAGAGCCACTTAGCCCACTTGAGTGAAAGCAAGAGTGAGATGAGCGACTCCATCATATGTGAGATTGAGTTCTTCCACTTGGAGGGCATGAGTGATACACCGAGTGAGTTGAGAGTGGTAGTTGATAGGTCACATGAGACCATTTTGATTTCTAACAACTTACCCTCTACCTCTAGTGTGTTTTCTCATGATTTGCTAGGTTCCATGGATCAAGAAGCACCAAGCTTGGAGACGATGATGTCCCCAACCAAGAAGATGTACATGGTGGATGAAGATGATGCCATCCCCATACATGATGAAGAAGTCACCCACATGGAGGCCAATTCTACCACAACACCCACTTCATATGAGAGGTATGAACAAGGTAAGAATACGGGTGTTGATGATGCCATGATCCCACTAGTGGACATGATGACTTGTGATGATTGGCATGCTATGGATGATGTTTGTTATATCACATATGCTTTATTGATATTTCCATGTGATACTTTGCCTTTGCATAATGTTGAGCATGTGAAATTATTTGATTGTGATGATGTTTCCATAGACATACCATGCTCTAAACGTTACGTTGATGATATGATTGCTTGCACTTTATTGAACAATTTCTCTTTCCAATGTTTTGCTTGCAATGATGTTACCAATAGTACCCCTTGGACAATGCTTTGTCATGGATGTTTTACAATCTCTCCCATTGCTTGCAATAAGTTAGATGATTGCTCTTTCACTTGTTTTGCTTGCAACAATAATTATCATATGATTTCTATTGAGATGGCCCCATAGCTTTCCCAAATATTGGAGATTTTGGTAAATGCCATGATAAGCATGTCCACCACTTGCATACTCACCATGCATATTTTTCATACTTGATTGGCACTAATGGTGATGTGCACCAGAAGAGATACTTCATGATGGATGATGTGTTTCTCTACCATGCACACACATTCTTCCTTTTGTGTATGATGTGTGTAGGTACCCGCCCAAGAATGTCAACCTCGGTTGAGCACGAGTTGACAAAAAGAGCTCTAGAGAGCATCCCCCAAGTGAGTTCAAGATCGAACACAGCTCTGATACCTTTTGCATGCTTTGCATCTTTCATGTTGACAAATTGCTCTTCCCTATGGTTAGCTTGCAAGCATGTTAATGATATTATTTCACCTTGTGACAATCATGTTTCATTGCTCTTGGATATTAATGCTTTGTGTGTTGCAACAAAAATATTGAACAATTCTCTTTCCGATGTTTTGTGTGCAACCATATTGCCATTATGAACATGTATTGTCACGAGAGCTTCCAAGTCTCGCGTATTGTTGTTGCAACAAACATAAGGAGCACTTGCTCTTTCATATGGTTTGTTTGCAAACATGTTGTTTTTGCTTCCGCTTGCGATACTCATACCCCATGACATTGGCTTTTGATGATATGTATATGGCATCCAACATATTAAACAATTGTTCTTTCCAATGGTTGGTTTGCACACATAATGATGTTGCTTTGGATATTCTTCCTCATGTGTTTTTGTCGAATTTTCCTAGCTTTGCATCAAAGATGTTGATCAATTTTAGTCAATTGCTTTGAGTGCCACACTAAGATGTTTTATGGAGTTTTTGAGTTCCCACATTTGGATAATGTTCATACAATTTCCATGCACTTTGACCTTGCATACGCATTTTGTTTGCGATACTTGAGTTGTGCTAATAGTGTTGTGAACAAGAATGGACATGCCACACATGACATGCTCCCCTATCACACACAAACATATTCTTCTTGGTCTCTATTGTGTGAAGGTACAATTGCTTCCGCGTCAACCTCCATGGACCATAAGTTGACAAGACGAATCATAGAGAGTTACCTATGGATGCCCTTCATCGAGCTATCCCTACACCATAAGGTGACTTCCTTCTACTTGAGGACTCGTGCTATAATCTTCATGAATTGGCTACTCTTTGAGTGTTGCTTCGCTTTTATTGTGAGCTTTGTAGGCTACATGGAAAGTGAAAGAAAATTGAAGAGCTGCCACATCAAGCTTCTCGAGGATGACTACATGGTGAACCCCAGGATCAAGAATATCTGTCGACCACCTCTACATGACGAACGTATAGAGTCGAGGACGACTCTTTTCGAAGGGGAGGAGCTGATGCAGCTCGTCCTACAGACGCTACTACATCTACAACGACAAGTCCAAGCTCGTCCCCAAGTCACCCAAGAAGATAGATGCGAGCGGTACTACCGCTCCCAACAGCGGTACTACCGCGCCCCGGTACTATAGCTCAGCCTCAGCGGTACTACCGTCCATGACTGAAGCCCACGCCATCGCCTCTGGATGCCCCGGTATCGGCTTGCGGTACTACCGCCCCCAAGCGGTACTACCGGTTACCCAACTGGTACTACAGGACCTGGAGCTCGACAATAGCTGAAGCCCGGAGCTACCGCCTCCTGAAGCCGCTACCGCTTCGGTCCGGTACTACCGGACCCGAGGACCGGTACTACCGGTCAAGACTGGGCCTGCGCGCCTCAACCGCTGGGCCACAGCCCATGTAGCCCCTTATTATGTTGCAACCCTAGTATTATGCCCAAACTACCCCTATGTAAGTGGATGGCTTATAAATAGAGCCCCCACCCCTCATGTATCCCTTAGGCATAGATGATAGACTAAAGACAACCTCCTTCGTGGAATCTTTAGTTTTGCCTCATCCCCTTCTACCAAAGGGGATCGACTATCGTCACCACCTCGTTAGAGTTTGCATCGCGCCTCCCTCGTTGTACAAGGCCTTGGCATCGGTGTCCCTTTGCCAAGACGTCAAGACCCTCTGCAAGGTGTTCTTCTCTCCGCTTGGGATTGACGGGAGCACGTTGACCGATCTTTCCTTGCGAGGATTCTATCGGACCGGTGGCCACCGGTGGGAGCAATCGGCCTTGTATCGTGTGAGTTTTGCGTGTGTTCATCGTGTTATTCGCGAGGTGTGCGTCCGCTTCCACTACCTTCTCTCTTTCCCCTCGCTTTCCCATCGATTTGACCATGAGATCCGTGAAGATCGGGCCACCCACGGGTTTACCCCATAACAAGATGTTTTCTCGGGGCTACCTGGCGGCCTATTAATTGATTACGTGATGTTTAGTAGAGGCACTTGGTTCTTTTTTTCGTTGGTTGATTTTTGCATCGACCTTCTTTGATCCATGAATCGTAAACTTTGGAATTCGGAAGTTTTAATAAAACGCTGTGGCCAGGGTCCGTCCCCATTTCGAAGACAACAACATATCACTACTTCGGTCTCTAGGTATTGCTCTATCATTAAGTAATGACGTTGCAGTTCAGTACAATTTCTGAGTTCATCTGAACCTTTTGGGGTCTTATTCTTGGAATTTCTCAAATTAGGTAAACGTTTAAGATTTAACTAAGTTATGTTGTAGGAAGTAAGCATTCTTTTCTATAAAGCATTATTATGAAATCAAAGTAACATGAATAAAACGGAGTTAGTGAATACAGATTTAAGTCTACAGCTTCAGTAGAAGAAAAGAATTAAAAATGTTGCACCTAACTACTACGTCGAAAACATGCTTAGGTTGTGTAAGAGATGTATATTAGACCTTCCTTAATCACGAGTTTATCTTCATGACGAGCCACACATTGGTTTTACAAAGCTATCTCCATTGAATTCTTAGCACAATCATCCAAAAGTAAGCATAGGTTCAATTAGAGGCATACCTTGAGAAGATAGTTCCGCAGTCACATCGGTACTCCTTGGTGCCACATATTTTTGTGTGAGCCTTCCAATCAGATTGGACAGCATACTTCTTTGAACATCTGTCACACTTCCACTTCTTCTCCCCATGCTTCCTGGAGAAGTGCTTTTTTATGCCTGTGAGATCTCCCAAAGCTCGGGTTGCATCATGGTGCGGGCAGGTAACCTCAGGGCAGATATACACCTTCTTCTTAGCATCGGTGCTGCTTCTCTGCTTGAGCTTCCATGGCAGGTTATGGCCCCTCCTGTGGAGTTGGAGGTTCTGGTCTCTCTGGAATCCCTTATGGCAGACTTCACATATATATCTATTGGTCGCAACGAGTGTCTTGGGTGATAAAGCCACTACTTCCACATCTGGATCTGCAAGATGGACCACATTTAGCAATATATGTTTGTCAGGTTACCAGAGTTTGGAGCACATATACTACTTTCTGACCAGGCCGCTATGTTCAGATTTATTGAACATGCTACTTCTGGTGGATTATTTCACTAATGCAATGTCATAACTGAATTCTCGTTTTATCGTCATCCACTTGCAATTCCTTGGTACCATTTCTATATTCAAATACGTACTTTGATTGACTGTGAACTTAAATGTACCATTCGCTTTATTCTCCGGATGCAGCAGTGCGAACATATTTCATACTATTTTTTTTTAAGAAAAGAGTATATATTAATGTCACAGGGATACCAATTACACCCAGCCTCTGCAACAACGCATGCTCTAGCGGCTCTACGGATGCACGCAGCCCAGAAAAAAGAAAAAAGAATTAAAAAAAAGTCCCGCTACAGAGAACTAATCATCAAAGCAATGACACTGACACCATCCGAACAACACCGGTAGCCCTCCACTCCAATAACAACGCCTTTAAAAAGAAAACAGTGCCCAAGCGCCGTCGTTACCCGATCAAAGATCATAGGTTTTCACCCTGGAAAAAGTCCTCGCTCATAAAACAATGCCTTCAACAAGGTCATTGCTAGGCACAACCAGTTAAGACCAGACCTTGGATTTTCACCCTGCAAGGTAAGACTGGGAACTTCCCCTGTGTTGTCTTCCCGCACTAGCAGTCACTGCAACGAGTCCCAGATCACGCAGCCAGTTCTCCGTCGCCACAAGAACTAAAATCACCATCGCTACCCTCATATTTCTGCTTTCCTGACATTCTCCGCATCTGACTTCACCATGGCTCAAAGAATGACACTTGGTGGGAACAAACAACAGAGCTTCGCAACGCTCCCGCTGAAACCAAACGGCCAGAAAAACAAGGTGCGCACGACCGAATACCTTCCGATCCAGCAATCTCCAGGCATGATACCCATGGGAGTTCGCCGGCGGAGCCTTCCGGAACCCGCCTCTCCAGACCAGATCAAGAGGGCAGACATCAAGTAGATCTTTGTCTTCGTGCGAAAGAAACCAAAGAACCACCTCCTTTATTAGATCCGACGCAGCGATCCCCACACCGTCGGCCGGTTCCCGGAGAACGGATCGAGCAAGCAATTAGGGATAGAGAGCCGATCTAGGTCTTCCAACGGAATCCCATCGCCGGCACCTCCTCCACCAGATCGCCACCCGCTCCACGCCGGTAGAGGTCGCCGCCTCCAGATCCAAGCTCCCACGAAGGCACCGCCGGCCGGAGCCGCGAAGACGTCGATGGCGAGGGGGCCCCGTCCAGCGACGGTGTTCTCCTCCCTACCGTCGCGCTGGGGCCGGGAGGCCAGATCCCCACCGCCCCCATCACCGGTGCCGCGCACTTAGGCCGGCGGACCTCCAGGGGCGACAAGGAGGGAGATGGATGGAGGGGGAGGAGGAGGTGGCGAGGTTAGGGTTTGGTCCCCTCGGTCGCCAGGAGGGGGCGACGCGAGGGGGAGGGATCCTTCAAAATGGAGGGAGGATTTTCACTTCCCCGGCCTCTACACCAACTAGGGATGCACACAGCCATTAAGAATGAGTATCAGGATTTTGAAACTTGGTTAAACACCAAGCCTGGTCCTCAAGATAAGTTGCATGAGTACCAGGAGAGCCTGATCCTCAAGTATAAATAGAAACCTTAATTCGCCTTCATGAGGATTTGAACTTAGGTGTTGGGTTTGTATATCCACTCCCTAACCAGTTGAGCTAGGCTCACTCCCTTAAAATGGAGGGAGGATTTTCACTTCTCCGGCCTCTGCACCAACTAGGGATGCACACAGCCATTAAGCATGAGTACCAGGATTTTTAAACTTGATTAAACACCCAGCCCGGTCCTCAAGATAAGTTGCATGAGTACCAGGAGAGCCTGGTCCTCAAGTATAAATAGGACCTTAATTCGTTTTCATGAAGATTTGAATTTAGGTGTTGGGTTTGTACATCCACTCCCCCAACCAATTGAGCTAGGCTCACTCCCAGCTACTACAAGCTGAACTCATTTAGGTTTCGAAAGATGATGTCTGTACTTATAATGGAAATATATGTTAAAACTCTGATGAATCAGAACGGCGTGTGATTCTTGATCAAAAATGAAACAGCACTAAAAAAACATGGGATCTAATAAATCAAGCATCGCGTTTCAAAAAAAAAAATCATGCATGATCACAGTACTCTGATGCATTTTGTCATTTTATTACACTCGCACGTGTGTTCATCAAAGCAGGTCAGCATAATTTCAACTTGAGGATAAACATAGGTTGAAAAGTGATACGTACTACTATCAATACGGTATGACAGACCAACGTATTAGTTGGGACGTTGAAAGCAACACACCTGGATTCCCTGGATGACCTCGTCTCTTTTTCACCGGAGGCATGGCCGCGTCACCTCCACTCGGCCCCGCAGCACCGACCTCGAGCTTTGGTTGCTGCTGGAAGTTGCTCAGCGACTCCTCCTCCGATGTGTGCGACATTCCTGGCGACTTCAGTTGCCGGTGGTTCGAGAGGGTGCCAGCATGGTGAAGGGGGGATGATGGAATTTATGCACAAGGGGGCAGTGCGAAATTGGCAGAACTCCCTTTCGAGCCAGCATCAAGGACTGCAACGCTCGCGCTAATATTAAAACGAGGATCTGGTTTCTTCGTCGGCACGGAATGTTCCCCCTATTGTCTGTGAGATGAATTTTTCAGGATCAGTTAAGTTAGTTTAGGCAAAGTTCCACACGGGAAAACGAAAGGAAAATTAGTCTTTGAGCTGCTACGTGTTCCTACCGTATATGCCCGCCAGCTTTGTCGCGTTTAGTTAGAGTTAGATTTTTGTACGTACCCCGTAGACTAGCTTTTTTAAAAAAAAATAGTAGAAACACAGATACTCATAAATACGCACATACACTCATCCCTACGAGCACCTACGAAATATTGAGTTTACACTCACCCCTATGAACGCACGCACGCGCAACCTAACCCTACGAGCACCTCCGAAATACTGAGTTTTGAGACAGATACGACGGGGCTTGAGCTTAACGAATCACCACAAGCGCCTCGCTATCGATAAAAACGTCACCTCCCATTGGAAAAATTTCCACCTTTTACGAGCCAATCGTGTCAAACCTGAGATTTGAACTTTGGTGGGCCGAAGGTGTCACAGCTCTCCTAACCATCCAACCACGATGTATGTAGACTGTAGCTACTGTTGCTGATATACTCCATCTTTTTTTCCTACTGAAATGAGATTAGAAATCTGTGCCGCACCTTGTAATTATCGACAGGTGAGGACAAGTGCATGGCATGGTTCACCCTGAGCGAGTAAATTAGTCCGTCGACTTCAAGGATGATCTCCTGGATGGTTAAGTCGGCCATAATGTAGTTTTATTTAGACAATGTCCCGATCAGACAGCAGATTGATAAATAAAAGAGAGAGTATTTTTTTTGGGGGTGTATGTGGTATAAAGAGCAGGCATGAGCCGGTACAAATTAACAAGGGATAGATCCGGGAGAAGAGACAAACAACGCTGGCCACGCTCTTTCTAGCAGGCGAGTAACTTCGTTGGTGCAGCCGTTAGATTTTGCTCGTTGCTTTAACATTTGGAGGTTCGTGGCTTAGTGGCTTGTATCGGACCAACCAGGTGGTCAATTTGAAAGATTCCACGCGCGCGCGCCATGCATGTCCTCCAACGCAGATGCTGCGCTCAGAAAAGGCTGGAGCGTATGTCAAAATGGACCGCTCGCAGGTTTGGCACCTAGCTACGGCAGAGCATTCCTTCCAGACAATAAACCTATATATCCCGGCGAATACTGTTCAATCCTCGACATGACCTTACGGTAACGGTACCGTGGTTTTTTAGGGCCACATCAAAACTGGGTGTCGATGTATCATCATTTTACCACCACCTAAGTAGGATAAGAAGAAATCGATAAAAAAACATACATCACTCATCACTTACTTACATGATCTTTTTCCACTTGTCCTTAGCCCCGCTATGATAAAGATCAAAAGGGACGATCGTATGAGTGAGTTTTGCCCGATCTTTTATTGCGAGTAACCCGGATAGAATTTCTTCCAACAACGCTGATAAGGGACCAAGCCCGAAGTTTCCAGGAAAATCACCCCGGAATATCCGGCTGCCCGGATAGTCCGGCCTGTGCCGACCGGAGTGTCCGACCGTGTTCGGATCAGTCTAAACCGGATGTATCCTGTTTAGAGTCCAATTAGTTTAGATGTCATTTTGGGCCTGTCCAATCGACTAGGTCGAGTCTGACCGCCCCAGCCCTCATATAAGGAGCTGGCCGGTCTAGGGTTTAGGGTAGCTTTGAGTTTATTCCGAATAATGTAGAACTTGAAGTTCATATTATCATAGTCCCTCTGGGATCGGCGTGTGTGACGGCGTCTCGGACGCTCGTCCAGTTATCCATGAATAATGACAAGAGAGTTCTCGAATTGTCAAGAGTAATCGTGTGTGTGCGAAGATCCTTGAATGGTCGAGGGTTGTCAAGCTTTGGCGTGCCTATCCCGGCGTGAGGTTCGTCGTTCGTCGTCGATCTTTCACGATGCACCTCCTGATCTAATGGATATGATAGATTTCCCAATCACGTGAGCGAAATAGGTAACCTGGAGATTGGGGAACGCCAATTCTGCGAGCAACTCGATGACGAATGACGAACCTCACGCTGGGATAGGCACGCCAAAGCTCGAGAATCCTCGACCATTCGAGGACCTTCGCGCACACACGACTACTCTTGACAATTCAAAAATGCTCTTGTCTTTATTCATAGATAACTGGACGAACGTCTGAAATGCCGTCACACACGCCGATCCCAGAGGGACGGTGATAATACTTCAAGTTCTACATTATTCCGAATAAACTCAAAGCTGCCCTAAACCCTAGACTGGCCAGCTCCTTATATGAGGGCTAGGGCGGTCAGACTCGACCTAGTCGGTTGGACATGCCCAAAACAACATCTAAAGTAACTGGACTCTAAACAGGATACATCCAGTTCGGACTGATCCGAACACGGCCGGACACTTCGGTCGGCATAGGCCGGACTATCCGACACAGCCGGATATTCCGGGGTGATTTGGCCAGATACTTCAGGCTTGGTCCCTCATCAGAAACACTTATTTTCGACTTGGAGGAAATATTCACAAATCTACGAAAATACAATATAATGCTTAACCCGAAGAAGTGTTTCTTTGGAATACCAGCCAAAAAATTATTAGGTTTCATTGTGTCTCAGAGAGGCATAGAGGTGAACCAAGACAAAATAAATTCTATACTCATCATTACCAGGCCGACTCGCCTGAAGAACGTACAACGTCTCACTGGGTGCATTGTTGCGGTTAGTCGGTTCGTAAGCCGGCTCGGTGAAAGAGCCGCACCATTATACAAGCTTTTGAAAAAGACCAAGAAGTTCGTGTGGACTTATGAAGCTGAAGCTGCACTTTAGGATCTGAAAGCCGTACTTTCATCCGCCTCTATCCTTGCAGCACCAGAACCACAGAAACCGATGTTTCTCTACTTGTCTATGACAAACAGAGTCGTCAGCGTCGTAATGGTGGTGGAATGGCTGGAAGACAAATAGGAACACCTGGTGCAGCGTCTGACTTATTACCTCAGTGAGGTCCTAACTGAATCAAACAAAGGTATCCTCATTACCAAAACTTAGCCTATGGTGTGTTCTTCGCATCCAGAAAATTACGACACTACTTTCAAGAGCACAAGATTACCGTGGTGCACAGCTCCCATGAGGGATATAATCAATAACATGGATGCCACTGGACGCGTCACTAAGTGGGGAATTTGAGCTAGCATCTTTTGATATTGAGTACAAACCTCGTACAACAATTAAATCCCAGATACTTGCTGATTTTGTCGCCGATTGGACAGAAATAGCGGAAAACACAAACCTCCCAGAGTAGGAATTTTGGACCTTGCACTTTGACGGGTCGAAAGCTCTCGGGGGCTCGGGGGCTGTCGTGGTGCTCAAATCACCCCAAGAAGACAAATTATTCTATGTGTTGCAGATTCACTTCATGTCGACGAATAACATTGCCGAATATGAAGCCCTGCTATATGGAATTCGAATTGCAAAATACATCGGCATTCGCCGACTCATGTGTTATGGAGACTCGGATTTAGTTTCTCAGCAAGTATCCGGCATCTGCAATGCAAATAAGCACATGGTAGCGTATTGAGTTGTCATGGATGAACTAGCAAAATTGTTCGAAGGGTGTGAAGTTCAACACATTCCCCAAACAGAAAATGAGGAAGCAGATGCTCTATCAAGAATAGGCTCTGCGTGGAAAAAGGTCCCGGATGGTGCTTTTTTGGAGCACCTATGAGTTCCCTCTATCACAGGAGTTGATGAGGAGTACCTGACCAAGTCCGACTCACAGCTCATAGAAGTTCTGGCTGTAATTTCCAGCTGGACAAAACCCTATACCTTGAATTCTTGGTAGACAGAAAATTACCCGAAGACGAAGTTCTGAGCCGACAGATCGTCCGACGAGCGAAATCCTACACAGTAATAAGTGGTGATATCTATAGGCGGAGTGTGTTTGCAATTTTTCAGCGCTGTGTTTCTCCAGAAGAATGAGTGGAAATCCTAAGGGAAATTCACGAATGCGAATGCAGACATCACACCACCAAATCTTTAGTGGTAAAAGCTTGTCGACACGAATTTTTCTGGCTTACAGCAAAGGAAGATACCGATAGGCTGGTCAGAACATGCAAAGGTTCCCAAAAGTACGCCAATCAAGCCCATGTTCCGGCTGATCAGCTATGAACAATTTCGATTATATGGCCCTTTGTGGTCTGGGGGCTTGACATGGTAGGACCATTTAAATGGGCTCCAAGTGGATTTACTCACCTCCTAGTGATGGTGGATAAATTTACAAAGTGAATTGAGGCTAAACCCGTCACAAGTTGTGATAGACCAACAACCAAAAGATTTGTCGAGGACATCATAATTCGATTCGGCTATCCATACAATATTATTACAGACAAGGGGATCAACTTTTCAATGGTAGAACTTGCTAAGCTTTGCGAAGATCAAAGGACCCGACTCAGTATTGCATCAGTCACACATCCACAAGCCAACGGACAAGTCGAATGGGTAAATGGTTTAATTCTTCAAGGCTTCTATCCTAGACTCAGAGCACCACTTCATCATGTTGTGGGGCCTGGGCGGATGAGCTTCCGTCTCTTATTTGGAGTTTACGAACTACTCCTAACAGGTCAACCGGATATACACCTTTCTTCTTGGTCTATGGTGTAGAGGCAGTTTTTCCTAGTGATCTTATCCATATTTCTCTCTGAGTCGTTGCGTATGTCGAAGAGGATGCCGAAGTTGCTCGATAATATGACCTCGATATACTCCAGGAAGTGTGCGTCGTTGCTGAATAGAGATCTACAGCCTATCAGTAGAAGTTACACAAGTATCATAGTCAGAGAGTAAATAATCAGTCTCTCACAAAGGGCGATCTAGTTCTCCGACTAGTGCAAAAAAGAAATTAAAGCAAAGCCGTGGCGTAATATTGCATCACGAACAACTTTAACTTGTTCCCACCAAAGGTTGGCATAATCGTCAAACTCAAGCAAAGCCATGGCGACCATCTTCTCATCACTATAGTTGTGCATGCGGAAGATCTTGTCGACTTTAAGCGCCCATGAGAGGTACTCTTCGGGGTCATTTGAACCGGTGAACTTGGGCATTGTGAACTTGAGCTTGCCAAACGTTTCTTCATCATTAAAGTCACGGTAGCAGTTGTTGCCATGATCTTGGCGTGCTTCATCTTCCATGCAATCATTGCGACGAACTTGGTGACCTTGTTGGTGCACTTGCGGTTGAGGAGCCGCATTTGGAGGTGGCATAACTTGATTCTCGCGACATTGTTGAGGAGCTTGCTCTTTCTCTTGGCGTGGTTGTTGACGAGGTGGAGGCACTTGGCCTCACGGTGAAGATAAGGGTGAGGAGCCTCTTGACGCGGTTGTCGACAAAGAGGAGGCTCGTTCCTCGGTTAGTGATGTGGGTTAGGCACTTGGGCCTCACGATGAAGATCATGGTCTTGTGCCTTATGACGTGGTGGGCATCGCTCAACATGTACAATTTGATGCTCCATGTCTTGATGTGGTGGAGGAGGCACCTCGTGATGACCATTGTTTCGGCGTGGACGTTCATGACGGCGATGATGAAGAGGAGGATCTTGGAGAGATTCATGTCGGTGACAAGCTTGTTCCTCCAAGTTGGAGTCATCACTTGTTGTGTCAAGTATGTGTTGCGGGCGATGGTGGTGGACTTGAGGTTGTACTTGAGGCTCCACTTGTGGTTGCGCTTGTTGGATCACTAGTGCCCTTGCGTGATGATGTTTTCCTACTCGCCTTGCTTGGGGCCTTGAGGAGAAATCACCATCATAGCTTGATGTTGCGGCGTGTCGTGGGGAAGGTACATAGTGCGAAGAGCTTCCATCTTCAACCACGGGGGTGTCATTGCATCTTGGAGCACTTGGATAATGATCTTGACAAAGAGGAGAATGGTGGCGCGATGAGCTTGAAGAGCTTGATGCACGTGAGCACGGTCTTGTGTTGTTTGTCATTCCATCGATGAGGAGACGAAGCTTGTCCTTTTTTCAGTGACGAAATGTTGGAGCGCCTCATTTTGATGGCCAAAGTTGTGATGAAGTGCATGCATTTGTCTTTCTAGGCCATCAAAGCGGTTGTCGATGTTCTTGAAATCGGCTTGAGTTTCGTTGAATTGTTCATCTTGTTGCGTCTCAAGAGCCTCGCAACATTCGTATAACTCATGCCGGATGATGTAGTGTCTTGCGCGCATCATGTACGAGCCTTGTTCGTCTTCTTGGGGAGGTGGTTGGCTCGACTCACCATGCCTATCCATCATGTAAAACACACAAGGATTGTATATGTAGGTGTAATATGGTGGTGTTAGCCTTTTACTTCACCTTGGGGATTGCACCGAACTAGAAACCACATGTGAGAACTACGAGTGTGCAAAGTGAAAATGCAAAGAATATCACACTAAAGAAAGAACTAAACTCTCAAAAGCTTTTGGTGGAAGGTTAGGGTTGTGGAAAACCAAACGAAACGATCTAAAGAAAAGGTTATTGTTCAAGGCAGTAGAGAACCAAAGATCAAAAGAAAAAGGAGACAATCTACAAAAACACAAAGATACACACACATGGAGACGAATGTGATTAGCACGACTATGAAATGAGCACAAATGTCCTAACGAAGACTAAGCTTGGTTGTCGTGCCAACGTAAGGAGAGACCACAACCCATTCGCCAAAAGAGGATAAGCAACAGATTTGGGAACTTGCCTTGGTCGCGCTCTTTCTCTCTCTTTGCATACAAGCTTTAGACTCTCTTTGTGTTGGGAGACTATGTATCTTGGTATTTTTCTTTTGCTTTTCTTTTTCTCCTTTTTTGATTCTTTCTCTTCCTTTCTATACTACTTTGTCAACTCTTGAGTTTTCTTATATACTCTCACTTTCCAACGGCAAGTGCATAATTCTTAGGCAAACACAAGATGAGTTGCTCTCATAGGATAGATACACACAAGGAAGAAGGGTTAACAAGGTGGAGCAAGTTATACCTTCGGTATGGATGACGACTTGCTACCGGTGTTAGGGATGATGTTCGGGCATCGCGGTGTCGAGGAGCGTGGTATGTGATGATTTGTAGAAACTTGAAGTTAGTTGGGGCGACACGCACGCGAAACTCGAACAACATAAGAAGAAAAACAGTCAAAACTGAGTCAGCATAGCAGTTTTAGCGGCTAAACTGGCGGCGCCAGAAATTTCGATGGCGTTTCCGATTCGCCAGAATTTTCAACAGCTGGGTCAGTATGCCGGTCCTGGTGCCGGTTTGAGTTAGTGACAAACTCCAAAAGTCAAATCTTGGATAATTTTCTGAAATCTATCCAAATTGGGGCTGGGGAAGGTCAAAGGAAGGTAGATCGACACCCAAAGCAAAAGATCTATGGAACAAAACCACAAAAAGTCACCAAATCCAGAGATTGATCCGAAGGCAATTTGGGGCTCTTGTTTGGGGATTTTCGAATTTTTGGTGGATAGAAGAAAAATTGATGGGGGGAATTCGTGAGCAACGAAGCTCTTGATACCAAACCTCAGGGATGGCCCGTCTTTCACGAATCCCTTGGAAATTGAGGTAGAGTGAGTGGGGGTGAGGGAGAGGATGAAATCCGCAAAGTCATGCATGAAGAACACGTTGAACAAACACAGGAAGACATGATACACACCTATGGCTCACGTCGGCGGCTACTAGTCCGGCGCAATCCCTAGGATCGGCGTCGGGCGAAGATCTCTCTCTCGAACCGGCACGGTGAGTGGGGAGTCTTGGTAAGATCTTGATGTCTTGGTAAGGGGCTTTGATGCCAAGGCCTTGTACAACAAGGGAGCCATGATGCAAACTCCAACAAGGTGGGGGATAAGTGGTGCTCCTTTCTCAAGGAGCATGAAACTAGAAATTAGGGAGAACCACAAGGGTGTCTTCTAATTTCAATTATCCAAGTCAGAGTAATACAAGGGGGTGTGGGGGCTATATAGGCCATCCACTAAAACAAGGGTAGTTTGGGCACAAAAGGGTAAAAACTAGACGAAATAGGAATATTCTCGGGCATCAACTCTTGTTGACTTTCAGACTGGGATGTTCCGGCGATAAGTCCGGTCGCACCGGATTACGACTGGAAATTCTAGTCACCGCCGGTAATCCTGGTCGGCTACCAAAACGGCGTACAAAGGTGCATTCTGGTCAGCGCCGGTTGCTTCCGGTGTGCACCAGAATTTCTGGTCCGTGGTCCGGTCTACCAGTTCGTGCACCGAGAATTCTAGCAAGGATTCCGGTCCATCGAGCCTGGAGCCGGTTTGGTTTGGACCTTCGTCTTGCGATGGCCTAGCTCCTTCTCTTGGCATTTCTTCATGGGGTTCATAGTTGAGGATTCATAGGGTATTGGCATGAAGTAGCAAGCCATCCAATGATGTATCAAAATCACATGAGACAAGGAGCGAATTCACCTTAGCTTGAAGGAGATTGGCTCGTGCACGAGCCATTGGTTCACTTGGGGGACTTGGTGGTGTAGATGTATGGATGTTCGTAGGACGGGCTGCATCAAAAACATACAAAAGTAAGTATAGGGGAAGTCAGCCGAGAATCTTACGAGGGTCAAGGGTGAAACCGTCGTAAACATAACCAGAGAGACGTATGGAATTTTCCGGTCCATCATCTATTTGATCAGCCATCGGATCCAACTCTCATAATCCTTGTTGGGAATCGAGAGCCTGCAAATCCCCAGGCTGTCTTTTTGGCTCTTGGTGACCGTGTGCATCAGCCGGTCCCCATGGTGCTGGAGAGGTTGGATCCGACGAGCAAACAAGCAATGGACTAGGTTGGATCCGCAAAGACCCTTGTGCTTCATCAAATATTCGATACGCCTGTTTGTGCGGATCAAATCTTCAGAGAGAACTGGTTCCTCCGCGTCCCAGGATTCCTGGTGAGCGGCAGCATCGTCAACAAAAACCAGCAAGGTCCTGCTTGCCGGGAGCCAGTTTGTCCTTATGGTAAAAGAACATGGATGGCTACCTCTTCACTGATTCACTAGCTATGACCTTAGGATTGGTTCGATCTCTCCTAAGGACTAAGATAAGAGTTATGATTACATATGGATTACCGGGATTGATGGAGTTTTTTCTAGTACTAAAATAGTACCAGAATAAAGTAAGACTCAGCTTGATGCCGAGATAACCCTCACAAAGAGAGATGAAAGCATTAAGATCTAGAATCAAATTTGGAGGAAGATTGTGGAGTTGAACACCATAACATGAAATCTCCTCGGAGAAGAAATCCAAGGGAGGAAAGCTCAAACCTCTATCGAGGTGAGTTTTGAAGTGTACCTGCTCGTCATCGTGAGGGGCGGAGAGAAGTTCATTGAAGCCGTTCCGCCACTCGTCGGCACGGAGAAGACCTTCTGCCTTGACGCCACGAAGCATTTCGTCATCCAGGACGCATGTGATCCAGACACCACGATGGCCCTTATCCTCCACCGCTGCCGTTGACACTACCGTCGCCGCTGCATCGGAGCTGGATGCATCTGCCATTCTGCCATAGAAGATGACCTAAGATGGGCGGAGCTGTGGAGGTTTTGCGGATAGGATGAAAGGGAGATGGAAGCGCAGATTTGGGCTCGGGGAGAAGGAAGGTAATGGTATGGGTGAGAAAAAATGAGAGATTTTTACCCTTATAATCCTCATCTGCGCCTAGATTAGTGTAAATATGTAAACATTGTGTCGTGCGTCATGGAAGGAGCAAGGTAACTTCCCCCGAGAAGATGCGCCGCCTTGATCTCCACGCACGCATTGAAACGGCGCCTCGGTTCCGCACGAAGTGGACCCACCAACGGTCACACTGACATGCATGTTTGTCAGTGATAAGACTAGACCTTGATTAGTGTTAGGTTATGTCACAGACTAAGTTCCAGCTTAGTTTGAAATCGAGTAGGAAAGTAATAACGAGATATTGACAGGTCCGACTAATTTTCTTGAGACTCAGATCCTATTTTTGTTTTGGAGTTTTAGGAACCCTTCAAGATTGTACAACCGAAGAAGAATCAAGCTAAACGATGAAATCCAACTTTGATCTTGAAGGCTTCTGGGGGCTACTAATGGGAATATACTTTCCAGTTATACCCACTGCGACTCACTAACCTGGGTGGTCCACTTTGGGTTAGAGCTATGCTCCACGGGCGACCCAGTCAGGGAGAGAAGTTGGAAGCCCATCCGGCTACGGGAAGGCCTAGAAGACTTACCGATTTAGGCCTATGTAGTTACTTGTAGTCCAAGATATACTCTATTACCGACTTTGTATTGTAGTTGGATATGACTCTCCTGTAACCCTAGGACTGGATGACTATATAAGCCGTCCTAGGGATATGCCTTTAGGTCATCAACAATCATAACCTAAACTTGCACATGCAAAACCTCTCTTGTAATCTGTACTTCCGGCTCTGCTATATTACTGGATTGCTAGCAGGAGTAGGATCCATCCACCGCATGTGGATTTGAACCTGGGTAAACCTTGTGTGCTCACCATCCGGAATACCGTCATCTCAGACCCCATCTTTCTCCATGCCCCGAGGACCCCCTCATGGCGTACTTGTCTTGAATTCGATGATAGTAATCATACATCGCGTGCATCATATAAACTGCCAAATTATTTGAAAATAGATATCCAATATATATAATGTCAAGTAAAAGTGTATGAGCTCCGTTATGCACATTATATCCATAGGAACCATGACAGAATATTGCATTGTTTCAATCACAAGTAAATTAAAAAATGCAAAGGACTCATAACAAATTGAACCATCTAGTGCCTAATAATAAACTAGCAAGATCATCCGACCATGTACAGATGAAATCCAGTAGACACGAGTCAGAATATGTGCACAATGTTTCATGTTTCTTAGTAATCAAACATTGTATTTCTCAGAAAAATCCATTGTTTAAGTTATGTAAAGCATGACATCGCTTTAATCATGAGCAAAGTAAAGAATCAAATTGGCAATAGAATCTTGTTGTGTATGGTGGAGTAGCTAGTGAGATAATGAATTAAGCAATCAAACACCAGGTGCACAATATTGACTTCTAGATCATATTTAGATGGTTATAGTAGATATATATAGTAAGTGGGTATCATAAAAGCTTAATTATGCTTTTTATATCTAGGGAGGACATTGCTACTTTTCTTAATCAAAAAGTACACTCTATACAAGCTATTATCTTTTACTACACTAGTCATTTGGGAGTATCAACAATTGTATCATGCAGTCATGCTGACAACATATATTGGTACTAGCCATGACACACTCACTATGAGTAGTCTAGCTAGTATTACAGTATCATAAACGTGATTCATCTATGAAAGTACCCACAATGTTGGTAGAGTAACTTGGACTAGTATTGTATGTATTTTACTAGTCTAAGTTACTCTCCACCAAGACCATGGTCATAATAGATGTAACTTAGACTAGTCTCATACATATAACACTAGGTTATGTTACTACCTCCAAAGTTCATATAAGCTCTTAAATAAAGGTTAAAATATTATAATAGATTATAAATTAGCATAAAAGTGGATATACTTAAATCACCATCACCTAATCATGGTCTAGTTAACGCATATATAGATAGATAGAGAGATATGATCATGATTCAAATATAGCAAAGAATACATCATCGCCATGACTGAGTGAGAAAATTGAATTATAAATCGATAGATTTACATTTGGTCTTTGTGCATTCCCATTAAAAGTTATCTTGTTCTAATCATTGACCAACTCATGTGGTGCCAACACTAGACAATGTTACATAGCAAAAAAATATAGCATAAAAGTGGATATACTTAAATCACCACCATCTAATTATGGTCTAGTTAATCTATACTATTAGTTTGCTTCAGGTCTTGGTACGTCAATCGTCAAATTGGAAAAAAACATCGGGTTCTGATCGACCACAATCTGGAGTAAAAAAGGATCGGTCATCCAAAAATACCCTGGTCCAAACACTGGTCCGGATCACCTCGTCCGGATCCACGTCAAACTGTACAACTGTCAAACTAGAGAAACCAAACACCTAATCCGTATCGGCCACGAATCTGGAGAAAAATAAAGCCAGGTCCGGATCCATGTCAAACTCTACAACTAAAGTCCACCAAGTCAAACCAGGACCTAAAACGGAAAATCAATCATACTCCAACAGGAAAACCTGGAATACCTCAAACTGTACAGATATACATAAAAAGGAACCGACTACTTTGACTAGGAAAACAAACAAAAATTTCCGCTCGTGCTCGACATTGTTCCTCCTGTGCTCTAAATTGCCAGTCCCCCCGGTCTCCACATTTTGTTGGAGATCCCTCCTGTCGTCTTGCCGATCTTCCCACTTTGCCATAATTCAACTCCTCTAAGAATCAGGTGCCTTACTTATGCCCACCTTCCTCGCAACATGTTCTTCACACGCAAGGGCCGAGTCAGATTCTATTTCTAGGTATTAGACACTACCTTATGGAAGAAACAAACAAGTCACAATGAGAGTAATAGAGTCACAATGAGAGTTGCAATAAATACCTTCCCTCTACTGCACTTCGTCCATATTAGGCCGACCAATGCCAAATGACTGAAATCCTATCTATCGTTCATGCTACTGCATCAAAGTATTTGATGGCTACTACCTATGACTTCAATATTGCATATGCTTCTTGGTACTCAATTGAATGTACACATTCATTTCTGAAATATTGGTTGTTTAACTTTTATTTTTTTGGTTGTGCTAGCAGAAAATGGCAGAGCCAAAGAAGCAAATTGCAGGATATTTGAGAAGATAAAAATCAAGCAAGACGTGAGCATGATAGAGCTCGTCTAAATAATTTGATGGCCGAGCAAAAACACGAGATTAATGCACATAGAAGAGCCGCCCTACAAAAGAAAGCACTCAATGAATGCCAAAATATATCAATGGAAGAGAGGCATGACGGCAACGCACGTCGAAAGGAGGAGATTGATGCACGTAGAAGAGTCGTCCGGAAAAACAAAACACTCGATGAAAGGAATGCACAACAAAGGGCTATTAGGGAAATTTATCCATGGAAGAGAGGCTAGATAACAACGCATGACAACGCAGTTATTTGCAAAGACTAAATGAAGAGAAGAGGACAGCAATGCTAGCTCAACGCAAGGCAAACTCTTGGCTAGGGGGAACACCCCATGTCTTGAATCCATCGCGATGCCATGCCCAATTGCAGCAACTTTGCCAATGATAACCCTAGCAACGAGCACACACGGAACACCTACCGGAGAAGGAATGGCTTCACCTCCCACATCCTCTTAAACAACGCTTGAGTATACCATTAGGATCGATGGTAACACACCCATATTTACTCCCTTTATTTATGTCATGGCAAATCCTGATCATACTTACCGGATCGAGAATGTTGTAGGAGAAGTGGAGTCATTCATTAACGGTATCATGGACAAGAATTCCAACTCCGACGACCTCCTCGACGAGGAGTGCTACATGTATGCACATGAAGGTAATTTGTAAGCCTATACAAGCCTTCCGAACGACCCTCTCTATTACGAGTTAATACATTTTGATGTGACACCCAATGCATGTAGGTTTAGATGCTGATGACATGGAACCCAATACACCAACAAGCTCATCCAGCCTAGAACCTATCGATCCTTTTGACTTTGTTTACTCGAACCTACCAGAAAGCATGCATATCCTGAAGCAAGTCCCAAACTGCGAATACTGTCATGCCAAGAAGTTTGAGCGTGAGACCAATGGCTTCTGCTATTGAAAGGGAAAGGTCGAGCTAGTTGATCAACAACCAGAACCTATCCTAGAGTTGAGGAGACTATGGTCTAGCCAGCACGTGGACTCACGTCATTTTCGGGAGAGCATCCTATTCTTCAACGATCACTTCTCCTTCACGACCCTTGGTGTCAGCCTCAACAACGAATGCACAAACATGAGGTCCGAAGTGTACACATTCTGGGCGCAAGGCTCATTGTACCACAACGTGCATTCGTTCGGGCCAAACTCTAAGCCAGAACACCTACAACTATACTTCTATGACGATGATCCAAACATGATCCATCGCAAGGAAGCCACCAAAGGCCTCAACCAAGAGGTCGTCCGGAAGGTTGTAGACATATTGAGAGGAAACCCTTACTCCGAGAAGTTTAGGTATTTGGGAGCCCACAAGGACAACCTCGAGGACTATGGTATAGAACGGAACACTGAACAGAAGAAATACCAATGGACATTCAATCTATCGGTGTTGTCTGAGATGGCTACGATCTGGGTCGAGGGCAGCGACCTGGCAAATAGGTTTAAGCGTAGCATTACCCTCTATGGTAACAACAACGAGACGCATAGTATAGATGCAACACAAGGATGCTATGACCCACTCTCCTACCCCCTATTCTTCCCAAAGGGGGAGCTCGATTGGCATCCAAATATCCCTAAACATAATGTGCCTTGGCATATTGCGCAACTACCAAGAGCGGAACGTGACGATGATCCATGTTCACCTATTAAATATACTTTTGTATTTATTATCTTTATCCTTCTTGTAGGTTTCCTAACATGATTTTTTCTTTCATTCACACTGAGGGAGGTGGCCATTTATGCGTCTCCATCAAGGATTACTACTGTTACTGACTACAGACGTGCCCTACTATATTCAACCCCATAATGCATGGAGGGTGTCTATTCCAACAGTTTGCGGTCGACATGTACATAAAGATCGAGGGTTGTAGGTTGAATTGGGTCAGGAGACACTAGCCGGAGATACGTGCCGATCTACATAAAGGCATTGTGGATAGCATCACAGCCGGAGAGACTCAAGCAAGCGCTGTTGGCACAAGGATTGTTCTACCCTCCATATTCAAGGGGGGCTTCCGAGACATGAAACAAAGACATATGGATGCCATGGCGTTGGTGCAAATGTACGACAAGCCCAACATCTTCTTGACAATGACATGCAACCCAAACTGGCAAGAGATACAAGATGCACTGCTTCCGGGACAAACCGCACAAGACCGACCAGACATTGTGGTCCGAGTGTTTAGGACCAAGTTGGAGACGATGAAAGAGATGCTAACCAAGAAGCATATCCTAGGCATTGTGAAGGCATACGTCTACGTGGTTGAGTTCCAAAAGAGGGGTTTCCCACATGCCCATTTCCTGTTAATCATGGATTCAAGATATAAGCTCCTTGTACCAGAGCAATACGACCACATCATATCTGCCGAACTCCCAGATAAGAATAGGTACCCAGAGTTATACACCATGGTCGTGAAGCATATGATGCACGACCCATGAGGTGTCCTCAAGCCAAACAACATGTGTATGAAAGATGGGTCATGCAAGTGTAGGCACCCACGGACATTCAACGAGACCACCGTACAGGGGAAGGACTCATATCACGTTTATTGGAGATGGAAGGACGACTATTGTGTGAAGGTCCACGGTCAGACACTAGACAATAGATGGGTTGTGCCTTACAACCCTTACCTCTTGTGGATGTTCGACTGCCACATCAATGTGGAGGTGTGCTCTAGCATAAAGGTTATCAATTACCTATATAAGTACATATACAAGGGTCATGATCAGACTTCATTCAATATCGAGACGTCTGGTGACAAAGGTAACATAGATGAGATCAAGAGATACGTTGACGCGAGGTGGATTACTCCACCAGAGGCCATGTGGAGGATATTCGGCTTCAAGCTCTGTGAGAACCACCCATCGGTCTTACAGCTCCTGTTTCATCTCCCAGATATGCAAAGGGTCACGTTCAAAGCAGGAGACAACCTGAACGATGTCGCCGTCAGGGAGAGCACATCCATGCTCATAGAGTATTTCAAAGCTAACCAAAACTATGTGTGGGGTCGAGATATTCTTTACAAAGATTTCCCAGGGATCTTCGCATGGCAAATTACAGAAAAGTATTAGAAGATAAGAACCAGGGATCACCAAGTAGGACAAATCGTGATAGCCCATCCTCCCGAGGGCGAGAGGTACTTTCTAAGGGTGCTTCTAAACCACGTATCCGACTTGAAGTCCTTCAAAGATCTAAAAACCGTGGATGTTGTGCTATGTGATACATTTTGGTGAGGCTGCAGAGAGGAGAGGTCTCATCGAGGCTGACAACACGCTCGACAAGTGTCTTACTGAGTCAGAGCAGTTCGCCATGCCAACCTCACTTAGGAGGCTGTTCGCAATAATCTTGGTATTTTGTGAGCTTGGAGATGTGCACAGTCTTTGGGATAGGAACCTTGAGGCGATGTCTGACGACTACCGATGGGAATACACGTGTCCTAAAGCTATGGAGCAGAAGGTGTTGCTTGATATCAGGGGCATGCTGCAGTCCATGGGAAAAGACATAAAGTCGTTCCCTCTCCCAGACATCAACAAGACGAATGATAACACAAGAGGTGAGGCTAGGGAGGTCATCGAGGAAATGAATATCAAGCTAGACAAGGAACACGAAACACTAGCAACCTTACTAAATAGGGCACTGCTCGCTAAGGTTCGGGGAGAGAACAAATCGCAGTTGCCACAACAACGCTGGGTGTTGCCGCTTCCATCATGCCAGGAGGAAGAACAACACACTCGAGGTTCAAGATCCCGCTAAACCTTGAAGAAGGGGCATCATGCAGCTTCACTAAGCAGAGTGAGAAAGCCAAACTCCTAAGGATGGCTTCGCTCATATTATGGGACGAGGCAACCATGACAAAATGACAAGCGATTGAAGCGCTAGATAGAAGCATGCGTGACATAATGGGCTGTTGGGATCAACCTTTCGGTGGCAAGACATCGTGTTTGGTGGAGACTTCAGGCAGGTGCTTTCGGTAGTGAGAAAAGGGTCACGAGGTCAAATAATTGACGCATGTCTACGAAGATCCAACCTATGGAAGGGCATGCGCTAGCTAAGGCTCGTCAAGAACACGAGGGCGAAAAAGGGCCAATGGTTCACGGATTACCTACTAAGAATAGGTCATGGAAATGAGAAAACTAACGAGGAAGAAAACATCCGACTTCCTGAAGATATCTGCGTGTCTTCTACGGGAGACGATGTGGCTGACATAATGAAGCTGATCAACCATGTGTTTCCTGACCTAGACCACAACATGGACAACCCGCATTACATGACTTCTACAGACTTCTAGATCGATCCTCTCCACAAAGAACAACAATGTAGATGGAATAAACATGCACATGATTGAGCGTTTTCACGGCGAGGAGATGATCTACTATAGCTTTGATAGTGCGGAGGACGATCCGCATGGCTACTACCCTTCCGAGTTTCTCAACTCGCTGACTCCTAACGGGATGCCCCTACACACGCTTAAACTGAAGATCAATTGCCCAGTTATACTACTAAGGAACATTGACCCAGCTAACGGGTTATGTAACGGCACGAGGCTTGTGCTCCGTGGGTTCCAGAGGAACGAAATCGACACATAAATCATCGTGGGATAGCATACAGGGAGAGGGTTTTTCTTCCTCGAATACCTCTATGCCCATCCGATGATGGCATGTTCCTATTCAAATTCAAAAGGAAGCAATTCCCGATCAGGCTAAGCTTTGCAATGACGATCAACAAAGCACTAGGACAGACTATCCCGATTGTCGGCAGGTACCTACCGGAGCCGGTATTCTCTCATGGTCAGCTGTATGTAGCATTGTCCCGTGCCACCGCGAAAAGCAACATCAAAATCCTCGCCATCAAGGATGACAAGACAAAGAATTCAAAGAAACGGAAAAGAACCGAGTCCTTAGTCATGACCACGCCAAACATAGTCTATAAGGAGGTCCTCACCACTTGAACTCATTGGACTAGATTTGAGCAAATTTGAAGGTGTAATGGTTGAAAAATATTTGGTATATGTGTATCTTAAATTTTTCACTAAATAATATAATACTTTTTATGTCACTTGAAATTCCATCAAAGAAATATCTCTTCATAAACTTTTACCATATTTAAACATGTCATATAGAACTCCTATATTCAAAAATATAAGCAGTTTTCATATGAACAATAAAAGAGAAGAAGTAAAGAGGTGTGAAAGATGCAAATAACATACTTCTCAGTAGGCGAAGAAATAGTTATATGACTACCAGTATATTCAACTATAGGACATCACCATCAATAGCTAATGCTAGTTTTGTATTCCTAGTAGATACATAAAACATGAATCTGCTACAATAGTGCAAACAACGTAAGAAAAAAGATGAGTGTTGAATACATTCCTAATATTGAAAAATATTACACGTGAAACATTTGTGATGACAGAAAAAATAGTTTTAAGTATTCAATTTACCATGTAGCATTTTAGAACCACAGGCTATACATATTCTTATTAATGGCCTAACTACTAATTCATTTAGGTACAGGTTCAAAATGCATATTCATCTACTCAGCAATCAATGAGGAGAAAATGTCCTATGATAGACTGGTAGTATTCAACAAACATAGTATCTTCACAATTTTTAAATTGCATGTTCTGAATAAGTTACCAGGGAGAGCTTGGTAATTCACCTCTACTTCATCCATGGAGATTTAGAGATTTAGAATTTTACTTTTGATTCATGCGCTATAGCAAGACAGCCAAATTTTTACCGTATTATTTTGTTCCCTCTTGCTCCAATCCTGAGATGCTGGATTCAAAGCGGAATCAGCTTGTCCGTCCCCTTCTCCATCAGCCAAATCGGCTACTGCTTCAACGATATGCCCATCACGGATCGATCTGAATCAACTTACCCGACATGGCTGCGTGCACCGCCTTCCATCGATGTTGCACCATTCACAGTTCACTCTGGTGTCTCCTAATAGATTTCCACACTACACGACACAAGATGTCCCGATTATAATGTCGGGAAACAATGAGTAAAGTAGCATCCAAATGGGGAAGACAAACTAGCAACCAACCACAACCTAGCTAGAGCGAAGCAATATGAATCCATAACTACATGGCAACAATTAATCTTGTCTCCAAATTTCACAACACCAGGAAGAATAGAGTGAGTAGAAATGGAACCCTCACAACTACACGGCAACGGTTAATCTTGTCTCCAAATTTCACGAGTCACTAGCACCAGGAAGAATAGCATGAGTAGAAATGGAACTCTCATGGACATATTTCTTGTGGTTATTCTATCGAACGCCCTTAGGCGCTGACCAGGACGGGGTGGTTGAGGTCCTACAGAGCTGCTCCTCCTTTCTCTTGCGCCGATCTAGACGGTGTTGTGAGACTCTAGGGACTCATGGGACGTGAGGAAGGAGAAATGGACCCTTGTCGTTCCACCAGACCTGTGGGTGCCAGAATGAGTTGGAAGAGGACTCCACGACTTGGAGAGGAGAGGGAGTGGAGGGATGGTGGTCTGTCAGCTTAATTGGGGAGAGGGGGTGGAGGAGACAAGCGCAAAGGGGGCGTGCTTCCTGGCATCGCGGCGACCGGCCGAGATGATGAGCCGGCGGCGTGCGCACGAGATAGGCGGCGACCAGCGGTGAGCTATGCGTGCTTGTGGAGCTGCGCATGAAGGTTGACCAAATGTGGCTCTCTTTTTTATTCACAATCGTTTTGGTAACCACTGGTCTGCAGCAAACACAATTTATATGTTTAGATTCATTTATTTTCCAAACATGTAAACCAAATTGGCCTAACTACTATAGTATTACATGTAGAAATATGAAGTGTACACAACCTGACCGTGACTAAATTCATTTTTCATTGTTGTTTTTTTACATTACGAATAGAATGGTATTTTCCGATGTATATATATAATATCAAATAGTGCAGATGGTACGAATATATGTTTAAATTTTGAGAATAACAATCAGAATTACGTAGTCATTCAAAAAATTCAAAAGCATTTGTCCCCGATGAAATTATGTCGAGACTTCCTATATTATATTTGAACTAAAAAGTCTGTGGCAACGCACGGGCATTCAACTAGTGTATATATATATATATGAACATGAGTCAAATATAGTAAAAATAGATCATCAGCACGATCGAGTGAGCGCTTTGAATTCTAAATTGAGGGATTTACATTTGGTCTTTGTGCAGTCTTGTTAAAGGTCATCTTATTCTAATCATTAGCCGACTCATGTGGTGGCTCGTACAAACATACATCTGATACTAAGAACATCTTAGTAGAAACAAGGGACTTACTCTTTCTATTTGTGTAGTACTGTTGGAGGACATTCCGTTGTCAGTTCATTCGTTGAAGACATCCACCGCATCTAGTACTTGGATAGACGATGCATCTACTTTATTGTTACTTCTCTACATATATGTTCATGCCACTCATTAACATACATGTTTGCATTCAACAATAGAAAGCAACAAGTACTTAAAAGATAGTAGGGGCAATTCACTCTACGATTCTCTATGTTCCCTGAGAGAGGAAATAATATCAGATAGTGGTTGTTGTTTACAAAGAACTAGATAGAAATTATAGTATAATCACCGGTGAACACGTAGAGCAAGGAATGACGGAATATAAAGCAACATTTTAATGACATAAGTTTTTGCCATTAACGAGAAAATATAATGCGTTTACTGTCACTCCTTAGTACGAACAAGAGAGAAATTACAACGGTTTAACTTGTGAAGTAGGGTTGCAAACAAATATATAAAGTGCCATAAAATTTGCCATGATCTACAGAGAGGCAGTTACTTTACTACTAGTAGGACGAACACAATTGATACTATAATGGTATACCTCGTGAACCTATAGGTCAGGGAATGCAAACACATATATGAAGTGACTTGAAATTCCATGAACTACATAATAGAAGGTAGATACTACTGCTACCGAAATTATAATTGAGAAACTTGAATTTATAGAACATGGCATGTGGATAACCATGTTCGGTGCCTTAAAACTTGTCAAGTTGGAGCTATGTTGGAGTTATCTTGGATCTTACTTGAAACAAGATAGAAACTATGATGGCCTAACTTGCAGTGGCAATGCAAAACAAATAAGTTTAGTGACACAAAATTTGCGATGAACCACATAAGAGAAGGCAGTTACTGTTGTTGCTTAGTATAGCCTATGTTCCAAAATATAAGATGTTCTATATTTTGTGAAACAAATATATGTATATGCCATTTTGTGAACCTGCACACTAAAAGGCGTATAAATACATTCGTTTCGCAAATCTAAAAAATCATATATTTTGGAACAGAGGGAGTACAAACCAGATTGAAATTAAAATAGCATAACTTGCGAACTTGTAGAGAAGGGATTGTTAACCTAGATGGGGAGTGGCATAAAACTACTAATGAACTCAACAATTACATGCAGCCAGTGTTGTAGCAACGAACGAAGCAAATACACATTATGATGACACAACTTACAAACTTGTAGAGCAGGTAGGCATCTTTATATGTTCAGTGAATTAACATTTTCCATGAACAACATAATACCAAAGAATTCCAATGATGCCAGTTTTGTACTACCAAAATTGTTTATATATTTAGAGTAATTGTTGGTCAAACAAAAACATGCAAAAGGAGGACGCCTTATTCCTTGAAACGGAGGGAGTAACTTTAAGCCAGGATTTAATAAAGATTACACTGAAAATATTAAGGAGGGGTTGGATATCGATTAAGCCACTATTGGGGTAGAAATTTACCACCAATACAGAAACGCAACTCACTATCACCGGCTTAAACCTTCTATATTGAAACGAACAAGCGTATCTGATTTACCTAGGTCATGAAGTCGTCTACGCATGCACAACATCTCTGTGGGTCACGTCAATGACGCAGAGGGTGCCTCGGTAACGGTGAGTCGTACTGAAGTAGGAAGTTCACGGTAGCATCGGTGAAGTAGATTTGTGGAGGTCGTTGATGGGTGTGGTTTTCTTGACGAGATGGACCGTGAAGGAGATCTGGTGTAGTGCACGGCGTCGTCGGTGAAGCATATCTCTCAAGCCAGATTATGGATTCGGCGCGCTAAACAAGAGCATTGGTGAAGAAGGTTTGTGGAGGTCGCTGATGGATTTGGCTTGCTGGACAATATGGACGGTGAAGGAGATCTAGTGTACTATGCGGTGTCATTGGTGAAGCAGATCTAGTGTACTGGACTGTTGAGTCCGTGAAGTAGATCAATTGTAGCCCACACATGCGCAGGTGAAGCAGGTCAGATGTTGTGGACGAGGGAATCAGCAAACTAACAACATGGTGTGGAAGAGGGTATCAACGAACTAGGTTCGTTAAGATGGACATCGGGGCATCTAGTAGACTGGTGAGGAGTATGTGGTATCGAGGTATGGCATGTATGCTGGTGAAGCGTGGCAGGGATGTTCCGGTGAGGTGGTGCAGGAGCCGGAGGTGGAATATGGGGGTTTAGGGTGGCGTGTAGGTCGACGAAGTGCGGCAGGGATGTTCTGGTGCGGTGGTGCGGGAGCTGGAGGTGAGATGGGGGTTGGTGGTGTGTAGGCCGGCGAAGTGCAACCAGGATACTCCGGTGTAGTGGTCCATGTTAAATAGTCTAGTCTGTGTATATCTCTGTCTATACGTGTTGTACATGTACTCTGATCATTATATATATTGGAGAGACGTGAGGGCTGTTTCACCCCACGCAAACCCTAAAACTACTTTTATCTTGGTATCAGAGCCTGCGCCGCCGTGAGCCCTTCTCGCGACGCGTGTGCGATCCGATCGGCACGCTCCCTTCGCGCCACCGCAAAGCCACGGCCACATCATCACCATGACAGAGTCCGCCCTCGCGACGTCGGGTGTCGGCGCCCTCGCCTCATCCTCTTCGTCCTCCGCTCCCGCCGGGATCTCCCTCTCGGCCTCCGTCTGCCTCGATCACGGCAACTTTCATGCTGTGGAAGGGCCTCCTCCTGCCCAACCTCTCCAGCGCCGGTCTCCATGATCACCTTGATGCGACCAAGGCTGCGCCAGCGAAGGAGATCACCATAGGAGAAGGCGACAAGGCGGTGACTATTCCCAACGCCGCCTACCACCATTGGTGGACTCAGGACCAGAAGGTCCTAGGGTTTCTTCTTGGCGCCATGGAGCCAACGATTGCATGCCAGCTGATCGGCTGCAAGACGTTCGCCAAAGCGTGGACCTCAGTCCATAACATGTTTGGCGCCCACAACCGCGCCAACGTTCGCCATATTCGCCGTCAACTCCAGAGCCTGCGGAAGGAGGACAAGCAAGCAGTGGAGTATATGCACATGATGAAATCCCTTGTAGACACCATGGCCGCTGCCGGATCTCCTATCAGCAACGACGAACTCGTCGACTACATCATCACCGGGCTCGGCTCCGTGTTCAACTCCATCGCGGCATCGCTTACCATCGGCAACCAGTCTGTGACCTACACCGATTTCTACACGCACATCCTCTCTTACGAGGCACTCCAGGCGGCACAAGCACAAGCCGAGGGATGGATCTCGTCAGCCAACGCCGCCTCGCGTCCTGCGCCTCCCTCCGGCTATCGCCCTCACATGCCTGAGTTCAACCAGGCGCCACTAGCTCAGGGCGGCAACGGTGGATATCGCCCTCCAGGCAGCAACTACCACCACGGTGGCGGTGGCGGCAACCCCTACGGGGGCAACAACCCCTACGGCGGCAACCCCTACGGGGGCAACAACTCCTTCGGAGGAGGCAACAACACTTACGGTGGTGACAACCGTAACGGAGGCAACGGTGGCGGCGGTGGCTGCAACGGCGGTGGTGGTGGCCACAATGGAGTAGGAGGTCGCTAGCGTAGGCGACCACGATGTGGGTACTGCGGGTATTGGGGGCATCTTGCCCTCGACTGTCGTCGTGCAGTGGAGGACTACCGCAACAACAACCATCGATCCGGCAACTCTGCCTCAACGAGCGGTGGCGACAACCGCAACTGGCATCTAGACTCCGGCGCCACCGATCATCTGACAAGTGAACTTGAGCGCCTTCCGTTCTACGAGCGATATGGTGGCAAGCATCAAGTGCAAGTGGCTAATGGTTCAGGTTTGTCAATTTCGCATATTGGTTATTCGAATCTAGCCGGTTCATCACTTCACCTACAAAATGTTCTACATGTTCCCCATATTAGCAAACATCTCCTTTCCGTTTTTCGCCTTGTTTCCGATAATGACGTGTTTGTTGAATTTCACCGTCATGCTTTCTTTGTTAAGGACAAGGCCACGACGAGAATCATCCTTCGAGGTAGATGTCGTGGAGGGCTCTATCCTATTCCGTTTGCCAAAGCGTCGTTTATCTCCGGTCGTCATGCTTCTTCTAGTGTCAAGGTCACCACATCACAGTGGCATCAGCGTCTTGGTCATCCTTCAAATAATGTAGTTCAGTCTATTATTAGAACAAATGAGCTTTCTTGTTCCTCGTCAGACAATTTATCCCTTGTGTGTGATGCTTGCCAGCGTGCTAAAAGTCATCAGTTGCCTTATTCATTGTCATCTCATGTTACTACTATGCCTCTTGAGTTGATCCATACTGATGTTTGGGGTCCCGCTCGTGCGTCATCGGGGGGGGGGGGGTACAAATACTACGTTAGCTTTGTGGATGACCACTCTCGTTTTTGCTGGATTTATCTCCTTAAAAATAAGTCTGATGTTGAGCACATTTTTTATACTTTCCAGACTCACGTTGAGCGACTCTTGAACGCCAAGATAAAGGTTGTCCAATCTGATTGGGGTGGCGAGTACCATCGTCTTCACCAGTATTTTCAGCGCACGGGCATCTCACACCGTGTGTCCTGTCCTCATACATCTCAACAGAATGGCATCGCTGAGCGTAAGCATCGACACTTGGTTGAAACAGGCCTTGCCTTGCTCGCCCATTCTTCACTTCCTCTTCACTATTGGGATGAAGCGTTCCTCACGGCGTGCTACCTAATCAACCGTATGCCCACACCCGTGCTCAAGAACGAGACGCCGCTTTTTCGACTCCTTCAAGTCCAGCCAAACTATTCATCTCTTCGCATCTTTGGGTGCGCGTGCTGGCCCAGCCTTCGCAAATATAACTCTCATAAGCTAGATTTTCGCTCTAAGATGTCTGTCTTTCTCGGGTATAGTCCGATGCACAAGGGGTATAAATGCTTGGATAAATCCACGGGGCGTATCTATATTTCCCGTGATGTAGTCTTTGATGAAACAGTGTTTTCCTTTGCAACACCCGGAGTCTCCATTGACGTGTCCACTTTAGAACAATCCATCACTTTTCCTTCTGATGAACCGGTTACGAGTACACCGATGCGAAATTATGACCTACCATTTTTATCCACTAATCCTCCTGTGTTAGATGTTGTTTTACCCCAGGGATCTTCGGTGCCCATCCGTGTGAGTGACGCCACACTCCCGTCACCAAGCAGCACTCCGCCCGCGTCGAAGATCGATGTGCATGGCGCATCCATGCATGGCACGCCGCACCGTGCGGCCTCCACCTCGCCTGCATCCGGCTCAATCTCACCTGAGGCCGGCCCAGCTCCTTGTGTGGCTCCTGCCACCCAGGCAACGACCGTGCAACAGGGGCAGCCCGTGCCGCCCTCTGCCGATTCTTCGGCCGCGGCACCCTCGGCTGCTCCCCTATCTGGAGCTACTGATGACGCACATGCGATGGTGACACGTGCACGCGACAACACCAGGAAGGAAAAGGTCTATACCGACGGGACAGTTCGGTACGATTCACATCGCCGAGCGTTCTTTGCTGCACTGACGTCTCATCGGGATGCACTGCAAGAGCCCGCCTGGTCTGCGGCTATGGCCAACAAGTTCGCTGCTCTCACTTAGACCGGCACATGGACGCTGGTCCCGAGACTACCCGGAGTCAATATTGTTGGCAGCAAATGGATTTTTAAAACCAAGCATTGCCCAGATGGCAGCATTGATAAACATAAATCCCGTTTGGTTGCGCGCGGTTTCACTCAGTAGCATGGGATCGACTATGGTGACATGTTCAGTCTAGTCATGAAACCTACAACTGTGCGTCTTGTGCCCTCACTTGCAGTCTCTCGTGGTTGGAGCCTTCGGCAGGTAGATGTCAGTAATGCATTCCTTCATGGTTTCTTGACTGAGGACGTTTATATGTAGCAGCCGCCAGGTTTTGAGGATGCCAGATATCCCTCACATGTGTGCAAGCTCCAGAGGTCTATTTATGGTTTGAAGCAGTCACCACGTGCCTGGTAAGGTCGTTTGAGTCAACTTATTTACCAACTTGGTTTCTCCTCGTCGAAGGCCGATACTTCCTTGTTTGTTTTCTCTTGGGATGGCATTCAGATTTATATGTTGGTATATGTTGATGACATTGTTCTTGCTGACTCTACTTCTGAGGTTGTTGATCGCTTGGTACATGCTCTTGCTGCTGTGTTCCCGATTAAGGATATGGGTAAGCTGGATTATTTTCTCGGGTTGGAAGCATCTTACAATTCAGGGGGCATGACATTGACTCAGCGGAAGTATGCACTTGATCTTCTTCATAAAGTCAACATGGAGAATTGTAATTCAGCTCCCACTCCTTTGGCGACATCAGAAACCCTGGCCCGTGATGCAGGAGCTGTACTGAGTATCGATGATGCCTTCCGGTATCGCAACGTTGTTGGAGGCTTACAGTATCTTACCCTTACTCGCCCAGATATCTCATTTGCTATGAATAAAGTGTGACAATATCTCTCCCAGCCCACTGAAGTTCATTGGGAAGTAGTAAAGTGAATTTTGCGATATGTTAAAGGGACTCTCCAGGTTGGCTTGCAGATTCGGAGATCCCCATCATCAGTCATTAGCATTTTCACTGATGCAGATTGGGCTGGTTGTGTTGATGATCGTCGCTCCACAGGTGGCTTCGCCGTGTTTGTTGGATCAAACATCATTTCTTGGAGTTCGAAGAAACAGCCAACAGTCTCGAGATCTAGCACCAAGGCTGAGTACAAAGCCTTGGCAAATGGCGCAGCAGAAGCAATGTGGGTTGATTCTCTTCTTAAGGAGCTTGGTGTGACACAGCAGCAGCCTCCCATACTATGGTGCGACAACCTTGGGGCTACATATCTGACGGCTAATCCATTTTTCCATGCTCGCATGAAACACATTGAGGTAGATTTCCACTTTGTGCGAGAACGAGTAGCAGCGGGTCTATTGGATGTCAGATTCATTTCCACTAATGATCAACTGGCTGATCTTTTCACTAAACTAGCTACTAGACAGATGCTAGACAGATTTAAGACCAATCTCAACCTAGTTAGTAGAGGTTTAGATTGAGGGTGTGTGTTAAATAGTCTAGTCTGTGTATATCTCTGTCTATACGTGTTGTACATGTACTCTGATCATTATATATATTGGAAAGACGTGAGGGCTGTTTCACCCCACGCAAACCCTAAAACTACTTTTATCTGTCCATGAGCTGGAGGTGAGATAGGGGTTAGGGTTTTTCGGAGGATCTATGGGGAAATGGTGTCGGTGGAAGGTGAACTACCCAGTGTCAGAGCTGTGGGGACTGGGGAGAGAAAAATTACAAACGATACTCACACACCTACATTAGTAGTTATGCCATTGTCAGGGGTTTAAAAAGAATTTCATACTGCTAAAATTGGGACGTGACCACGCAAAATATTTCGGTGGAGGTGAGGCGGGAGGATTTGGTGCTCTTTGATTTTGAATTTGGCTATACAGTACAAAAGTTATAAAAAAATAATATCCTATCCTAGAAGTAGCTATAGTCCAAGGACTAGAAAATATAGTTTACTGTATTGAGGGCTTGTTTGATTCAAAGGAATCACATACGAATTTTGGAGGATTTTGATCCTTAGGAATTTTTCCTACGTGCATCATTTGATTCATAGGATTTTATCCTTAGGAATTTTTCCCATAGGATCGCATTGCACTATGTTTTGGAGGAAACTTTCCATCCACCTCAACCTTATGTTATAATTCCTTTACCTTTTCCTGTGACTCAATCACTTCTTTAAGAAAAATTCGTAGGCTCCAAATCATGTAGGATTCAACTGGACATGACATTCTAATCCTGTGTTTTGCTATCCTGCAAATGAAACAGCCCTGAGTATTTCTGGATCCATTTCTAGAAAAATAGGCTCTCCTCCTTCGGATTAATTATGTACTAGTACCTCTCACTCTAATAATAAGGCCTTAGCATAGTACTAGTAGTATCTAGTAGTACTACTAGGTAAAATGCTTAAGAGACAACCTCTCCAATGGATTGTCTCTTAAGTAGTACTTCTCAACGGTAAATACTATTTTCCTATGATACTGTGCTAAGAGACTCCCATTATTGTGATGAAAGGCCAAAACATGTTATGTTCAAGCACCATGAACGAGTGCTTTAATCTTACCACTCTTACCATACCACCACTATATAGTGTACGAATAACTTTGAGTATTGATCATTGGATCAAGACTCGTGAATCCTAGCATTTTTAGCCATTGGATGTTCTTGTCCATTCTAATATCTAGAAGATTCTAGTGATAGTATTTATCACAATGAATGTTATGCGCAAACCTCAAAACATACTTCTCTGTCATTTCTGAATCTTCTCTGTTATTTTTCTAGACCGTGTTACCAAAATTTTCAAGTGTTTGGTAGATAGTAATCGTTGACTTCTACATGATACAAAGTACAAGAACCAAATATACACCCATACTTTATAGATATCGATCAAATTTATAATTTTTTGAACACCCATACCTATTATAATTTTATATAGTGATGATATGTAATATATCTATTATCTGAGTCTCACATGCAGGGCACATGCAACTTAATAGTAATTATAAAAAAGAATGGAAGATAGTGTATATACTACTTCCATACTCAAATGTAAGTCGCGGCCATAAAACTCATTCGTAAATAAAGTCTATAGGAGTACATGTGCTAATTGTGTTGGCAATTTAATATGCTTCCAGCCTGGCCGGGACCGGGGGGAAACTGCATGCCGTTCGTCTCCATAACCGCTCATGCATGAATCTCCCCACATCTTCTTCGCATCGGTTCCTTTCATCTTCCCAATCCTATTCCTTTTCTATCATTTTGTCAACCGGTCGAACCTCTTCAAAGAAATATAAGGTATCGACGTCCATGGCGTCGCCATTCCACTAGAAGTACTCCTTCCTAGACCCAGGCAACACCACCACACTTTGGGTGTCATATACCAACACATCGTTGGTGGTGAATGATTACATCGAGAAAATCCAAAAGCTCCTAGAGGAAGCAGACGACAAGATTGTAGGCCTTGACATCGAGTACACCAATGAGCAAGCATCACCATGGAAGGCTGCCGTCGTCCAGCTATGTTTGGGCACAGATTTCCTTGTGTACCAAATCTGCAAGGATGACAAGTCATGCACGAAGCTAGCAAACTTCCTCGTCAACCCTAACATTTTCTTTGTAGGCGTCGACATCGGCAACAACAGTATCAGGCTTACGCGTTCTAAAGTGCGAGTGACAAACTTTGTGGACATCCATAAAAGGTGGAAGCCTGCCGGCTCCAAAAAAGAGAAGGATTCTTTGGCTGACTATGTTGTGGCCCTCATAGACAAGCTGTCGTCAGATTGATGACAAGTACGCCATGAGGAGGTCCTCGAGGCGTGTGAAAGAGAGGGGTGTGAGACATACGGTATTCCAGGACGGTGAGCACACAAGTTTACCCAGGTTGGAATCCGCTGGCTTTGGACGGATCCTACTCCTGCTAGCAATCCAGTAATACGGCAAAGCCGGAATATGGGTTACAAGGGTTTTGCCTATGCGAGTTGAGATTCTAGACTATTGTGAGGGTGCCCTAAAGGCTCTCCCTAGGACGTCTTATATAGATATCCGGCCTAGGGTTTACAAGAGAGACCTATCCGGCTACGACTAAGAGTCGGTTACAGAGTACATCTTGAACTACAAGTAATACTATGGGCCTATGTTGGTAAGTCATCTGGGCCTTCCCGTAGCCGGACTGGACTCCGTCTCTTATCCATGCCTGGGCCGCCCGTGAAGGAAAGCTCTAACCCGAATTGGGCCACCCTGGTCAGTGAGGCATAGTGAGGATACCTGGAAAGTATATCCCCAATAGCAGCCCTCAGAAGCCTCCGAGATCCAAAGTCAGATTTCATCATCGTCTAGCTTGACCTTCGGCTTGCAAAACCTTGAAGGGTTCCTGAAACTTCAAAAGAAAGGATAGGATCCGTTTCTCAAATGAGTCAGACCTATAAATATGTTATTCAGGATTCTAGCTCGATATTTAAACTAAGCCGGAACTTGGTCTCTGACGTAACCTGACACTAGTCATGGTCAAGTCATGTCACTGATAGACATTCATGTCAGCACGACCGTTGGTGGGTCCACCTTTCGCGGAACTGAGGCGTCGTTTTAATGCATGCTGGAGATCGAGGTGACGTAATCATCGCGTGGGGTTACCCAGCTCCTTCCACGATGCGTGGAGCGTTCACTGTTGCGTTTACACGAATCTTGGCACGGCTGGAAGATATAAGTGGTTAGGATTTTCCTCCCCATCTTCTTCACCAGCACTTGCGTTGTTTCCTTCTCTCCAACGTCTCCCACGAACACAGAGCTTCTCTGCCTCCCCCTAATCTTCTAGCGCTGCCCATCCTAGGTCACCGGCTCATAGGAGAATGGCTTCAGCATCATCCTCTGGTACAGCGGTGACGGCAGCAACGGCTACAACGGCGAAGAAGGAGAGCAACCGTGGGGTCTTGATCCTATGCGTCCTTGACGACGCCAAGCTCCGCGTCGTGGAGAACGAGGTGCTCCTCCATGCCGGCGACTGGCGGAGCGGCTATGGCCAAACAATCCCCACTCCTCGCGACAGCGAGCGGGTACACTTCGGCACCCACCTCGACAGAGGTTTGAGCTCCCCCCCTCATATTTCTTTTCTGAGGTTATCGATCATTATAAAGTTCAACTCCATCATCTTCCCCCGAACTCTCTCTTAGAGATGAGCGCATATGCTTCTTTGTGCGAGGGGTACCTCGGTATTAGGCCGAGTATCGATCTTTTCCGGTTTTACTTTCATGTCCAGAGAAATTCCATCACTGCCGGTAATCCATACATTACCGGTACTATTAGTTTTTCCGTTAGAAGAGAGTGCATCTATCCTCGGATTAGGGCTAGTGAGTCGGTGAAACAATGGCCATCCACTTTCTTTTATCACAAGGATATTCCCCCTCCCGGCAAAGCTACTGCTTTACCGACTTTTGTCGACGGTGCTGCCACGCCCCAAGAGTCATGGGACGTAGATGCGCCGACTCTCAGTGACAATTTGCTTCGTGCCAAGGGGCGGATCGAATATTTGATGAAGCATAAGGGCCTTAAGGGGTCCGACTTAGTTCACTGCTGGGTGGCACGCCAGATCCAGCCTCTTCAGCATCATGGAGACCGGCTTATGCATTCCATCACAGCATCCAAGAAAGATTCCCTACGAATCTACTCCCGGCCCTATACAGAGAAAGAATACGAGTCTCAAATCAAGTGGCTGATAAGGGAGGTGATCGAGAGAAAAATCCTGGATCTGTCTTTGGACATGCATACGGCTAAAGATCCCGTGGTACCGGTAAGTTTCCAGCAGTAACTCGAATTATGTGATCATCTTTACATTGTTTTGCAATACTGAGATTCTATTTTTCTTTTCAGCTAGCTAACCTCCCCGAGTCAGAGCTTTCTCCTGTCGAGGGATATCCTCTTGAGTTAACTCAGGACGATGGAGAGTTGGTTCCACTACCGGACATAATTCCTCAGAAGCGTAAGGCTCTGACAGTGTTTATCGGCACAAAGGAGGTGCCCATTGTGAAGAGGTAACTTTCTTCACAAGGTTTTTGTACTTTGTTCGTAATTATTTCCGAGATGTAATGTTCTTTATTCTATTACCTTCTTAGAGCTAAACAGCTCACCCTGCGCTAGTCAAAGCTAAATTTGACTTCTCCGGCCACAGCTCCTCCGACTCCTGCCCCTCAGCCTTCTGCAGCGCTGGAGATTACTCCATCTCCAACCGTTGTAGAAGATCTGGCTCAATCACCAGAGCCAGCGATCATTGGGTCACAAACTGACGTCACCATGGGTGACTCAGGTCTTGATAAGGGTGAACCCTCTTCGGTTAATGATCCCTCGGCAGAGGTCTTCGCTGAAAACCTCCTCAACAATCCGGGTCTTGCCAAACATGGAATTACTCAGAAATCAGCGGAGGAAATTCATCGGCTCACCCGGCAATGCTTGGAGAGCTGGAATATTACCGCCGAGGAAGAGGCACAAGAAGCGGAGGATATCAAGTACTCCGAGCTTCTCCAGCAGATCCATCTTCACGACGAGGGGCTGAGAACCGGTGTGCTTCTGCCACCTCCGGTAATCTCGCTGACCCTTGCCGAGAAGGTTAGCACCGAGGTGTCCATGAGCTTGAGCAAGCTCACCCATGAACATCATGTAAGTCGAATTCCAACTTACCTTTTTTACTTTATTCCATATCATATCCTCTAGCCCCCAAGCATGAAGTTGAATAGATAATCCGGATTTGTGCTTCCTTAGGATGCCAAAGAATTAATTAGTGTAGCCCCCAAGGCTCGTGCTGATATTAGTAAAAATATTAGCCCGAGTCTTTAGTAGACTTCTGATTCTGGGTATTCTGACTTACAGAAAGTTAATTCATATAAGCAGGAATTGTTGAAGAATATCTGTAACAAGCGGAGAGAGATTAGAGCTCTCCGGCTTGAAAATGCTCAATTGAAAGTATCCAGGGATGAGGCTGAAGGTAAACATGATGGGTTCGTAGCATGGAAAACAAAAATTTTCTACCGCAAGAACGAACAAAACCTAGATCTAATCTAGATAAAAGCCAAGATCTAATCTATTAGACATGAGCAACGAGATAGATGGGAACTAACCCTCGTAGATCCGAAAGCGTTAACGAGATTAGATCTCGTGGTTCATGTAGTCGATCACTTGCCGATCTCAAGATCGTGTGGACGATCCTTCCGGCGTCGCGTTCCTGCAGCGCTTCCGCCTTCGGTCAAGTAGACGATCCTTCCGGCGTCGCGTTCCAGCAGCGCTTCCGCCCTTGGTCAAGTTGATGATCCTTCCGGCGCCACGATTCGGCAGCGCTTCCGCAGTCGGTCACACGTGCGGAGTCAAAGCAGACCTTCCTCTCCCCGTTCCAGCGAGCAGCGGAGGTAGTAGATCTTCTCCACGGAATCCCAGCAGCACGACGGCGTGGTGGTGGTGGTGGAGTAGAGAATTCTGCAGGGCTTCGCCTATGCCTGTGCAGAAGATGGTGGAGGAGAGAGGCGGCAGAGATTGGGGATTATGAGAGCAAAGGAGGAGGGGGCGCCCCCTGCCCCTCTATTTAAAGAGGGGATGGCGCCATGGGGAGGGGAGTCCTTGTAGGACTCCTCTCCTCCCTAGGCCGGCGGATTGGAGGTGGGGAAAGGAGTCCTCCTCCCCCCACGAATCCGTATCTTGACCCACCAGGACTCCTTGATCCCTATCTTGATTTTCAAGCAAACTCCAAGATATCTTCCAGAACCTTCCGGAACATTCCGAAACCTTCTAGAACCCTCATACAAACACTTCGGAACATTTCCTGTCTCATAAAAATGATCTCCTATATATGAATCTTATTCTCCGGACCATTCCGGATCTCCTCGTGATGTCCCGGATCCATTCCGAGACTCCGAACAACATTCGGTCTCCAACGCACATTCCATATCTACTTAAAATAACTTCGAACCTTAAGTGTGTCACCCTACGGTTCGTGAATATGTAGACATGATAGAGACAAATCTCATATCAATAACCATCAGCGGGACCTGGAGATCCATAATGGCTCCCACATACTCAACGATGACTTCGCGATCGATTGAACCATTTACATACGAAACTAATTCCCTTTGTCTCACGATACTATACTTATCCGAGGTTTGATCGTCGGTATCTCCATACCTAGTTCTACCTCGTTACTGATAAGTACTCTTTACTCGTTCCGTGATATGTCATCCCTTGTGACCTAGTCACATGCTTGCAAGCTAACTAGATGACATTCCACCGAGAGGGCCCAGAGCATATCTATCCGTCATATGGATGGAAAAATCCCAATCTTGGTTCATGAGGTTCAACACATACTTTCAGAATACCCAATGACACTTTTATAACCACCCAGTTACGAAGCGGCGTTTGATGTCATCAAAGTATTCATCCAGTGATGGTGATTAACATAACCTCATGGTCGAAGGAATAGGTTACTATGTGTTTGAAAGCTTACAGCAATACGAACTTAATGACTTGATCTTATGCTACGCTTACTATGGGTGTGTGTGTCCATCACATCATTCTCCTAATGATATGACCTTGTTATTAATCACATCCTAATGTCCATGATCAGGAAACCATAATCATCAATTAATCAACAAGCTAGTTCAACAAGAGGCTTACTAGGGACTCTCTTATGTTTACAAAACACACATGTATTAGTGTTTCCTAATAATACAATTATAGCATGGGATGTAAACATTCATCATAAACACAAAGATATAATAATAACCACTTTTATTATTGCCTCTTGGGCATATCTCCAACAGTCTCCCACTTGCACTAGAGTCAATAATCTAGATTACATGGTAATATACCGAACACCCATGGCGTTCTGGTGTTGGTCATGCTTTGCCCTAGGGAGAGGTTTAGTCAACGGATCTGCCACATTCAGATCAGTGTGTACTTTGCAAATCTTTATGTCACCATCTCGGACATACTCGCGAATAGCGTGGAAACGTAGCTTGATGTGCTTCAGCTTGCTATGTGACCTTGGCTCCTGCGCATTAGCTATGGCACCTGTGTTGTCACAGTAGATGGCCATCGGGTCCAACGCACTGGGAACCACGCCGAGTTCAGTAATGAATTCCTTCATCCAAACGGCTTCTTGTGCAGCCTCCGAAGCAGCTATGTATTCCGATTCAGTTGAAGATTTCGCCACAACGGTTTGCTTCGCACTCCTCCAGCTCACTGCAACACCATTCAAAATAAATACGTATCCCGATTGTGACTTCGAGTCATCCGGATCGGTGTTCCAACTAGCATCGGTGTAACCGTTTACAACAAGCTGTTCATCACCTCCATAAGAAAGAACCATATCCTTAGTCCTATTTAGGTACTTTAGGATATTCTTGACCGCTGTCCAGTGCTCCATTTCAGGATCACTTTGATATCTGCTAGTCAAACTAACAGCATGTGCTATATCCGGTCTTGTACACAGCATGGCATACATGATAGAACCTATGGCCGAGGCATAGGGAATATTATTCATTTTCTCTCTATCTTCTGCCGTAGCTGGACTTTGAGTCTTACTCAAGGTCTTACCTGACAACATGGGCACGAACCCTTTCTTGCTATCTTCCATTCTAAACTTCTTTAGAACTTTGTCCAAGTATGTACTTTGTAAAAGCCCTATTAGGCGTCTTGATCTATCTCTATAAATCTTGATGCCTAGAATGTATGCCGCTTCGCCAAGATCCTTCATTGAAAAACTATTATTCAAATAGGTTTTGACGCTATTAAGAAGTTATATATCATTCCCAATCAACAATATGTCATCTACATACAGTACTAGGAATGCTACAGAGCTCCCACTCACTTTCTTGTAAATACAAGCTTCTCCATAAGTTTGTATAAATCCAAAGTTTTTGATTACTTTATCAAAACGTTGATTCCAACTACGGGATGCTTGCTTCAGTCCATAAATGGAGCGCTGAAGTTTGCATACCTTGTTAGCATCTTTAGGATCGACAAAACCTTTGGGTTGTACCATATACAACTCTTCCTCAATGTCACCATTAAGGAACGCCGTTTTGACATCCATCTGCCAAATCTCAGAATCGAAATGTGCAGCAATTGCTAACAAAATCCTCACAGATTTTAGCTTCGCTACTGGTGAGAATGTCTCATCATAGTCAACTCCTTGAATTTGTCGGAACCCTTTTGCGACAAGTCGAGCTTTATAGACGGTAACATTACCATCAGCATCTGTTTTTCTCTTGAAAATCCATTTGTTCTCGACAGCCTTACGGCCATCCGGTAAGTCCACCAAAGTCCACACTTGGTTTTCGTACATGGATCCCATTTCGGATTTCATGGCTTCTAGCCATTTGTCGGAATCTGGGCTCACCATAGCTTCTTCATACGTCGCAGGGTCATCATCGTTGTCCACCAACATGACGTTCAAGGCAGAGTCATACCAATCAGGAGTGGTACGATCCCTTGTTGACCTGCGAGGTTCAGTAGTAACTTCGTTCGAAGTTTCATGATCATTATCATTAGCTTCCTCTCCAATTGGTGCAGGCGGCACAAAAACATCTTCCGGTGCTGCGCTACTCTCAAATCCGAGAGAAAGTTCAATAACCTCATCGAGTTCTACTTTCCTTCCAGTCACCTCTTTCGAGAGAAACTCCTTCTCAAGAAAGGATCCATTCTTTGCAACGAAAACTTTGCCTTCGGATCTATGATAGAAGGTATACCCAATTGTTTCTTTAGGGTATCCTATGAAGACGCATTTCTCCGCTTTGGGTTCTAGCTTATCAGGTTGTAACTTCTTTACGTATGCTTCGCAACCCCAAACTTTAAGGAACGACAACTTAGGTTTCTTACCAAACCACAATTCGTACGGTGTCGTTTCAACGGATTTAGATGGTGCCCTATTTAAAGTGAATGCGGTTGTCTCTAATGCATAGCCCCAAAATGATAACGGTAAATCTGTAAGAGACATCATAGACCGAACCATATCTAAGAGAGTTCGATTACGACGTTCGGACACACCATTACGCTGTGGTGTTCCCGGCGATGTCAACTGTGAAAGTATTCCACATTTCTTTAAATGCATGCCAAACTCGTAACTTAGATATTCACCCCCGCGATCAGAACGCAGAAACTTAATCTTCTTGTTACGATGATTCTCCACTTCACTTTGAAATTCCTTAAACTTCTCGAAAGTTTCAGACTTATGTTTCATGAAGTAGACATACCCATATCTACTCAAGTCATCCGTGAAAGTGAGAACATAACGATATCCACCACGCGATGCTACACTCATTGGACCGCACACATCGGTATGTATTATTTCCAATAAGTCTGTAGCTCGCTCCATTGTACCAGAGAATGGAGTCTTAGTCATTTTTCCCATTAGACATGCTTCGCATCTTTCAAGTGATTCAAAATCAAGTGTTTCAAGAAGTCCATCTGAATGGAGTTTCTTCATACGCTTCACTCCAATGTGACCAAGACGACAGTGCCACATGTATGTAGAATTATCATTCAGTTTAATTCGTTTAGCATCTATGTTGTGAACATGTGTATCACTACTATCGAGATTCAGTAAGAATAAACCATTCATCTCAGGTGCATTACCATAAAAGATATTACTCATATAAATCGAACAACCTTTATTCTCAGACTTAAAAGAGTAACCTCTCGCAATAAACAGGATCCAGATATAATGTTCATGCTTAACGCAGGCACCAAATAACAATTATTTAAATTTAAAACTAATCCCGAAGGTAGATGTAGAGGGAGCGTGCCGACGGCGATCACATCAACCTTGGAGCCATTTCCAACGCGCATCGTCACCTCGTCTCTTGCCAGTCTTCGTTTATTCCGTAGCTCCTGTTTCGAGTTACAAATATGAGCAACCGAACCAGTATCAAATACCCAGGCACTACTACGATTACTAGTAAGATACACATCTATAACACATATATCAAATATACCTTTCTTCTTGATGTTGCCGTTCTTCAGATCCGCCAGGTACTTGGGGCAGTTACGCTTCCAGTGACCAGCACCCTTGCAGTAGAAGCACTCAGTTTCAGGATTAGGACCAGCCTTGGGCTTCTTAGCAGGTGCGGCAGCTTTCTTGCCGTCCTTCTTGAAGTTGTCCTTGTTCTTAGGCTTACCCCGTTTCTTGAAATTGGTGGTCTTATTGACCATCAACACTTGTTGCTCCTTCTTGATCTCCACTTCAGCAGTTTTCAGCATGGACGACAGTTCAGGCAACGTCTTGTTCATGCAGTGCATGTTGTAGTTCATCACAAAGTTCTTATAACTTGGTGGCAGTGATTGAAGGAGACGGTGAATCCCCAATTCATTAGGAATCAATATTCCCAACTCTTGGAGCTTCTTAGCGTACCTAGACATGGTGAGCACGTGCTCGCTAACGGAGCTTCCTTCTTCCATCTTACAGTTAAAGAATTTCTCGGAGGCCTCATAGCTCTCCATTGCCGCGCGAGTCTCAAAAATTAGCCTGAGCTCCTTAATGATCTCGAACGGGTCATGGTGCTCAAAACGCTGTTGGAGCTCCGCTTCTAAACCGTACAGGATAGCACACTGAACTGTGGAGTAATGATTCTTCCGAGTGGCGAAAACATTCTTTTCGTCATCGGTGGCATTATCTGCAAGTGGGTCACCTAGCGGTGCATCGAGCACATAGGTCAACTGACCAGCCCTGAGGACGATCTTCAGTCCACGGAACCAGTCCGTGAAATTGCTTCCATTATTTTTAAGCTTTTCTTTCTCTAGGAACGCATTGAAATTGATGGAGGGGGTCGCCATAATCTACAACAATTTGCAAGTAGTTTAGACTAAGTTTATGACAAATTGAGTTCAAATTTAATTATTAAACTAACTAGGTGAACTCCCACTCAAAACAACATCCCTCACATTGTCTTAGTGATTACACGAACCAAGTCCACTACACCAAGTCCGATCTTCACGAGAGAAGATGTAGTTTCATCGGCGAACAATCTTCATGTTCATCATATCAATTATATGACTCATGCTCTACCTTTCGGTATTCCGTGTTCCGAGACCATGTCTGTACATGCTAGGCTCGTCAAGATAACCTTAGTTTCCGCATGTGCAAATCTGGCTTGCACCCGTTGTATGCACACGTAGAATCTATCACATCCGATCATCACGAGATGCTTCAAAACGACGAGTCTTAGCAACGGTGCCAACTAAGGGTGAACACTTTATTACTTGATATTTAGTGAGAGGGATCATCTTATAATGCTACCGTCGCGATCTAAGCAATACAAGATGCATAAAGGATTAACATCACAGGCAATTCATAATTAGTGTGATATGATATGGCATTTTCTTCTTGCGCCTTTGATCTCCATCTCCAAAGCACGAACATGATCTCCATCATCAAAGCATTGCGTCAAGGTCAGTGGCGCCGCCTCATGGTTGTCCATCATCACCAGCAACTATTACAACTACTTGGAATAAAGCTATTACAAGATGAATAGACACGCAGGTCTTAACAGAATTAAAGACAACCATTAGGCTCCTGCCGGTTGCCATATTACAACAAGGATCATTGCATACATCAAATACAATCACAATCACATGTTGGCCATATCACATCACAAAACCCCTGCAAAAACAAGTTAGACGCCTCTAATTTTCTTTGCATGTTTTACGTGGTTTGGGGCTTTCGCATAAGACCGATCTTACCTACGAACAAGGACCACAACGTTGATACAAGTGTTGTCAAGATGCTCATTGTAAATTGAATCTTAACTATGGTGGGAGAGACAGACACCCGCAAAGCCACTTGTGCAAAGCAAGTTGCACGTCAAGCGTGGAGCAAGTCTCATGTGCGATGACATGTAATGTTAGCCCGAGCCGCTTCATCCCACCATGCCGCAAGATGCAAAGTACACGCTAAGACACCGACAACAAAAGCATCAACGCCCACAAAACATTGTGTTCTACTCGTGCAACAGATCTACGCATAGATACGGCTCTGATACCACTGATGGGTTCGTAGCATGGAAAACAAAAATTTTCTACCGCAAGAACGAACAAAACCTAGATCTAATCTAGATAAAAGCCAAGATCTAATCTATTAGACATGAGCAACGAGATAGATGGGAACTAACCCTCGTAGATCTGAAAGCGTTAACGAGATTAGATCTCGTGGTTGATGTAGTCGATCACTTGCCGATCTCAAGATCGTGTGGACGATCCTTCCGGCGTCGCGTTCCAGCAGCGCTTCCGCCTTCGGTCAAGTAGACGATCCTTCCGGCGTCGCGTTCCAGCAGCGCTTCCGCCCTTGGTCAAGTTGATGATCCTTCCGACGCCACGATTCGGCAGCGCTTCCGCAGTCGGTCACACGTGCGGAGTCGAAGCAGACCTTCCTCTCCCCGTTCCAGCGAGCAGCGGAGGTAGTAGATCTTCTCCACGGAATCCCAGCAGCACGACGGCGTGGTGGTGGTGGTGGAGTAGAGAATTCTGCAGGGCTTCGCCTATGCCTGTGCAGAAGATGGTGGAGGAGAGAGGCGGCAGAGATTGGGGATTATGAGAGCAAAGGAGGAGGGGGCGCCCCCTGCCCCTCTATTTAAAGAGGGGATGGCGCCATGGGGAGGGGAGTCCTTGTAGGACTCCTCTCCTCCCTAGGCCGGCGGATTGGAGGTGGGGAAAGGAGTCCTCCTCCCCCCACGAATCCGTATCTTGACCCACCAGGACTCCTTGATCCCTATCTTGATTTTCAAGCAAACTCCAAGATATCTTCCAGAACCTTCCGGAACATTCCGAAACCTTCTAGAACCCTCATACAAACACTCCGGAACATTTCCTGTCTCATAAAAATGATCTCCTATATATGAATCTTATTCTCCGGACCATTCCGGATCTCCTCGTGATGTCCCGGATCCATTCCGAGACTCCGAACAACATTCGGTCTCCAACGCACATTCCATATCTACTTAAAATAACTTCGAACCTTAAGTGTGTCACCCTACGGTTCGTGAATATGTAGACATGATTGAGACACATCTCATATCAATAACCATCAGCGGGACCTGGAGATCCATAATGGCTCCCACATACTCAATGATGACTTCGCGATCGATTGAACCATTTACATACGAAACTAATTCCCTTTGTCTCACGATACTATACTTATCCGAGGTTTGATCGTCGGTATCTCCATACCTAGTTCTACCTCGTTACTGATAAGTACTCTTTACTCGTTCCGTGATATGTCATCCCTTGTGACCTAGTCACATGCTTGCAAGCTAACTAGATGACATTCCACCGAGAGGGCCCAGAGCATATCTATCCGTCATATGGATGGACAAATCCCAATCTTGGTTCATGAGGTTCAACACATACTTTCAGAATACCCAATGACACTTTTATAACCACCCAGTTACGAAGCGCCGTTTGATGTCATCAAAGTATTCATCCAGTGATGGTGATTAACATAACCTCATGGTCGAAGGAATAGGTTACTATGTGTTTGAAAGCTTACAGCAATACGAACTTAATGACTTGATCTTATGCTACGCTTACTATGGGTGTGTGTGTCCATCACATCATTCTCCTAATGATATGACCTTGTTATTAATCACATCCTAATGTCCATGATCAGGAAACCATAATCATCAATTAATCAACAAGCTAGTTCAACAAGAGGCTTACTAGGGACTCTCTTATGTTTACAAAACACACATGTATTAGTGTTTCCTAATAATACAATTATAGCATGGGATGTAAACATTCATCATAAACACAAAGATATAATAATAACCACTTTTATTATTGCCTCTTGGGCATATCTCCAATAAAACATTCTAGTACTCAAACTTTGCCTTTTATTTCATAGTCGAATTTTTATTCAATTGTTGTTCTTTTGACTACAACACTGGTAAAGCAATCCTGTACTATGATTGAAGAAGCCGAGAATCTGAAAACCCTGGCGGTGGAGAACACCGATTTACGTTAGGAGCTGGAGAGACTGAATTCGGATCATGAATGGAGCGTTGCTCAGATTCTTGAATCCTCTTCAATGGCCACCGATGTGCATGATCGAAGGATCGCTGCCCAGGACCAGAGAATCTCGGATATCAATGATGATTTATTCAGAGAGAAGGATATCACTGAGGCACTCCGGGCTGAGCTCTAGATCCTTTGGGAAGAGAAGACCAAAGTCAACGATGTCATCTTTGGTATGTTTCCCTCTTTCTGACTTTTCTGCACCTTCTGACTCTTTGGAGCTCGGATTTATTTTATTAACCATTTGCATTACATGCGCATGTCCTCTGAACTTACTAGACTCAGCCTCCGCCGAGTCTCGCACTAACCGGCTTACCCAAGTTGGCGATTTACTTCCTGACTACCGCCAATCCTTTGAGGAAATTGGCGAAGTTCTCAAGGTTCCGGACATGCATAGAATGTCAGGCTTTGAAGTGCGAGACAAGACCAAGGAGATGCTCCAGCTTATCCAGAACTAGAACATGTCCTACGTGCGAACTGCAGCGTAGAACGCTCTCACCATGGTTATGAGCCACCACGGAAGCATGGAAATTTGGCAAGTAACCATAGGGTATTCTATTGTGGATGAAGACGGCCAGAAGCAGGACATCAAAGCAATGATGGACTCCTGCACCGGATATGGGTGCCACGTAGCTGACTTAACCAGCTACGACACTCCTTTCTTCACTCGAGTGGACACGCCGCCTCCGCCCGCCGAAGAAGTTGGTGAAGTTTCCGACAATGAACAAACCATATCAGATTTAAACATCTCAGAACGATATCAAGGCGAGGCCGATGTATCCAGTGAGCCGATAGCTCCTACCTCTCCCCTGCATTGTAGAGCATCAGAAAAAACAATGTGTTATTCTAAAAACAATTCGGGTTGTAAATAAGTAGTATAATACTTTTGCTAGTGCTAAGATTTGTTTTCTCTATTTTGCACTTCTGGCTTTAATTTTATGTGCCTGAAATGTTTGCATAAGCACTTATGATTTTTGTCTGCACTTACCGTTTATCTGGCTTTCCGCCTCGTCCCTTTTGTGAGCCAGCCAACCTTTAGCACGGAAACTTTGCCGAGCAACGGAGCTCAATTGCTAAACTAGTTTAAACTCGGAAACAAAGCCGACTTCCAGTACCAACATTCACTACTCAGAAAATGCCCGCATCCGGCAATCAGATAAATAACCAAAGTATAGACTAGTAAATTTAGATTTATACCCGAAGGTAATAATTTTAGAATCGGAAATCTAAACCAGAACAAACATGAGCATAAAGTACTTTCAAGTATTCTGGGATTTTCGACTGTGACATGATCATTTGGAAATAAGATGGCAATAAAAACTTCTCAGAAAAAATGAGGCAACCAATACTTTATTTTTTATTGAACATGTACACATATGATTACAAAGAAAGATAAACTAAGGATAAAAGGGACGTAGTTGAGCAATATTCCAGGGTCTGTCTAATTTTTCCAGATCTGTACTGCCTCCAACTCTCTTTGTCTTCTTAGTAGCGGGTCTTTCTTTGACTGGCCGCATATCAGTTAGATAGTAAGAACCATTGTGCAATACTCGACTAACTAAAAAGGGCCCTTCCCATACTGGGGAAAGTTTGTGCTTTCTTTTCTGCACAAGCCGGAGAACCAAATCGCCCTTATTAAAAGACCGGTTTTTGACTCTCCGTCTATGATACTTGCGTAACTTCTGCTGATAGGCTGTTGATCTCATCTCAGCAACGACACGAACTTCTTCGACTAAGTCGAGATCATTTTGTCCAGAAAATCTCGGCATCCTCTTCAATATACGCGGTAACTCTAGGAGAAGTGTGAATCAAATCACTAGGAAGAACTGCTTCAGCACCATAGACCAAGAAGAAGGTTGTGTATCTGGTTGACCTGTTCAGAGTTGTTCGCAAGCTCCATATTACAGAGGGTAATTCCTCTGCCCAAGCCCCCGTAGCACGTCTTAGTGGTGCTCCGAGTCTTGGTTTTAGGCCTTGTAGGATTAAACTGTTTTCTCTTTCGACTTGTCCATTAGCTTGCGGATGTGCGATTGATGCAATGTCAAGCCGGATATTTTGTTCGTTACAGAATTCGGCAAGCTATCCCATAGAGAAGTTACTCCCGTTGTCCGTGATAATGCTATGTGGATAACCATATTGGATTATGACATCCTCGACAAATCTTCTGCCTGTTGCTCCATCACAGCTAGTGATGGGTTTAGCTTCAATCCATTTTGTGAATTTATCCACCATCACTAAATATGAGTAAATCCACTTGGAGCCCGTTTAAACGGTCCTACCATGTCAAGCCCCCAGACCACGAAAGGCCATGTTATAGGTATTGTTCGTAGCTGATCAGCCGGAACATGAGCTTGTTTGGCGTACTTTTGGCAGCCTTTGCACGTCTTGACCAGCCGTTCGGCATTTGCCTTGGCTGTAAGCCAAAAAAACGTGTCAGAAAGCTTTTGCCACTATAGATTTGGCTGCAGCGTGGTGACCATACTCGACTTTGTGGATTTCTCGTAAGATTTCCACTCCTTCTTCCAGAGATACACAGCGCTGAAAGACCCCAAACACGCTCCGCTTATAGAGCTCACCACTAATTATAGTATTGGATTTTGCTTGTCGGATGATCTGTCGGCTCAGAACTTCGTTTTAGGGTAATTTGCCATCTACCAAGTAGTCAAGGTAGGGTTGAGTCCAGCTGGGAATGACAACCAGAACTGCTATTAAAGGTAAGTCGGATTTGGTCGGATATCCCTCGTCTACTCCTTTTATAGAGGGAACGTTGAGATACTCCAAAAAAGCGCCATCCGGGACCTTTTTCCGTGCATAGCCTATTCCGGATAATGCATCTGCTTCCTCATTTTCTACTCGAGGGATGTGTTGAACCTCAAACCCCTTGAACAATTTAGATAGTTCATCCACGACAGCTTTATATGCTGACATGTGTTTATTTGCATTACAGATATCCGACACTTGTTGAGCAACAAGATCTGAATCTCCATAACACATCAAACGTCGGATGCCGATATCCTTAGCAATCCGGATTCCATGCAGCAGTGCTTCATACTCGGCAATGTTATTTGTCGCTGTGAAGTGGATCTGCAACACATAGAAAAGTTTATCTCCTTGGGGTGATTTGAGCACCATGCTAGCCCCCGAGCCCCCTCGAGCCTTAGACCCATTAAAAAATAAGGTCCAATATTCCGACTCTGGGAGGGTCATATTCTCCGTTGTCTCTGTCCAATCAGCGACAAAGTCAGCCAGGATTTGGGATTTGATTGTTGCACGAGGTTTATACTCAATGTCGAAAGCTGAAAGCTCCATGCCCCATTTTGCGACGCGTCCTGTAGCCTCGCTGTTTTTGATTATATCCCTCATGGGAGCTGTGCTCACCACGGTAATTTGGTGTTCCTGAAAATAGTGCCGTAACTTATGGGAAGCGAAAAACACACCATAAGCCAACTTTTGATAGTGCGGATATCGCTGCTTCGATTCAGTTAGGACTTCGCTGAGGTAGTAAGTCAGACACTGCACCAGGTGTTCCTGTTTTTCCTCTGGTCTCTCCACCACCATGGCGACACTAATGACACTATTTGTCGTAGCGAGATAGAGCAACATCGGTTCCCTTGGTTCTGGTGTTGCAAGGATAGGAGCAGACGAGTGTACTTCTTTCAAGTCTTGTAGTGCAGCTTCAGCTTCAGCTTCATCAGTCCAAACAAATTTTTTGGTCTTTTTCAGGAGCTTGTAGAGTGGTGCGGCTCTTTCTCCGAGCCGGCTTACAATCCGACTGACTGCAGCAATGCAACCAGTTAGTCTTTGAACGTCCTTCAGGCGAGTCGGCCCAGAAATATTGAGTATAGACTTTATCTTGTCTCGGTTCACCTCTATACCTCTTTGAGACACGATGAAACCTAGCAATTTTCTGGCTGGAATTGCAAAGAAACACTTCTTCGGGTTAAGCATTATGTTGTATTTTCGTAGATTGGCGAACGTTTCCTATAAGTCAGAAATTAATGTTTCCTTCTTTTTGGACATCACCGCAATGTCGTCCACATATGCATGTACGTTGCGTCCGATTTGGTCATGGAGGAAACGCTGCATAGTGCGCTGGTACGTAGCTCCTGCGTTTTTGAGCCCAAAGGGCATCACAACGAAACAGAAGGTTCCAAAGGGGGTTATGAATGAAGTTTTCATTTTATCCGATTCCTTCATCTGGATTTGGTGATAACCAGAATATGCGTCAAGAAAACATAGGAGTTCCGAGCCTACCGTAGAATCGATAACTTGAGCAATTCTAGGCAGAGCGAACGGATCTTTGGGACAAGCCTTGTTCAAGGCAGTATAATCAACTCACCTCCTTAGTTCAGTGGTGTCCTTTTTAGGGACCATTATAGGGTTGGCCGACCAATCAGTAAGGATGATCTCTTCTATGAATCTGGCTAACTCGAGCCGGGCTAGTTCCTTAGCTATTGCCTTACGCTTTTCATCGCCAAAATGTTGTAGGGACTGTTGATGGGTTTAGCATTCGGTGTACATTTAGAGAGTGCTCGGCAAGTTCCCTAGGTACTCCGGTCATGTCGGATGGCTGCCATGCGAAGATATCTTGATTTGCTTGGAGGAACTTGACGAGTGCGCTTTCCTATGCGCTATCTAGGCCTACACCTATCTGGGTCACCTTGGAGGGGTCATCATCCTTCAACGACGTCCTCTTCGTCTCTTCCGATGCCTTGAACTCTGAATTCGGCTTTGTCATCTCCTTCGTTGCGGGCATCTCGGACGGATCGATGGTCTTGTTGATCTCCTGGTACTCCTAGGCGTGCATCACGGCTTCAGCAAAGGCAACATTTCCGTCCTTGCACTCTCGCGCTTCTTCGGGTCTCCCCGGATGGTGATCACGCCGTTGGGACCTGGAATTTTCATCATATTGTAAATGTAACACGGACGAGCCATGAAATCCCAATAAGCTCGACGTCCGAATATAGCATGGTATGCACTCTTGAACGGGACCACTTCGAAGGAAAGTGCCTCCGTCCGATAGTTCTTTGGAGTTCCAAATGTAATATCGGAAGTGATCTCTCCTAGGGAATTTGCTTGTCTTCCTAGGACAACTCCATGAAAGATCGCAGAGCTATGATTCAGCTGAGTCTCCGAGATCGGCATTCAGTGTAGCATTTCGACATACAAAGTATTTATGTTGCTACCGTTGTCCATGAGAGTCTTGGAGAAACCATAGCCATCAATAAGTAGGTTGACGAGTAAGGCATATTTTCCTTGCCTGTGCAACTTAGGCAGATGATCAACATGGTAAAAGGTGATTGCCACTTCCGACCAGTCCAAATACCGAGGGACAGCCAGAATAGTTGCGTTGAGATCATGCAGAACTGCTTTCTTGACCTTAGCTGGTTGAGATCCGAGGAAGGTGACATAAGTGTCTTTCTTTGCGGGGAAGTTTTTCTTCTCTTCGGCTTGCGATTTGAAGGGTCAGCTTCCTCCATGTCAGAATCTTCCTTGGTCTCTTTATCTTTTTCGGGATTCTTCTTTCCCTTCTTCCACTGAGCCCTGTAGCTAGCGATATCGTCTATCTTGATGTCGTCATTAAAACGACACTCGGCGTTTGTGTAAGACGAGCCCCCACTTGCATCTAAGTGATACACACATGGATTATTGGCAATGTCGGCCCAAGAGTAGGTTTTGCCAGGTTGCTGGTCTCCTCTACCCTGGACTCTCGATGTCCCACGACCGCGTCCACGACCACTGCCATGTCCTCCTCATCCTCCAGACCCGAAAGTAGCAGTGACCACTGCCGTTTCCGCGTTGGGTTTTTCTTCCGAGGTGTTCTTGCGCTTCTGAGCTTGCTGCTTTGGTTGTTTTGCTGACTGTGGCACAGCTAGGGCATTCAGTAATCCCTCTGCGTCGTCGTCAGCATCTGCATACTTGCTCGCTGTTTCTATCATCTCTCCAAGACCAGTGACCTTGTCGCACTTCAAGCAATGATGTAGTAAACCAATTGGGGAGTCCTGCAATGAAAGCTTCATTCGCAGTTTGGTCATTTACTCCTTCACAGGAGTTTTTAGTGTCGATCCATCATCCGAGATAATATCGGCAAGTTTCTCTGGCTTTCTGGGTGCAACGCTGTAGGTCTCCTATCGTATAGGGCCTCCGGCATGTGCCTTCGAAATTCCGAAAGAACGCGCTCTGCATGTCATACCAGTTGTGGATGGTGTTCTCCGGAAGTTCATTAAGCCATGATCGTGCCGTCTTCCACAACATAAGTGGGAGATATCAGGTTGCGACTAAGCTGTTTCTGCCTTTGGTGATGTAGCAAGCCTGGAAAAAATCCTGGAGCCAAGTATTGGGCCGGGCTACACCGTCGTAGGCTTGGATGTGTCTTGAGATAGCAAATCCTTCCGGGAAGTGTGTTTGTCGAATCCGTGGTCGAAAGCATTTTGGGCCCACGTATATATCATCGTTTTCGTAGCACCGCGCCTCTATATTAGAATTAATCTGGTGTCTCGCATCACTTGGTGACAGAGATCGCTGCCCCGATTGAGGTTGTGGCTGCGGTGCCTTGGAGCCGGACTTCGGTTTCTACCACCACCTCCTCCGCCATGACGCCCTCCTTGGCCTCCTTGAGAGCCGTTGTGATGGCTACTTGGTGGAGAGGGTGGAGCAGGTGGATTATTTCTGGTTGATCCACGGCCTCCATCCGGAGCGTCATTATTCCGGTTCTAGGGAGGGTCTTCATTACGATGAGCCCCCTGCCGGCTTGACTCAGCACGGTGTCCGTCGTTCCTTCGTCCGTCACTCCCACCACAGTGGGGCTCATCCGAACTGCTTGTATGTCTTGGAGGTGGCATTCTTTGATGGTCCTCCTCCCAACGTTTCTCTTTGTCTTCTTCCCTGCAATCATTCGACTCTCGCCGGGGAGGATTTCTCAGATACAGTGCAACAATTGCCTCTTGCTCGGCAGTTGGAGTGACGTTGCGCCAGTCACGTGTAGTTCTGTGGTGCTTCCCTGAAGATCCGGTTCTTGAGTGGTTGTCTTCCCAACGGCCGGAACGGTGATGTTATTCCGGAACACGCTGGGGCCTTATATCATTCTTGGCCGAATCCATGCGACATTGATCGGATTGAGAGACTAGTTTTCCACTTCCGCACTTCGCGACCTTCTGTTGTTCCAGACCCTTGGCGAGTAGCTTAATTCCCAATCAAAACCTGTTCTAGGCCTGGATTATTCGCCAGGATATCTCGAGTTGTGGTAGTGTTTTGTACTGGTGTTGGGTACACCAGATCTCCTTTACTATCGAGTCGAGGCATCCCTGGATCTCCCTCAAAGAGAACCTTGTGAACTTCCTGAAACTGATCGTCACGCATCTGGCCTTTCCGGGTCTTCTGATGCTGCTGAGAGATATACTTCTCCGCAGTTGCCATGTGCTTCTTCTCTTCCTCGATGTTGTGGGCTTCATCCAGGAGTACTTGGCGACGCGCTTCTAGGGCCTGGGCCCTTTCCTCCAGCTCTTCAGCAGTAAGCTCTACAGTTGTAGGGATAGGTGTAGTTAATGCAGCATCGATGAGTTTACGCACACCTACAGTGATCACGTGTCCATCCACCAACTCTTCTTTGGGATCGTCTGGGATAAGTGCTCCATCCGAGTCTTCCTCATATTCCTCGGCAATCACCTCCTCTGTCGGAAGTTCTTTTGTCGGGGTCTTTTTCTTCTTGTTCTTCTTCTTTGCCTTCTTGGCAGCGCCGGTAGCAAAGATGGCTTTGGGTCCGTTTCCCGGAGTTAAGCTCTGATCGGAATTTTCGGACATCTGGACCTCGGGATTGTCTTCGAGATCCATACCATCCTGCGCTTTGGGAGAGTTTTCTCCGGATCCTTCGTCCATGGCTTCTCCTTCTTCTGCAGCTGTGGAGTTAAACTCCTCATTGTATTCTGCGGAGAACTTCCAGAAATCTGCCGATGTCATGGAATCATCCGAAGATGACGGTAAGTCAACGTTTGTTCCGATCGCCTCTAGCACCAAGTCTTCGTTGTCTCCAGCATCGGCAAAGCCGGATCCAGATCCACCATATCTGACAAAGTGCGACGCGTGCCTCCTGAGATAGTTGCGGCTTTCTTGGTCGGCTTCCTCGAAACACCTGATGGTCTCGAGGATATCATCCATGCTAGCGTCTTGCATCATCATGCGCCTCAACGTGTATCTTAGGAACGGTTTATCTGTTCTAGCATTATCATAGCCAGAATCAGAGTTGTTTTCTTTGCTCTTCCTGGATTTCGACCTTCGCAGGTGGATCAATCTGGGATTCGTCCTCGCTAGGGAGATCCACTCCAGATTCGACTTGCACTACAAGATCTGCTTCAGGTTCAGCTTTCTCCACTATCTCCGCAACAGGTGCGGGCTAGGTGGGATTAGGGTTTTCTGAGATCCGGAACTCTCCCGCCTCCGCAGACAAAGGGGACCCAAAAATTTCTTCTGCCTCTATCATCACCGCTGGGGTGGGTGGGGCAGGTTCAGTGAAATCGATGTACACATCGATCTCGCCAAAATACATGATGGTGTAGGTAGTCACGGCCTCCCTAGCCGGAATCCAGGTCTCGTCGAGAACGATGAGAGGGACGTCGTTGGCGTAGAGGACGTGACCGACGATGATGGTCTCACTGATTCCGATTCGTGTAGATTCCGCTCGGAACGCAGATCGGAAGCTCACTTTCCCCACGGTGGGCGCCAACTGTCGTCGGATTGATGACAAGTACTCCATGAGGGGGTCCTCGAGGCGTGCAGAAGAGAGGGGTGTGAGACGTACGGTATTCCGAGACGGTGAGCACACAAGTTTACCTAGGTTCGAATCCGCCGGCTTTGGACGGAACCTACTGCTGCTAGCAATCTAGTAATACGGCAGAGCCGGAATATGGGTTATAAGGGTTTCGCCTATGCGAGTTGAGATTGTAGACTATTGTGAGGGTGCCCTAAAGGCTCTCCCTAGGACGGTTATATGGATATCCAGCTAGGGTTTACAAGAGAGACCTATCCGGCTACGATAAGAGTTGGTTACAGAGTACATCTTGAACTACAAGTAATACTATGGTCCTATGTCGGTAAGTCATCTGGGCCTTCCCGTAGCCGGACTGGACTCCATCTCTTCTCCCTAATTGGGCCGCCCGTGAAGCAAATCTCTAACCCAAAGTGGGCCACCCTGGTCAGTGAGGCATAGTGAGGATACCCAGAAAGTATATCCCCAACACAAGCCGTTACAAATCCATGAACAAGCACAAGAAGGATGTGGACCATATGTAGTGGGAGAACATGCCCCTGGCCGAAGAGCAGATCCAGTATGCAAGCCTCGACTTCTACTTGACCTACGAGGTATACAGGAAAATAGTGAACTTCGAGAGGGTCAATAAACTCTAAAAATGTTGAACAAAAAATCAACGAAAGAAGAAGGGAAAGGGCAAGGGAAAGTACAAGAAGACCAAAGAAGAAGAAGAAGATGAAGAATGGTAAACCATGTTGTGAATTTTGATATGGAGTTCTACATTTTTGTACTATGGAGTAGAAAATTTGAAGTAGTTTTAGCTAGGACAAACTTACCGATTACATTTATACTAGTCTATAAGCATGTGCAATACACATCTTAACATTATATATAGGTTTTGTTAATGGTAAAAGCAGAAAGTGTCTTTGACTTTCGAGCTCTAGTGCTCAATTTATTTAAACTAGTAAAAGGCACGTGCCACACACGTATATACTCTATGAAATGTGATTTAACAAACCTTAAGTTTTTATTAACCAATAGTCTTGTTAGAGAAAAAATGTATATATTAAGTCTATTAATAATAACTATCTACACATATTGAGAATACAACCTACAGAGCTATAGATTTTTTGGGGGAGGGGTGTGACATGATGGTTCTAGAACATGGTAGAGTTTGCTCTGGTTACTATTCAATATGAATCCAGCTGCTTTGAACCATTGGATCTAACATCCCAACGGTTATTATTGGTGTTATGTATCCAATTCAAAACTGCTCCATTATAGTTGTAGAGATATAGTTATTGAAAAAATCATATCTACATGGTTTTTTTAAATGAAAATAGTTGTATATATAATCAATGTTGTATTCTACAAGTATGCAAAATCGCAACACGAAATTCTTTTTATTGGGGGCTACATAAGAACCACAAAATCAGATAATGTTTTGTACTTGAAAAATACATGGACAGATCTAGACTTTTGTTATTTTTTGTGTAGCTCAAAATACAAAGAATTTGAAATTGATACCTTACACTTCATGAGAAAATCATTAACTACCCCTCTATTTCAAAATATAAGATATTTTAGCCTTTTCTGAAACCCATTTATCTTAACGACTTTTAGTGTGTAGGTTTGGAACAAAATGCGTGAACCTATAGACTAAAATGCATCGATCTACATGAGTTTTAGAAAAAGCTAAATCATCGTATATTTTGAAACAAAGGGAGTACATCTGGGTATATTTAAAAAAAACTCGTCAATAAGATTTTCGATTTTGAGGTGCTCTGAAGCCAAAAATCCGCAAAATAGCGTAGATGATATAGATCTGAGGAAAAATAATATTATCTATGTCCAATGCAGAAAGGATTATAAAAGTAGAAAAATAGTAACAAAGCCCATTATTCTGTGGTTCGGTGATTGAGAGAGAAAATTGAAAAAAAGACTAGATATGTGCAACCGGTGGGATCTGTATAATTAGTTGTTCAATCTACCCATTTATCCCTCGGTACTCCTACCTAGTCATCTCCCTTGTGATGAATACACGCTCGCTATGATGCAGCATGGCCTACATGCATCAGCCTCTTTTCTTGAGAAGGGCTACGTCAATAAGTCAGACGGTTCTAGAACATCAGGAGACAGCTCCGATGTACTATTCACAGCTAATTCCATGGTTTTCAGCCATTGGATTTAGAAGACCAAGGGCTAAAATTGATGCGTTAGACCCATAATTTTTTTGTATGGGTAGTTACTCTAAATGCATAACATAAAATTAGATTATACAAGTTAATTTAAGTCATTTTGGTCTTAATCATATGATTTGGAAGAAGTGAAGCTAGAGTACTATAGCTTCTCTACCTTTTCTTGTGCAAGTTAGAGGATCTGGTTCCGATGTGCTCATCTACAAAATATGGGCACACTATTTATATACTGTAATTTTGATATAGTCATGACCCTCGCCATTTGGCTTGAAAGTTAAGCATGTTCCCCGCATGCATTGTAGGCCATGCATACTGCGAAATACGTTTTTTGAAAGTAATCAAAACTCATATTTATTATTTTGCATACCAACTAGTACGCTCAAGAGAACGCCAAGCACATATTACATTATTTTTATCTTTCTTTATTTTCTTGAAAAAATCTAAAGTCGTTGAAATTGGTCAATTCTTTAGAAGAATTTGATTGTTTCAAATCTCTAAATTGATTATTTTATATTAATTACTTGAGTACCTCTTAAAGAGATTTGACGCAGAATTAGAGATCTAGCAAACTCCATGCAGTCATATTGAAAATTCAATCTGATTTTGATAAATCAAAATCAAGTAGTTTAAGTGGTCAAAATTAGCTAGGAAAGTCAAAAGTCCTTGTAATTTGAGAATTGTCCATAGAATAAGGTCCACTCTGTGTGAAAAAATGGAAGGGTGGTTATATGATCCTTAATTATTAGCCATGTACTTCCTAAATAATCTACAAATATATAAGCATTCTTTACCATGGACAGATGCCCATCTACCAGATATGGGCAAATTATCATATAAACATGGTCATTTGTTTTAAAACCCAAGAATGTTCATATATGGTATGTCATATTGCGAAGAAAGATTCTTAGAAGTTATCCAAAGTAATTCTTATCATTTTGAATGGAAAACAGGCACATGCAGCAGGAAGTCGTGCTTAATTATTAGTACCTTTTTGTTTTCTTGTTTTTTTCCAAAATCACCGAAATTTGTCGTCCAACTTATAAATTCTTGGCAAGTTGAATCTTTCGAACCTCTTAATGCGTTTCGATAGTATTGACTAAGTTGGGTACCTTAAAAAGATTTCACGGATCTAGCTCAACATTTCATGGTGGTCCAAAAGTGCAAATTTTGATTTAGTAATTTTTTTATTTTTTATATAATATACAAGCTATCTAGAAATCGCAGGTATGGTGGTCCATTCACCGCCCTGGCCGCCCTTTGGATCCGCCACTTTTTAGGTGAAGCTTAGGAGCGAGCAGCCTATCATGCGATTGTGCTTCAAGTTTGACGTAGTTTTGGTAAATCGACACATGGAGTTAAAAAGTGGCAAAATTAGCTAGCACACAAGTTCATGTAACATGAGAAATGCCCAAAAAATTGTGTGCACTATGTGTGAAATGAAAAAATTAGCTAGCTCGCAAATTCATGTAACATGATAAATGCCTAGAAAATTGTGTGCACTATGTGTGAAAATAGGGTTGTCATATAGGCCTTATTCCGCATGTGCTTGCTTACAAAAAATAGTTAATTGGAAAATTATGAATTATTTTTCTAGTCATAATAGTTGAAAAATAAGCATTGTTTACCATGCCAAGATGCGCCCATCTCTTGAGTATGGGGACCTTATCATAAAGTACGATGTAAACATGGACATGACCTTGGCTGTTTGGCTTGAAACCGAGGTATATTCCTACATGGTAGGCCATATTGCGAAGGAAGTTCTTTCCAGAAGTTATCAAAACTCACGTTTCATTTCACATGGCAACCAAGGTATGTTCGTACATGGTAGGCTATATTGGTCCTAGGCACATTGTGAATATTTATGGTGGGCCATTTACAAATAACATAGTACTCTATAGATAACTATTCTACAAGACGGCTGTTGGATATACTACTGGAATTGCTCTATGAGCATGTGAAGTGTGTGAAATAAGGTGTGTCTAAGAGCACCATTTTCCTTTAAACCCAATTCTAGTACCGTGGAGATGGTGGTGCTAGCTATCTGTCTAGTACGGAGTACTGTACTACTAGACATGGGTAGCTATGGTGGGCCCACATGGCACATATGGGAGTGTATGGCTAGAATATAAAAACAATCTGCGAAGCTGCAATTTTTCTATTAAATGGGACCCACAAAATGGGGTAAACGCTAGAGTGAACTCGACTCAAGTTAGCAGGCTATAAGTAATAAAATAGTACTAATACTGCATTTTTTCTTAGAACATGTACACCATGTAGATTGAGCTAAGGAAAAAACTGGATTCGAGTCACCAAAACCAAGTTCGAAGTAGCTCCACTATTTAGACTCATCTCGTGGGACTCGGTAAGTAGAGCACGCGGTACTTTTCATTCACTTCTTCTGTCGAACCGCTCCCCTTCCCATGGAGGGGAGAGTATAAGAGAGAGAAGAGGAGTGGACGCTCATCATGCAAGAGCTAGATACAACAACTGCTCCTAAAGGCACTCTGTGAGTATGTGCGGTGGGCCATATCATAATAAATTATATTTTTTATAGTTAGCTATTATAAGCTGGCTATATTAGTAGTACTCGTAGTAGATGAAAAATAATTAACTTAATAGCCAACATGTTGGTTCTACTGAATTTTCTCTAATATGAGAAGGAAAACATCCAAAACTCATTTTTGGGTAGAAGCACGAGTCAAACTGAAGGAAACTTGGGCTGGACCACCACGGGCCCCAAGTTCCTCTGCACCGTTGCGCATGCATAGTTGTACTCCATCATGTGGAAGCCACATGGGAAGGAAGATGTGACTATTGCGATGCTGCCCACCTGAATAGGTGCCATTGGCTGAGCAGCGCAGGCAATGTCACATTGAAGAGGAGAGATGGAGGATGATTCTCCTTCATCCATGACCCTTTTCCCTCATGAGAGGCAGCGACGAGACAAAAGTTTTGGTAGAGCAGCCTGTGCTCACCTTGCGAGTAGTACGAGATAGACTAGGCACCAAAATCTGGGACCTACATACAAGAGCTAACAATACACATTCTTGTGACTGAAATTAGTTATATTGCTATGTGTACTAGATATTATTATTTTAGTGCTTGTGGACACCTATGTATGTTGCCAAACTACACCACAAGCTGGGGCCCACTAAGCAGTCTTATGGCAAAGGGAGTACTCCACTATGTATGTTCCACAAGCATACCTTAAGATAAGCTCCACATGTTAGAAAAGTAGTCAAAAGAGAACCTTATGGCCAATATTAGGTAGGACAGCTCTAAAAGTTCTATTTATATATTCCTTATGGTAGTCCACAAGCTTGTGGGTTAGGTTTTGAGCATGTGGGTAGGTTGTAGATCAGTTCCACTATGTATGTGGAAGTCCTTAAGGTGCACTTTTTGCATGTAGACATCCTTGTGGACAGCATAGTGGATAAGTTTGTCCACCCTTAATCTTTTTTGGCTTGTGGAAAACCTTCACTATGTACTTCCTACATACCAAGGAATAAGGCACCGTACTTTGTGTTTTTCCCTCAAAAAATATATATTTTTGGCTTATGGTGTGGTTTTTTCACACACAGCTGACGAACACGCCAAACACAGACACGGAGCCGCTGGCACAAGGAAGGTCGACACACATGCACAACACCATGTTGTGGACGAGCCAGAGATGAGCCAGCATGGGTGTGGATGGTGCTGACTGATGAGGCAGTGAAGGAGAGAGAAAACACAATTTGTTTTGCGTGCATATAAATTTACTACTACTCTATACTAGTAGTTCTACTACTCACTGTGTTAGGAACTCATCATCTTTGCTCTGACATCACACAGCCTTCAAGTTCTCCTCTTCCCTTCTCTCTCGTGCTGCCTCCTCTATGCTCTCTTAGTCTCTTCTTTTTGAACTTTTCTACCGTAGGGGAGCCCCCCACAGCCCTTTATTGAAATAAAAAGCACCAAAAGCTGGTTCAACAAATATTTACAAAGACATAAAACAAAATGCAAGTGGAAAAAACTATGTACAAGGCCATAGGCCCAAATCTCTAAGGAAGTCTGTCAAGCCATGATGACAATAACACCTTAGCTTTCCGGTTTAACCTGTTCTTCAGCAAGGTCAAATCATAAAAGAAACCAGCCTTCCAACCCCTAAAAGTTGGTATTTCATTTTTGAAGATAAGCATATTTCGCTATTTCGAAATATTCCAACAAGCCAATGTTATCACCTCTATGAAACAGGGCCCATCAAACCTTTACTTAGCATGTTGGAATGATTCTTCAATACTATCATCCTTCCATTCAACTTGCAAATAATTCAATATTCTGGCACAGAATAAACATTAAAAGAAAAATATGTTTCCATTCCTCCCTTGCCTGTGCATAACAAAGAACATGATCATGATCATCAATTACTTTCCAATTCCTGCGAAGAAGCATGTCCTTGGTGTTTATCCTATCATGTAACAATAGCTATGCAAAGAATCTATGCTTTGACATGCACTTGCTTCTCCAAATCTGATCAGAAACTAATATTATGTCTATATCTCTTAGTGACTTTGGCATGGAAAAACTTGGCATTTTCCCCACTTAAAGTAACACATCTTATGGTACATCTCTGCCTCATGTAATCTGATTGTCTAACCATCAAATTTCTAAAATGACACTTGACAACATTCTTGAAGTTGAATTCAGGCACATAAAGAGTCCTCTGATCTTCCATTTGATCCAGGAGAAAAACAATATAGTTGGATTTTTCAATCAGGGTTTTAATATGAGAGAGATTCTTTTCCTATTTTTTCAATTCATATCTCAAAATTTTGAATTTAGCAGCCAGAGCAGAGGTTATAGATTTCCCTCTTACTGGCTGATTCCAAACCTTTTTTATAAAGTCATAAAACCCTGGTTGATGCACCCAGAAATTCTCAAAAAGGAACATATGTGCTTTAGGGATATTAGTTGAGATTTTCCCCACACATGGCACGTGGTCAGAGGTTGTCTTTGCTAGTGGCATAACCAATGTATTTGGGTATTTTATAGTCCATTGACATGAGGTGAAAAACCAATCCAGTTGTACAAGCAGAGGCTGGCTTTGCATATTAGACCAAGTGTAATTCCTCCCTTTGATAGGCAATTCAATTAAACCCAAATGGCTAATAACATCATTAAATATGAAAATATCATTCATGTCAGCACCAACTCTGTTTCTATTCTCCTGTGACCTCATAAAGTTAAAATGCCCAATAATAGCCAGAGTTCATGTGTTGGGATTTGCAGGTTATAAAGCCAGGAAACAAAGTTATCTCTCTCAATCCCTTGACAAGGACCATAGACATAACCGGACTCTAATTCTCCCCATTATGCATGGATGTAAACTTAATTATTACACCTGATCTATGAATTTCAACACCATTTTTAGAGAAAACAGAACTGTTCCAAAGCACAATAATACCCCAGAAGCTCCTACTGAAGGAGAGAAGGCAAATTTATCAAATCTCTTAGGAAAAAAGCCTCTTATAAAAGAATGATCAAAAGTTTCACATTTGGTTTCCTGAAGACAAACCACTACAGCTCTGCTCTCTTAAATTTGTTATAAACTGCAGTTTGGTTATTTTTATCGTTGAAACCCCTAACATTCCAATCCAGTAACAACTAGTCCCAGGTATTAATGTTTGACTGATCCATTAGTAACCAAAACAACCAAAGATGTGACCCTACTTAGTATAAATAAGTAGCTGAAAGTGGCAACATTTAACATAGCAATCCCACAATAATACCAAAGTGCAAGGTAACACCAGATTTCAGACACACCATCTAACATTGCAACAATAAAGCCATAAAAGTGCAAATGACATCAAAGGTCCAGAATAAGACTAGAACTGGAATAAGTTCCACTAATCATCACGGGAATCTTCAACCATCTTGGGTCCTGGAGATGCCATGAAAATCTCATTAGTTATATCCTCCTCAGGAATTTCTAGAATCATGCATGCTTGCTGAAGGACTGCAACAGAAGTCCCTGGTGGCAACTTCTCATCATGGGACTCCATCTGTATAGGTTTAGCTGACTTTGACTTCTTCCTAGGCTGTGGTTGATTAGTACAAGGTATGAGCTTGTACCCATTATTCCTGGTAGTACTTCTAGTTACACGCCTCTCAGAAGTGTTTACCAGCAAAGTTTCCATCTGCTTCCTTCCCCTCTTCTTTGGAGTATCTGAAAACACATGATCAGGTTCATTGCATGTCATAGATTGATGCTCATACACCATGCCACTAGGGACAGAATTCACTATGTGATCATCCTCATTTCCACTAGTCAGGAGCAAAGGTGAGGGAGGCATTTAGAGAGATCTCATTGTAGTATCATATTGGAAATCATGTGGTAACTTTCCCAAAGAGTATAAAGCCAGAGAGAAGGTTTTTTTATTATTACCTCCATGCCATCGCATGACCACTTCAGACAGTAACACTGTAATGACCTGAATTTTGTTTTTATGAACTTTATTCTCTGTAGGTACAATGGCCAACTGGTCACCCTGTTGTATTTGTTGGACCACAAGGGAATCCACTATCTATGCATCACCATCTCCTTGCACAAAGTGTACAAATGACCGAGAATCTCCATACATAGAGAAAGTAATAGAAGACTAGTTCTGGTGGAGATGTCCTTCCTGATCTGCCTATACCACATTCTCTGTAGCTGGTTCCTAAACCCATGCTCCCTAACCAGGGACATCAGGTTGAATGTTGTCTGGCACCCAAGGATCATCATCATCATTATCCTACCTTGATTCTGACCTGGTAGGGGGTGTGGATTACCATTGTCTAGTTCTGGTGAGTCATCTGCAGGTAGAACATCTTCCTGCTCACTTAGCAGAATATAACAAGGAGCAGCCCAAGACACAATAGTGCCCCCATAACGCTGGGGCTCATGCACCAGCATAGCTACACTTAATCAAAGTTCTTGAGGGGGATGGGTCCTCTCTAAACTAGCCTCTGAGTTTTCCAAATTTAGCCACAATTTCTCTAAGGAATTCTTCATTACAATAATCCATTGACAGATTAAGAAGCATAATCCAACCAATTGTTGTGTAGATACTAGCTCTAAAATTAGGCCCAGCATCATGGCGAGTAAGATACAAAGTGCAGCCATTACCAATCTGAAACTCAGGTTGAGCCACCAGGAGATCTCTCCTCACAGAGTCTGCCATGGGAAACAAATCAATGCCAATTGCACTTTCAGTGAAAGACAATACCTCAAGTTGGAGATCATCATGGACGTGCTGCACAATCTTCTCTAAGACTTCATCAATCTCTCCTCCCTCTGGCCTTGGAAGCACCACTCCCATCGCATAGTTTTCATGGCGCTTCGGAGGAGTGGTTGACACAGTCACATAAATCCTCGTAGGCCTCTCATCATGTCCCCACGAATACAGTACCTGCATCCCTGTCGAGGTGAAACGAGTGGGATCAACTTGAAAGTTCACCTTTGTTGGATCTTGGAGAGACGAAGGATTGTTCTTGGGTTGACAAGACGTTTGCTTGATGGTTGTAGTCGAATCAACCCTAGAAAAATTAGCCTTAATATTTGGAACAGAGTCCGTTTCAGGTGTAGAGTCTAGGACCACATGATGTGATAGTTTGGTGACCCAAGAAAAAGACGATTTTCTCCTAAATTACAAGGGTAGCTCCTTTTAACGTGACTGCTTTGGTATCAAGCATAACATCATATTTCCCCTTTGTAATCAGCAATAAGATGACCAAAACTCAGACATTTAGAACAGGACAAAATTTTAATCACCATATCATCAATCATTTTTTCAAAAGCTTTATTAGAGTTATCCGAAGGGAAGGAGCAGAACAAAATATATCAGGAGAAGACCGAGGCTGATCAATTGATGGGCCAACATGCTGATCAATAGAAATTCCATTCTTGTGTAATATGAAAGCACCCACTAAGACTTCAGGATCTATCACTTTTTCATTTTCAATGGCAATGCTGGGAGAAGGAGGTTCATCCAATGATATAGTGACATGATTTTCAGTCCTCATTAGACTCTATGCACTAGCTTTGCTCGGAATATTGTTCTTGCAATTTTTCTATCAACTGAGATCCATTCATCCTTGATTTCTTGATCCCATAGTTTTATCTCACAAAGCTAATTTGGTCTACCATGACCCCACAAATGAAAGTAACATTTAAATTTAAAACATTCAAAAGATCTCAAATTCAGAATAAAAAATCCAACCCTCTTGGAGGAAACTGTGAATTAAAAAACCGTGTCTCTTAGAAGACACACATTTAGCTCACCACAAAACCACGTATTGCCACTTTAAGAGCTAAACCCACTGTATCTTCATCAAGACGAAAAGAAGTACGTCCAAATGAGACCACTATTGTGAAATGATCTGATCCAATGAAAGACTGTACATATGACTGAAAAAGATTCCCGATCGTCTTAGCAATATTTATCCCATGAGAGAAATCTAAATCTAGAGTGTTTGCAGCATGCATCGCCATCTTGGAGGGATCGATGGGGTTTGATTTAAGAAGCATAGGAGATGTACATTCTAGATTGTATGAAATAGGTACACCATTGTCCAATAATTTTCCTTTACTTAAAACCAAACGAGATTGCACCTTTCCACGATGGCATTTAAGAGAGATTTCTAAACCAGTGGAGATAAATTCCCGTACCTTTAAGACCCTGTCATCAATCACAACCCCACTGGCTATGACCAATTGAACCTTTCGTAGCCTCGGGATCACCACCACAAAGCCTGAATAAATGTGATCCATATGTCGATCCAAGGTCATGGAATAAAGGGCTTTCCAATACCATGAGGTCCAATCCAGAAGGAAAGAAGAAGGCATGGTAAAGAGGGGGTGGAGGCTTGAAGAAGGATGGTGGATGGGAGGTGGACGCCGACAGCCGAGGTGGCCACCAGCGGTGAGGAGTGTCTAGTGACCTAGATCGCCATGCAATTACCGATCATATTTTTTAGGAACCCTTTTTCCTCTTTGTTTTTACATACTCGTTTTTATTTCCAAAAAGTATACCAAACTCATTTTTATTTCTTCATGGAAAGTAGTACATGTCGGAAGACGTCGTGCAAATTCTTTTCTTATTAGTATTATTTTTGTTTGACCATTTTCAAATCAAGGTTAAAATTTTCTACATGAAAATTATTAGCAAGAAGTCGAATCTTTCAAAAATAACTCGGTGATTTTTGATATATTGATTGTCTAGTGGGTACCTTCAAAAGATATTTGTAGATCTTTGAGAGAAATCTACCACTTAATTTTAGGTTCAAATTTTACCTAACATTGACAAATTGGCTTAAATACGTTTAAGGAGGCGAAGGTAGCGTGGAAGCTTGAGAACTCATAAAAATTGGTAATCGTAAGTGAAATATGGTCAACACTTTGTCTAGGAACTTGTTTTGTGGTATTAGGAGACATATTCTTCATGCTTGCTTTAATTTTAAGTAAAACATTCTTTTCACTTTGAATATTCAAAATTGGTTTTTTGTTCCTAAAAGTGGAAAACTCCTATTTTTGGCATAATTATTATTCACCGTACCATGATGCACCCATCTCCAAATATGGGAAATTACCATAAAGTATGATGTCCAATTGTCCATTTACCCTTGTCGTTCGGCCTGGATCCTAAGAATGTTCATACATGGTAGGCTATATTTTGAAGCAGCTTGTTTTTCCAAAAGTTATGAATGCTCATGATTATCATTTTCGTGACAAGCAATGCAAGTCAGAGGGCATCATGCGATGTATTTTATTTTATCATTTTGAAATCAAGGTTAAATTTTCCCACATGCAAATTCTTAGCAGCAAATCGAATCTTTTGAAAATCTCGTTGGTTTTCGGTATATTGATTGTCTGGTGGGTACGTTCAAAAGATAGTTGTAGAACTTTAAGAGCAATCTACCACTTACTCGTAGTTCAAATTTTGCCTGACATCAGCGAATCAGCTTAAAGTGGTTTAAGTGTGTGAAGTTAGCTAGGAAGCATGACGACTCATAAAATATGGTAATCTTAAGTGAAACATGGTCCAAACTTTGTATGGAAACTCGGCTCGTGGCATTCCGAGCCATATATTCACCATGCTTGCTCTTAAGAAAATACACTTGTGTCACTTAGAAAATTTAAATTGGTCATTCGGCTTGAAATCCAAGAATCTTGAAAACCCATAAAACTTGGTAATCGTAAGTGAAACATGGTTAGTACTTTTTCTGGGAACTTGGCTTGTGGTATTGTGAGCCATATTATTTGTTCTTGCTTTATTTTTAAGGAAACCATTCTTATCATTTCAAACATTCAAAATGGTTTTTTGTTCCTAAAAGTTGGAAACTCCCATTATTGGTAGCATTATTATTCACCGTTCCACGATGCAACCATCCACCAAATATTGGAACATTACCATATAAAGTATGATGTCCATATGGCCATTTACCCGTGTCGTTCGGCCTGGAGCCTAAGAATATTCATACATTGTACTAGGCCATATTATGACGCAGCTAGTTTTTTTCAAAAGTTGTGAGCGTTCATGGTTATCATTTTCAGGACAAGTAGTGCAGGTCAAAGGATGTCATGCGATGTATTTTTTATTGTTTTCAAATTAAGGTCCAACTTGTCTACTTGTAATTTTTTAGCAAGAAGTTTAATCTTTCAACAGATTTGTTGGTTTTTGATATATTGAAGACCTAGTGGATACCTTCAAAAGATACTTGTATAACTTTAAGAGCAATCTACCACTTACTCGTAGTTCAAATTTTACCTAACATTGACAAATGGGCTTAAATTAGTTTAAGTTTGTGAAGTTAGCTATGAAGCTTGCGAACTCATAAAATTTGGCAATCATAAGTGAAACATGATCTAAACTTTATCTGAAAACTAGGCATTTGGCATTCCGAGCCATATTCACTATGGTTGCCCTTAAGAAAATAAATATTTATTCATGAATATTTTTTATTTATTGTCTACAAAACAAATACTAGTAAAACACAGAATAAATCACGGGAAAATAATTATGCGTTAAAATATGAATAAATTAGGGGTGCTTTTGTGAGAGTTATAATAAACCAAACATAAATTGATCGTTCGACAGTTTGAAAATACTCTTAGATGGACATCTTGTAATTGGAGTGAAAATTCAAATCTTATATAGAAACAATTTATGTTCAAAATTAATTTTATTACAGTGAATTAAATGTTCTATGGGCAAATATTTCGGTACTTTTTGTGTAAACATTGATGTTTCATACTATTTTATCATACGCACTCCAAAATCAGTGATACTCCCTCTATTTTGGTTTACAAGTCCTATGCATATATCTAGGTTATCAATTTGACCACTAAAATTGTTGAGGGCAAACCTCTAGGGTGGCTCGATCTTTCATGATTCCCTTTAAAATCAAGGGTGGAGTGTGGGGAAAGGAGGGAAGGATGAACACGACGAACACACGCACGAAGAACGCAATGAACACACACACGCAAAACCACGATAAACACCAATAGCTCACGCCGGCTGTGACCGGTCCGGTGCAATCCCTAGGATCGGCGTCAAGCGGAGGACTCTCTCTCGAACCGGCACGGTGAGATCTTGACGTCTAGGCAAAGGGACACCGATGCCTAGGCCTTGTACAACACGGAGGCACGATGCAAACTCCAACGAGGTTTGGGGATATTAGTGCTCCTTAGTCAAGGAGCATGAGGCAAGAATTAGATAGATCCACAAAGGGGTTTCCACTAATTCCAATATCATGCCAAGGGTTTACAATGGAGGTGGGGGACTATATACAACCACAAGTTTAGGGGTAATTCAGGCATTAAACTAGAGTTCTAGGCAAAGTAGAGGGGTACATGGGCCATAGGGCCCAGCTAGGCTCGCAGGCCCATCACTTGGGCCGGACAGTTCGGGTCGGAACGACCGGACAGTCCGGGTGGCCGGACACTCCGGGTAGTGTCTGGGCAGTGTCCGCACTGGCACACAGAATGTCCGAGCCTAGATGGGGCTGGGGTAGACCGGACACTCCGGCTGAGTCGCGCCGGACACTTCGGCCTGATCGGACATTCCGGCTGGATCCGGGGGGACACTCCGGGTCAGTCTGCTTCAGGACAGGTGCAGCTCCTGGGTTCGAGGGTCGACGCGGCGGGGGTTCGTACCTGATGAGGCACAAAGTAGTCGTATGAAGTAGCACACCATCCAAGGAGGTATCCAATTGGCACGAGGAGAGGAGCGAGTTCATCTTAGCTTGGAGGAGTTTGGCTCGGGCACGAGTCATGGGTCCACTTGGGGGATTTGTTGGTGTAGATGTAGAAGCGTCCGTAGGACGGGCTGCATCAAAAATATTATTTTTTACGGCAAAAAATATATCATTAAACACCTAAAGTTTCTAATTGTACAATTTTTTCTATATAATTTATAATATTGATTAAACTGATGATCTAGGTATATGCGTGGGACTTGTAAACTAAAACGTGGGGAGTATCTATACAATTCATCCACACTAACATGCATTTAATGTTTGCAAGCTGAAATCTGGTGCAGCCACGTCACCCCATTTGGTTTAGTCCGTTCGATTTCAAATTGTCCTGGTGGTGGCATGACAGATTCCATGTATAGGCTAAAGATGGGACCAATGAGCACTAGAGGAATCTAGGGAGGGATAATGTGGTGATTTAACACACAAGTGTTTGTATTTTCACTCTATCAATGGTGGATTACAAGGGCTCCTAGAGCTGTTTGTGAGAAGGAGACTAGTTCTCTTACCCCCCACTCCAATGCTCTAGAGTTTCTCCTAGACAGAATGATCCATCCCCTTCTACGGAGGCCCTAGTCCTCCTTATATAGGGGAAACGAGGTTACAAAGCTAGGGCATACGTGGAGGCATATTACCTGAGTATATCCTTTGGTTAAAGCTAGATGCCTCTTTATTCACTTTAAACGGCTAGTCTGGACTATGGACGTAACCCTCTGTAAGCTCCTTGTCTTTTGGCGTCACCAGACACGGACTACATCAGCTGACACTGCCCGTGTCAACTTTGTCAACCACACTTCGCTGGTCCATCCCTCTGCTCGCTTTGCTCACGCTACAGTGGACAGAGGCCACCTTTTGGCTAGCGGGAGATTCCTTCCTTCTCTTAGAAGCCAAGTGGTAACCCGGCTAGCGCTTGGCTAGCCTGGCTACGAGGGTACCTGCATACATGGCAAATCAAGTATAGCTGACATATATCATATGTCGGTCGGGTTAGTGCTAGGTGAATACCTGCCAGGACGGGTTGCCCCGTAATTTGGTCTGCCTTGAGGAGACCCGACCAACACTTGCTTTGACCGTGCCGTACCTCGGCTAACTCAGCCTTTATACCCCGGCGTGACCCTACTCGGGGTATCCCCCCAACATTAGTCCCCGAACCTGGTGCGGTATTAGCAACTTCAGCCGATAAGGCCACAGCAAGTTCCAATTATCAAGATCCATACTTTCTTTGCCGAGTTAATCCGTAACCCGGTCTCATTGGTTTGACATTCCCTTGACTCAATCCGAGTTACTCCTTGTTGGACGGGTCACCATCCATATATCCGGGTTACCTTTCCTTCTCTCATACACTTCCCCACATCCTACATGGAGGGTAATTATCACTTTGCCTCATTTTAAGGGCCGCGCCAGTTTACTGCACCGGTTACTGTATTGATTGTCAAGAATAACTGATGCGCGCGTCACGTCGTGGCAGCCCCTCGTTAAGTGTATCATAACGTCGCATCGTGGGATCCTCTGTTCCTTGTGGCCCTTGGTGTGGCGCGACGCTGATTGGCCTATTTGGGAAATACAGGGCCACACCGTGCGGCTGCGCCACAGTGCTCGATCCCACTACGCGCCTCTAAGGTGCGGTTAAATAGGGGGCAGGGGCGGCTCTTGAGGAAGTTCCCCCACTTCGCACGCACCCCTGCCCTTTGCCCCTTTCTTCTCCACAGCGCCGCCGCCGCTTCTGCTTTAGCATAGCACCGCCGTTGCCGCGCCTCGCTCCTCCTTTGCATCCACACCGCAGATTCCCCGCAAGCTTTCCGTCACGGGGCCCTGCAGCTCCAAGTTCCCCACTGTCGGCTATTCCTTCTCCGATTACATCCTCGAAGAGCTTGATCTAGCCATGACCGAGGAGGAGGCCACCATTGTTGCTCAGGAGGAGGAAGAAGATGAGGCTCACGAGCGTGCTGCTTGGGCGGGCGCATTTGTCTGCCAAGACGATATTGATTCGTTGTATGTGACCCGCCGCATCCTTGCAGGCGTCACCTGCCGCCTCGCTGCCCAGGAGGTAGCTCCCTCTGCAAATCCTGGCGAGTTCGTCGTTTTTCTCTCCTATTTCCAGCGTGGCTTCTGTTTGCCTGTGAGTGATTTCTTCAGTGATTTCATCTCCACTTATCAACTTCAGCCTCACCACCTTCTTGCCAACGCAATCGCATCTCTTTCCTCTTTTGCCTCCGGCATTGAGGGTTACGTCAGCCTCTGGCCTACCAAAGAACTTTGGATCAAGTGTGGTGGAGCCTCAATCTCTCCCAACATCTCGCTCCTGCCGACAAGCATCTGACTTAGTGTGGTGGAGCCTCAATCTCTCCCAACAAGAACTCCGCCTTTCCCCGGGTTACCGGTCTTGAATCTTGCAAAGGCTGGGCCCGGACCTTGTTCCACGTCCGGAACAACTCGGATGAAGACTTGATCCGGCTGCTCCCCTTCAAGATGGGTGTCCCGGACACCTCTTCGCGGGAAAAGATCTCGAAGTGACCTACTACCCTGGCAAACCAGGTAGATCACCGGATCATGGAGCTTGTCGGGCTGCAGCTGCGCATCGAGGACATTATGATCACCTTTGTCCGTAGCTGGGTGTCACCCCTTCAGAAGCGCTCCCACAAGATCTGCCATTTGAGCGTCCCCCTTGACCCCAACCGGACCTCCTCCTTCGAGCTTAATAGCTCTGAGGTGTTCCGTCGGGTTAAGGCCATTTTTAAGGTAGATAAGGAGTTCTCCGAGGTGTGGAAGTGGGGGCTTGCACCCTTCACCCGGGCCAACTTGCCTCCCAAGGTATACTCTTCTCTTGGCATTCTGTCCGAGTATTGTGGTATGTCGGGTAGCATCCTAACTTAACCATTTAGTACTTTTCCTCTCAGCTGTTTCTCTAGCAAACAGTTGAGGATGGCAAGGAGCTGACCCTCAAATGGGCAGCAGACCGCGCAGAGCCATACGTGGAGGATCCTGACTCGGAGAGGTTCTTGCCTACTCTGGACAACACCAAGCGAACCTCTGGTAAGGCCTGTTCTCTATGGGATTGGCCGGATGACGATGACTCCGATGTTGAGGTTATGGAGGTACTTGACCTAGCGCCCATCTCTTACGCGTTTCCGGTTACCTCTGAATCTTCAGCTAACCCGGCCAGTCAGGTCCACGAGGTTCCTCCCCTTGCCATGGACGATCCGGCTCCTCCCTCCTCCCAGAAGCGTCTAGCTACCTCGACCACAGCTTCGGAGGCGCCCCCGCCCAAAAGGAGGTAGAAGAAATGACAGGGTAAAGGTGCCCGATCTTTTCATGAGACGATATCTGTCGATTATGGTGGAGGTCGACGTTGATGATCCGACTACAAACGTGCGAGACATTGCGCCTTAGCAATCGATACACCAATTTCCGAGGCTATTGATCACGCAGGAGCTAGATCAACCTGATCACGAGGATCAATCCCTACAAGCAATCGAAGAACCAGCAAGAATTATAGATGCAATCAAGATATTGTGAATATAGATGAAATCTCTATTGAAGAGGTGGGATTCTGTCTATGCGTAGTACAAAAGGTCAGTTTGACACTTGTGCCTATGGCGAAGAGTAGCTCGTGGCTAAGTCTTTTACTAAACAAAATCCGAGTCTAAACGATGACCTAATGGAAGTATATATGGAGGAACAGAAGGGAATTTCGGCCAGCCTTGGGGAGGAGGTCGAAATCCATCTCCAGGCCGATTTCCTCCACTATACGGACTCTAAAAGTTTAGCCCCTTTATTTGGACGAATATTACATGGGCCTGGCCCATATTTAAAGGTGACGCAGCACCATCTAATCACATGTACGAAAATTTGAAGTGTGTAGCTCTCTAGTTCGTCCATGTCTTCATCTTTTCATTATAGTGGCTTCAAAGTTCTGAAATCTTCACTTGCAGCGTCATCCTGGATCCTCACATGATTGCTGCCATCATCTCCATGCATGATCATGCTCCAATGCTTGTCCCTCTCATCCATGCTAGGCCCATCATTCCTAAGTAACATACACACATCTGATTTAGGTAGCATCATATTCTCATGAATATTAGGAATAGTTCCTAGAAACGAAAGTACCTAATAATTCAGTTGGCGTGCACGAGCTCTTGTGAGAGGTCCTTGGAATTGTGGAACGTGAGGAAGTGTGGCTGTAGGTGCAACGGCTGTATCAACCATAGGGATGTCCTCATCATCCTCCCCTTCTTAAATTGAAGTCGTCCTCGACGCAATCTCATCTTCTTCTCCAAAGTATGGTTTCAAATCTGCAATGTTAAATGAGGGACTTACCGTGCCCATCTCTGCAGGAAGCTCAATTTTATATGCATTATCATTCATTTTCTCTAACACTTTAAAAGGACCAGCAGCACGTGGTATTAATTTAGACTTGCGCAAATTAGGAAAACGATCTTTGCACAAATGCAACCAAACTAAATCTCCCACATCAAACACAATATGCTTGCGTCCTTTATCACCAGCAACTTTATATTTAGCATTCATACGTTCTATATTTTCCCTAGTAATCCTATGCAACATAAGAATCTGTTCAGCACGTTGTGTAGCATCAAAATTATGTTGCACCGAAGATGGAATAGGTAATAAATCAATAGGTGCACGAGGAACAAAACCATACACAATCTCAAAAGGGCATAACTTAGTTGTAGAATGCACGGAACGATTGTAAGAAAATTCAATATGAGGTAAACAATCTTCCCACATTTTTAAGTTCATCTTTAAAACAGCCCGTGACATGGTAGACAAAGTTCTATTAACTACTTCAGTTTGTCCATCAGTTTGAGGATGACATGTAGTACTAAACAGCAACTTAGTCCCCAACTTAGCCCATAAACATTTCCAAAAATGGCAAAGAAATTTAGTATCACGATCTGAAACAATAGTATTAGGCACACCATGCAAGCGAACAACATCGTGAAAGAATAATTCAGCAACATGAGCAGCATCATCACTCTTATGACAAGGAATAAAGTGTGCCATCTTAGAAAATCTATCCACAACCACAAAAGTACTATCCCTCCCCTTCTGTGTTCGAGGTAATCCTAAAACAAAGTCCATAGAAATATCCTCCCAAGGTACACTAGGAACAGGAAGAGGCATATATAAACCATGTGGATTATGGCGTGACTTAGCTTTTTGACATGTTGTGCAGCGAGCAATAAACCTCTCAACATCCCTTCGCATGCGTGGCCAAAAGAAGTGTGTAGCAAGTACGTCTTTTGTCTTCTTTACTCCAAAGTGACCCATCAATGCCCCTCCATGCGCCTCCTGCAACAACAAAATATGAACGGAACCTTCTAGAATGCATAGTTTGTTAGCACGGAACACACACCCATCATTGAGGACAAATTTGTTCCAAGTTCTACCCTTAAGACAATGCTGCAAAACATCTTTAAAATCTGCATCTTTCATATATTGTTCTTTAATAGTTTCCAATCCAAAGATTTTGAAGTCAAGTTGAGATAACATGGTATAACGACGTGACAAAGCATCAGCAATAATATTATCTTTACCCTTTTTGTGTTTAATAACATAAGGAAAAGATTCAATGAATTTAACCCACTTGGCATGATGTTTCTTCAACTTAGCTTGACTACGAATATGCTTCAAAGATTCATGATCAGAATGTATAACAAATTCTTTAGGCCATAAATAATGTTTCCAAGTTTGTAATGTCCGAACAAGAGCATATAATTCCTTATCATAAGTAGAATAGTTCAAACTAGCTCCACTCAATTTCTCACTGAAATATGCAACATGTCTTCCCTCTTGTAACAACACTCCTCCCAAACCAATTCCACTAGCATCACATTCCAACTCAAAGGTCTTATTAAAATCAGGAAGTTGGAGTAAAGGAGCATGTGTAAGCTTATCTTTGAGTATCATGAAGGCTTCTTGTTGTGCATCGCCCCAAACAAAGGGCACATCTTTCTTAGTAAGCTCGTTCAGTGGCGCTGCAATGGAACCAAAATCTTTGACAAAGCGCTTATAAAATCCAGCGAAGCCAAGGAAGCTCCGCACTTGTGTGACTATTTTGGGTTGTGGCCAACTCGAAATTGCTTCAATCTTGGCGGGGTCAACTTCAATACCCTGTGTTGTAATAACATAGCCAAGAAAAGCAACCCTATCCGTGCAAAAGGTGCACTTCGCAATGTTACCAAACAAACGTGCAGCACGTAAAGCGTCAAAAACAGCACGTAAATGTTCCAAATGTTCTTCTACAGATTTGCTATATATCAATATATCATCAAAATAGACCACCACAAAATGTCCAATAAAAGCACGTAAAACTTCATTCATTAATCTCATGAAAGTGCTGGGAGCATTAGTTAAACCAAAGGGCATCACTAACCACTCATATAGGCCAAATTTAGTTTTAAATGCAGTTTTCCATTCATATCCTAACTTCATACGAATCTGGTGGTAACCACTACGCAAATCAACCTTAGAGAACATGGTAGAGCCACTCAATTCATCAAGCATGTCATCTAAACGAGGAATTAGATGAAGATGTTGAATAGTAATATTATTGATTGCTCTACAATCAGTACACATGCGCGAAGAACCATCTTTCTTTGGTACCAAAATAATAGGAACAACACATGGACTAAGAGACTCACGAATATGACCCTTGTCAAGAAGTTCTTCAATTTGTCGCTGAATCTCTTTTGTCTCCTTTGGATTGGTAGATATGGCGCACGGTTGGGCAAAGATGCTCCAGGAATCAAATCAATTTGGTGCTGAATTCCACGAATAGGTGGCAGTCCTGGAGGTACATCTTGTGGGAAAACGTCCTCATACTCCTGCAAAATGTTAGCAATAGCAGGTGGCAACGAAGAAGGAATCTCCTCAGCCGAAAACAACACTTCTTTGCAAATGATAGCATAACATGCAGTAGTACTCACATCAATTTCACAAATATCAGATTTGCTAGCTAGCAAACAAGTACTTTTGAAACGAATTTCATTAGCATGTTTTGGATCAGATTTAGAAGTACTTGGGGAAGGCATAAGTTCCTTAGCAACAATCTGATTTTCGCTCAGCTTTTTCCCCTCATTATGCGTGCTACTAGCTCTAGCAAGATCATCTTTTAAAATACTTTCAGGAGACATGGGAAGTAACCCAATTTTCTTATCATTATGAACAAGAGAATACTGATTTGTGCTACCATAGTGTATATAATTTGTATCAAATTGCCATGGTCTACCAAGTAAAAGAGCACATGCTTGCATAGGAACAACATCACACTCAACATAATCAGCATATGCAGCAATAGTAAAATGCACACGAACTGTATGTGTTACCTTAACCTTGCCGCTGTTATTAAACCATTGAATGTGATATGGACGAGGATGGGGTCGTGTCGTGAGAGAAAGCTTTTCAACCATCTCCATGCTCGCCAAGTTGTTGCAGCTCCCTCCATCAATAATAATGCGAATACAGCGATCTTTAACCACGCCCTTGGTATGGAACAGATTATGGCGCTGGTCAGGCTCGGCCTTGGTAATTTGTGCACTCAAGACTCGTTGTGCAATTAAACTCAGGTATTTCTCCGCATGTTCCGCAGCCATATATTCAGAATCTTGCTCTGTGGGTGCTGCAGCACATTGCTCATCATATGCAAAAAGGGCCAAAGTATCTTCATCATAATCACTGGCGTAATCATATCCTCCATCCTCAAGAGCAATCATCACTCGAGAGGAGGTATAATCGCGTGCAAAGTGACCAATTGAACCAAATTTGTGGCACTGAATTTGGCTGGACTTGGCCGTAAATGCCATGGAGGACGCAGCACTCAGGGCTGGTCCCAGAGTAGTCTTCCGTGCAGTGAACGGAGGTGGTGTAGATGCTGCAGATCGCGTGGATGTGGTCACTGGAGGTGTAGGTGCAGCAGCCCGTGATGCTGAATTCGGTGATCTCCAAGTAGAACACCCTGTAGAATAATTAGTTCGTATCGCCTCGTGTCGATCCTGCACTTCACATTCAGCATTGCAAGCAAGATGGAACTCCAACATGCCAGTTTGCAACTCCTGATAGTAATCCTCTATAGAATTTTTGCCTTGATCTAGACGTGCTAATTTGGTAAGCATGGAACGCTGATAATATGGTGGAACAAAACGAATACGCATAGCATGTTTTAAAGCATCCCACATAGTGATTGGATCAGCATGATTAGCACGACAATATTCAGACCACCATATGGAAGCAAAACTAGTGAACTCACAAGTAGCAGCACTAGCACGTCTATCCTCGGGATAATTTAAGCATGCAAAACGCTGGTCTAATTCTATTTCCCAAGAGAGGTATGCATCAGGATTATAGCGACCATTAAACATAGGAACATCTAATTTCAGTTTAGCAACATGGTCATTATAACGTACCAACAGAAAAGGAGGTGGACGGTGGATGTGAGGATTGTTTTGCCTAGGACGACCAGCTGGCTGATCAACTGTGAAGTCGTCCGTGTACTCGCACTCGTCCTCATCTTCCCCGTAATAATCATCCAACTGAGCATCACGGGCCTGTGTGACACCCGTAGCTCCTGCAACACCAGAAGCAGCAGTGCCCGCGATAGTAGCAGCACCCGCAGCCGAAGTTTGTGCCAGATGTTTGAGAATGCGCTATGCACGTCCCAACAAGTTTGGTGTAGGAGCCCCGCGAGTCGGCTGTGGAGGAGGCGCGCGAGCCGTCGGTGGTGGTGGTAAGCGTGCAAGCACCTCCTGGAATTTAGCGTCGAGTTTGGTGGTGAAGGCGGTCTCGAGTCCCTCGAGTTGCTCCATCGTGTCAGTAAAACGCTTGTCCACATCCTGCATATGGTCAGCCAAAAGTGTGGTGACGTGAGCCTACAAGGCTTCACCCTAGTGGCTGTGCACCTGTGTTTTCTGGTGGCATGATTAGTATGCAAAAAGCATAGGTATATGATAGAGATACAACATGAACAGTGGTGGAAAACGCTTAATCTGTCAAGCAAACCAATACTCTTACCCGTTCTTACCCTGCAGCAGGTGGTGAGCAGCAACCGTCGTGATCAAGCTTCAGGAAGATTGAATAGAGCGATTGCCAGGTGGTGTCAACGCACGGTGTAGGAATATGTGGAGTTCTGGGTGGCTGCAATATCTATAGACACAATTTCAAAACAGAAATGCAAGGTTGAATAACAGCTCAACAATGGTACTGTGCTAGTCCTAGACTATCCCAAGCTAGAGACGCGAGCCTAGAAAACTACGAGTCACGCCGCGACACCGAAAAGCAACAGGCACCAGTGCTCTGAACAGCGCGCGAATGAGGCGCAAATCACTAGTATGGAAAGTGTCTCAAAACGATCAGCAAGGTGGAATATCAGGATAGGCTCAAGATTTTTCTTTGAAATTTCCGAAAACTACACGAAACTGCTCTAGAAAGCGTGCAGACGCCAATTTTTTTTCACTATAATGGCGTATAGCTCAAAACGATCCTAGAAGCCTAAAAACAGTATAGGCCAAAATATTTTCGGAGGAGTTTCCAGACTCTTTTTTTCCTCCTCTTCCCTTCTAGCCAAAACTTTCTGGAACTCGGATCAAGTTGCAACTCGGATCGGATCTACAATGATGGAAAGCACGAATAGGAAAACAAAAATAAACCTAACTGGACTGGAACAAGGATATGTGGTAGTGGAGGCGGTATGTGGGCGTAGGGTTGTAGCAAGTGTATGGCGGTGGTGATAGCGAAAACGGTGGTGATGGCGGAATCGGTGGTGCCGGTGGTGATGACTGTGACCAGAACTCAAAACTCTAAAGATCTAAATCTAAAACCAGCACTGGACATGACGATGCAGACTAGAAATCAACAAAGCAAATACTGAAAGAAATGATGCAATAGGCCCGAAAGTGTTTCTAGGATACGGATCTAACCCTAATTTGTTGCCTTTTTATGGTTTACAGGAAGAAGAACAGATGCAATCTAAACTACGAAAACTATAAGATCTCACCGAGAAACCCGAAATCTGATACCACTTGATAGGGTAAAGGTGCCTGATCTTTCGATGAGACGATATCTATCGATTATGGTGGAGGTCGACGTTGACGATCCGACTACAAACGTGCGAGACATTGCGCCTTAGCAATCGATACACCAACTTCCGAGGCTATTGATCACGCCGGAGCTAGATCAACCTGATCACGAGGATCAATCCCTGCAAGCAATCGAAGAACCAGCAAGAATTATAGATGCAGTCAAGATATTGCGAATATAGATGAAAGCTTTATTGAAGAGGTGGGATTCTGTCTGTGCGTAATACAAAAGGTCGGTTTGACACTTGTGCCTATGGCGAAGAGTAGCTCGTGGCTAAGTCTTTTACTAAAAAAAATCCGAGTCTAAACGATGACCTAATGGAAGTATATATGGAGGAACAGAAGGGAATTTCGACCAGCCTTGGGGAGGAGGTCGAAATCCATCTCCGGGCCGGTTTCCTCCACTATACGGACTAAGTTCAGCCCCTTTATTTGGACGAAAATTACATGGGCCTGGCCCATATTTAAAGGTGACGCAGCACCATCTAATCACATGGACGAAAATTTGAAGTGTGTAGCTCTCTAGTTCGTCCATGTCTTCATCTTTTCATTATGGTGGCTTCAAAGTTCTGAAATCTTCACTTGCAGCGTCATCCTGGATCCTCACACGATTGCTGCCATCATCTCCATGCATGATCATGCTCCAATGCTTGTCCCTCTCATCCATGCTAGGCCCATCATTCCTAAGTAACATACACACATCTGATTTAGGTAGCATTATATTCTCATGAATATTAGGAATAGTTCCTAGAAACGAAAGTACCTGATAATTCAGTTGGCGTGCACGAGCTCTTGTGAGAGGTCCTTGGAATTGTGGAACGTGAGGAAGTGTGGCTGTAGGTGCAACGGTTGTATCTACCGTAGGGATGTCCTCATCAAGAAATCCAGGGTCAAGGCTCCGGCCAATCCTGTGGTCAAGAGCACTGTCCGGAGAATGCCCAAACCCCGGCAGCCCCCAACCTCAGATGAGTACGCCACTTTTCTTTCCTTGCTTATTTCCGGGTCTTGCTCCTTTTGCGTTTGCCTTTTACTTGCCTTTCTTTCTCCCTTTGATTTGTTGTTTTACATTTTTGTAGCTCCCCCGAGGTTATTCCCCAGAGTGGCCCCAGCATTTCCTCTCCAATCCGGAGTAGCCCATCTCCCCCGCTGACGACGACCTTCGTCCGTTGAGTCCTATCCAAGAGGATTCTGCGGCAGCGCCCGATCAGAGCCCACCTCACCATGAGGGGGGCAACGTCGTCGCGGGGGGCAGTGGAGTTGCCGGGGATACCAATATGACGGACGCACCCAGTTCTCCGGCTTCGCCGCCATCTTCTGCATCCGAGGTGCCAGCTTCATCGGCACCACCCCAGATAACTTCCTCTTCTGTTCCAGTTTCCTCCATACCAGCAATACTAGCATCAACAGCACCAGCAACACCCGTACTAGCACCAGCAGCAGCACCAGTAGCACCAGCAGCAACACCACCAGCAGCATCAACACTAGTAGCAACAACATCAGCCACATCAAAGCCAGCCACCAAGAAGAAATCTTCAGCTGCTGCCTCCGAATCAACTGTTTCTATCAAATACATATTTTAGCCGGCCTCTCAAGCCCAATCCGGAGCGGCGGCCTCGGCTCTTCTGCAGCGACCAAAATCATCTGACAAAAGCACGAAAGCCGCCGAGCTAGCCAAGGATTCAACTTCCGGCCTTACTACTGCCGGATTAGAGAGCATCAAGCAACTGACCTTGCATACTAGTCTAGCTGCTACTTAGTCGATGCGGCGTGAGGTCCATGCCAAATGCTTGGTGACGAGCTAGTCGCCCAGCGGGGAGAGTTACAGTCCGGCGCTCATTGAGTACGTCAACAATTGGAACGATGCCAAGTTTATCAACCCGCAGAACGATCTACCAGAGAAGTTTGGTTCGACGGAGTTCAGTGCTCAGATGAACTCCCCTACCTAGGCCATCTCCCTTCCTTGCCGGATGATGGAGGTAATCCCTTTTCTGCCATGGCTTTTATGTACATAAACACTTACAGATATACCTACTAGTCCCCGAGCCTCCGAGGGAGTAATTTAATACTCGGTCGGATGCTCTTAGATAATTAGCATAAGTCCTTAGTATTTTCGAATATCCACACACTTAGAGCCGGGTTAAGTTCCCCTTGGCCTGGATCTTGTAGACTTTGAATATCCACACACCTAGAGTCGGGTTAAGTTCCACTTGGCCCGGATCTTGTAGACTTCGAATATCCACACACATAGAGCCGGGTTAAGTTCCACTTGACCCGGATTTTGTAGACTTCAAATATCCACACGCCTAAAGCCAGGTTAAGTTCCATTTGGCCCGGATCTTGTATACTTCGAATATCCACACACCTAGAGCCGAGTTAAGTTCCACTTAGCCTGGATCTTGTATACTTCGAATATCCACACACCTAGAGCCGGGTTAAGTTCCACTTGGCCCGGATCTTGTAGACTTCGAATATCCACACACCTAGAACCGGGTTAAGTTCCACTTGGCCTGGATCTTGTAGACTTTGAATATCTTTCTTCCTATTTGTGAACTAATATTGGGTAGTTTCAGATCACCACCAACTGCCAAACTGCTGAGTTCCAGTGCCTACTAGACTCATACAAATATCTTCGTGCCAAGTTGTTGGTTGATCACCATAAGAAAGGTAAATTTCTTTGCTTAAGGCCTTTTCATCTTCGCTTCCTCTAGTCGTTTACTATCCGTATGAACTTACTATATGAATTATGCAGCTGAGGCCGAGGCTGAGAATGTTATTATGCGCAAGAATTTGGCTGAGATCCAAGGTAACCTATCTTGTTCCCTTAGCCCATGCATGCTCCTTTCTTGACTCGGCAGATATTTATACCTTGGCTCTGCCGGGTCAAATCACTATTGTAGTTACACTCCAAGATAGCGTGCCCATCCTTGACATGATGACTCACTTTCTTGAGCAAACAGGGAAGCACCAGGCCAAGATGAAGAAAAAGGACGATGAAATTGCTCAACTGCGCCTCAAGGACATGGAGATTACTCGGTTGAACATCGAAATCAGAAGCTCAAGGATCTGCATAAATCCAAGCTGGACAAGGCTGACCAGGAGTTCTCTGAGAAGAAAGAGCACCTGAAAACCCAGATCTCCAAGGACAATGACTTGCTGCAGGAAACCGACATAAAACTTAAGTCGGTGACCTCCGAATACGAGAATCTCCAGGCCAAAAATGCATATATGTACATAACGAGCTAACTCGAGTTCTCAGCCACATCACCCGTGAGTTCTTTTCCTTCTTCCGACATTTATTTCTCCGGGTCATGTGCTTTTCCTTATTGATACTTTCCGTTCTGCTCACAAGCAAGTTCCTAGAAAGTGACTCTCTTGCTTCTGCTACTATGGCCACGTCTCGCCAGCTGCAGGGTACTCCAACTGGTCCTGCCGCCGGGTCTATTCCTTATGACATGGAGGATCTATTGGTGAGCCTCGCTGCCCACATTGAAATTATGAAGAACTATGGCGCAGACATTATGCCGGCAGTAGTTCGGATGTTCAATACCCTATGGCCCACTGAGCCCACTCCCAAAGGAAGCACAGCTTTTATAGCGAAACTGATGGAATGTGAGACCCAGGTGCACCTGTGGCGGGAATCTGCTGCACGAGCCGGACCTGATACATCGCTAAACTTCGTTCTCTCTTGGTATGAAGAGCTGGACCTAGGCTTGCTTGATCGCTTATGCACCAGATCTAAATGGTCCAATGATTCGGAGTGCATCGCTCAGCGCAAAGCCTGTGCCAACAAGCTTATCCAATATGCCTTCTGCCATAGTTGGAACGGGGGTCCGAGCTACCTCTATGCACTTGATGATGACAATGTTTCTGAGGGTGCTGAAGGTCACTACTAGGAAAATGGCTATAGGTAATCCACACATCCGTGGCGCACGTGCCAATTGTGCCCCATGGGTAAATAGGCGTGGCGCACTGCCAACAAGTGCCCTATGGCTAACTGGCATAACCGTGACGCATATGGCGGTGGTGCGCCACGGCTATGTGTGGGCCAGGGAAGAGGTGGACGCAGGCCACTTACCCGTAGGGCACCATATAGTGGTGCGCCACGGGTATGCAACATATCCGTAGGGCACCATATAGTGGTGCGCCACAGGTATGCAACATACCCGTAGGGCACCACATGTGGTGCCCTATGGGTAAGTATGTTGCCTATGTTTCCCAACTCCACCCCCACCCACCCCCCCCCCCCCCGGTCGTGGATCGCCTTTTTAGCTTTGCAAAAAATAAAATAAAATGAAAAACACTTCAAATTTAAAAATCCTTTAACATCTAGGTAGGTAATGTGGTCTAGTTTGTAGGAAAATTAACAAGCAAAAATGTTGACTTTTTCTGCAAAAAAAGCTCATGCCACGGTAAAACGGCCATAACTTTTGCATACAAAGTCGAAAAAAAGTTTAATATACCAAAATGACGAGAACGAAATTACGCATCCGCTCGCAACAACCTCTGGTCGTTTGGCGATTTTTTAGATTTTCAAAATTCGAAAAGAATAAAAAGTTACGGTCAAAAGATCGTTTTTTTCCTGCAGAAAAAATAGAGGCCACTTACCCGTAACGCACCACCATGTAGTGCGCTACGAGTAAGTTGGGTGGGATTCAAAATTCGAATCACCACCCCGGCCACCTACCCCTCTTCGTTTCCCTCCCATTATTCTCCTTCTCCTCTCATTCTCCTCCCTTTTCCTTCTCCTTCTTCCCCTTCTCCTCCTCTACTCCTCTTCTCCTTCTTCTCTGGGTCCTTTCTCTCTAACCTCCTCCTCCTCCTCCTCCTTGCAGTGACAACGACGCCCCTCCGGCCGCCGTCGCCACCTCCTCCTTCGGCCGCCGCCGCTCCTCCAGCCGCCGCCACCTCCTTCGGTCGCCGCCGCTCGTCCGGCTGCTGCTACCGCCACCTCCTCCCGCCGTCGCCACCTCCTCCTCCTCCTCCGACCGCCACCGACACCTTCTCCTCCGGCTGCCTCCTCTTCCTCCTCGGCCCGACACCTCCCGCTCGAGAACTAGCGCGGCCACGGCCTCCCGCACCTCCGGCGGTGGTAGGTTGTGGCCGCGCCACGACCACCATGCTCTGGCGAGGCGACACAACGGCGGGGACCCGATTGCTTTTGAAATTCAAAACGAGGGTGTTTTTTTGCATTTTTTTTTGTTTTTCGAAAAACATAGCCGTGGCGCACCTGGACCCCTTCCTGTGGCGCATTGGGTGATGCGCCATGGGTAACTTTTTTAGCCGTAGCGCACCAGGTAGTGCGCTATGGGTAAATTTTAGCCGTAGCATGCGGCTCGTGCCGCACTGCTAGTGCGCTACGGATGTCCATTTTTGGTGCGCCACGGATGTCCATTTTCCTAGTAGTTGGTGAAGAGGAGGAAGAGGAAGCCTCCGAGCTTAGTGATGACGCTGAAGACCCGGAGGATGAGGAGGCTAACTCCGAATACGAGGCCAGGACTAGTGCCCCGCCTATTGATGCCGAAGTACCTCCTCCCTCGACCGATGATTCGGCTCCAGCTGCTGTTCCTTGAGCTTATAAACACTTAACCGTATTCATGAGATCCCCGGTATGCCCGGTGGAATTGTATCTATGCACAATGGTTTGTTCTGCTACAATTAGTTTCGTTTTTCTACTAAGTTTTTAATGCCGGATTAACGTGGGCGAAGTCCCCGAGTTTCCTTTTCTTGTTCTCCCAATTGTATGACTCGGCTCACATCTACCTTGATTCGGTTTTTGTCTTACGAGTCTGAGGTTCAAAAATTGACTTCACAATACTTGAAACTTTGAGATTATCTCAAAATAATCCGACGTAATATAAATAAAGTAAATACAGTGTTAGTCTGAATGACAAATGTCGGCTCGGTTAATTTCCTTTCCTTAGTCATTTTTCATGTGCTTTGCGATTCCAAACTTGTTCTATTGCTTGCCATGAAGCCAATTCTTGTTGGACAACAGCAAAGTCGAAGAGTTAAGTTTTTGGTGCTTACACACTACTAATCCAGCTGAGGTATAAGCAACTTAAGCCAGCTGACATATAAAAAATAAATACAAGAAAGACAATTATTAAGGCAGTCCCCTAGTATTTGCTAGGGGTGCTGAGGTTTCATTGATAAGATCATTTCCAAGATACATAGTGACATATGAGTAACTCGGATACATTCACCTCTTTGACAGGTGTAAAATGGATGAAGTAGCGCTACATTCCATGGACGCTTAGATTCCTCTCCAGACCTATCCGCCTTGTTCTTCTCCCGTGGCTGTGCATCGATAAGATAGTAGGAATCATTATGCAAAGCTTTGCTTACAATGAAGGGTCCTTCCCATGGAGGGGATAACTTATGCATGCCAGCAGTGCGTGATGACCCACAAGTATAGGGGGTGTATCGCAGTATTTTCGATAAGTAAGAGTGTCGAACCCAACAAGGAGCAGAAGGTGTTGACAAGTGGTTTGGATCAGGAATTCTCTGTAAATACTTAGCAAATGGATTTTAGGGGGTTTTGATAATGCAGATAAATAAAGTGCGAATAAATAAAAGACAATAATAATAATTGCAGAAAGTGGCTCAATCCTTTCTTTAGCAAAGGACAAGCCGGTTGTATTACTTGAGATGACCAAACACTCTGAAGGACACATGGGAATATTGTCAAGTGCTTTCGCTTCATATAGTTGATTAATCTTCTTTGGTTAGATAAGTGTTGTGTGGGTGAACCTATGCTAATGTACTGACCTTCCTAGGACTAATACATACTTGTGATTATACCCCTTGCAAGCATCCGCAACTACAAGAAAATAATTAAGATAAAAACCTAACCACAACCTTAAACTTTGAGATCCTACACTCCCTTATGCAAAGGTTTCCTAATGGGGGTTCAGGTTTCTGTCACTCTAGCAACCCCACGATTAGTATCCAAATACACAATGCATTCCCCTAGGCCCATAAAGGTGAAGTATCATGTAGTAGACATTCACATGACACCACTAGACGAATAGCACCATAACTTAAATATCAAACCATTTAATCTTTCTCAACACAATTCCACTACTAACAACATGACTTCTTCCATGTCCTCAAGGACTAAACGAACTACTCACGAGACATCATATGGATCAAGATCAGATATGAAATAATGATAAGTAACAATCTGAACATGAACAGTAATTCAATGGTTCCACTCAATAGCATCAACTACAAAAAGTAATCAACACCGGGAAAGTTTCCCCTAAGAACTATGCAATATTCAACCAATTGTTACAGCGGTACGGAGTGGTGGTGATGGTGCTGGTGGAGATGATGATGATGATGATCCCAATGGTATAGCTTCATGACGATGTTGATGGCGATGATCTTCCCTGATGAGGGCAAACCTCTAGGGTGGCCCGATCTTCACGGATCTCGAGGTCAAATCGATGGGAAAGCAAGGGAAAGGGAGAAAGTAGCGGAAGTGGACGCACACCTCGTGAAGAACACGATGAACACACGCAAAACACACACGATACACGGCCGATTTCTCTCGCTGGTGGCCACCAGTCCGATAGAATCCTCGCAAGGAAAGACCGGTCAACGTGCTCCCGTCAATCCCAAGCGGAGAGGGAAGAACACCTTGGAGAGGGTCTTGACATCTTGGCAAAGCGACACCGATGCCAAGGCCTTGTACAACGAGGGAGGCGCGATGCAAACTCCAACGAGGTGGTGACGATAGTCGATCCCCTTTGGTAGAAGGGGATGAGGGAAAACTAGAGATTCCACAAAGGGGGTTGTCTTTAGTCTATCATCTATGCCTAAGGGATACATGAGGGGGTGCGGGCTCTATTTATAGGCCAGCCACAATTTCAGGGGTAGTTTGGGCATAAAACTAGGGTTTGGTGCGAAATAGAGGGGTACATGGGCCAAGGGCCCAGCTGTTGGCTCGTAGGCCCATCACTTGGGCCGGACAGTCTGGGTCGGAGTGACCGGACAGTCCGGGGTGGCTGGACACTCCGGGTAGTGTTCGGGTAGTATCCGAACTGGCCTTCTGAATGTCCACGCCAGGTTGGGGCTGGGGCAGGCCGGACACTCTGGCCGAGTCGCGCCGGACACTCCGGCTGCGCCGGACACTCCGGCTAGATTCGGGCGGACTCTCCGAGGCGATGACGGCGAAGACTCTCGTTCTGGAGCTGGCTGCTCCTGGTCCATCTTCTTGGTTGACTTGGGGACGATCTTGGGGACTTGGCGTTGTGGATGTAGTAGCGTCAACAGGACGGGCTGCATCAGCTCCCCCCCTTCAGAAAGAGTCGTCCTCGACTCTTCATGCTCATCCTAAGAATATGATGTCGAGAGACCTTCTTGATCCTGGGGTTCACCATATAGTCGTCCTTGAGAAGCTTGATGTGGCAACTCTTCAATGTTCCTTCACCTTCATGAAGCCTACAAAGCTCATAACAAAAGCAAAGCAACACTCAAAGAGTAGCCAATTCATGAAGATTATAGCATGAGTCCTCAAGTAGAAGGAAGTCACCTTATGATATAGAGATAGCTGATTGAAGGATAGCCGTAGGTAACTCTCTTCGATTCGTCTTGTCAACTCTTTGTCCATAGAGGTTGACACATATGCAATTGTACCTTCACACAACAAAGACCAAGCAACATATGTTTGTGTGTGATAGAGGAGCATGTCATTTGTGGCATGTCCATTCTTGTTCACAACACTATTAGCACAACTCAAGTATAGCAAACCGGATGCATATGCAAGGTCAAAGTGCATGGAAATTGTTTGAACATCATACAAATGTGGGAATTCAAAAACTCCATAAAACATCTTAGTGTGGCACTCAAAGCAATGGACAATATTGGTCAACATCTTTGATGCAAGGATAGGAAAATTCGGCAAAAACACATGAGGAAAGATATCCAAAACAACAACATTATGTGTGCAAACCAACCATTGGAAAGAACAATTGTTCAATATGTTGGATGCCATACACATATCATCAAAGGCCAAAATCATGGGGGTATGAGTATCGCAAGCGGAAGCAAAAACATCTTTGCAAAACAAACCATATGAAAGAGCAAGTGGTCCTTATGTTTGTTGCAACAACAATACGAGAGACTTGGAAGCTCTCGTGACAATACATGCTCAAAATTGCATTATGGTTGCACACAAAACATCGGAAAGAGAAATTGTTCAACATTTTTGTGGCAACACACAAAGCATCAATATCCAATAGCAACGAAACATGATTGTCACAAGGTGAAAGAATACCATTAACATGTTTGCAAGCAAACCATAGGAACGAGAAATTTGTCAACATGAAAGATGCAAAGCATGCAAAGGTATCAGAGCTGGGTTCGATCTTGAACTCACTTGGGGGATGCTCTCTAGAGCTCTTTTTGTCAACTCGTGCTCAACCGAGGTTGACATGATCCTGCGGGTACCTACACACATCAAACACAAAAGGAAGAACGTGTGTGCATGGTAGAGAAACACATCATCCATCATGACGTATCTCTTCTTGTGCACATCACCATGAGTGTCAATCAAGTATGAAGTAGATGCATGGTGAATATGCAAGTGGTGAACATGCTTATCATGGCAATCATCAAAATCTCCAAAATTTGAGAAAGCTATGGGGCCATCTCAATATAAACCATATGAGAATTATTGTTGCAAGCAAAACAAGTGAAAGAGCAATTATTCAACTTATTGCAAGCAACGGGAGAGATTGTAAAACATTCATGACAAAGCATGGTTCGAGGGGTACCATTGGTAACATCATTGCAAGCAAAACATTGGAAAGAGCAATTGTTCAACAAAGTGCAAGCAACGATATCATCAACGCAATGTTTAAAGCATGGCATGTCTATGGCAACATCATCACAATCAAATAATTTCACATGCTCAACAATATGCAAATGCAAAGTATCACATGGAAATATCAATGAAGCATATGTGATATCACAAACATCATCCATAGCATGCCAATCATCACAAGTCATCATGTCCACTCGTGGGATCATGGCATCATCAACACCCTTATTCTTACCTTGTTCATACCTCTCATATAATGTGGGTGTTGTGGTAGTGTTGGCCTCCATGCGGACGACTTCTTCATCATGTATGGGGATGACATCATCTTCATCCACCATGTACATCTTATCGGTCGGAGGCATCATCATCTCCAAGCTTGGCGCTTCTTTATCCATGGAACCTAGCACAGCATGAGGGAACACACTAGAGGTAGAGGGTAAGTCGTTAGCAATCAAAGTGGTCTCACATGACCTATCAACTACCACTCTCAGCTCACTCGGTGTATCACTCATGCCCTCCAAGTGGAAGCACTCAATCTCACGTATGGTGGAGTCACTCATCTCACTCTTGTTTTCACTCAAGTGGGCTAAGTGGCTCTCATACTCACATGGAATTGGTACCACATCATCACTCAAGCATATGGGGGTAGGCTCGGTTCTCTCAACTCCTTGCGCCTCCTTTGGTGAAGGGAAAGTCCCATGCTCACCATGCTTGACCTTGTCGTCGCCATCTTGCACCTTGGCTTGTGTAGTCCTCTTGACGTACTCGTCCAACTTGGCGAAGTAGAGGTCTTCGTCCTCCTCATCCATGAGGTTGCATGCGTCATCTAGGACGTCAAGTCTTGGCGTTGAAGCTTGATGGCGTGGAGGAGAGCTTGCTCTTGGTGCCATTTTGGTGGTGGCACGAGTAGTTGAAGGTGCCTTATGATGGTGTCGACGGAGGTCATTGGCGTGTCTTGCCAAAGGTTGATGTAGATGGCGCACTTGATCATCCACATGACGCTCGCGACGATGCTCCTTGTCCTTGGCACTCTTCTTGTGATGGATGTGCCTTCTTGAGCTTGGTTGAGCATTATGGATGGTGCTCAACATGTATTCTTCGTCTTCATGGCGAAGATGCCTTGAACGACGTCTTGTATCCTCTTGATGTTGGTGATGATCACGAGAGGATGTATGTCGATGAAGATTCTTGCTTCTTGACGCGTCTTTTGGAAGGTGATGTTGGGGCGCCGCTCTTCTTGTAGTTGGTGGCACTTGATGCCTAGGAGGTTGTTGCACTTGACGCCTTCGAGGTTGTGGTGCTTGGTGGCTTGGAGGTGATGGCACTCGTCGCCTTGGAGATGGTGGTGCATGACGCCATGTAGGTGGTGGCGCTTGACGCCTTGGAGGTGGATCATCAAAGTAGGTGGTTCCCTTTGGTGTGGCACGCTTGGCCTTGGAGGTCATGTTTTCTTGATGATGCGTCTCCGCTAGCTTGGCGTAGTAGTCCTCCATCTCCAAGCGGTGGAGGTATTCTTCATGGCTCATGGAAGAGCCCTCGAAGTGGATGAAGCTCGCCATGTCCTCCATGCTTGGTGAGGCATCGTCGTTGTAGCACTCGAAGGCATCCATGCTTGGGGAGTCATTGTTGATGTAGTACTCCATATCACCCAAGCATGTGGAGCCATTGTCGGTGTAGTGCTCCATGTACTCCATGCATGAGGAGCCATTGTCGACGTAGAGCTCCAAGTCCTCCATGCTTGAGGAGCCATAGTTGATGACGTTCTCCATGTCTTCAATGCATGTGGAGTCATCATAGGTGCAATGCTCCGGGTCCTCAAAGCATGCAGAGCCATTGTCGATGTAGTGCTCCATCATGTCCTCTATACTTGTGGAGTTGTAGTCGTGGTGGCTCATCATGGATTCTTCATAGATATCATCCTTGGCTCCGGAGTCCCTAGACATGATTCACAAGACCAAGTGGTGTATATGGAAGTGGTAGGGGGTTAGGAATGCAACGTCAAACCTTACTTTACCTTGGAAGATAGTATCGTGCAAGTGGCAACACTTGAGAGCAATCAAAACCAAGCAAAGTGAAGTTCACGCGGAACACCAAAACCAACTAACCACTAAAAAACACACACACAAAGCTTATGGTGGATGGGTATGGAAAGTGGCGTGTCCAAGAACAATCCGAAATCAAGATGTTGTAATGGCAAGTAAAGAACCACAATGATCACAAAGCAAAACAAGTCAATCCACAAGAAGGAAATATGTACAAGGAAACACACACGGTGGGATAAATGGGACTTGCGCGACGGAGAAAGTGAGCTAAGAACCAAATGATTATCTAGCGAAGACTATAAGCTCGTGTCGCACAAGTGCAAGGAGAGACGCTAGTTCGATTGCAATAAATTGGTGGGCTACAAGATATGCACAATAAGTACACCCTATTTGATGTTCATCGAGCTTGCGCTTCTTATTCTATGAGGCACTTGTTTCTTTCTTTCTTTTTCTTCCTTTTCTTTTTCTATATTTTTTTCACTTTTTTCTTTTATTTTTCACTTGCCTCTTCTTTGTGCCAACAACTATACAAGATAACTATATGAGATAGCGCGCTCACAACTTTTTCTCGGAATTCTACAAGATACCAAATGTGCATAGCCCAAGCAATCATAGGAGGAAATAGTCTCAATTGGTGTTTGTTGAACGCAAAGATGGTGTAGCTCACAAAGGAAAGCAAGTGGGAAGAAGTCGCGGAATTTTATACCTTTCGTCGCCGATCTTCAGCCTTTATTGGTGGATTCCGCCTTGCCCACGAAATTTGGATGGAGTAGATAGCATGAACCACAGAGATGATGATGTAGAGCTCTTTCTCCTCTTCAAAACGAGCTAAAGAACACCAAAATCCGAGTTCATATGCAAAAGTTATGCTCAAAACCATGAAGCAGATTTTTCTGTCAGCAGGGGGCGGATAGTCCGGTGCGCGCAGGCCGGACAGTCCGGCCGGGGCGGAGATTCCGGTCAATTTAGGCCAGAAACTCCGGCGGGGCGGATACTCCGGTCTGTTTTGGCCGAACAGTCCGGTCCGGTCGATCCAGAAGTTCCAGAACACGAACATGATGAGTTTTGGCGGAAAAACTCGAACCAAAACCTCAAATTGATGGGGGAAATCAAGGAATTAGGCCATGGGAACGCAGGGGAAGGTAGATCGACAAGTTTAGCAATTAATCCACGGATCAAAACCTACCAAAACGCACTCAAATCACAGATCGGTCCAAAACACGAATTGGGGCTATTTTTGGTGGAATTTTCGAATTTATGGGGAAAAAGACCAAATCGATGAGGAATCCGTGTCAACCAAAAGCTGCTGATACCAGATGATGAGGGCAAACCTCTAGGGTGGCCCGATCTTCATGGATCTCAAGGTCAAATCGATGGGAAAGCGAGGGGAAAGGGAGAAAGTAGCGGAAGCGGACGCACACCTCACGAAGAACAGGATGAACACACGCAAAACACACACGATACAAGGCCGATTGCTCTCATCGGTGGCCACCAGTCCGATAGAATCCTCGCAAGGAAAGATCGGTCAACGTGCTCCCGTCAATCCCAAGCGGAGAGGGAAGAACACCTTGGAGAGGGTCTTGACGGGCAAAGGGACACTGATGCCAAGGCCTTGTACAACGAGGGAGGCGCGATGCAAACTCCAATGAGGTGGTGACGATAGTCGATCCCCTTTGGTAGAAGGGGATGAGGCAAAACTAGAGATTCCACAAAGGGGGTTGTATTTAGTCTATCATCTATGCCTAAGGGATACATGAGGGGGTGGGGGCTCTATTTATAGGCCAGCCACAAGTTCAGGGGTAGTTTGGGCATAAAACTAGGGTTTGGTGAGAAATAGGGGGGTACATGGGCCAAGGGCCCAGCTGTTGGCTCGCAGGCCCGTCACTTGGGCCGGATAGTCCGGGTCGTAGTGACCAGACAGTCCGGGTCGTAGTGACCAGACAGTCCGAGGTGGCCGAACACTCCGGGTAGTGTCCGAACTGGCCTTCTAAATGTCCACGCCAGGTTGGGGCTGGGGCAGGCCGGACACTCCGGCCGAGTCGCGCCGGCACTCTGGCTGCGCCGGACACTCCGGCTGGATTCGGGCGGACTCTCCGGGGCGATGATGGCGAAGACTCTCGTTCTGGAGCTGGCTGCTCCTGGTCCATCTTCTTGGTTGTCTTGGGGAAGATCTTGGGGACTTGGCGTTGTGGATGTAGTAGCGTCCACAGGACGGGCTGCATCATCCCCTCTCCGGAAAGGAATTTCCCTGGCAGATTTCTGCCTGTCGGAGAGCTCTTTCTCTCTCTATAGTTTCCGCCCCGTAGAGGCGGTGGAACCTTTCTATGGCCACTCCTCGAGTCTTAGGGTTTCAAGGGGATTATATACGCCAAAGGGCGATGCCAGAGGTGGGCCATGGTGGCCACACCACCTGGTGGTGCGGCCAGGGGTGGCCCGCGCCAAGGGGTGGTGTGGGTCCACTGTGGCCCATCTCCACTCCTCCTTCTGGCCTCCTTCGTCTTTTGAAAAAATAGGAATTTCCGTATATTTTCTGGGATTTTCAGATCTTCGCCAATATTGCTTCTGGATAGTGCTTTTTCCATCAGAATCCTGACTCCAGTGGGTCATCCTCCAAAAGTCATCAATCATGCAAAATTAGATGAAATAACATAAGTATCATCTTTTAATATGAAATATATCAATGAATAACAATAAATTATGATATAAAATAGTGATGCAAAATGGCGTATCAGTGCGCTGCACCAGCCGAAGTACGAGATCACCTTTCCGGAAGACTCGGGGGTATACTTTCTAGCTGTGGTAGCGTCGGAGGTTTTGCTAATATATGGCGGATCTAGACAAGGCCAGTTCTCTCGCTTCTTCCAGCAAATCAACATCATTTTGTCGGGCTTCCCGCACTTCGGCTTTTGTGTATTGGGTGTCTCTCAGCGAATTATGCTCTATGTTGGCTGGTAGTACAGCTTCTGCCCCATATACCAGAAAAAATGGTGTATAGCCTGTTGATCAATTCAGAGTTGTTCTTAAACTCCACAGTACAGCTGGTAGTTCTTCTATCCAGCACCCCGCAGATCTTTGTAGCGTCTCAATGAGCCGGGGTTTTATCTCGAACCATACTAGTCTGTTGGATCTATCCACTTTCCCGTTCGATGCGGGGTGGGCTACAAAAGCAACATCTAGCCGGATCTTCTTTTCTCGGCAGAACATCGCAAATGCTCCTTCAACAAAATTTGTGCCATTATCAGTTATGATACTATGGGGATAGCCATATCTCAAGATTATATCTTTGAGGAACGTTACTGCTGTTTCCCCATCACATTTCCTGATTGGCTTAACTTCAATCCATTTGGTGAATTTGTCCACCATGACCAAGATGTGGGTCATACCTCCCCTTGCCAGCTTATATGGTCCGACCATATCCAGGCACCACATAGTAAATGGCCAGGTAATGGGGATGGTTTTGAGTTCCGACATTGTCATGTGGGTTTTTGTGGCTTATCTTTGACATCCATTGCATTTTCTCACCAGATCCTTTGCTTGTTCCAGGGCACTTGGCCAATAAAATCTGTGCCGGAAAGCCTTTGGCACTAATGCTCTGGAGGATGCATGATGACCACATTCCCCTTGATGGATATATCGGAGTATGTCCAACCCTTCTTCCGGGTCTAGGCATCGCTGCAGCACAGTGGTTACACTTCTTTTGTATAACTCGACATTGATGATAGTGTATGCCTTTGCTCTTCTCTGGACTTGCCTTGATAGTATCTCATCATCTGGCAAAGCTCCCTCTGTTAGGAATTCAAATATTGGCTTTGCCCATGAAGGTATAACTCGGATGGGGAAAAGCTCCTCGTCAACTTCCATCGCATCTACCGACATAACTCCCTCCGGACTAAGCTGAAAAGTCCCTGGGTTACGTGAGGCAGTCCCTGGGTCTGCTGAAGCAGTCCCCGAGTTTGCTGAAGTGCTTCCCTAGTCTATTTCCATAGGAGTAGCTTCTGATAATACATCAGCTGCCTCATTTTCAATCCGGGGTACGTGATGAAATTCATACCCCTCAAAGAAACCACTTATCTTCTAGACGTAAAATCTGTAAAGTGCCATGTTTACGTCCAGAGCATCCCAGTTGACAGGCACTTGATGTACCGCCAAATCTGAATTACCAAAGCACAGTATCCGACGTATGCCTACCTCCTTTGCTACCTTAAGCCCATGCACAAGTGCTTCATACTCGGCAACATTGTTTCATGCGCTGAAATGGATCTGGAAGACGTATTTCAACTGGTGCTTCTTGGGCAATGTAAGCACTACTCCGGTGCCTATCCTTCCTTTAGCTTTGCTCTGTCAAAATGCATCCGCCAATAATTTGAGTCCGGTAGAGGTGGTTCATACTACATCTCGGACCCATCCACAAAGAAATCCGCCACTGCTTGTGACTTGATCGCATCCCTTCTATCAAACAGCGGTGCGTACGGGGCTAATTCAATTGCACATTTTGCAATTCGGCCGCTAGCATCTTTGTTGCCCATAATTTCGGATATGGGTGCTTCACACACCATTTTGATGGGGTGCTCCTCAAAGTAGTGTTTGAGTTTCTTAGCTGACATATCACTACAAGGAATCTAGCATTTTATGACCCTCTATTTTCATCACAAAATCGTCACAATAGTGCGTTTATGACGATTCTGTGATGATTTTGAGATCATCGAAAGCTGGGCGTCGCTAATGAACTATAACGATGATTTTGTTGAAATCGTCATAAGATACTATGACGATTTGAGATCGTCATAACCTCTATGACGTTCCAAAATCGTCATGTGCAACCAGCCCATGCCATGTGGACGATCCGACGTGGCAGATCTTTGTGACGAAATGAAAACGTCTTAACGTGAATTCAGCCCGGTCCATACTGATTGTTATATGGGCCAGCCCATTAATTCGGTCCATTATGAATTATTATTCTAGTAATTTTTTTCGAGTTATTGGGCCAAACATAGCATTTTTAGGGCCTTTTATTTTCGGGCTACTAGCCTTTTTTTGTCGGGCTTACATTTGGGCCATGGCCTTACTCAGTCTATTAGATTATAATTTAGTATTCTTTTTCTGAAAAAGAAATGTTCATTTATACTTTCTTCTAGGTCAAGGCCTTTTATGCCAGTCCAGATTACTTTGGGCTATGGCCATTTCATTACTTTGGGCTATGGCATGTTTACTAAGGCCACTATTTCATTCAGCCCAAACAAAATAGACAGGAAATTAAGATTTGAAATTCAAAAGCAACATTTCAATACATCAGGTAGCATTTCAAACACTAAGTTAACATCATGTAGCATCATGTATCATTTCAAATACTAGGGTAACATCAGGTTCACAACCCACCATCATCATGTAGCATCAGGTTCAAAGTCACCATCATCAGGTAACATCAGGTTCATAGCCAAAACAACAGCAAGATACTCAAATGACAGCAAGGTACTCAAATAATAGCAAGATGCTCATCGCTAAAAAGACAGTACTAAGATACCCATTGACCAACAACTACATCCCAGTAATTTTGGCTCCAAATAAAGCCATCATGTGAGCAAGCTTCTCCTCATGCTCTTGCGCCCTCTTGACCAGCACCTAGTACTCCTTATCCCATTGAGCTTGTGCAGCTTCTGCCTCCTGCGCCGCTTTTTTGATTGCAGCCAATTCTTCAGACATCTCTTCACTCCTTTGCTCCGACTTCTGCAACTTCTCTTGCAGGTCACGGACATGAGCAGATACAGCCGCATGTGAACTGTTCATCTTGTTCTTGGAGCCCATCTAGAGGCCAACATTCTTCAGGAATGTGCTTGACGGCGCCTCATTGGTGAGAACTTGGGAAACCACCTCCACAACAGACTTTGGTTGTTCCCCTTCTGGTACCGGCTTAGCCATCTCAACTTCCATTTTGCTCTGCAATTTGGAATCAGTTTCTCAAAGATGTTAGGAAACATTAGCATGAGCACAAACAATAGGAGTACAATCCCAGAAAAATAAGGTAGTCCAGTAGGAGCAGAAGCAAAGAAATTTGAAATGGACAGTAGTATAAGTTCTTCAAGTAGACTACAACTACAGCATACTTGGAGAGCAACCTTCTAGTAAGAAATGAAGAGTAACATGCTTATCACAAATAGACTATTTCCAACATGAATAGGCTTATCAAGTAGACCATTAAAGAAACCTAGGTAGAACTAAACAAGCCCACACACAGAACCCAAACCAATGGACCTGGTTATCACGAAACCATTCTCAGATTTAATCACAACCAGGAAAGGAGTGACTCACTCTAGTATCTTGAACTGCAACAGAGAAACCAGCGTTCTTGCTGTTGTGGGTGACCTTAAACATGTCAATTGCATTAAGCTCTTCACCATGACGTTCCTCCCTCTGGAATGATTTCCAACATTAATAAGGACATAGGCTTATAAGGACACAATTTAATTATGCCTAAAGAAAACTGTAAGAGTATCTTACAGCTACATATAGATGAGCAAGATAGCACCGTGAACCGGTCTTCTGCTGAAATTTGACTAGTCCTCGATTGGTCTTGTTCTTTTGGCATGTGTCCTACATATGGGAGCATTTTTATAAGACATTTTCAACAATCTGCATACTAGAATATAAACTAATTGACAAAACTTGACCAGATAATGTATCTTATCACATAAAGCATCAAATAAAATGAAGTACTTCACTCTGACTTGTTGACAACATGTCTATAACTGTTGCTTTGTTCATCCAATATTAGAAGTTTACTTGACAGATCTAAATAACTGCTATTCTATTCCTTCAACATTCGAACTTCAAAAAACAGTAGTTGACAGCATATAAAGCCTACAGTACACAGGCAAGGTAATTACAGAATGCAAAGGTTAAGAAATGCAGAATACCATGTGTTTTGGGCTTGTCCATAGCTTGAGAAGTGCTTGCCATTCGTCATCAGAGATGTATGAAACCGGGGACTTGATGCTGAGTTTAGCTACTAGTACTTGATCGAAAAATTTCTTTTTGACCAAATGTCGTCTTTGCTTTGAAACATTCTTTAGTATATAAGTGCAGGTTACCTTAACTTCCTTTGCAGTAGTGTCCATCTCAAAATTTGCCTACAAAGGCAGCAAACAAGGCAATGACAAGATAAGTAACCAAATGACAAAAATAGTAGAAAAAACACATTCAGCTAAGGAATCATCAGCTTACATCAACTTTTCCTATATAGTCTTTCACCATATTCTTGTCCTTTTTGTATTCCTTGAAGTGTGGAAGGATCGGTGTATGGCTTCTAGCAATCATACCACCTTCTGATGCAAACTTTGCAGCCAGCACAGGCCTCTCGGGGCGTTACGTCCCTTCAGCAATTTCAATCTTCACTTTGCTTCCCAGCCCCTTGGTCATCTTCTCCAGGCCTGAACCTTTTCTCTTACGGCTGACTACCACAAGTGAGTTGTCTGAAATAGAAGGCAGTAATTAGAAGCCAGTTAGTATATCTATACTAGAAGCTTATCAAGCAAAGACAAAGAAGATCAGATGTAAAAGCTTATCAAGCTACAGCAGTACAAATAGAAACAACTAATTAAAATTGGCACAAGTAATAGCTTATCAAGCAAAGCTACATAAGATCATATGTACAACGGTAATATAAGTAGTAGCACCATCAGTTTAGGACAGCATATAAGCAGTAGCACATGCAAAACTACAGCAGATCAGCAGTACATGCAAAACAGTACATGCAAAGCTACAGTAGATCAGCAGATCAACAGGAAAGCTTATAAGTAGGAAAGCTTATCAAGCAAAGATACATCAAAGCAAAGCTACAGCAGATCAGCAAAGCAAAGCTACAACATATAAGTAGGAAAGCTTATCAAGCAAAGCTACAGCAGATCAGCAGTACATGCAAAATAGTTCAACATCAGTTTAGGACAGCATATAAGTAGTAGCACCAGATCTTGTACTCACATACATATGATCAAATCTTTTGTCTAGCAAATAATTGGGAGTCTATCTATACTACATCACATGTACAACCGAATTGCTTACATTTAGAAAATGCACGAGTAAAAGAAAAAAGTACAAGATGAACTTGCCTTCATCACCCATAGGCTGCTCAGCTTCTTCATTGAAGTCATCATTTCTTACCACCGTAGGCGCAACAGGGCTGAGGTCCAAACGGACAGTACTTCCTTCATCCATGGACATAGACCCATCATCCATTTGCATTGAGCTTCCACCATCTTTGTGAAGCGGGCCTTCTTCATGAGCTGCAGCAACCACCTTCGCTTTCTGCCTTGTGACTCTAGCAGTAGCAGGTTCATCAACACACCGCAACTTATCTGATCCTCCTGGTGGTAACGCAAACACTCTTCCTGGAGCCATTGTTGTAGTTGTATTTGAGGTACTTGTACTCTTGCTCTTCCTCTTAGCAGCACACTTCTTCCTCCTCCTTGGAACCTTCGGGACCTCGCATGAATAGCATTAGACCACAAGTTAGAAATAAAACAATGGAAGCATAGAATGAAGGAAAACAAGGAAAAGCAGACAGCAAACAAGTAAACCCCCCTCCAAACAAGTTAGAATTTGCACCTTTACAATCTTGTTCACTACATTATCATCAACTTCTTCCTCAATAATATCTTCCTCTCTAGGAGTGTATTCCGAGCTCTCTCCTTGTGTTATGGCAGATGCGGAGGAGTCCTCAGCTAGTACTTCCCTACCACCATTTGAGTTTCTAATCATTGAGGCTATCCTAGAGATGCCAAGAGATTGGAACACACGGTTGTTCCGCATCATTGTCCTAGCCCTAATCTTCTCCAGTTCAATGAGGGGTGCTTCTATACATGAATAAGAAAATATGCATTAGATGGATGGTTGAAATGCATAGGGGAGCAAGACAACTCAAACAGCTAATGTATCTTACCAGGTTTTAGTTTCATTAAATCTAGTAGATTAACCAAAGATTTTTATACTGAAAATATAAACTTAGTGAACAAATCCTAACCATAATTAATGTCTAGTTACTCTTACTATTAATGTCTAGTTACTATTACTAAAGCATAAACAAAAGGCTAGTTACTATTACTATTAATGTATAGTTACTATGGACAACAGAGCAGGTAATTACAAGACAAAACTCAAATTAATTTCTCAAACATCAAGTTAGAATTCGCAACACAAAACTCAAGTTAATGTATAGTTACTATGGACAATAGAGCAGGTAATTGCAAGACAAAACTCCAGTTACTATTACTAAAGCATAAACAAAAGGCTCAAATATCAAGAAACATAGCAGATTACCAAGATAAAATCATATTAAACTACCAGCCTAGTCATTAATCCAAAGTGATGAGTGCTAAGCTTAGCACATCCAAGCACATAAATTATAGCAGCAAGCATAAACACGAGGAGCAATTTGCATACCAACGGGCTGTGTCTTCTTTGTCATCCTTCCCATTGCTGATGTCGGGGTGGTTGGACTAGTGCCGTTAGGTTCTTGATGTCCACTTGCGAAATCCCTTGATAGATTCCTGCAATAACCATGTGGTTAGATAGCAGTACCACAATGCACTGAATAGTAAGCAAAGAACTAAGTTAATCCTACTGCTACCACAATGCACTGAATAGCAGTACCACTTTCTCCTCTTATTAAAAGCTAGGACATGAGCTGGAGTAATCCTACTGCCACCACTACTATAGCAACACTAAACAGTAGCCTTGAGCAACAGACAATGGGCAAGACAAGTGAGCACAAAAAGGACAGGAACACTCTACTGCTGACAAGACAGAGTGTCCCCAAATAACAGTAATCAAGACAGAGTGTCCCCAAATAACAGTAATCAGAAACATATCCCCATCCCACGAGCAAACAAGATAGAGTGTCCCCAAATAACAGTAATCAGAAGAGCACAAAGGGCTACTGCTGACTACTACTGTAGAAGATTAGCTAGAACACTGAATCTTCAACCTACAACAAGTGAGGACAGAGGAAAAGACAGAACAAAAGTGGGAATCAGAACCAGAATCATCACAGCAAACATCTCCTTTCAGCTGGTTAAGATTCAGGCAATGTACAAAATCACAAGATCACCTTTGCACATCCCATTGGGACAAGAATCTGTTCAGGAACTTGACAACAGCACAAAACACAAGCACAATGCACAAGCTAACAGAGACATTCATAGGATAACACAGGACACACAAGCTAACAGAGACATTCACAGCTAACAGACACCCTAACCCTAGACACGCCATGAGAGCCAGGACATGAGCTGGAGTAATCCTACTGCTACCACTACTATAGCAACCAAGCAAATCTTGCTATGACTATCGCTACTACTGCAACAATCAAGCAAGCAAGGCCACCTCTGCAGTTTATTAGCTCTGCAGTTTAATAGAGTTGCTTCATATTTGACTAACCAAGCAATTGTCTAGTGTAACCAAGCAATTTTATAACCAACCAATTAATATAGTCAAGTAATCAGTATAAGCAACTCTTAATAAAACCCAGATGTATTACTATCCCAAGTTAGAGTGCAGATAGCCGTAGATGCTTGTCTCGCTACACTGGTTCGGGGAACTTGGGGCATCTGATGAGACAGTATGCCCCTGGATCGAAGCATAGAACCCTAGACACGCCATGAGAGCCAAATCCTAACACTAGACGCCATGAGAGCCAGACCCTAACCCTAGAAACGCCATGAGAGCCAGACCCTAACCCCCTAACCCTGGACACGCCATGAGAACCAGACCCTAACCCTAGACACGCCATTGGAGCCATACCCTAACCCTAGACATGCCATGAGAGCCAGACCCTAACCCTAGACATGCCATGAGAGCCAAACCCTAACCCTAGAAAAGCCATGAGAGCCAATGCCTAACCCTAGATAGCAGGAAGTAGGAGGAGCTAGGGAGAATGCCAAGAGAACTTGTTTGGCTGTCAAACTCAGAGGAAGACCGCTTCCTCTTCTGTGGCCGTCGTCTTCGCTAGCGTCGTCGTCGTCGTCGGTCGCAGCTACCAGCCCGTGCCCGTCGTCGGAGCGAGCGCGCGTGGCTATCGTGGGAGCGAGCTTGCGGGGCCGTCATCGGAGCGAGAAGGTGTGGCGGTCGTGCTTGGGAGTGAGCGCGCGCGGCCAAAGTCGGAGTGGGCGGGCGGTGCTGTCGCCGCTCGCATCGTGGGGATGGGTGGGGAATGGAGGTGTGAGATGGGGATGGGATGGTAGGTGGGGAGGGATGGGGAACAGGTCAGTAGGTGGGGATGGGTGGGGAATGGAGGTGTGAGATGGGGATGGGATGGTAGGTGGGGAGGGATGGGGAACGGGTCAGTAGGTGGGGATGGGTGGGCCGGTTTGTTCAACCAGGATGGATGGGTCTGCCGAAATTAGTGGGCGGGAGAAGCGTGGGCGGGAGATTTTTTGGGTTTTGGCGGTAAAAATTTTAGGTTTTGGGTTGTGGGTTTTTTGATTTATTGGGTTAAAAGGTTATTGCATTTCTTCTTGCACATAATTTTGCTTAAAAAAGTTTCTATCCACTTTTATGTACAATTGTGCAATTTATTGTATATAACTATATCCATTTCTCATGAAAAAGACAAGTTTTTCCTCGGGTACAATATATGTCACCTAAAATGATGCAGCACTAAACTATGTCACATAAAATGACGCGACATGAAGGATTCGCATTGTTCGGATCATTTTTGATATTTTTCCTTGGAACTGTGTCACATAAAATGACGCAACGCCAAGGTTTTACATTGTTCGGACCATTTTTGAAATTTTTATGCGCGTTTCAAACTTTGGTCAAAACGGCGGGAATGAAGGTTCTTAGCTAGGGGATGGGCCTCACTAAACTTGCACTGGATCTATGAAGAAACATCGTATTGTGAACCTAAAAATCATTTTTGCAAAAAATCACGAGCACTAGATCATGTACCTGTAGTTCAAACCGGGCCCACTTCCTACCGATTCGGCAGGAATTTGTCTTTTTCACGAGGGTTGGACAGAAAGGTTTCAGATACCACGGTTAGGAAATTGTCCATGTAAGGTGCTCCAGTATTTTTTTTAAAAATGGTTTGGTTCCATTCTGAAATTGTCACTCGGTTGTTGCTTCACAGAACACCCCGGTTTTGGCAGTCAGAAAATGGAAAATGCATTTTTTATGTGACGAAAAGGAAAACTTCCTCCTGCGATATTGTTCGTTGTCCCATGATGTAACACCCTCGAATCGACCCTATGCAAGTTTCAGTGCTTCCCGCCGAACCCGCATAGAAACAATTCAAGGACGCCCACCAGGCACTTTCGTGCGAGTGGAAAACAAAGTAATACCATTACACAATAGTCTATGACGGAACCCACAGAACAGATATATACAACACGACTCCATGAGTCAAGAATACAAATATACAGTACAAGATCCAAATCACCTTGAATCGCTACAGCGTCCGAGTACGGACAAAATGCAAATGGGGCTAAGAGCCATGAAGAATAACCAATGGCGTCCATAACCCTGCCCAGGCCAAGCCAGAAGAGTAACCCTGCTAACGACGTCGATCTCAAACCTGCTAAAACAAAAGGGTTGCCGACAAAGGGCAAAGGAAAAAGAGGAGCGTCAGTACTGAGGCCAGTACACGGCGAGGCTAGAATTTGGCGGCTCTCGCCTACATAGGTATGGGGGACTGAAGCGGCAGCGCAGCACACACTAAACAACCTATAGAGACTTTGCACAACTAACGGCTATCGGAGAGAGATAAGAGAGACCTATTCGGATCCAACCTGATACTAACACCAAACATACCCATCCTGGTATTTCCCTCTCGAGACCAAACGAGGAAGTCGGACCAAGGAATTCACACAGTTGGCAGTTTTACTCATTCCATTATAGTTGCAGCACTTACTAGTCAGATATAGATATCAAGAGTCATCCTGATAGCATAAGTAGTGGGCAGTTTTAGTTAACCATTCAGTGGTAGTTGCAGTATTTACTAGTCAGATATAATTAGCATGTGACAGCCCAAACCCAGCAGTTGTTGACACTTTTATTTTATTCCATTGGAGTTGCAATACTTACTAGGCAGGTATAACATGACACGATACACCCCAGTTCCACCAGTTGTTGGCACTTTTATTATCCATTCCATTGTAGTGAAGCTGAATTACTAGTCACATATTAAGTCAAATTTATAACACTACTTTAGTTAGGCTTTGTCTATGATCGAGATACTGTGCTCCAAGTCGTCCATAACCGCGGACACGGCTTTCAGAAAGATTTACCCTACAGGGGTGCACAAATAGCAACACACACACGATCAACCTCGAAAAAACCAAATCAAAACCCAACTAGGCTTTCACGACAAAGCGATCACAGGATTCATAAAATAGTTCAGGGGGCCACCCCACTAAGCTACCCGTAACGAAGTTGGCCGGCTCCGAGACGGACCTAGGGTTTGTGCCAATAGCTGTAAATGACTGGGAACCCGAAAGTTTGACTGTGCTTGTCGATACCGCGAAAACATTCCACATCCTAAACAGTACAGGTGCTCCACGCACAATCTTAAATAAAGCAGTAAAGCATGGCATAAGTACAGAATAGTAATAAAGCCCCAGACTACTTGTGGCCCCAGGTACAATACTTTGAAATCAGGTAGTAAGCCGATGGGGGTGCCCACACACCCCACCTGTGGTTAGCACGCTCGATCTTGGAACAGTTGTCAAGAACTCGGGTCCTAGGGGACACCAGTGAGCGGTTAAGAACCAAATATTTACTATTAACCACCGGTGCCTCTACATTACATCTACCATCAACATTAATTAATAAACTGTAATTAGAATCATGATCAGCTCCACCATTAAACATCTACCAACCTCCCAACAACTGTGGAACATCAACGACGCGAAGCAACACCTGAACAAGCAACTACGACTTGCAGGGCCAACTGTCTAACAAGCAACAGGTAATAGGAGGTGTCCCAGGCAATATAACGGCTGCAGGAATATAACTGGTATGGAACACTAAAGCATCGCGACACGGATAACAATAGATCAATAGGAGGAAATAAAGACTATAAATGCAAAATAGGTAGAAGGGAAGGGATGCTCGCCTGGGAAACACTACCGACGGATCATATCCGGAGAACTTGTCGTTACTCACATCAACTCATCGGCCTAATCCGCGAAGAAGCAAACACTAGAAGAAACACCGGATTTAATATTTAATACTACGGCAGAAGATCCGGCATGCTTATGATATGATGCATGGTGTGGCACAGATGCGGTGCAATTAGGCAATATTAAGTGGAACCGGGGCCCCGACAATTAATTACACGGTTTAAGTTATTTAGAAACCCCGCAATTTAAATGTGGAATTAATAAGGCAAAACATGGCATCGGTTCTCTACACAAATTTAAATGGAGTCATTATAAGACTAGAATAGCCCGCATATAGTCCCCATATTTATTTATTAGGTGAATCGACATAATGCCCCCAAACCACATGATGCGATTCAAGTATGAATAATTTAAATGTAATAGATTGATATTATATATATTATAAAAATAGGGGTTGGATAGGGGTCACACATTGGCATTTGGCGATCTTGGGGTTCCGAGGGTTTGACGAGGTTCGACCTCGGCAGGATCGGTCTTGTGGTCGACGAGAACAGGGTCTTCGGGTCCGACGGAGTCGGGACGGTCTTTAAATCCATGTTGGCAATCTTCGGGTTCGGGAGGGAGAACTTGGCGTTCCGTGAAGAGGATCTCGATGTGCTGTGATGGAGATCTTCGGGTTCAACGGGCTTCAGTTCCATGTTGTCGATCTTGGGGTTTTGGTGTCAAAGTTAGGTGGTGAACTTGTCAACAGGATGGCCTTGTCACTGAGGAGACATTGTGAATCCTATCAGCGTTCTCCTAGTAGTATGTCACCCCTACATATCCTTTGTGTTGGGTAGCAGCAGGTCACCTAATCAAAAGAGAGCAAAACTGCTAGTCGTCAAGAGCTCACTGTAGCAGCATCACTGCACACAGACAAAAATAAGCATGAGAACTAGCCCTGCAGTGGAGACGCGCCGGATCAGACGAGTCGCATGGGTCAGCGGTGCACTGGAGCGAACCTGGCCAAACGCAAGACGTGCCGGAGGGCCAGATAGGAGGCGAGGAAAGTGCTCCGGCCGAGCAAGGCGGCAGCACGAGGACGAGGCCTGGCAGAGACAACGGCTGCGGGGAGAGAGACGCGCGAATGACACAAGAGGGAGGCGACATTCTGCGGCTCCAGGACGAGGGAGGTAGGGGCCACGCGGGACGAGGTAGTGGCTGGCGCTGCCTCGGGGAGGAAGTCGCGAGCGAAGACCATGGATCAGAGGAGGGCGACACGGGGGCTTGAGGCAACGGCGGCCGACGAGCTCGAGACGTGCGCGGCGGCGCGGGTCGGAGGGCTCGGGCCGGATGCGGCGGAGGACAGCGGAGGGGTGAGGACGCGCGAGAAGGCAGAGCAGGGCCTGTCGAGGTTGCGGGTTCGCCGCGGCGGCCGGAGTAGGGTGGGTGTAGGCGAGCTCGGGGCATGGCGAAGAAGGGGCCATGGGGCGACGCGGAGGCGAGGAGGCGGGGCACTACTGCCGTGCTCGGGACGAGGTGCGGCCGCGTAGGCAGCGATGGGGCTTCGTCGGTGCTGGGGAGACACGGACGGCGCTGCTGTAGAGGGTTGGCCACGAGAGAGGCGACGGCGGGCGGTCGAGGAGGTCGAGGTCGACGGGGGGCCACGACCGGCGAGACGGGGCACGGGGACGAGCGGAAGGCGATGCTGCGAGGCCGGCGGAGAAGGGCTTCATGCCAGAGACAAGGGTGACCTGGGGCGGCACAGCTGGCAAGCTCAGGGCGAGGCAGAGGGAACCCAAGTCATGGCGGCGGTGGGCTCGCGTGGGATTGAGGGTCACGAGGAACGCGCGAGGTGGGGTCGAACGCGGGGATCGGGGATGGGGATCTCGTTCATGGTGGGACCAGGTGACTGTGGGTGGGGATTGCGGTGCGGGTTAGTACGCTGGCGATGTGTGCACGCGTGTACCGCAGGGCAGGGTGCAACGAGCGCGCAATGTGTGTGCGCTGCCGTGTGGGGTGGTGTCGGCTGGTGGTAGGTAGGGTTTGTGTGGTGGTTGTGTGCGACGGGGTGGAGGGATGAGGTGGATGGTGGTCTAGGTAGAGCTAGGGTTAGGGTTTAGGTTTAGTTGGAGGTGGCCGGCTGGGCTTTTGAGCTTGGCTGGCTGCCTCCCAAAAATAATATAACTTTTTATTTATTTATTTAAAAGACTTTTGTAATCTGTTTTTAGACAAATAAAAGATTCACAAAAGACCGGGGTTTTTAATTTGAAATAAAGGCGGGGATATTTAGAAAATAAAGATAGGCTTTTAGGAAATAGATTTAGGCAAACAAATGCATGATGATGACGATGCTCAAATGCAATGTGGCATGATGACATGAGCATGCGGTCATGATGATGCACAAGGGAAAAACACAACGATTTTCTAGTAGTGGTTTTAGCGGGGCGCCACAATTCGACACCACTAACAATGGATCTCGCCCTCGAGATCCTCCTCATGGTACCGGGAAGAAGGCTGACGATCGGAATCTTCTCACTTTGTGTAGGTCCTCGCGACACCACTAACAAAGATCCTTGCTCCATCTTGAAATCGACGACACCACCAACAATGGTTGCTGCTCACAATCATCGAGATAACACTCCAAAGAACAAAGGACAAAGATAAAGGTATCAAAAGATAAGGACACCTTTAACTTCTGTGAGAGGAGAGAATAAGTGCAATCTAATCCACTTCAATGTACGAGAGCGAATAGAATGAGTAGTCGGCATGGGGGCCAATCCATCACGCACCCAAACTTACTCCGCACATGCAGTAGAAAAGCATGACATCCATTCTCAGAATTCAGACTGAAGATTTCGACAATCGAGGTTCGGAACAAAGAAGTGATGCAGGCTCTGCATCGGATCTGGCGTAGATGATGTGGTCGCGCCGGAAAACACCGGAAGGCACAAACAAGGAACAAAGAATGGTACCACAGATAAAGGATCACTCAGATAGCATGAAGTCCGGAGGTAGAAACACCGTTGCCAAAGGAGGAAGCGAAACCCTGAAGGTACGACGGAACCCAGCCACGAGAAATCCTGGACTTGAAGAAAGGTAAGAGAGCAGATTTAAAACACGTAGAGGTAAGAGGAGAATAGCAGAGGGGTAAGGAGTAAAAGCAGACCTCATCAGATCTATCCAACTGATTTTGCAAAAATAGTTTTGACACTCTACATCGGCCGTTAGCTAGGTTATCCTAAAGGCTGGAACAGTGGGGTATCGCAACTGCTGAGCTCTAATACCACTCTATAACACCCTCGAATCGGCCCTATGCAAGTTTTAGCGCTTCCCGCCGAACCCGCATAGAAACGATTCAAGGACGCCCGCCAGGCACTTTCGTGTGGGTGGAAAACGAAGTAATACCATCACAGAATAGTCCACGACGGCACCCACAGAATAGATATATACAACACGACTCCATGAGTTAAGGAAAACTTCCTGCTACCACATTGTTCGTTGTCCCATGATACACATGTGTGCACAATATGGGGACGTTATCACAAACTATGCTGCGATTCTAGCCATAACATTGGCCGTTTGGCATAAAAGTCATGAAACCTCGAACATGATAGCTCATTTCTAAGAAGGTTTTAATGGGATGCAATCAATACACCAAGTTTGATATTTTTCCTTGGAACGGTGTCACATAAAATGACGCAACGCGAAGGTTTTACATTGCTCGGACCGTTTTTGAAAATTTTATGCGCGTTTCAAACTTGGGTCAAAACGGCGGGAATGAAGGTTCTTAGCTAGGGAATGGGGCTCGCTAAACTTGCACTGGATCTATGAAGAAACATCGTATTGTGAACCTAAAAATCATTTTTGCAAAAAATCATGAGCACTAGATCATGTACCTGTAGTTCAAACCGGGCCCACTTCCTGCCGATTCGGCAGGAATTTTTCTTTTTCACGAGGGTTGGACGGAAAGGTTTCAGATACCACGGTTAGGAAATTGTCCATGTAAGGTGCTCCAGTATTTTTTTTAAAATGGTTTGGTTCCATTCTGAAACTATCACTCGGTGGTTGCTTCACAGAACTCCCCGGTTTTGGCAGTCGGAAAAATGGAAAATGCAATTTTTATGCGACGAAAAGGAAAACTTCCTCCTGCCACATTGTTCGTTGTCCCATGATACACATGTGTGCATAATATGGGCACGTTATCACAAACTATGCCGCGATTCTAGCCATAAGATTGGCCGTTTGGCATAAAAGTCATGAAACCTCGAACATGATAGCTTATTTCTAAGAAGGTTTTAACGGGATGCAATCAATACACCAAGTTTGATATTTTTCCTTGGAACTGTGTCACATAAAATGACGCACCGCGAAGGTTTTACACTGTTCGGACCGTTTTTGAAATTTTTATGCGCGTTTCAAACTTTGGTCAAAATGGCGGGAATGAAGGTTCTTAGCTAGGGGATGGGCCTCGCTAAACTTGCACTGGATCTATGAAGAAACATCATATTGTGAACCTAAAAATAATTTTTGCAAAAAATCACGAGCACTAGATCATGTACCTGTAGTTCAAACCGGGCCCACTTCCTACCGATTCGGCAGGAATTTGTCTTTTTCACGAGGGTTGGACGGAAAGGTTTCAGATACCACGGTTAGGAAATTGTCCATGTAAGGTGCTCCAGTATTTTTTTTAAAATGGTTTGGTTCCATTCTGAAACTATCACTCGGTGGTTGCTTCACAGAACTCCCCGGTTTTGGCAGTCGGAAAAATGGAAAATGCAATTTTTATGCGACGAAAAGGAAAACTTCCTCCTGCCACATTGTTCGTTGTCCCATGATACACATGTGTGCATAATATGGGCACGTTATCACAAACTATGCCGCGATTCTAGCCATAAGATTGGCCGTTTGGCATAAAAGTCATGAAACCTCGAACATGATAGCTTATTTCTAAGAAGGTTTTAACGGGATGCAATCAATACACCAAGTTTGATATTTTTCCTTGGAACTGTGTCACATAAAATGACGCACCGCGAAGGTTTTACACTGTTCGGACCGTTTTTGAAAATTTTATGCGCGTTTCAAACTTTGGTCAAAACGACGGGAATGAAGGTTCTTAGCTAGGGCATGGGCCTCGCTAAACTTGCACTGGATCTATGAAGAAACATCGTATTGTGAACCTAAAAATCATTATTGCAAAAAATCACGAGCACTAGATCATGTACCTGTAGTTCAAACCGGGCCCACTTCCTACCGATTCGGCAGGAATTTGTCTTTTTCACGAGGGTTGGACGGAAAGGTTTCAGATACCACGGTTAGGAAATTGTCCATGTAAGGTGCTCCAGTATTTTTTTTAAAATGGTTTGGTTCCATTCCGAAACTATCACTCGGTGGTTGCTTCACAGAACGCCCTGGTTTTGGCAGTCGGAAAATGGAAAATGCATTTTTTATGCAACGAAAAGGAAAACTTCCTGCTACCACATTGTTCGTTGTCCCATGATACACATGTGTGCACAATATGGGCACGTTATCACAAACTATGCTGCGATTCTAGCCATAACATTGGCCGTTTGGCATAAAAGTCATGAAACCTCGAACATGATAGCTCATTTCTGAGAAGGTTTTTTCGGGATGCAATCAATACACCAAGTTTGATATTTTTCCTTGGAACTGTGTCACATAAAATGACGCAACGCGAAGGTTTTACATTGTTCGGACCGTTTTTGAAATTTTTATGCGCGTTTCAAACTTTTGTCAAAACGGCGGGAATGATGGTTCTTAGCTAGGGGATGGGCCTCGCTAAACTTGCACTGGATCTATGAAGAAACATCGTATTGTGAACCTAAAAATCATTTTTGCAAAAAATCACGAGCACTAGATCATGTACCGGTAGTTCAAACCGGGCCCACTTCCTACCGATTCGGCAGGAATTTGTCTTTTTCACGAGGGTTGGACGGAAAGGTTTCAGATACCAAGGTTAGGAAATTGTCCATGTAAGGTGCTCCAGTATATTTTTTAAATGGTTTGGTTCCATTCTGAAACGGTCACAAACTATGCCGTGATTCTAGCCATAACATTGGCCATTTGGCATAAAAGTCATGAAACCTCGAACATGATAGCTCATTTCTGAGAAGGTTTTTTGGGATGCAATCAATACACCAAGTTTGATATTTTTCCTTAGAACTGTGTCACATAAAATGACGCAACGCGAAGGTTTTACATTGTTCGGACCGTTTTTGAAATTTTTATGCGCGTTTCAAACTTTGGTCAAAACGGCGGGAATGAAGGTTCTTAGCTAGGGGATGGGCCTCACTAAACTTGCACTGGATCTATGAAGAAACATCGTATTGTGAACCTAAAAATCATTTTTGCAAAAAATCACGAGCACTAGATCATGTACCTGTAGTTCAAACCGGGCCCACTTCCTACCAATTCGGCAGGAATTTGTCTTTTTCACGAGGGTTGGACGGAAAGGTTTCAGATACCACGGTTAGGAAATTGTCCATGTAAGGTGTTCCAGTATTTTTTTTAAATGGTTTGGTTCCATTCCGAAACTGTCACTCGGTGGTTGCTTCACAGGACGCCCCGGTTTTGGCTGTCGGAAAATGGAAAATGCATTTTTTATGCGACGAAAAGGAAAACTTCCTCATGCCACATTGTTCGTTGTCCCATGATACACATGTGTGCACAATATGGGCAAGTTATCACAAACTATGCCGCGATTCTAGCCATAGCATTGGCCGTTTGGCATAAAAGTTATGAAACCTCGAACATGATAGCTCATTTCTAAGAAGGTTTTAATGGGATGCAATCAATACACCAAGTTTCATATTTTTCCTTGGAACGGTGTCACATAAAATGACGCAACGCGAAGGTTTTACATTGCTTGGACCGTTTTTGAAAATTTTATGCGCGTTTCAAACTTGGGTCAAAACGGCGGGAATGAAGGTTCTTAGCTAGGGAATGGGGCTCGCTAAACTTGCACTGGATCTATGAAGAAACATCGTATTGTGAACCTAAAAATCATTTTTGCAAAAAATCATGAGCACTACATCATGTACCTGTAGTTCAAACCAGGCCCACTTCTTGCCGATTCGGCAGGAATTTTTCTTTTTCACGAGGGTTGGACGGAAAGGTTTCAGATACCACGGTTAGGAAATTGTCCATGTAAGGTCTCCAGGATTTTTGAAAAATGGTTTGGTTCCATTCTGAAATTGTCACTCGGTGGTTGCTTCACAGAACGCCCTGGTTTTGGCAGTCGGAAAATGGAAAATGCATTTTTTATGTGACGAAAAGGAAAACTTCCTCCTGCCACATTGTTCGTTTTCCCATGATACACATGTGTGCACAATATGGGCATGTTATCACAAACTATGCCGCGATTCTCGCCATAACAATGGCCGTTTGGCATAAAAGTCATGAAACCTCGAACATGATAGCTCATTTCGAAGAAGGTTTTTTCGGGATGCAATCAATACACCAAGTTTGATATTTTTCCTTGCAACTGTGTCACATAAAATGACGCAACGCGAAGGTTTTACATTGCTCGGACCGTTATTGAAAATTTTATGTGCGTTTCAAACTTTGGTCAAAACGACGGGAATGAAGGTTCTTAGCTAGGGGATGGGCCTCGCTAAACTTGCACTGGATCTATGAAGAAACATCGTATTGTGAACCTAAAAATCATTATTGCAAAAAATCACGAGCACTAGATCATGTACCTGTAGTTCAAACCGGGCCCACTTCCTACCGATTCGGCAGGAATTTGTCTTTTTCACGAGGGTTGGACAGAAAGGTTTCAGATACCACGGTTAGGAAATTGTCCATGTAAGGTGCTCCAGTATTTTTTTTTAAATGGTTTGGTTCCATTCTGAAACTATCACTCGGTGGTTGCTTCACAGAACTCCCCGGTTTTGGCAGTCGGAAAAATGGAAAATGCATTTTTTTTGCGACGAAAAGGAAAACTTCCTCCTGCCACATTGTTCGTTGTCCCATGATACACATGTGTGCATAATATGGGCACGTTATCACAAACTATGCCGCGATTCTAGCCATAAGATTGGCCGTTTGGCATAAAAGTCATGAAACCTCGAACATGATAGCTTATTTCTAAGAAGGTTTTTAACGGGATGCAATCAATACACCAAGTTTGATATTTTTCCTTGGAACTGTGTCACATAAAATGACGCACCGCGAAGGTTTTACATTGTTCGGACCGTCTTTGAAATTTTTATGCGCGTTTCAAACTTGGGTCAAAACGGCGGGAATGAAGGTTCTTAGCTAGGGAATGGGGCTCGCTAAACTTGCACTGGATCTATGAAGAAACATCGTATTGTGAACCTAAAAATCTTTTTGCAAAAAATCATGAGCACTAGATCATGTACCTGTAGTTCAAACCGGGCCCACTTCCTGCCGATTCGGCAGGAATTTTTCTTTTTCACGAGGGTTGGACGGAAAGGTTTCAGATACCACGGTTAGGAAATTGTCCATGTAAGGTCTCCAGGATTTTTGAAAAATGGTTTGGTTCCATTCTGAAATTGTCACTCGGTGGTTGCTTCACAGAACGCCCTGGTTTTGGCAGTCGGAAAATGGAAAATGCATTTTTTATGTGACGAAAAGGAAAACTTCCTCCTGCCACATTGTTCGTTTTCCCATGATACACATGTGTGCACAATATGGGCATGTTATCACAAACTATGCCGCGATTCTCGCCATAACAATGGCCGTTTGGCATAAAAGTCATGAAACCTCGAACATGATAGCTCATTTCTAAGAAGGTTTTTTCGGGATGCAATCAATACACCAAGTTTGATATTTTTCCTTGTAACTGTGTCACATAAAATGACGCAACGCGAAGGTTTTACATTGCTCGGACCGTTTTTGAAAATTTTATACGCGTTTCAAACTTTGCTCAAAACGACGGGAATGAAGGTTCTTAGCTAGGGGATGGGCCTCGCTAAACTTGCACTGGATCTATGAAGAAACATCGTATTGTGAACCTAAAAATCATTATTGCAAAAAATCATGAGCACTAGATCATGTACCTGTAGTTCAAACCGGGCCCACTTCCTACCGATTCTACAGGAATTTGTCTTTTTCACGAGGGTTGGACAGAAAGGTTTCAGATACCACGGTTAAGAAATTGTCCATGTAAGGTGCTCTAGTATTTTTTTTAAATGGTTTGGTTCCATTGAAACTATCACTCGGTGGTTGCTTCACAGAACTCCCCGGTTTTGGCAGTCGGAAAAATGAAAAATGCATTTTTTATGCGACGAGAAGGAAAACTTCCTCCTGCCACATTGTTCGTTGTCCCATGATACACATGTGTGCATAATATGGGCACGTTATCACAAACTATGCCACGATTCTAGCCATAAGATTGGCCGTTTGGCATAAAAGTCATGAAACCTCGAACATGATAGCTTATTTCTAAGAAGGTTTTAACGGGATGTAATCAATACACCAAGTTTGATATTTTTCCTTGGAACTGTGTCACATAAAATGACGCACCGCGAAGGTTTTACATTGTTCGGACCGTTTTTGAAATTTTTATGCGCGTTTCAAACTTTGGTCAAAATGGCGGGAATGAAGGTTCTTAGCTAGGGGATGGGCCTCGCTAAACTTGCACTGGATCTATGAAGAAACATCGTAATGTGAACCTAAAAATCATTTTTGCAAAAAATCACGAGCACTAGATCATGTACCTGTAGTTCAAACCGGGCCCACTTCCTACCGATTCGGCAGGAATTTGTCTTTTTCACGAGGGTTGGACGGAAAGGTTTCAGATACCAAGGTTAGGAAATTGTCCATGTAAGGTCTCCAGGATTTTTGAAAAATGGTTTGGTTCCATTCTGAAATTGTCACTCGGTGGTTGCTTCACAGAACGCCCTGGTTTTGGCAGTCGGAAAATGGAAAATGCATTTTTTATGTGACGAAAAGGAAAACTTCCTCCTGCCACATTGTTCGTTTTCCCATGATACACATGTGTGCACAATATGGGCATGTTATCACAAACTATGCCGCGATTCTCGCCATAACAATGGCCGTTTGGCATAAAAGTCATGAAACCTCGAACATGATAGCTCATTTCTAAGAAGGTTTTTTCGGGATGCAATCAATACACCAAGTTTGATATTTTTCCTTGTAACTGTGTCACATAAAATGACGCAACGCGAAGGTTTTACATTGCTCGGACCGTTTTTGAAAATTTTATACGCGTTTCAAACTTTGCTCAAAACGACGGGAATGAAGGTTCTTAGCTAGGGGATGGGCCTCGCTAAACTTGCACTGGATCTATGAAGAAACATCGTATTGTGAACCTAAAAATCATTATTGCAAAAAATCACGAGCACTAGATCATGTACCTGTAGTTCAAACCGGGCCCACTTCCTACCGATTCGGCAGGAATTTGTCTTTTTCACGAGGGTTGGACGGAAAGGTTTCAGATACCACGGTTAGGAAATTGTCCATGTAAGGTGCTCCAGTATTTTTTTTTAAATGGTTTGGTTCCATTCCGAAACTATCACTCGGTGGTTGCTTCACAGAACGCCCTGGTTTTGGCAGTCGGAAAATGGAAAATGCATTTTTTATGCAACGAAAAGGAAAACTTCCTGCTACCACATTGTTCGTTTTCCCATGATACACATGTGTGCACAATATGGGCACGTTATCACAAACTATGCTGCGATTCTAGCCATAACATTGGCCGTTTGGCATAAAAGTCATGAAACCTCGAACATGATAGCTCATTTCTGAGAAGGTTTTTTCGGGATGCAATCAATACACCAAGTTTGATATTTTTCCTTGGAACTGTGTCACATAAAATGACGCAACGCGAAGGTTTTACATTGTTCGGACCGTTTTTGAAATTTTTATGCGCGTTTCAAACTTTTGTCAAAACGGCGGGAATGATGGTTCTTAGCTAGGGGATGGGCCTCGCTAAACTTGCACTGGATCTATGAAGAAACATCGTATTGTGAACCTAAAAATCATTTTTGCAAAAAATCACGAGCACTAGATCATGTACCGGTAGTTCAAACCGGGCCCACTTCCTACCGATTCGGCAGGAATTTGTCTTTTTCACGAGGGTTGGACGGAAAGGTTTCAGATACCAAGGTTAGGAAATTGTCCATGTAAGGTGCTCCAGTATATTTTTTAAATGGTTTGGTTCCATTCTGAAACGGTCACAAACTATGCCGTGATTCTAGCCATAACATTGGCCATTTGGCATAAAAGTCATGAAACCTCGAACATGATAGCTCATTTCTGAGAAGGTTTTTTCGGGATGCAATCAATACACCAAGTTTGATATTTTTCCTTAGAACTGTGTCACATAAAATGACGCAACGCGAAGGTTTTACATTGTTCGGACCGTTTTTGAAATTTTTATGCGCGTTTCAAACTTTGGTCAAAACGGCGGGAATGAAGGTTCTTAGCTAGGGGATGGGCCTCACTAAACTTGCACTGGATCTATGAAGAAACATCGTATTGTGAACCTAAAAATCATTTTTGCAAAAAATCACGAGCACTAGATCATGTACCTGTAGTTCAAACCGGGCCCACTTCCTACCAATTCGGCAGGAATTTGTCTTTTTCACGAGGGTTGGACGGAAAGGTTTCAGATACCACGGTTAGGAAATTGTCCATGTAAGGTGTTCCAGTATTTTTTTTAAATGGTTTGGTTCCATTCCGAAACTGTCACTCGGTGGTTGCTTCACAGGACGCCCCGGTTTTGGCTGTCGGAAAATGGAAAATGCATTTTTTATGCGACGAAAAGGAAAACTTCCTCATGCCACATTGTTCGTTGTCCCATGATACACATGTGTGCACAATATGGGCAAGTTATCACAAACTATGCCGCGATTCTAGCCATAGCATTGGCCGTTTGGCATAAAAGTTATGAAACCTCGAACATGATAGCTCATTTCTAAGAAGGTTTTAATGGGATGCAATCAATACACCAAGTTTGATATTTTTCCTTGGAACGGTGTCACATAAAATGACGCAACGCGAAGGTTTTACATTGCTTGGACCGTTTTTGAAAATTTTATGCGCGTTTCAAACTTGGGTCGAAACGGCGGGAATGAAGGTTCTTAGCTAGGGAATGGGGCTCGCTAAACTTGCACTGGATCTATGAAGAAACATCGTATTGTGAACCTAAAAATCATTTTTGCAAAAAATCATGAGCACTACATCATGTACCTGTAGTTCAAACCAGGCCCACTTCTTGCCGATTCGGCAGGAATTTTTCTTTTTCACGAGGGTTGGACGGAAAGGTTTCAGATACCACGGTTAGGAAATTGTCCATGTAAGGTCTCCAGGATTTTTGAAAAATGGTTTGGTTCCATTCTGAAATTGTCACTCGGTGGTTGCTTCACAGAACGCCCTGGTTTTGGCAGTCGGAAAATGGAAAATGCATTTTTTATGTGACGAAAAGGAAAACTTCCTCCTGCCACATTGTTCGTTTTCCCATGATACACATGTGTGCACAATATGGGCATGTTATCACAAACTATGCCGCGATTCTCGCCATAACAATGGCCGTTTGGCATAAAAGTCATGAAACCTCGAACATGATAGCTCATTTCTAAGAAGGTTTTTTCGGGATGCAATCAATACACCAAGTTTGATATTTTTCCTTGTAACTGTGTCACATAAAATGACGCAACGCGAAGGTTTTACATTGCTCGGACCGTTTTTGAAAATTTTATACGCGTTTCAAACTTTGCTCAAAACGACGGGAATGAAGGTTCTTAGCTAGGGGATGGGCCTCGCTAAACTTGCACTGGATCTATGAAGAAACATCGTATTGTGAACCTAAAAATCATTATTGCAAAAAATCACGAGCACTAGATCATGTACCTGTAGTTCAAACCGGGCCCACTTCCTACCGATTCTGCAGGAATTTGTCTTTTTCACGGGGGTTGGACAGAAAGGTTTCAGATACCACGGTTAGGAAATTGTCCATGTAAGGTGCTCCAGTATTTTTTTTAAATGGTTTGGTTCCATTGAAACTATCACTCGGTGGTTGCTTCACAGAACTCCCCGGTTTTGGCAGTCGGAAAAATGGAAAATGCATTTTTTATGCGACGAGAAGGAAAACTTCCTCCTGCCACATTGTTCGTTGTCCCATGATACACATGTGTGCATAATATGGGCACGTTATCACAAACTATGCCACGATTCTAGCCATAAGATTGGCCGTTTGGCATAAAAGTCATGAAACCTCGAACATGATAACTTATTTCTAAGAAGGTTTTAACGGGATGTAATCAATACACCAAGTTTGATATTTTCCCTTGGAACTGTGTCACATAAAATGACGCACCGCGAAGGTTTTACATTGTTCGGACCGTTTTTGAAATTTTTATGCGCGTTTCAAACTTTGGTCAAAATGGCGGGAATGAAGGTTCTTAGCTAGGGGATGGGCCTCGCTAAACTTGCACTGGATCTATGAAGAAACATCGTAATGTGAACCTAAAAATCATTTTTGCAAAAAATCACGAGCACTAGATCATGTACCTGTAGTTCAAACCGGGCCCACTTCCTGCCGATTCGGCAGGAATTTGTCTTTTTCACGAGGGTTGGACGGAAAGGTTTCAGATACCACGGTTAGGAAATTGTCCATGTAAGGTGCTCCAGTATTTTTTTTAAAATGGTTTGGTTTCATTCCGAAACTGTCACTCGGTGGTTGCTTCACAGAACGCCCCGGTTTTGGCTGTCGGAAAATGGAAAATGCATTTTTTATGCTACGAAAAGGAAAACTTCCTCATGCCACATTGTTCGTTGTCCCATGATACGCATGTGTGCACAATATGGGCACGTTATCACAAACTATGCTGCGATTCTAGCCATAACATTGGCCGTTTGGCATAAAAGTCATGAAACCTCGAACATCATAGCTCATTTCTGAGAAGGTTTTTTCGGGATGCAATCAATACACCAAGTTTGATATTTTTCCTTGGAACTGTGTCACATAAAATGACGCAACGCGAAGGTTTTACATTGTTCGGACCGTTTTTGAAATTTTTATGCGCGTTTCAAACTTTGGTCAAAACGGCGGGAATGATGGTTCTTAGCTAGGGGATGGGCCTCGCTAAACTTGCACTGGATCTATGAAGAAACATCGTATTGTGAACCTAAAAATCATTTTTGCAAAAAATCACGAGCACTAGATCATGTACCGGTAGTTCAAACCGGACCCACTTCCTACCGATTCGGCAGGAATTTGTCTTTTTCACGAGGGTTGGACGGAAAGGTTTCAGATACCAAGGTTAGGAAATTGTCCATGTAAGGTGCTCCAGTATTTTTTTTAAATGGTTTGGTTCCATTCTGAAACGATCACAAACTATGCCGCGATTCTAGCCATAACATTGGCCATTTGGCATAAAAGTCATGAAACCTCGAACATGATAGCTCATTTCTGAGAAGGTTTTTTCGGGATGCAATCAATACACCAAGTTTGATATTTTTCCTTAGAACTGTGTCACATAAAATGACGCAACGCGAAGGTTTTACATTGTTCGGACCGTTTTTGAAATTTTTATGCGCGTTTCAAACTTTGGTCAAAACGGCGGGAATGAAGGTTCTTAGCTAGGGGATGGGCCTCACTAAACTTGCACTGGATCTATGAAGAAACATCGTATTGTGAACCTAAAAATCATTTTTGCAAAAAATCACGAGCACTAGATCATGTACCTGTAGTTCAAACCGGGCCCACTTCCTACCGATTCGGCAGGAATTTTTCTTTTTCACGAGGGTTGGACGGAAAGGTTTCAGATACCACGGTTAGGAAATTGTCCATGTAAGGTGCTCCAGTATTTTTTTTAAATGGTTTGGTTCCATTCCGAAACTGTCACTCGGTGGTTGCTTCACAGAACGCCCCGGTTTTGGCTGTCGGAAAATGGAAAATGCATTTTTTATGCGACGAAAAGGAAAACTTCCTCATGCCACATTGTTCGTTGTCCCATGATACACATGTGTGCACAATATGGGCAAGTTATCACAAACTATGCCGCGATTCTAGCCATAGCATTGGCCGTTTGGCATAAAAGTCATGAAACCTCGAACATGATAGCTCATTTCTAAGAAGGTTTTAATGGGATGCAATCAATACACCAAGTTTGATATTTTTCCTTGGAACGGTGTCACTTAAAATGACGCTACGTGAAGGTTTTACATTGTTCGGACCGTTTTTGAAATTTTTATGCGTGTTTCAAACTTTGGTCAAAACGGCGGGAATGAAGGTTCTTAGCTAGGGGATGGGCCTCGCTAAACTTGCACTGGATCTATGAAGAAACATCATATTGTGAACCTAAAAATCATTTTTGCAAAAAATCACGAGCACTAGATCATCTACCTGTAGTTCAAACCGGGTCCACTTCCTACCGATTTGGCAGGAATTTGTCTTTTTCACGAGGGTTAGACGGAAAGGTTTCAGATACCACGGTTAGGAAATTGTCCATGTAAGGTGCTCCAATATTTTTTTTAAATGGTTTGGTTCCATTCTGAAACTGTCACTCGGTGGTTGCTTCACAGAACGCCCCGGTTTTGGCAGTCGGAAAATGGAAAATACATTTTTTATGTGACGAAAAGGATGGGCCTCGCAAAATGTGTTTTCAATGATTTTCAATGCAAAATGGTAAAATAAATTTTTTGTTTAGAATGTGTTTTCAATGATTTCCAATGACTAAAATGATTTTCAATTAATCATTTTTTAGGAACACAATAACTCCCCAATGCTTTTACCAATCTGCTACCCACTCCTTACCCCTCCTCGAGCCATTCGCCTTCCTCCCTCCTCGAGCATCGTCGACGCCGATCTGGAGCCTGGAGCTCCGCCGATCTGCCTCCCTCCACCCGCTCCTCGAGCACCACCAGCGAGCACCATCTGGTAAGCCCCTCTCGCTCCCCTTCCCCGCAAGCCCGTCTCTCCCTCCCCGCTTAAGCCTCCCCGTAAGCCCTTGTCCCTCCCCATCTTGCTCGAAATCTAGGACAGCGTCGGCGCTTCCCGTGTGGCGAGGCACGAGCTACCCCGCGACCTGCCCCTTCCCTGTAGCCCCTCTCGCTCCCCTTTCCCGCAAGCCCCTGTCCCCCTGCCCGGTAAGCCCCTGTCCCTCCCCATCTTGCTCGAAATCTAGGCCAGCATCGGTGCTTCCGTCCGGCGAGCCACGACCTGCCCCTACCCCGTAGCCCCTCTTGCTCCCCTTCCCTGCAAGCCCTGCCCACCATTACATTTTTTTTCGGATCTGTTTTCTTTGATACACCTATTTGTTCCATAGAAGAATATGAGTTACTGGACCAAGTTCTCTAGATTATAGAAGATTGACTGGATCATTGGACTGACTATTGTAACACAAGTATGAACCATTTGTTTCTCTGTGGGGAGTAGTCTGCATGTTACAAGGATTTAGGTGGTAGTCTACAGATAAATATAAGATAAGCCACATTGCAAAGCAACATTGCAAAGCAAGCAACATTCATCAAATGTCTGGCCTGAAGTGCATATATGATATTGAGGCCACATTGATTCACTTGATAAGCCTAAATTTTTGTTTAGCATGCTACTCCCCACATTGTCAAACTTAGGTGTCAATCTTCAGGGTACACACCATGGCGCCCTTCTCTTTTAGCTTCATTGATTTTCTGCATTCTGTATGTTAACATTGCTGTCATGCTTTTCTTGGTAGTTGACCATGGACTATCCTAGGGCCATCGAGCTTAGCTCTGATGACGTAGTTGCCATTGCTGCGGAGGCTGCTGCAAAGAAAGAAGCTGCTAAGAAAGCTAAGGCTAAGCGGCGTGCTAAGAAAGCTGCCGCGGAAGCCGCTGCTGTGGCAGCCGCCGCTGCCAACAAGATTGTCATGCGTCGAGGTAAAAATCCTTTTCTGCCATTGTTCCTTTACTTTATCTTTTACTCATGCTGTTTGTATTGCTGATTTGAAAATGTGGCTTTTCCTTGCATGTAGGTCCCAAGACAAAGGAATGTACCAGTTTTGATAAGTGGTGTGTGTATGGCAACAAGGTTGCTCTGAAACAGACACAAGTGATGTCCCTGAGGCAACTTGCAAGGAAGAAACCCACATTAAAAGTTTATGTATGCACCATGCAGCCATCGAACACCAAAGAGCCAAGTGCTAAAATGGTAAACAAATTGTCCCTTGATGATCATTCTTTGATTACTAAAGTATTTCCCAATTGTTTCTACCATTGATTGATTGGTTCAATTAATTTGTAGTATTTCCCAAGGGCCTTCACCAATGCCTACATCAAGTGGTACAAGGACTTCCCAGCAAAGTTGAGGGTCTTCTGTAGCGGCCATAAGCCCATAGTAGTCACTATGATTATGGGTAAAGGGAAGTGTCAAGGAGCACAGCTTACGACCAACTGGTCCCATGTGGTGGCGGCGACCGGGATGCAACTAGGCGATATCTTCATGTTTTGCTTCCGCCGCAGTCCTATGGATGGACTTAAGCTGCTCGTTAAGAAGGTCAAGTAATCAACTGGTTGTGTTGGTTGTAAATATGGTCATGTTGGTTGAACTGTGGTCATGTTGCTGTCAGGTGCTATCAGGTTGTTGTTAGTGCTACAGGTTGAACTATGGTCCTGTAGCTAGCAGGTTGCTTTTGGAATGCCCAGACTAGTTGTGAACTATGGTCTGTACTTATATCTATGAAATGCTAGTACTTATATCTATGAAATGGTCCTATGCTACTACTGTGATCAATATGAAATGATCTTGTGCTACTACTGTGATCTATGAAATGATGCTGTGCTACTACTTTGATCTATGAAATGATGATGTGCTACTACTGTGATCTATGAAATGATGTTGTGCTACTACTGTGATATATGAAATGATCATGGGCTATTATTTGTATCTAGTTGTGATTCCTGTGATAAGTATAAAAAAGTTTGGGCTCTTGTATCTGACAAGATTACTAGTATGGCGCAATGGCAATTCACATAGAAGAGTAGTAGGAGGTCCTGTGCTCGAGTCCCAGGGCCCTCGCTATTTTTCCTTTTTTCTCTGATAGATTCAGAACTTACACTATCTGATCTAGAGAAGCCCAGGTTGGTCACAGAAGAACATCAGAAATCATATAACAGCCAGTACACCATTCAAGTATTACTTTTCCAAAACTACGCTAAAATGTCAAGATTACAGCCGGGATAAGCACATGATCTTCCAAAGAACTAAAATGTCAAGATTACAGCCGGGATAAAAATGACATGATCTTGCTCCCTGGTCTTGGTCCTCCTCACCGCTGCAACAGAGATTAGCAATTTCCAGTGAGCCACTAGCAATGAAATAAAAAAGAAAAGGTAATGGAGGATATAATTTACCTTGCATGTTGTTACTAATCATCATCGTCGAAATGCCTCTGGAAATTATCTTCACCATCGCTACAGTACTGGTGGGTTGTGTCATCCACCATGTTTTCATCATCCTCGCGTTCATGGCCCTCCTTCTTTCTTTTCCTAATGTTTTCTACGAATGAAGCATCAAGTAACACTCGTTCCTGGCTCCTTCGCGATCTGGTATGCACACCGGGTTCTTTCTGTTGCACTGGAACTTCATCAGTGTTATCATCTTGGTATGTTAGACCACCGCCACCACCATTGAGATCCTTCTCCATTTCAGTTTCTTTCACACTCCACAAATGTCTGTGCTGAAACTTTTGCACAACTTTCCAATTTCCATGCAAATAGGTGTCTGGCACATAGAACATCTTTGTTGCTTGTGTCGTTAGAATAAATGGACCACTCTTATACCAGCACCTTCCAGTGTTAATGCTCTTGAAGTGTCCGTCATCTTGGATCCCAGTCTTCGCGCCACCAAGATCAAACCAATCACAACGGAACAAGACGACCGATCGATGGACGCTTCTGCTGGAGTTGTACTGGAGCCTTATGATGCTTTTGAGCTGACCATAGAAGTCCATGTCTTCACCATCATGGTCTCCCTCGGCAACTATTCCATTGTTCTGCGTGTTTCTATTTTTCTCACGGTCAACAGTGTGGTAGCGGACACCGTCAACAATACACACTAAATACAGCCTCACTCGCCTATCCGGCTCGCATGCCAAAGCAAAAAGATCATCACTGACCTTATTGTCCTCATGCAATTTTCCAATTTGCACAGATAAACCAGGGTTAATAACAAAAACACAAAAAAATCATGTGGCAATGGATTCCAAGACTAAAGAACTCACATGATTCTTAAACCATTTAGCAAATCCCTTCGCGAGCCATCTGTCAACATTGATGCAGCTATCGTTCTTATTAAGTTCTTCTTTGCACAACCTGCAATGCCAAAAAAAATATAAAGTTAATTAAATCATCGGGCTTGCACATGGGTTCCTTCCAACTCAAGAAAAAAGATAAGGGTGCATGCACAAGAGATGACATACTCGATATATGGTAGAACCACAGGGAAACTCCTTAGCACATACCAATGCATCTTGTCATAGTCATCACCAGCCTCTAAGTACTCTGACCCTCCAAGAAGGTTTACACCATGGTTGAAAACCGAGACATCACCAATGTGCGAATCATCCCGCTCTCTATTTCTGCCCGGCTGATTGAATCTTGTTTCCACATTGTTGAAGTACCTCGAGCAAAATGTAAGGCACTCATCAACAACATATGCCTCGGCAATCGACCCTTCAGGCCTAGCGGTGTTTCGCACATAACGCTTAAATGTTAGCATCCTTCTTTCGATAGGGTACATCCAGCTGTATTTTACGAGGCCTCTCACCATTGCCTCTTTGGGTAAATGCACAGTCAAATGAACCATCACCGTGAAGAAGGCCGGAGGAAAGATCTTTTCAAGCTTGCAAAGGATAACTATGATTTCTTTGTCGAGTCTTTCAAGAACAGATAGCTTCGGTGCTTTGGAGCACAACTCTCTAAAGAAATTCCCTAGCTCAGCAACTGCTTCATATATTTCTTTATCCAAAATTCCACGGAGTCCAGCCGGTAAAATCCTTTGGAGGAGGATGTGACAATCATGAGTTTTCAGTCCTTGGAGCTTGCATCCATCAGGAGACACACATTTTGCTAGGTTAGCGGCATACCCATCTAGAAATCTCACCGCTCTTATAAATTCACAGAATGCAAGCTTTTCTTCTTTAGTCATTGTATACCATGCTTGTGGCATCTGAAACGACTCTCCACCTTCAACATGCTGTAAATGCAAATCTTCTCGTATGCCCATGTCTTCCAAATCAAGCCTAGAGTTAACTGTATCCTGTGACTTCCCGTCGATGTTCATAAATGTGCCAAGCAGATTATCACATATGTTTTTCTCAATGTGCATTACATCAAGGTTGTGCCTCAACTTGAGATCTGCCCAGTAAGGGAGGTCCCACAAAATTGCCCTCCGGTCCCAGCATTGACCATCCTCACGCTTCCTTTTCTTTTGATGTTTTCCAGGTCTCGCATCTTTCACATTGTGAAGCTGTTGCTCGAGCTCTTATTTAGTGAACTCCGTCGGCTGGTCGCGGGTTTCAGTTTTTCCATTGAAATCCTTGCTTTTTCGCCAAGGATGGTTGCAAGGAAGAAAAAAGCGGCCCTCGGTCCAACATATCTTGTTCCTTATTCTTTTCCAGCACGGATCCTTGTCACAACGCACACATGCTTGATAACCAGACGTGAGCCTCCTAGACAAAGTGTGCAGTGCCGGGAAATCATGGATACACCATATGACCGCAGCATGGAGATCAAACTTATCAGGGCTCAGGGCATCATAGGTACTGACACCCTCCCAGAGCTTGAGCAAATCTTCTACCAAGGGCTCCATAAATACATCAAAATCCTTTCCTGGAGATTTTGGACCCGGGATCAACAAAGCCATCATGAAGTTGGACTGATCCATACATGCCCATGGTGGAAGATTGTATGGCACGACAAATACCGGCCACATGCTATATTTCGAGCTCATTCCAAATGGATTAAAGCCATTTGTGGCAAGGCCGAGTCTGATGTTCCTCGCATCGGCGGCGAACTCTTTATGTTTATCGTCAAAATATTTCCATGCCTTTCCGTCAGTTGGATGGCTAAGTTCATTATCCACGGGTTGCCGCTTTAGCTTGTGCCATTGTACATCCTCCGACTGCTGCTTCGAAATGAACATCCTCTGTAGCCTTGGAATCACAGGAAAGTACCTCAACACCTTCTCCGATATCTGCTTCCTCCCATCCGCATCTTTACACCTAGAGGCATCACACTTCGGGCAGCTGTCATGCTTGGCATACGTGTTCCGAAACAAGATACAGTTGTTCGGGCATACATGGATTGAATCATAACCAAGCCCCAATCTACCGATTATACCCAATGCTTCTTCACAAGACTTGGGAATTGCACTTTTAGGGTATTGGATGGTCAAGATATGAAGTATTGTGTTGAAGGCAACATTGCTGATTCGATAGAAGGACTTGACGTGGAGTAACTTCACGGTAAAAGAAAATCTGGACAATGTCCCACCATCACTAGCTGCACGCTTGGCCTCCTCTATCAGCTCGGCATAGATTGTATGCTCTCCAGCAGCTTGCGGTTCAGACTCGTACAAATCCCTAAACAAATCAAGGATTCTATCATCCTCATAGCCATCCTCTGCCTCAAAACCAACATCCTCTTGCGAAAGATCATCTTGTACAAACTCACCGCCATCATCACCGCCGGGTTCAGGTTCAGCTCCGGGTTCTGGATGTAAAGGCTCTCCAAGATGGATCCACCTATCATACGTGGATGCCATCCCACGCATTAGCAGATGAGCCTCTACATTTGGTAGAGTTTGTTGAATACGGTTCATACAGCTGGGGCGTGGGCATAAAACTTGAGCATCATCGGGAACACTTCTACGAACAAATCGTATGAACTCATCCACTCCCCTTAGATGCTCATAAGAAAACCTTCTAACTCCTTTTGTTATCCAGCTTCTGTCCATCTACAAAAGACCGAAAAATGTTGCAAGTTAGAATTGCACTGAAGTGTACACACAAATAGTAGCTAGCAGAAATTAAACCAAAACCTACATGGATAACAGGATTTTGAAACCCTAATGAAACCAGCCTTTGAAATTAACAGGGAAATTAATAGGCTTGAATTGATTCTAAACGTCATATCACTGCCAATCTACATGGAATTAAACCAAAACCTACATGGAATTAACAGGAGGGAAATTAATAGGGGAGAGAAGAGAGGGGTGCATATCGTGACAGCTTCAGGGCTCGGGCGAGGTAACAGAGCTTCAGTGCTCACCGTGACTGCCTACCCCACTGGTCACCACTGCTCCTGCCCCTCCTCCAGTCACCACCGGCTTAGTTTCTCCTCCTGTCACGACCGCTGCAGCCCCTCCGTCGGCCACCGCCCAAGACCCCTACGTGCCGTGGCCGAGGCGAGTCACCACCTGTCCCTCCCCCTCCGCCTTGCCCCCGCCCCTCCCCCTCCGCCTTGCCGCCACCCCCCCTCCTTCGGTCACCACCGGTCCAGATCCCCGCCCCCTCCCCCTTCCCCTTCGTCGGTCACCACCGTTCAGCGTCGCCCCGCCGCTGTGTGTGCATGTTCTGTTTTCTGCTAAGTGTGCTGCTCCGTTGGAGCATCGTCAGTCTGTTAAGCAGACTACCAGTAATAGTATAGATAAAATCCTTACTACCTTGTATACAACAACACAACTCTAGCATACCGGTCATGACATGTTTCTCACAGCGCTAGGTCATGGGTTCGAGTCCCTGCTCGCGCACCCTTTTTTGCTTAATAGTACCTGAGCCAACGAGGATATTGCTTAATATGACCTGGGCCAACAAGGCTATTTGGGCTCAACATGGGCGAATCGGCCCACCCGGTATACAAGTAACACAAACGGTCCAAAATGGTATACAACTAACACAAGCGACCCAAAAGAAAAATTAAAATTAAAAAATAGGGTAAACAAGTTAAAATTAAAATTACCACGTAGGAGCGACACGTGGATCACATGGGTGAGGTGGCAGCACAGTCACCCAAATGCTTAACTTACTACGACGTTGTTACTGATCATGACGATTTTATATCGTCGTAGTAAGCTCCAAAGAAGGCCCCAAACAGTAAATACTAGCTTATGACGATTTCGTGTAATGAATTTAAGACGTTTTTGGGCCAAATCGTCATGCATTTGCTATCCTTTGCCCCTCCCAAACAGCTCATGACCATCTGTAGCAAGATCGTCATAAATTTATGACGATTTCTTTTGGGGTCACTTTCAAAAGGTCATAGTATACCACATTCCTTGTAGTGCATATACACCTTACGCCATCTTCTGATAGTGAGGCTAATTCTATTTTGAAGCAGACAGTACCTCGCTCAAGTAATACACCGGCCTTTGCACTGACTTTCCTTCCTCTTCGCATTCCACTACTATTACTGCACTTACGACTCGGTTGGTCGTGGCTATATAGAGCGACATCGGCTCCTTGGGTACTAGCACAGCTAGTATTGGTGCAGATGACATCATCTTTTTTAACTCCCGGAACATGCTATCAGCTTGCAGCGTCCATATAAATTTATCTGCCTTTTTCATTAACTAGAAGAGGGTCAATGCCTTCTCTCCCAGCCAACTTACAAACCGGCTTAATGATGCCAGGCAACTAGTGAACTTCTGCACATCGTTAAGGCACTTTGGCAGTTCCATTTTCTCTATGGCTCGGATTTTCCTGGGATTGGTTTCGATACCTCGGCTGGATACAAGGAATCCGAATAATTTCCCTGCCGGCACTCCAAAGGTACATTTCCCGGGTTAAGCTTCATCCGGAACATCTTTAGGTTCGCGAATGTTTGCCGGATATCTTCAAGGAGCGTCTTCCTTTCCTTGGTTTTTATCACCACCTCGTCCACATAAACTTGCACATTCCGACCTATTTGGTCATGTAAACATTTCTGCATGGATCGTTGGTACGTTGCTCCTGCATTACGTAACCTGAATGGCATAGTGCGATAGCAATAATCACCATATGGGGTGATAAATGCAGTCTTTATTTGATCATACGGATTCAGGGGTATCTGGTGGAAACCAGAGTATGCATCTATAAATGACAACAACTCACACCCAGCAATTGAATCTGTGGCCTGATCTATCCTTGACAGCAGGAATAGATCTTTTGGATATGCCTTATTTAGGTTCGTGTAATCGATATACATGCGCCATACCACTGCCACATTCGGATCATCCTTATTTTTCTCCACAAGCACCGGATTAGATAACCAATCTGGGTAAAACACTTCCATGATAAATCCAGCTACAAGGAGCCAAGCTATCTCATCACCAATGGCTTTCCTCCTATCTTCGGCGAAGCGGCGGAGAGGTTGCTTCACCGGCTTTGCCCTGGGTCTCACATTCAAAGAGTTCTCGGCCAACTCCCTCGGCACACCTTGCAGGTCCTACGTAGACCAAGCAAAGATATCCCGATTCTCACGGAGGAAGTTGACGAGCTCGCTTTTCTTTTTGTCACTTAACCCGGCACCAATAGTTATGGTGCACTCCGGAAACTTAACATCAACAGGAACTTTCTTTGTATATTTCGTCGCTTGAAATGAAATGCTCCCATGCGGGTTACTTAGAGCTGGCATATGTTGTTGCGCGGATTGAGCCAATGCAGCCACCTCCATGATTTTTCTCATCTCCTAAGCGATCACGAGTGATTCGGCCAGGTTAGATCTAGTGGAAGCACATTCGTTGGAACACCTGAAGTCCCTCTGCTATAGTAATCAGCCCCTTGGTCCGGGTAATTTCATCTTCAAGTAACCAACATGAGTACTTTCCATAAATTTGCTCAGAGTAGGATTGCCGAGTAACGCGTGGTATGCGCTCTCCAAGTTCACCACCTCAAACTCCAAGTTCTCAGTCCGGCAATTGTCTCTTATACCAAACAACACATCAACCCAGACCTTACCAATTGGCTCACAGGAAATACTGGGCACGATGCCATGGAACGTGGTCCTTGTTGCCTGGAGCATATTCTCTGATATCCCCAACTTGTGCATGGTATCCTTGTACATTATGTTAATGCTACTTATATTGTCTATCAGCACCTTGGAGAACCTCACGTTGATATTCGGTCCAATGAACGTCGGATCCAGTACTAGTGCGTAAGTCCTTGGACTTGGCATAAGCTTTGGGTGATCCTTGATACTCCAAATAATCTCCTGATCCGACCAAGGCAAAGATCGGGCCACCCCATATGGGGTGGCCTGATCTTCTCAGCAAGCTCTTGTCGATGATATGGTGGATGATAGATAACTAGTGCATAGCTATGATCTCTCGCTCGATCCCTGATGCCAGTGTAATAGATCTCGAACCTTGTAGGATATTCACAACACCACACTCTTACGCACGCAGCCGTGACCACGAACAGTAGTATGCAATCTACTAATTCCCAATGGAACAACAGATCACACTCAATTATAGGTGGTAGATTCGAACACAGGGTAATTCCAAAGGTTCTATGAAAGAAACAACTCCAAAATAATTTAACGTGGTCTAAACCCTAAAAACCATGATTTACAGGCCTATATAAAGGCTGTTGGACGTCCAACATAGAGTTGGGGTCAAAACCAAACATATCTCTAACTTTTCTAACTTAAAAGGACTCTATTTGTAAACTGACAGAAAATGTCTGTCGACTTGTTTTGGTTTCTGCGCACATCTCGTAAGGAACTGGGAGACGTGCAAGTACTCGTTGGAAAGATCTCGGAATTATCTTTCCAACAAGTACTTATTTGCGTAATTCTGAGTTGGTACGCGGAAACCACGTCTGTTTCAATTTCAGAACTTCTGTCTGTCCGAATTGAACCTTCCTTCTTGGTCGCCTTCTAACTCTCGGTCGCCTTCGTTTTGATGATCTTCTCTTGCGCCTTCCTCCTGCTCCTCCCTCGCGCATCCTCGGTCGATCATCATGTCGGGCTCCTCTTGTAGCCCTTCTCCTCCTCGCGCCATGCTTGTTTCTCCAATGAACCTGATCATACATAAATGCATAGACTTAGGTAGTATAAAGTTCTTATAAATGAAAGGATCATGGTCAACTAGGAATGAATTTACCTGATAGTCATTATTGATTTGACTCAATATTTCCTTCCAGTTCAAGTAGTCAGAATCATCATAATCCCTGTATATATCCTCATCAAGTTGCTAGCATCTACTTGGCCAAGATAGCTACTAACAATGGAAAGCATGCAAGATCACAAATAACAAAGACATGATAGAATCAATAATCAATAATCAATATGAAATAGCATCTCAATATCCATCGGATCCCCGCAAACACAAAATGCAGAATTACAAATAGCTGATCTTGATCATGAACGGAGCTCACAAGATCTAGACATGAAAGCACAAAGGAGGAGAACCAGCCATCTAGCTACTACATGGACCCGTAATCCAGAGATGAACTACTCACGCATCACACCGGAGGCTTGCATGGTGATGAAGAAGGCCTCCAGGGTGAATTCCCCTCTCCGGCAGGGTGCCGGAAGAGCTTCAGATCCCTCCCGATCTAGGGATGGAGATGACGGCGGCTACAGACTCTTTCGTGTATTTTTGATTGGGTACTTAGGGTTTCCATATCAGAGGCAATATATATGTAGAAGGAGAGGCCGAGGGGGTGCCTGGGGCGGCCAGACCACCCCCTAGCACGGGTCAGGCCTGGCCGCGCAGCCAGGTGGTGTGGCCAGGCCCTAGCCCCTCTCCGTCTCGTATTCTGGCTCCAGATGTCTTCCGGTAAAATAGGAACTTTGGATTTTGTCCCGTCCAATTTCGAGAATATTCATTTTCTGACTTCCTGGAACCAAAAATAGTAGAAAACAGACAGCTAGCACTGTGGCTCTTGTTAATAGGTTAGTCCAAGAAATCATATGAAAAGTACTCCAAAGTGTGGACAAAACACAAGAAAGTAGATAAAATCAAGCATGGAACATCAAAAATTATAGATACATTTGCAATGTATCAACATCCCCAAGCTTAACTCCTGCTCGTCCTCAAGTAGGTAAGTGATAAAAAGAAAGAATAATTTTTGAGGTGACATGCACCATCATAAACTTGATCAAAGTATTTGTAAAACATTCAAAGCTGGGATCATAGTACTTCAATCATAACATGAAAGGCAAAGTTCTAGGAATAAGACAAAGAAACTATGATGCAACATGAAAAGGCACAAACAAAAGATTCATGAATAACAATGCTTTGCAAGACGTTTGTTTGTTTCACATAAAGAAAACATAGCATAATAGTATTCAGCTTGTCCCTCATAGAGTAGCAAATATAAATGCATAGGACACCTTCAAAGTTCATAAGAGTGACTAGATACAAATAGTTTAAAACAAGCAATATCAAGTTATGCATCAATCAACTAGTCTTGGGACAATGGACATAGAACTAAGAATGGCCACTATGCTCTCAAAGTAGGTGCATAAAGGTAGAAGGTGGAGACTCAATGTAATGGTGGAAGAAAGGCCTTCATAGAAGGAAGCAGAGATTCAAGTTTCATAAAGAGCTTCCAAAAATTATGGTACTTATAGCTTTCATCTCTCATTGCCCCTATCATAAGCATCTTGAAGTGATTAAGGTTAAAGTGAACAAACTATGGTGTACATGCTTGACGAAGTATAAGTCAGGAATCTCATGTCCCTTGAATACGAGGGCCGCTCCTCATGCTACTCAAGTTTAGTCACCGGTAAGTTCTTGTCATTGTAAGTACATGTGTATTAGAGAGAACCGCCAACAGGGTATCCCTTGCCCGATGATACGGAAGAATCCCCATATCAAAATGACAAGGCAAGCAGACAACGAGCATCTCAGCAATCTTCTTATTTACCATGGGAATATGTTGCTTTTTTCTCTCTTTCCTCTTTTCATAATCTCTTTTTTTCTCTTTTTCTCTTTTTTCTCAATATAGGACTCTTTTTATAAGAAGAATGCTTCATAGACAGCTCATTATGGTTATGCTGCAGGTTTCCACCATGTCAGCATGGATTAGAGCAGCGGCCCAGGCGTTTCTCTAACACATATACATAACTCCATGGACTTACAAGCTCCCCTTTCATTTCACACCGACGACATCCATAGACAAAAGAACATGCTATCAACTAGGTACAAAGTGATGAGGGCAAATCTCTAGGGTGGCTCGATCTTCACGGATCTCGTGGTCAAATCGATGGGAAAACGAGGGGAAAGGGAGAAGGTAGCAGAAGCGGACGCACACCTCGCGAAGAACACGATGAACACACGCAAAACACACACGATACAAGGCTGATTGCTCTCACCGATGGCCACCGGTCCGATAGAATCCTCGCAAGGAAAGATCGGTCAACGTGCTCCCGTCAATCCCAAGCGGAGAGGGAAGAACACCTTGGAGAGGGTCTTGACGTCTTGGCAAAGGGAAACCGATGCCAAGGCCTTGTACAACGAGGGAGGCGCGATGCAAAATCCAGCGAGGTGATGACGATAGTCGATCCCCTTTGGTAGAAGGGGATGAGGCAAAACTAGAGATTCCACAAAGGGGGTTGTCTTTAGTCTATCATCTATGCCTAAGGGATACACTGAGGGGTAGGGGCTCTATTTATAGGCCAGCCACAAGTTCAGGGGTAGTTTGGGCATAAAACTAGGGTTTGTTGCGGAATAGAGGGGTACATGGGCCAAGGGTCCAGATGTTGGCACGCAGGCCCATCACTTAGGACGGACACTTCGGGTCGAGTGGGCCGGACACTCCGGGTAGTGTCCGGGTAGAGTCCGATGTAGCACACAGAATGTCCGCGCCAGGACGGGGCTGGGGTAGGCCGGACACTCCGGTTGAGTCGCGTCGGATAGTCCGGCTGCGCCGGACACTCCGGCCGGATTCGGGCGGACTCTCCGGGGCGATGACGGCGGAGACTCTCATTCTGGAGCTAGCTGCTCCTAGTCCATCTTCTTGGTTGACTTGGGGACGATCTTGGGGACTTGGCGTTGTGGATGTAGTAGCGTCCGCAGGACGGGCTGCATCAGCTCCCCCCTTCAAAAAGAGTCGTCCTCGACTCTTCATGCTCATCCTTAGAAGATGATGTCGAGAGACCTTCTTGATCCTGGGGTTCACCATATAGTCGTCCTTGAGAAGCTTGAATCGACAACACCTCAATGTTCCTTCACCTTCCATGAAGCCTACAAGGCTCACCACGAAAGAAAAGCGACACTCAAAGCATAGCCAATTAATGGATATTATATTATGAGTCCTCAGGTAGAGTGAAGTCACCTTAGGATGTAGAGATGGCTCTTTGAAGGGCAGCCATAGGTGACTCTCTACGGTCCGTCTTCTCAACTCTTGGTCCATAGAGGTTGACACGTAAGCAATTGTACCTTCACACAACAAAGACCAAGCAACATATGTTTGTGTGTGATAGAGGAGCATGTCATTTGTGGCATGTCCATTCTTGTTCACAACACTATTAGCACAACTCAAGTATCGCAAACGAAATGCGTATGCAAGGTCAAAGTGCATGGGAATTGTTTGAACATCATCCAAATGTAGGAACTCAAAAACTCCATATAACATCTTAGTGTGGCACTCAAAGCAATTGACTAAAATATTGATCAACATTTTTGATCCAAAGCTAGGAGAATTCGGCAAAAACACATGAGGAAGAATATCCAAAGCAACATCATTATGTGTGCAAACCAACCATTGGAAAGAACAATTGGTCAACATGTTGGATGCCACACACAAATCATCAAAAGAAAATATCATTGGGATATGAGTATCACGAGTGGAAGCAAAAGCAACGTGTTTGCAAACAAACCATATGAAAGAGAAAGTGGTCCTTATGTTTGTTGCAACAACAATACGAGAGACTTGGAAGCTCTCATGACAATACATGCTCAAAATGGCATTATGGTTGCACAAAGCATCAATATCCAATAGCAATGAGACATGATTTTCACAAGGTGAAAGAATACCATTAACATGCTTGTAAGCAAACCATAGGAAAGAGCAATTTTTCAACATGAAAGATGCAAAGCATGCAAAAGGTATCAGAGCTGGGTTCGATCTTGAACTCACGTGGGGGATGCTCTCTAGAGCTCTTTTTGTCAACTTGTGCTCAACCGAGGTTGACATTCTCTTGCGGGTACCTACACACATCAAGCACAAAAGGAAGAACGTGTGTGCATGGTAGAGAAACACATCATCCATCATGACGTATCTCTTCTTGTGCACATCACCATTAGTGTCAATCAAGTGTAACATAGGTGCATGGTGAGTATGCAAGTGGGGAACATGCTTATCATGGCAATCATCAAAATCTCCAAAATTTGAGAAAGCTATGGGGGCCATCTCAATATAAACCATATTAGAATTATTGTTGCAAGCAAAACAAGTGAAAGAGCAAATATTCAACTTATTGCAAGCAACAGGAGAAAGTGTAAAACATTCATGACAAAGCATTGTCCGAGGGTTATCATTGGTAACATCATTGCAAGCAAAACATTGGAAAGAGCAATTGTTCAACAAAGTGCAAGCAATGATATCATCAACGTAATGTTTAAAGCATGGCATGTCTATGGCAACATCATTACAATCAAATAATTTCACATGCTCAACATTATGCAAAGGCAAAGTATCACATGGAAATACCAATGAGTCATATGTGATATCACAAACATCATCCATACCATGCCAATCATCACAAGTCATCATGTCCACTAGTGGGATCATGGCATCATCAACACCCTTATTTTTACCTTGTTCATACCTCTCATATGAAGTGGGTGTTGTGGCAGCATTGGCCTCCATGTGGGCGACTTATTCATCATGTATGGGGATGGCATCATCTTCATCCACCATGTACATCTTCTTGGTTGGAGGCATCATCATCTCCAAGCTTGGTGCTTCTTGATCCATGGAACCTAGCACATCATGAGGAAACACACTAGAGGTAGAGGGTAAGTTGTTAGCAATGAAAGTGGTCTCCCATGACCTATCAACTACCACTCTCAACTCACTCGGTGTATCACTCATGCCCTCCAAGTGGAAGCACTCAATCTCATGTATGGTGGAGTCAGTCATCTCACTCTTGATTTCACTCAAGTGGGCTAAGTGGCTCTCATACTCACATGGGATGGTACCACATCACCACTCAAGCATATGGGGGTAGGCTCAGTTCTCTCAACTCCTTGCGCCTCCTTTGGTGAAGGGAAAGTCCCATGCTCACCATTCTTGACCTTGTCGTCGCCATCTTGCACCTTGGATTGTGTAGTCCTCTTGACGTACTCGTCCAACTTGGCGAAGTAGAGGTCTTCATCCTCCTCATCCATGAGGTTGCATGTGTCATCTAGGACGTCAAGTCTTGGCGTTGAAGCTTGATGGCGTAGAGGAGAGCTTGCTCTTGGTGCCATTTTGGTGGTGGCACGAGTAGTTGAAGGTGCCTTATGATGGTGTCGACGGAGGTCATTGGCGTGCCTTGCCAAAGGTTGATGTAGATGGCGCACTTTGTCATCCACATGACGCTCGCTACGATGCTTCTTGTCCTTGGCACTCTTCTTGGTGAGGCGTTGTAATGAGCGCAAAGCATCATTAGTCTTGGCCATCATGCTCATGGTTTTGGCGAAGTTGTTGTCCATGTCGCGCTTGAAGTTGTCCATTTGATGGTGGACCTTGGTGCTCTCGAGGTGGAGGCTCCGTCTTGGTCGACGCGACTTGAGGAGTTTGTCGTTGTCGTTCTTGAAGTCGTCCATGCTTGGGGAGTTATTGTTGTTGTAGAAATCCATATCACCCAAGCATGTGGAGCCATTGTGGGTGTAGTGCTCCATCATGTCATCCATGCTTGTGGAGGCATATGCATGGTGGCTCATCGTGGATTCTTCATAGAAATCATCCTCGGTTCCGGAGTCCCTAGACATGATTCACAAGACCAAGTGGTGTATATGGAAGTGGTAGGGGGTTAGGAATGCAACGTCAAACCTTACTTTACCTTGGAAGATAGTATCGTGCAAGTGGCAACACTTGAGAGCAATCAAAACCAAGCAAAGTGAAGTTCACGCGGAACACCAAAACCAACTAACCACTAAAACACACACACACACAAAGCTTATGGTGGATGGGTATGGAAGGTGGCATGTCAAGAACCAATCCAAAATCAAGATGTTGTTATGGCAAGTAAAGAACCACGATGATCGCAAAGCAAAACAAGTCAATCCACAAGATTGGAATATATACAAGGAAACACATACGGTGGGATAAATGGGACATGTGCGATGGAGAAAGTGAGCTAAGAACCAAATGATTACCTAGCGAAGACTATAAGCTCGTTTTGCACAAGTGCAAGGAGAGACGCTAGTTCGATTGCAATAAATTGGCAGGCTACAAGATATGCACAATAAGTACCATCTATTTGATGTTCATCGAGCTTGTGCTTCCTATTCTATGAGGCACTTGTTTCTTTCTTTCTTTTTTCTTCTTTTTATTTTTCAATTATTTTTCTCTTTTTCTTTTATTTTTCACTTGCCTCTTCTTTGTGCCAACAACTATACAAGATAACTATATGAGATAGCGCGCTCACAACTTTTGCTCGGAATTCTACAAGGTATCAAATGTGCATATCCCAAGCAATCATAGGAGGAACTAGTCTCAATAGGTGTTTGTTGAATGCAAAGATAGTGTAGCTCACAAAGGAATGCAAGTGGGAAGAAGCCGCGGAATTTTATACCTTTCGTCGCTCATCTTCACCCTTTATTGGTGGATTCCGCCTTGCCCACGGAATTTGGATGGATTAGATAGCATGAACCACAGAGATGATGATGTAGAGCTCTTTCTCTTCTTCAAAACGAGCTAAAGAACACCAAAATCCGAGTTCGTATGCAAAAGTTATGCTCAAAACCGTGAAGCAGATTTTTCTGTCAGCAGGGGGGCGGACAGTCCGGTGCGCACAGGCCGGAAAGTCCGACCGGGCCGGATATTCTGGTCAGTTTAGGCCGGGAACTCCGGTGGGGCGGATATTCCGGTCCATTTTGGCTGGACAGTCCGGTCCGGTCGAACCAGAACTTCCAGAACACGAACGGGACGAGTTTTGGCGGAAAAACTCGAACCAAAACCTCAAATTGATGGGGGAAATCAAGGAATTAGGCTATGGAAACGCAGGGGAAGGTAGATCAACAAGTTTAGCAAGTAATCTACGGATCAAAACCTACCAAAACGCACTCAAATCACAGATCGATCCAAAACAATAAATTGGGGCTATTTTTTGGGGGATTTTCGAATTTATGGGGGAAAAGACCAAATCGATGAGGAATCTGTGGCAACCAAAAGCTGCTGATACCAGATGATAAGGGCAAACCTCTAGGGTGGCCTGATTTTCACGGATCTCGTGGTCAAATCGATAGGAAAGCGAGGGGAAAGGGAGAAGGTAGCGGAAGCGGACACACACCTCGCGAAGAACATGATGAACACACGCAAAACACACACGATACAAGGCCGATTGCTCTCACCGGTGGCCACCGGTTCGATAGAATCCTCGCAAGGAAGATCGGTCAACGTGCTCCCGTCAATCCCAAGCGGAGAGGGAAGAACACCTTGGAGAGGGTCTTGACGTCTTGGCAAAGGGACACCGATGCCAAGGCCTTGTACAATGAGGGAGGCGCGATGCAAACTCCAACGAGGTGGTGACGATAGTCGATCCCCTTTGGTAGAAGGGGATGAGGCAAAACTAGAGATTCCACAAAGGGGGTTGTCTTTAGTCTATCATCTATGCCTAAGGGATACAATGAGGGGTGGGGGCTCTATTTATAGGCCAGCCACAAGTTTATGGGTAGTTTGGGCATAAAACTAGGGTTTGGTGCGGAATAGAGGGGTACATGGGCCAAGGGCCTAGATGTTGGCACGCAGGCCCATCACTTACGCTGGACACTCCGGGTCGAGTGGGCCGGACAGTCCGGTGTGGCCGGACACTCCGGGTAGTGTCCGGGTAGAGTCCGATGTAGCACACAGAATGTCCGCGCCAGGACGGGGCTGGGGTAGGCCGAACACTCTGGCTGAGTCACGCCGGACACTCCGGCCGGATTCGGGCGGACTCTCCGGGGCGATGACGGCGGAGACTCTCGTTCTGGAGCTAGCTGCTCCTGCTCCATCTTCTTGGTTGACTTGGGGACGATCTTGGGGACTTGGCGTTGTGGATGTAGTAGTGTCCCTAGGATGGGCTACATCACAAAGTACTAGTGCAATGTTGAAAGCGTTCCCCATGACAACATGGTTATGCTAATCCCCAACAAATAAGTGCAAGCATATACACCATAGACGACACAATGGTTCAAGTTTATTAAGGCAAGAAAATTAAAGTGTGCCATCAAGTTCGTGAGAGCTTTAATCACTAGTTTTCTCATAACAAGTTTAATTCGGAAGGTAAACAAAAACATGAATATACTTGGAATAGCATAAGCTAGTAGGTAGGTATGGTGGACTCTTTGGAATAACTTGGTTTAGGGAGTTGAATGCATGAGTGGAACTCATACTTGGTTGCAGAGGCTAGCAAAAGACTGGGAGCGACAAACTAAGAGAGCAATAATGGCCATAATCATGTAGAGCGACAAAACATCATTGATCAAAGCATAAAGTGATACTACAAGTTGAAAACTAAAGGATCATAAAGGCTTATGGTGACTTTGGATAGTCATAACATGGTGTGAGCATGCGCCAAGTCAACCCAAATAAAGCATCAAAGGAGAATACCACTATATTATGCTTTAATATGCTAAAACAACGCATGATTCATCCAAGGCACATTGAGCAATATTAATTGTTTATAACAAGGCATGCTACATCAAAGAATACTAAGCATAAAGCCAAAACAGTATCAAGCCTGGCATGACGAAGCATAGGCCACAGTTAAAAACAAGCTCTCTTTACCACTTAAGCAATGAACTTTCCTACTCTTTTCCAAACCAAACCAAACTATTTGAAAACCAATGTATGAAAGAGGGGTGTCCAAGCAATTTATTCAGCAAACTAAGCAAACTAAGCAAACAAAAAACCAAAACGAAAACAAAAAGAAGACGCTCCAAGAACAACACAACTCTGCATGAAACAATAAAAATGAAGCATTTGGAAGAAACCTGGGATTTTTATTGATGAAGAAGAGGATGTGTAACATCCCAAGTTTTGCATTTTCAGATGTTACTAGAAGCATGCATCATATCCTTGCATCATGGCATCAACTGCATCAAATAATTTCCAAAACCCCATAGTCGTATAAAGACTAAAAGGGTAAAACCATTTCAATCCTCCTAAACCTTTGCAAAAGTGTTATTTTTATAACCTCATTCTAATCCTCTTCTTTTTACAAAATTTTAGAGACCGGTCTCACTTAATTTAGAGTCCGTTTGCAAAAGTTATTAAACAAATAGGAAAATAGAAAAAAATAAAAGTTTAAACAAAAAAAGGGAAACCTAGCCTAACCGGGCCAGCCGAGCCGGCCCGCCCCTATCTACCGCACGCTAGGCGCAGCGCAGTAGCAGCAGCCGCGCAGGCCAGCCCAGCAAGCCGCGCCAGCCGCCACCCCGCTCCCGCGCCCGCAGCCGCCGACAGGCGGGTCCCACCCATCATCCCCCTCCTCGTTCGTGTCCAGCTCGAGCATGAGCTCGCCGCGTCGGCACAACCGCCTCCGGCTGATTCGGAGTGGACTCCGTAGCCCCTGCGCCAAGAAACCCGCCTATTTATAGCCCCTCGGCACGCCTTCCAAAACCCTAGCTTTAATTTCCACCACCGCCACCGGGCCGCCGCCTTAGAGCTCGCCGGAGTTCGCGTCGCCGATGCCGACGGCAAGGTTCCGGCGCCTCTTCCCCTTCTCTCTCTCCCCTCTCTGCCCTCCCCCTTGAGTACCAGCTCGATTCACCCTGTTTTCCCCTGGAGCAGAGCCCTGCGCCGCCACCGATTCGTCGTCGGAGTCTCGCCGGAGACGGGATAGATCGGCGGAGCGCCGTCGCGAATAGAGGAGGAGAGGGCTGACGCCATCCGTACCAGAGGGACCGCGAGGAGGAGGGCCACGTCGTCATCCACTCCACGCAGACGGGAGCTCGCCGGAACGCCGCCGTACATCACCACCGACGCACCGCCGCCGCCGTCGTCGTCGAGCCGTCGCCGCCGGTGAGTTCCTCCGCCCCCCCTCCGTTAGATCTTGATCCAGCGGTGTGGATCGTCCGAACCGGTACTGCCCAATCTCGTGCTACCACGCGTCCGCGCACGCGTCAGCGCCGCTTCAACGCCGCGTCAGCTCTGCGTACCCACCCTGGACCAATCCCGCGCCGCCACTTGGCGCTACACAGCTGGCCACCGTCCTGTTTTCTTTTAAATAGGCAGAAAACACTTTAATCTTGTAAAATTCATAGTAATTCGAGTTTTTGTCCAAAAATTCCGTTGGATTCATATTTTCGAGTAGAACACAGATCTACACTAATATTGCTGTTTTACCACAACAATCTTGAAGTAGGATTTAAAGTTTAGATTTGAGTATTTTAATTCTAGAAAATTATCCGTAGATACGTTTAGTTGATTCTTGTTGCGTTGGCTTTGTTTCTACGAGACCTTCTGTAGAAAATTGTTACAACTTGCTTAGAGTGATCAGATCTGTTTCGAGATAGATTGGAAGTGTAGATCTATTTTCTGAGCTTGATTATTTAGGGTTTAACCCAAAATACTTAAAACTTATGGGGAACCGATTCTAATGACATCCCCAACTCAACAACACCCCCGAATAAAACCCTTGGTCAAATTTGAATCCATCCTGGCATATTACCATGTTGCATGCATGCATATTCGACTTCGTGACTTTGTTTTGTGCAAATTGTGATGGGGTCCATGTTTGTTTCGTTAGATTGCTCGGAGTGCGCTGAGGAGTACTGTTGTGTAGAGTGCTGCTCGGATCCAGACAAGTTACACCACTTGTTCATGTTTATGTCCCAGTTTTGACTATGCATGTTTTTACTCTTCAAATTCTGTAGTATGCATGTGTAGGATTTTGGTAGTTTTTCTTAGTAATATTTTTGTAAGTGCGGTTTTGTAGTATGCCATGAGTAGCTCTATGCTTAGGATTTTCCATCCCAATAGGTTATCCTGTTTTTCTAAGTTATGCTTGCTATGTTATATATTCATCTATATCAAGTATCGTTGGGAGGGTTCAAAAGACTGAAAATTTTCTAAGTATAAAAGCTCTCTCGAGCGAACCTTTTTCCTCTCAAAACCCCTTCAAAATAAAACTAAGTTTTCCTCTGGGCAGAATGGTTGTCGGGACAACAAGTGGAATTTTGGTGGAGGACGGCTGCCCAGGAATCAAAGAAGTCTGCCATGTTTCAGAATTCAGAAGCTTCCCGTGCAACCACAATACATATGGGCTCTGTCTTGGCTTAGTACTTAGTGGGAAACCTCACCGGGGTACTAACATTTGGAGGTTCTTGGCACGGTTGGATCCAGCTGGTAGAGGGGCTACTAAGGGAAGGCTTCGCCATGGTCTTGTCTGTAAAAGGACTTGATCGTGGATTGTGGGGAAAGTGCTCAACCTCTCGAGAGTATTGCAATCTGATCGATCAGCCATGTTCACGGAAACAGAACAACATTGAGCATCTGAAGGATGGAGCCTCTGAAAGATCTTCCTCTCTCTTTTCCAAACTTAACGTTTTATAAACCCCAAGGCTTGAGTAATATCGCCATTGGGTGGGATTTTGGGAACTTGGTGCGTAATATCCAAGTGTTTGGTTGATTGGGCACTTGGTGAGTAATATCCACGTGTTCCATTCGACCATATACTACTTATCAATGTTTACAAAGTAGGGAAATCTCCTCCTCTTTTCTTCTTACATTGAGAAAATTGGCTTTCTGCAAATAAACCCCAAAGCCTTTCTCTTAGCCTTGCATGTAGAAATAGACTTACTCTTTCCTTGGTGTAATTTGCCAATACATTCAAAGTATTGACCCAACTTGTTGGCTGCACGTCTTATGTGCAGAATCCAAAGACTGAAAGGTGTGTAGGGATCACGGGTCTTCACGCAGCTAGCCTGTGGCGTTGATGGACTCAAGTTTTACTTAATTTCCGATGTTTTATTTGAGCTAGCTATAAGCTATGCAATTTGTAATAATTATACTCTGGATTATTCGTGTAATAATGACTTGTGTTTTACATGATATTCATCGACTGTGAAGTGCTAGCTATTGATCCAGGGACTAGCATGTTAATCACAGGGACTTAGGATCCTTAACGATCCGAGGTCGCAACAGATGGTATCAGAGCACAAAGTTGTCTGTAGGACGTGACCCCTAGGATTGGAAACTACCTTTACAATGTGTGTTTTTGCTTTCCATATTCTTCTAAGTTATTTGTATTCTTCTAGTATTTCTCTTCCTTATCACCTTGTGCCTAATTTTTCTTTCTCCTAACCTAAAGATGACGGCCTTCTACTACGACACCGCTGAAGACATCAAGTGCCTGCGCTTTGGGGAATGCCTTCTGGACATCATCAAGACGTTGCAGTTACCCATGCCGTCAATCAAGGGAAGTGAGTTGAGGAAGATGCACAAGGAAGGATGCTGGGCGATTGAAGTCATCCAACCAGGGCGCAGTCAGACAGAACCCAAGACAGAGGCCATTGTACTCAACGTCACCAGTGACTCCAAGGAGAAAGGACTTAGCATCAGCTTGCAGGAGCTCATTGGACGCCTTTGCGGACGCCACCATGAAGAGGTTGAAGGCCACTACATCAAACTCTTTGGAAGACGTGATGAGAAGGGAGTTCCAATCGAGTTAACCCCCAGAGGAAAGGAAGACATGCAAGCATCGAAGAATCCAATATCAAGACTTGGAGTCCCACATCAATGACCTTCAGAAGGGGAGCTGCCTTGAGATCATGAGGAATGATGAGCTTTGTGCCCTAGTCAAGGGGAAGGACGAGAAGATCGAGGAGCTGGAAGAGAAGATCAAGTCCCTAGGAGGGGAGCTCACCGCCCAAGGCAAGAGGTTCGCTAATCAAGAGAAGAGGGTGCAAGATAAGAACAAGAGGATTAGGGAGCAAAGTCTGGTGCTCGCAAAAAACGAGATGGAGTTCAAGAACTTCGCCACCATGTTGAAGGACCTGCGAGCAGCCAAGAGGAGCTTGGAGGAGAAGATCACGCCCATGACTATGGGGTCAAGTTTGATCAAGAAGCTACAGAAGGAGAAGAAGGAACTCTAAGAGAAGCTGGAAGCTGCTACCCAGGAGCTGCAAGAGGTGAAGGAACTTCAAGAGAGGCTCGAAGCTGCTACACCGGAGCCACAGGAGGTGAAGGAACTTCAGGAGAAGCTTGAAGCCACGACGAAGGACTTGGAGTTATACAAGTCACTACTGGAGAAGGAAGGCTTCATCATTGAGGAAGAGGAAGTGGATGATGAGTAGAGTAGATGGACCACCTTTAGTTCTATAGTCAAACGTTGTTCGCGATTGTAATGAGTACCAAAAATTATATTGGTTTAGTTAAACTTGGTTGAGTGTGTTGAACTATGTGCCTTGTGTGCCTTGCTTTTCTCGTGTGTTTTTCTCTTGTTTACATAAGGGTAGGAGTTTATTCCTTAGGCTTTCTATCTATTTCTTAACTTGTTTCCCGAACCCCACAGATGGCGAGACGTGGAAACAACAACAACATGCACCCAGAGATAGCACAACTTCTGAACTCCCAGAATCAGCTGATCCAAATCCTCACTCAAAACATGCAAAACAACAACAACAACCCGCCGCCTCCACCACCCCCACCGCCCCAACGGGATCGCCTGACTCGGTTCTTGAGGTTGAACCCTCCAGTTTTCTCAAGTAGTTCTGAGCCAATTGTGGCAGATGACTGGCTCCGCACCACCAACAAGAAGTTAGACACCGTCCAAGTTGTGGGAGCTGACAGGGTGCGCTTTGCCGCGCACCAACTTGAGGGACCAGCTGCTGAATGGTGGGATAATTACCAGGTCACCCACCCCGATATTGAGGCTATCACCTGGAACCAGTTCGAGGCGGCCTTTCGTACTCATCACGTAGCCGCGGGAGTCATGTCACTTAAGAGACATGAGTTCCGTGACCTGAAACAACTGCACCGCTCCGTCTCCGAGTATGGGGACCTTTTCAACAAGCTGGCACGTTATGCACCTAATGATGTATCCACTAATGCCAAGAGACAGGAGGAGTTCTTAAGGGGACTTAATGATGAAATATCTATTCAGCTTGTGGCTCTGAAGTTTGATAACTACCAGGAACTCCTTGACAGGGAAGTGGTGGTTGAAGCAAAGCAAAGGAGTATAGAGAACCGAAAGAGAAAGTCCACCTCACACAAGCACAACTCAGCCCTGTATCAGAAGCAACGCACTTCGTCACCACCACCCCACAACCACAATGGGCATCATCATGGAGGACATAAACCACAATGGCCATAAACACCGCAATGGAAATGGCAATGGGAAGGATCTGAGTGAAGTGACATGCTTCAAGTGTAACAAGACAGGGCACTATGCAACTACTTGCCCCGAACAGATGAAAAATGGGAATGGTAATGGAAATGGCAACGGACACAACCATGGAAATGGTAATGGAAATGGGAAGAAGCCGAATCCGTTCGTCAAAGCCACGGTGAATCATTTCTCCATGGAGGATGCTCGTGAGGCACCTGACTCTCTGATTGGTAAGTTCAAGCTTAACTCCACCCCCGCAGTTGTTCTTTTTGATACTGGTGCATCACATTCATTCATATCAAGGGTATTTGTGGATAGAGGCAAGACACCTACGGAGACTATTAGTACTCCCCTAAGGGTAAGTTCTCCTGGTGGAGAAATAGTGGCAAACTCTGGATGCCGTGGGTTAGAACTAAGGATTGGGGCACACATCTTTCCCACCAGCCTAGTCGTTCTGGAGTCACAAGGCTTAGACATAATTTTGGGCATGGATTGGATGACCGAATACGAGGGAGTCATAGACTGTGCCAAAAGGACTATCGCACTCACGACTCCGGATAAGAAAAGGATCCGCTTTAAGTCAGCTTTCGCACTCAAAGGAAGTATGGTGAACTCTCTTAAGGGGGTTAGCTTGGAGGATGTGCGAATTGTGAAGGAGTATTCAGATGTGTTTCCGGAAGAGTTGCCAGGGATGCCTCCTGACCGAGACATCGAGTTTCTCATTGACTTGATGCCTGGTACTAGACCGATAGCAAAAAGACCGTACAAGATGGATGTGGATGAGTTGAAGGAACTTAAGAAATAGCTTAGAGAGCACTTGGACAAAGGCTTCATCCAACCAAGCGCGTCATCTTGGGGAGCGCCTGTCTTATTCGTGGAGAAGAAGGATAAAACCAAGAGACTAGTCGTGGACTGCCGATCGTTGAATGAAGTGACAATCAAGAATAAGTATCCTCTACCCAATATCAACGACCTATTCGAACAATTAAAGGGAGCTAGTGTGTTCTCTAAGATTGATCTCCGATCAGGTTATTTCCAGCTAAAGATCCGGGAACAGGATGTACCCAAGACAGCTTTCACCACGAGATACAGATTGTATGAATACACCGTGATGTCGTTTGGCTTAACCAATGCCCCAACATACTTCATGAATATGATGAACAAGGTGTTCTTGGAGTACTTGGATAAGTTTATTGTGGTATTCATTGATGACATACTCATATACTCCAAGAACGAGAAGGAACATGAGAGGCACCTGCGCCTAATCATGGAAAAGTTAAGGGAACACAAGTTGTATGCCAAATTTAGCAAATGTGAGTTCTGGTTGAAAGAAGTAGGATTCCTTGGCCATATTGTGTCAGCTAAAGGTATTGCGTGGACCCAAGTAAGGTAGCTTCCGTGACAGAATGGGAGTCTCCTAAGAATGTGGGTGATATTAGGAGTTTCTTGGGCCTTGCGGGATATTACCGAAGGTTCATTGAAAACTTTTCCAAGATAGTAAAGCCTATGACAGAGTTGCTGAAGAAAGAGAAGAAGTTCCAATGGACCGAGGCTTGTGAAGCAAGTTTTCAAGAATTAAAGATGCGCGTAGTAACAGCACCAGTTTTGTGTCTCCCTGATATCCAAAAGGATTTCCAAGTCTATTGCGACGCTTCTCGATAAGGACTTGGTAGTGTACTAATGCAAGATGGAAAAGTAGTGTCTTACGCCTCTCGACAACTTAAGAACCATGAGAATAACTACCTCACGCACGATTTGGAACTAGCATCAGTTGTGCATGCGCTCAAGGTATGGAGACATTACCTCATGGGCAAACATTGTGATGTGTTCACGGATCACAAAAGCCTTAAATACATCTTCACTCAAAAGGAATTAAATATGAGGCAAATGAGATGGCTTGAGATCATCAAGGACTATGACTTGGACCTGCAGTACCATCCTGGAAAGGCCAACGTTGTGGCTGACGCCTTAAGCCGGAAAGTCTATGTAAATGGACTTACCGTGGGAGAACTTCCAAATGATTTGTGTGAACAATTCAAGGATCTCAGGTTGGAAATTGTTTCGGAGGGATACTTAGCAACTATGGAGATAGTGCCAATGCTTCTGGACCAAATCAAAGAGGCCCAGAAGGGGGACAAAGAGTTGGAAGAGATAAGAGCTAATATAAGTAAGGTTAAAGCAAAAGGGTTTCACACGGATGAACAAGGAACACTTTGGTATGAGAAGCGTTTGTGCGTTCTTGATGACCCTGATATCAGGAAGTTAATTCTTCAGGAAGCTCACGATTCGCCGTACTCAATCCATCCTAGTAATACAAAGATGTACATGGATGTGAAAGATAGGTTCTGGTGGAACAACATGAAAAGGGAAGTTGCTGAATACATCTCCTTGTGTGACGTGTGCAACAGGGTCAAGGCCGAACATCAAAAGCCAGCAGGACTGCTGCAGCCATTACCTGTGCCCGATTGGAAGTGGGACAAGGTAGGCATGGATTTTATCACAGGACTACCGTGGACTCGTTCTGGGTATGACTCCATCTGGGTAGTGGTCGACCACTTCACAAAGGTGGCCCACTTTATTCCCGTAAAGACCACCTATACGAGTGCTAAACTTGCCAAGATTTATATGTCAAGGATCGTAAGTCTTCATGGTGTACCCAAGGGGATTGTCTCTGATAGAGGTACCCAATTCACCTCTAAGTTTTGGCGATAGCTACACGAGTCTCTAGGGACACGACTGGAGTTTAGTACTGCCTTCCACCCACAAACAGATGGACAGATGGAAAGAGTCAATCAGATCTTGGAGGACATGTTAAGAGCCTGTGCGCTAGACTATGGGTCTAGTTGGGATGATAATTTACCATATGCAGAATTCTCATACAATAACAGTTACCAAACTAGTATCAAGATGGCTCCATTTGAAGTTCTGTATGGCAGAAAGTGTAGAACTCCGCTCCTATGGAGTGTAGTTTGAGAACGTAGTTTGTTTGGACCTGAACTGATCAAGGATGCCGGAGAAAAAGTAAGACAGGTTAAAAGTAGCCCAATCCAGACAAAAGAGTTATGCTGATTCCAAGCGCAGGGATGTAACTTACGAAGTGGGAGACCGTGCATATCTCCGAGTTTCACCACTACGAGGAGTTAAGAGATTTGGAATCAAGGGTAAGTTAGCACCCCGATTCATAGGGCCCTACAAAATCTTGGGTCGAAGAGGGGAGGTTGTCTATCAGTTGGAATTGCCAGAAGTGTTAATAGTTCATGATGTTTTCCATGTGTCACAATTAAAGAAGTGTCACCCGGAAATGGCCGAAACCCCACTAAAGGATATGGTTCTGTTGGACGAGGTTCAACTGGAAAACGATCTCACCTATGAGGAAAAACCCACCAGGATTCTGGAAACAGCTGAGAGAATTACTCGTACTAAGACTATAAGGTTATGCAAAGTTTAGTAATCACCATTCCGAGGAAGAGGCCACGTGGGAACGTGAAGAAGACCTGAAGAAAGAACACCCACACCTATTTGCTAACCAACCTGAATCTCGGGGACGAGATTCTTCTTAAGGGGGGTAGGTTTGTAACATCCCAAGTTTTGCATTTTCTGATGTTACTAGAAGCATGCACCATATCATTGCATCATGGCATCAACTGCATCAAATATTTTCCAAAACCCCATAGTCGTATAAAGACTAAAAGGGTAAAACCATTTCAATCCTCCTAAACCTTTGCAAAAGTGTTATTTTTATAACCTCATTCTAATCCTCTTCTTTTTACAAAATTTTAGAGACCGGTCTCACTTAATTCGGAGTCCGTTTGCAAAAGTTATTAAACAAATAGGAAAACAGAAAAAAATAAAAGTTTAAACAAAAAAGGGGAAACCTAGCGTAACCGGGCCAGCCGAGCCGGCCCGCCCCTAGCTACCGCACGCCAGGCGCAGCGCCGTAGCAGCAGCCGCGCAGGCCGGCCCAGCAAGCCGCGCTAGCCGCCAGCCCGCTCCCGCGCCCGCAGCCGCCGATAGGCGGGTCCCACCCATCATCCCCCTCCTCGTTCGAGTCCGGCTCGAGCACGAGCTCGCCGCGTCGGCACAACCGCCTGCGGCCGATTCGGAGCAGACTCCGTAGCCCCCACGCCAAGAAACCCGCCTATTTATAGCCCCTCGGCACGCCTTCCAAAACCCTAGCTTTAATTTCCACCACCGCCACCGGGCCGCCGCCTTAGAGCTCGCCAGAGTTCGCGCCGCCGACACCGACGGCAAGGTTCCACCGCCTCTTCCCCTTCTCTCTCTCCCCTCTCTGTCCTCCCCCTTGAGTACCACCTCGATTCACGCTGTTTTGCCCTTGAGCAGAGCCCCGCCATCACCGGAGTCTCGCCGGAGACGGGAGAGATCGGCGGAGTGCCGCCGTGAATAGAGGAGGAGAGGGCCGACGCCATCCGTACTAGAGGGACCGCGAGGAGGAGGGCCACGTCGTCGTCCACTCCGCGCAGACAGGAGCTTGCCAGACGCCGCCGTACATCGCCACCGATGCGCCGTCGCCGTCATCGTCGTCATCGAGCCGTCGCCGTCGGTGAGTTCCTCCGCCCCCCTTCGTTAGATCTTGATCCGGCGGTGTGGATCGGTCGAACCGGTACCGCCCAATCTCGTGCTGCCACGCGTCCGCGCACGCGTCAGCGCTGCGTCAGCTCCGCGTACCCACTCTGGACCAATCCCGCGCCGCCACTTGGCGCTACACAGCTGGCCACCGTCCTGTTTTCTTTTAAATAGGCAGAAAACACTTTAATCTTGTAAAATTCATAGTAATTCGAGTTTTTGTCCAAAAATTGCGTATAATATACCGTTGGATTCATATTTTCGAGTAGAACACAGATCTACACTAATATTGCTGTTTTACCACAACGATCTTGCAGTAGGATTTAAAGTTTAGATTTGAGTATTTTAATCCTAAAAAATTATTCGTAGATCCGTTTTAGTTGATTCTTGTTGCGTTGGCTTTGTTTCTACAAGACCTTCTATAGAAAATTGTTACAACTTGCTTAGAGTGATCAGATCTGTTTCGAGATAGATTGGAAGTGTAGATGTATTTTCTGAGCTTGATTATTTAGGGTTTAACCGAAAATACTTAAAACCTGTGGGGAACCGATTCTAATGACATCCCCAACTCAGCAACACCCCCGAATAAAACCCTTGGTCAAATTTGAATCCATCCTGGCCTATTACCATGTTGCATGCATGCATATTTGACTTCGTGACTTTGTTTTGTGCAAATTGTGATGGGGTCCATGTTTGTTTCGTTAGATTGCTCGGAGTGTGCTGAGGAGTACTGTTGTGTAGAGTGCTGCTCGGATCAAGGCAAGTTACACCACGTGTTCATGTTTATGTCCCAGTTTTGACTATGCATGATTTTACTCTTCAAATTCTGTAGTATGCATGTGTAGGATTTTGGTAATTTTTCTTAGTACTATTTTTGTAAGCGCGGTTTTGTAGTATGCCATGAGTAGCTCTATGCTTAGGATTTTCCATCCCAATAGGTTATCCTGTTTTTCTAAGTTATGCTTGCTATGCTATATACTCATCTATATCAAGTATCGTTGGGAGGGTTCGAAAGACTGGAAATTTTCTAAGTATGAAAGCTCTCTCGAGCGAACCTTTTTCCTCTCAAAACCCCTTCAAAATAAAACTAAGTTTTCCTCTGGGCAGAATGGTTGTCGGGACAACGATTGGAATTTTGGTGGAGGACGGCCGCCCAGGAATCAAAGAAGTCTGCCATGTTTCAGAATTCAGAAGCTTCCCGTGCAACCACAATACATATGGGCTCTGTCTTGGCTTAGTACTTAGTGAGAAACCTCACCGGGGTACCAACATTTGGAGGTTCTCGGCACGGTTGGATCTAGCTGGTAGAGGGGCTACTAAGGGAAGGCTTCGCCATGGTCTTGTCTGTAAAAGGACTTGATCGTGGATTGTGGGGAAAGTGCACAACCTCTCGAGAGTATTGCAATCTGATCGATCAACCGTGTTCACAGAAATAGAAAATTGTTCTCTCATAACAAGATTGAGTAAAGCAGGTTTAATCTCAAAGAAAGCAGCTTCGGGAACATGTGGAGCAATAGGTGTGATCATGAAATCATTGTTGTTGGTGCTAGTGAAGTCACACAACTTAGTATTTTCAAGAGTAGTTATTTTTTGTATTTTTAATGAAGAAAGCAAACTCGTAGAACTAATTTTTTGTGTTTTTGATAAAGAAACAAGCAAACAAAACAAAAGTAAACTAAGCAAAAGAAAAATAACAAAGTAAAGAGATTGGTTATGCGGGACTCCCCTTGTGAAGATGTCCTTGACTCCCCGGCAACGGCGCCAGAAAATATGCTTGATGGCCCAAAATATGTCGAGCTCGTTGGGGAACCCCAAGAGGAAGGTAGGATGAGCACAGCAGCAAGTTTTCCCTCAGTACGAAACCAAGGTTATCAATCTAGTAGGAGCAAGGAAACACCCCAAAGGTGTTGCTAGTTGAGCCTTGGCAGGGCGCACTACCGGTGCTAGTAGCAACGTGGAGACCTGCACAACACAACCACATAACTTTGTCCCCAACTTGCGATGAGGTTGTCAATCTCACCGGTTTTGCTGAATATCGAATGGAAGGAAGTAATAGTTTGCAGAAAGTAAACACAAAGCAGTAAACGGTTGTAGATTGATTGTAAAAGAAAGGACCAGGGTCCATAGTTCACTAGAGGTGGCTCTCCTTAAGATAGATAACATGTTGGGTGAACAAATTATAGCGGGGCAGTTGACAAACATCGAGAAAGCATACAAGCATATACTACTCATCTTGACTCCTTTGAGATTCGATTGGGCATTACAACATTATACATAGACCGCCATCCAACTGCATCTATGACTAATAATCCACCTTCAGGTTATCATCCGAACCCCCTCCATTATTAAGTTGCAAGCAACAAATTATTGCTTTACGAATTGCGTGTAAAGTAAACAATACGATTGTTCTATGAACAAAGGATTGTTGTTTTCTCCCTAGTAGCAACATAACATCTAGTACCTTAGAGATTTCTGTCACTTCCCCTGATTACCAGAGGCATGAACCCACTATCGAGCATAAATACTAACTCTTGGAGTTGCTAGCATCTACTTGGCCAAGATAGCTACTAACAACAGAAAGCATGCAAGATCACAAATAACAAAGACATGATAGAATCAATAATCAATCTGAAATAGCATCTCAATATCCATCGGATCCCCGCAAACGCAACATGCAGAATTACAAATAGATGATCTTGATCACGAACGGATCTCACAAGATCTAGACATGAAAGCACAAAGGAGGAGAACCAGCCATCTAGCTACCACATGGACCCATAGTGATGCAGCTCGTCCTGCGGACGCTACTACATCTACAATGCCGACTCCCCAAGATCGTCAACCCACGAGCCCTGAAGCTGCCTGAGCCGGAGTGTCCGCCCGAATCTAGCCGGAGTGTCCGGCGTGACTCAGCCAGAGTGTCCGGCCTGCCCGAGCCTAGACCTGGCGTGGACATTCAGAAGGTCATATCGGACACTCCCCGGACACCACCTGGAGTGTCCGGTCAGCCTGGACTATCCGGCCGTGCCGACCCGGACTGTCTGGCCCAAGTGATGGGCCTACGAGCCAACAGCTGGGCCCTTGGCCCATGTACCCCTCTATTTCGCACCAAACCCTAGTTTTATGCCCAAACTACCCCTGAACTTGTGGCTGGCCTATAAATAGAGCCCCCACCCCTCATTGTATCCTTTAGGCATAGATGATAGACTAAAAAAAACCCCTTTATGGAATCTCTAGTTTTGCCTCATCCCCTTCTACCAAAGGGGATCGACTATCGTCACCACCTCGTTGGAGTTTGCATCGCGCCTCCCTCGTTGTACAAGGCCTTGGCATCGGTGTCCCTTTGCCAAGACGTCAAGACCCTCTCCAAGGTGTTCTTCCCTCTCCGCTTGGGATTGACGGGAGCACGTTGACCGATCTTTCCTTCCAACGATTCTATCAGACCGGTGGCCACCGGTGAGAGCAATCAGCCTTGTATCGTGTGTGTTTTGCGTGTGTTCATCGTGTTCTTTGCGAGGTGTGCGTCCGCTTCCGCTACCTTCTCCCTTTTTCTCTCGTTTTCCCATCGATTTGACCACGAGATCCGTGAAGATCGGGCCACCCCAGAGGTTTGCCCTCATCATCTGGTATCAGCAGCTTTTGGTTGCCACGGATTTCTCATCGATTTGGTCTTTTCCCCATAAATTCGAAAATTCCACCAAAAATAGCCCCAATTCGTGTTTTGGACCGATCTGTGATTTGAATGCGTTTTGGTAAGTTTTGATCCATGGATTACTTGCTAAACTTGTTGATCTACCTTCCCCTGCGTTTCCATAGCCTAATTCCTTGATTTCCCCCATCAATTTAAGGTTTTGATCCTAGTTTTTCCGCTAACATTCGTCCCGTTCATGTTCTGGAACTTCTGGATCGACCGGACCGGACTATCCGGCCAAAACAGACCGGAGTATCTGCCCCGCCAGGGTTTTCGGCCTAAATTGACCGGAATCTCCGCCCCGGCCGGACTGTCCGGCCTGCGCGCACCGACTGTCCGCCCCCTGCTGACAGAAAAATCTGCTTCACGGTTTTGAGCATAACTTTTGCATACGAACTCGGATTTTGGTGTTCTTTAGCTCGTTTTGAAGAGGATAAAGAGCTCTATATCATCATATCCGTGGTTCATACTATCTACTCCATACAAATTCCGTGAGCAAGGCGGAATCCACCAATAAAGGGTGAAGATCGGCGACGAAAGTTATAAACATTCTGCGACTTCTCCCCACTTGTATCCCTTTGTGAGCAACACTATCTTTGCGTTCAACAAATACCTATTGAGACTAGTTCCTCCTATGATTGCTTGGGCTATGCACATTTGATACCTTGTAGAATTCCGAGCAAAAGTTGTGAGCGCGCTATCTCATATAGTTATCTTGTATAGTTGTTGGCACAAGGAAGGGGCAAGTGAAAAAGAAAAGAGAAAGAGAAAAAAATAGAAAAAGAAAAAGAAGAAAAAGAAAAGAAAGAAGCAAGTGCCTCATAGAATAGAAAGCGCAAGCTCGATGAACATCAAATAGGTGGTACTTATTGTGCATATCTTGTAGCCCACCAATTTATTGCAATCGAACTAGCGTCTCTCCTTGCACTTGTGCGACACGAGCTTATAGTCTTCGCTAAGTAATCATTTGGTTCTTAGTTCACTTTCTCTGTCGCACAAGTCCCATTTATCCCACCATGTGTGTTTCCTTGTATATAATTCCAATCTTGTGGATTGACTTGTTTTGCTTTGTGATCATCGTGGTTCTTTACTTGCCATTACAATATCTTGATTTCGGATTGTTCTTGGACACGCCACCTTCCATACCTATCCACCATAAGCTTTGTGTGTGTGTGTGTTCTTTAGTGGTTAGTTGGTTTTGGTGTTCGGGATGAACTTCACTTTGCTTGGTTTTGATTTCTCTCAAGTGTTGCCATTTGCACGATACTATCTTCCAAGGTAAAGTAAGGTTTGGCGTTGCATTCCTAACCCCTACCACTTCCATATACACCACTTGGTCTTGTGAATCATGTATAGGGACTCCGGAACCGAGGATGGTTTATATGAAGAATCAATGATGAGCCACAACGACTACGACTCCACAAGTATAGAGGACATGATGAAGCACTACACCGACAATGGCTCCGCATGCTTTGAGGACCCGGAGCATTGCACATATGACGGCTCCACATGCATGGAAGACATGGAGCATGCCAGTAACTATGGCTCCTCAAGCATGGAGGAATTGGAGCTCTACATCGACAATGGCTCCTCATGCATGGACCACTACACCGACAATGGCTCCACATGCATGGGTGACATGGAGTACTACATCAACAACGACTCCCCAAGCATGGATGACTTCGAGTGCTACAACGACGACACCTCACCAAGCATGGAGGACATGGCGAGCTTCATCCACTTCGAGGGTTCTTCCATGAGCCATGAAGAATACCTCCACCGCTTGGAGATGGAGGACTACTACGCCAAGCTAGCGGAGACGCATCATAAAGAAACCATGACCTTCAAGGCCAAGCGTGCCACACCAAATGGCACCACCTACTTCGATGATCCACCTCCAAGGCGTCAAGCGCCACCACCTACATGGCGTCATGCACCACCATCTCCAAGGCGACGAGTGCCATCACCTCCAAGCCACCAAGCACCAGAACCTCGAAGGCGTCAAGTGCAACAACCTCCTAGGCATCAAGTGCCACCAACTACAAGAAGAGCGGCACCGCAACATCACCTTCCAAAAGACGCGTCAAGAAGCAAGAATCTTCATCGACATACATCCTCTCATGATCATCACCAACATCAAGAGGATACAAGACGTCGTTCAAGGCATCTTCACCATGAAGACAAAGAATACATGTTGAGCACCATCCATAATGCTCAACCAAGCTCAAGAAGGCACCACCATCACAAGAAGAGTGTCAAGGACAAGGAGCATCGTCGTGAGCGTCATGTGGATGATCAAGTGCGCAATCTACATCAACCTTTGGAAAGGCACACCAATGACCTCCGTCGACACCATCATAAGGCACCTTCAACTACTCGTGCCACCACCAAAATGGCACCAAGAGCAAGCTCTCCTCCACGCCATCAAGCTTCAACGCCAAGACTTGACGTCCTAGATGACGCATGCAGCCTCATGGATGAGGAGGACGAAGACCTCTACTTCGCGAAGTTGGACGAGTATGTGAAGAGGACTACACAAGCCAAGGTGCAAGATGGCGACGACAAGGTCAAGAATGGTGAGCATGGGACTTTCCCTTCACCAAAGGAGGCGCAAGGAGTTGAGAGAACCGAGCCTACCCCCATATGCTTGAGTGATGATGTGGTACCAATCCCATGTGAGTATGAGAGCCACTTAGCCCACTTGAGTGAAAACAAGAGTGAGATGAGTGACTCCACCATACATGAGATTGAGTGCTTCCACTTGGAGGGCATGAGTGATACACCGAGTGAGTTGAGAGTGGTAGTTGATAGGTCATGTGAGACCACTTTGATTGCTAACGACTTACCCTCTACCTCTAGTGTGTTCCCTCATGATGTGCTAGGTTCCATGGATAAAGAAGCGCCAAGCTTGGACATGATGATGCCTCCGACCGAGAAGATGAACATGGTGGATGAAGATGATGCCATCCCCACACATGATGAAGAAGTCGCCCACATGGAGGCCAATGCTACCACAACACCCACTTCATATGAGAGGTATGAACAAGGTAAAAATAAGGGTGTTGATGATGCCATGATCCTACTAGTGGACATGATGACTTGTGATGATTGGCATGCTATGGATGATGTTTGTGATATCACATATGACTCATTGGTATTTCCATGTGATACTTTGCCTTTGCATAATGTTGAGCATGTGAAATTATTTGATTGTGATGATGTTGCCATAGACATACCATGCTTTAAACATTACGTTGATGATATCATTGCTTGCACTTTGTTGAACAATTGCTCTTTCCAATGTTTTGCTTGCGATGATGTTACCAATGGTACCCATCGAACCATGCTTTGTCATGAATGTTTTACAATCTCTCCAGTTGCTTGCAATAAGTCGAACAATTGCTCTTTCACTTGTTTTGCTTGCAACAATGACTCTAATATGGTTTATATTGAGATGACCCCCATAGCTTTCTCAAATTTTGGAGATTTTGATGATTGCCATGATAAGAATGTTCACCGCTTGCATACTCACCATGCACCTATGTTACACTTGCTTCACACTAATGGTGATGTGCACAAGAAGAGATATGTCATGATGGATGATGTATTTCTCTACTATGCACACACGTTCTTCCTTTTGTGCTTGATGTGTGTAGGTACCCGCAAGAGAATGTCAACCTCGGTTGAGCACGAGTTGAAAAAAAGAGCTCTAGAGAGCATCCCCCAAGTGAGTTCAAGATCGAACCCAGCTCTGATACCTTTTGTAGGCTGTGCATCTTTCATGTTGACAAATTTCTCTTTCCTATGGTTTGATTGCAAGCATGTTGATGGTATTCTTTCACCTTGTGACAATCATGTCTCGTTGCTATTGGATATTGATGCTTGGTGTGTTGCCACAAAAATGTTGAACAATTTCTCTTTCCTAGGTTTTGTGTGCAACCATAATGCCATTTTGAGCATGAATTGTCATGAGAGCTTCCAAGTCTCTCGTATTGTTGTTGCAACAAACATATAGACCACTTGCTCTTTCATTTGGTTTGTTTGCAAACATATTGCTTGTGTTTCCGCTTGCGATACTCATACCCCCATGATTTTGGCTTTTGATGATATGTGTATGGCATCCAATATATGGAACAATTGTTCTTTCCAATGGTTGGTTTGCACACATAATGATGTTGCTTTGGATATTCTTCCTCATGTGTTTTTGCCGAATTCTCCTAGCTTTGCATCAAAGATGTTGATAAATATTTTAGTCAATTGCTTTGAGTGCCACACTAAGATGTTATATGGAGTTTTTGAGTTCCCACATTTGGATGATGTTCAAACGACATCCATGCACTTTGACCTTGCATCGCATTTCGTTTGCGATACTTGAGTTGTGCTAATAGTGTTGTGAACAAGAATGGACATGCCACAAATGACATGCTCCTCTATCACACATAAACATATGTTGCTTGGTCTTTGTTGTGTGAAGGTACAATTGCATACGTGTCAACCTCTATGGACAAAGAGTTGACAAGACGAATCGAAGAGAGTTGCCTAGGGCTATCCTTCAATGAGCTATCTCTATATCATAAGGTGACTTCCTTCTACTTGGGGACTCATGCTATAATCTTCATGAATTGGCTACTCTTTGAGTGTTGCTTCGCTTTTGTTGTGAGCTTTGTAGGCTTCATGGAAGGTGAAGGAACATTGAAGAGTTGCCACATCAAGCTTCTCAAGGACGACTGTATGGTGAACCCCAGGATCAAGAAGGTCTCTCGACATCATCTTCTTAGTGATGTGCATGAAGAGTCGAGGACGACTCTTTTTGAAGGGGGGAGCTGATGCAGCCCGTCCTGTGGACGCTACTACATCTACAACGCCGAGTCCCCAAGATCGTCGACCCACGAGCCCTGAAGCTGCCTGAGCCGGAGTGTCCGCCCGAATCCAGCCGGAGTGTCCGGCGCCAACGGAGTGTCTGGCGCGACTCAGCCGGAGTGTCCGGCCTGCCCGAGCCTGGACCTGGCGTGGACATTCAGAAGGTCATATCGGACACTCCCCGGACACCACCCGGAGTGTGCGGTCAGCCCGGGTTGTCCGGCCGTGCCGACCTGGACTGTCCGACCCAAGTGATGGGCCTGCGAGCCAACAGCTGGCCCTTGGCCCATGTACCCCTCTATTTCGCACCAAACCCTAGTTTTATGCCCAAACTACCCCTGAACTTGTGGCTGGCCTATAAACAGAGCCCCCACCCCTCATTGTATCCTTTAGGCATAGATGATAGACTAAAGAAAACCCCCTTTGTGGAATCTCTAGTTTTTCCTCATCCCCTTCTACCAAAGGGGATCGACTATCATCACCACCTCGTTGGAGTTTGCATCGCGCCTCCCTCATTGTACAAGGCCTTGGCATCGGTGTCCCTTTGCCAAGACGTCAAGACCCTCTCCAAGATGTTCTTTCCTCTCCGCTTGGGATTGACGGGAGCACGTCAACCGATCTTTCCTTGCGAGGATTCTATCGGACCGGTGGCCATTGGTGAGAGCAATCGGCCTTGTATCGTGTGTGTTTTGCATGTGTTCATCGTGTTCTTCGCGAGGTGTGCGTCCGCTTCCGCTACCTTCTCCCTTTTTCCCTCGTTTTCCCATCGATTTGACCACGAGATCCGTGAAGATCAGGCCACCCTAGAGGTTTGCCCTCATCACGTAGTCCAGAGATGAACTACTCACGCATCACACCAGAGGCTTGCATGGTGATGAAGAAGGCCTCCAGGGTGAATTCCCCTCCCGGCAGGGTGCCAGGAAGAGCTTCAGATCCCTCCCGATCTAGGGATGGAGATGACAACGACTACAGACTCTTTCGTGGATTTTTGATCGGGTACTTAGGGTTTCTCTATCAGAGGCAATATATAGGCAGAAGGAGAGGCCGAGAGGGTGCCTGGGGCGGCTAGACAACTCCCTGGCGCGGGCCGAGCCTGGCCGCCCGGCCAGGTGGTGTGGCCAGGCCCTAGCCCCTCTCCGTCTCGTATTCTGGCTCGAGATGTCTTCCGGTAAAATAGCAACTTTGGCTTTTGTCCCGTCCAATTCTGAGAATATTCATTTTCTGACCTCCTGGAACCAAAAACAACAGAAAACAGGCAGCTGGCACTGTGGCTCTTGTTAATAGGTTAGTCCAAAAAATCATATGAAAAGTACTCCAAAGTGTGGACAAAACACAAGAAAGTAGATAAAACCAAGCATGGAACATCAAAAATGATAGATACATTTGCAATGTATCAACCAGCGAGCACCGAAACGCCAGACAGAGATGCAGTCCGGCACCTGCCAAAACAAACCGGCGCTTGCCGGAAATTCCGGCGCGACCGGACTTGACACCGAAACGTCAGTCTGTGCACTGTGAAGGGTTTGATGCCTGAAATATTCCCTCCTACCTACCCCTTCACCACTAGTACTATAAATACCCCCTTGTGGCTCAGGTCTAAGCAAAGATGATGATGAACTAAGGCATGTGCCTAACCCTAGATGGGAACCCCCTCTCAATAGTAAATCTATGAGTTGTACAAGGCCTTGGAGTCGGTGACCTTCTCCAAGTCGTCAAGACCCTCCGCTAGTGTTTCGTCTCTCCCTATCAAGGATTCTAGTAGTGCTTGGTATGTCCCCTTTGGGATTATACTTGGTTGCTACTCTCTTCTTGGTTTGGATTCTATCATCTGCTTACCGATCTCTCCTTTGGTGATTCTACCACAAGGTCTCTCGCCGAGGATTCTATTGGATTGGTTGTTCAAACCAACGGGAGCAAATCAAATCGGGTGTGATTTGGTGTGTGTTTGTATCTTTACCTTGCATTAGAGTTGTGTTCATCGTGTTCATCGCATGTTCCCTCAGTCCCCACCTCAAATCCATGAAGATTGGGCCACTCCAAGGGTAAATCCACAAGGAGACCCTTAACAAATGGTATCAGTAGCTTTTGGTTGCCACAGATTTGACTTCGCCCTTCGATTTCCACCATAAATTTGAAAATACCAAAAATATTGCCCCAAATTGCTTTTGGATCGCTCTCTCGATTTAGTGAGTTTTTGTGGTTTGGTCCATAGATAGGTTGCTTTCGGTTTCGATCTACCTTCCTTGAACCTTTCGCCAGCCAAATCCCAACAGATTTACAAAACTTTTCCAAGTTTTTGACTTTTTGAGTTTGTCACGAGCTAATTTCGGCAAGCATTCCGGCAAACCGGTTCATGCGCCAAAATTTCCGGAGAGGTTTCTAGCACGCCGGATTCTGCACCAGAAATTCTGGCGACAGAACCGGCGCCGTTGGCTGCTCCGCCAAAAATTCTGACAGCCCCAAATTTGACCTTTTTCTTCTTGAGTTGTTCGTGTTTCGCGTGCGTGTCACCCTGACTAACATCAAGCTTCCGCAACATCATACCATCCCGCGCGCCTCGACACCGCGACATCCGAACACCATCCCCAACACTAGTAGCAATGCGTCAACAATACCAAAGGTATAACTTGTTCCACCTTGTTAACCCTTCTTCCTTTGTGTGTATCTATCCTATGAGAACATCTCATTTTTTTGCCTAAGCATTGTGCACTTGCCCTTGGAAAGTGAGAGTGTGTAAGAAAATACAAAAGTTAACATAGAAGTATAGAAGGGAGAAAAAGGGAAACAATCAAAAAAAGAGAGAAAAGCTTTTAAGCAAAATAAAATAGAAAGAAAAATAAACTCCCAATACAAAGAGAGTACCAACCTTGTAAGCAGAGAGAGAGAGAGAAAGAGCGCAACCAAGGCAAGTGCACAAATCTGTTGCTTATCCTCTTTTGGCAAATGAGTCATCGTTAGGACATTTTGTGCTCATTTTGATAGTCGTACTAACCACATACGTCTCCACGTGTGTGTTCCTTTGGGTTTTTGTAGATCATAACCTTTTTGCTTTTGATCTTTGGTTCTTTACCACCTTTAACAATGACCTTTTCGTTTGGTTGTTCCATTTGCTATCCACCTTCCTAACCTTCCACCATAGGCCTTTGTGTGTGTGTCTTGTGTATTCGCTTTGCTTTCGGCAAGAACAACCTTTCCAATTTTTGACTTGGTGAGGCAAGGTAGAACATACCATACCACCAATACCGCACCTCCTTTCACTTGTGGTCATACAACATGTCTAGGGGAAGCAGAGGAAGCGGAGATGGCAACTTCAACAACCAAGATGGTTTTGCCACGCGCCACAACTTATGGGTACAACACCAAGATTTCAATGCCCAATTTAAAAGGCTTGAGAACCGGCATGATGAAACTTTTTGAGAATTCGACTACCGTGACCGGCAACGCCAAGTGGAGCACAATGGTCACTTCCAAGCTCTTTGCCAAGCTATTGCCAACCTTGGTAACCGTCATCGACACCATTCAAACTCGCCAAGTTCGTCTCGCACACGCTCCCCAAGTCGTCATGGCGAGTCTTCGCGCTCACATTCTCATCCTGGAGAATCCCACCACCATAATGGGAACAACAAGCTCGTCATCTACAACATCCACAACCACACCATGCAAGACATCACCGGCACCATGATCGTCATGCACATCCGCAAAACCAAGAAGAACATGATCACCCTCCACAACAAGCGATGGTACAAGCGCCACCACCTCCTCAAGAATAAGAACACCATGGTGAAGACAACCGCCATGATAGGTGCCAACACCCGCAACATGACCATCGCCAACAACAAGTCCATCAAGCATCACAATGGGATAAAAGTGACAATGATGAGGATGCACACTGCCCGAGACGCAACAACCGCTACACTCAACCCCGCCATCGCCATCAATAACCAATGAATGAAAATGATCTCGAGCAAAGGCATAGAAGAGACTTTGAGCATCAAGCTACTCCTCCACCACCACCTCGAGACAATCGAGCTCCTCCTCCTCCACGTGCTCCAAGTGAAGCACGCATGCAACAAGAACGCCACAACCACCACCATGAGCATGAAGTTGGAAAGTTTGGGAAGCTCAAGTTCATTGTGCCCAAGTTCAAGGGAGAAGAAGATGCTGATGCATACATTGATTGGGAGCTCAAAGTTGAAAAAATCTTCCAAGTCCACAACTACTCCGAAGATAAGAAAGTTGCAATGGCATCCCTTGAGTTTGAGGACTACACAAATGTTTGGTGGGAAGACTTCCAAAAACACCGCGAGATGAAGATGAACTCATATCACCACTTGGGTAGAGATGAAGGAAGTGATGTACACAAGATTCGGCCCCGAGCACTATCGCCAAGACCTCTTTGACAACCTACACAATTTGAGGAAAGGCACCGAGTCAATTGAAGAGCTCTACATCAAAATGGAGAAAACTATGATGCGAGCTCATGTGAGAGAGCTTGAAGAGCAAACCATAGCAAGGTTCCTCAATAGTTTGAGTCACAAAATAAGGAAGCTTGTTGACTTTCAACCATACAAGAACCTCACCGAGCTCCTCCATCAAGCTACCAAAGCTGAACGACACTTGCAAAAAGAGAATGCTTATGAGAAGTCCAAGGCATACTTTGCCTCCATCGATGCAAATGCCCCCAATAAGCCAACAAACCAAGCACCAAGCTCATCCAAGCAAGAAAAGACCGTGATAGCACCCTCCTCCAACATAACTTCGGATAGTCAAGTCACTTGTTTCAAGTGTGGAGTGAAAGGTCACAAGTCATATGAGTGAACCAACACAAGGGTAATGCTTACAGATGAGAATGGTGCAACCTACTCCATGAGTGAAGAGGAATATGAACCGTTGACTCAACGAGCGATTGCAAGGGAAGCCGCGATGGAAGTGGATGACACCCTCATATGCGAGCATGATCCAAGCCCTTCCCTCTTAATTTCTCAATTCTTGACAACAAACTCAACACCAAGAGTGGACCAACGCCTCAATATCTTCCAAACTCGTGCCAGAATTGATGGCAAATCCATAAAGGTGATCATTGATGGAGGTAGTTTCCATAACCTCGCAAGTACGGAGCTTTGTGAGAAACTCAAGTTGCAATGCATAAAGCACCCTCACCCCTACCATGTTTAATGGCTTGATGACAATGGAGCACTCAAGATAACATCAAAGGTCAACGTCTCCTTCAAGATTGGCCCATATGAAGACACTGTAGAGTGTGATGTCGTGCCAATGTCTGTGTGCCACATGCTACTTGGGAGACCATGGAAATACGATAGGAGAGCCATACATCATGGTTACACTAACCAATACTCCTTCAAGCGGAACAAAAAGACATTTGTGCTACAACCTATGATGCCGAGCCAAGTTATTGCATCCAACATATCATCCGTGCACAATATAAAGCAAGCTAAGGACCCTTGTGAGATGAGTGGTGAGAGAGTGAACCACCATCAAGAGAGTGAGTGCCACAAGCCCAAAATGAGTGGAAAATCATGAGTGCTACGACGCAAGCCACCAAATGTGAGAAGAGAGACTTGAGTGTCACCCATACTAACAATTCATCATCCAATTCTCTCTCTTTGTTGTAGGTTTTACAAGGTACCCACGATAGACCACCACCTTGAAGGATCATGCTACAAGATCTCCAACCACAACATGATGACAAGAAATACCATAAGCTCTTCAACATGTTTGAGAATGGCTTCGATACTGGTGATCTGTCTGTGTCCAAGAACAAGACCAAGTGCACACATCCTTCCTTGTATGATGAAAAGACATCATCAAGGTTGAGTCGTTTTCTAGTCGGGGGAGATGATGCAGCCCAACACTCGGTATTCACCATTGGTCCACATCATGCCACGCTAACCATCACTCAAAACGTGAATTCCTTCCATGCCTCGCCTTTCCTTGGCTATTATGTGAACGAGACCCTACTTGAGACAAATGCATATGATATGACTAGGCCCATGACCATGATTCCAAGAGGAGACGACAAGGGTGGACCCGGAGCCAAGACCCTGATACGGATCAAGCCGATGATCCTTTTAGATTTGTCCCGATCTTTCACAGCGAGTAACACAGATAACAATCCTTCCAATAACACCGATGAACGTCACCTGAACAAGAGGAACGAATCCAGCAAGTAATGTGATGAAGATCACCACGCCTCATACCTGAGCACGACAATCCTTAATGAACACAAGAACCTCTGCAGCAATAATATGATTATCGGTATCGCCGTCCCCGGAGGGATGATACACGGTGGAGCACAATATAGTTTTTAGACTAAACAACTGAACTCCCCTAAACCCTAGGTGGCTGGCTCCTTTATATAGGAGGCCTGCAACTAGTCGGTTGGATAGACCCAAACCGAACACACAAACGGACTTGAACCTAACATGGACTCGGACTCAATAACATAGAAACAATATTTGACACAACCTTAGACTTATCATTACATATCGTAGGTCGTCCTGGCATGTCAATCATAAATGGGATGCGCCCGCATCACCTAGCTTGGTGGAGTCCTAAAATTAGGCTTCACCTACTCCTTCATGCCCATATCATCATCCCCCCTTCAAGAAGCGTTGTCCCCAATGCTTGCGGGTCGGTTCGGAAAGGTGGCGTGATATGAACAATCGCTTCACGCGTCTTCGCCATCTCCAAGTCTTGCTTGCCTTCCTCACCACATCCTCCCTCTTGGCCTGCTCGACTTGATATAGCCCTCGGCGCCTGCACCTCCTTGCGTCTCCATACGAGTTCTGACCTAGGCGCCTTCGTCTTCTTCTTCTCAACTCTTATTGGAACCCGTGGTTGCTGAACATGGACCTTCTTTGCACGACCTGGCATAAGATGAGTAATGCCTGGACCACACAACTTACGAACATGTCCATCCTTGCCTCTATGCATCCGCACAACTGTCCCAACAAAACGCCTCACAGGTGTGCCAACGAAACTGCTCTTGTTACCCCGCTGCACCACATGCACTGGAACATCAGGAGCACAATTATCATCTGTCTGAACACCTGTGTCAACACAAACAACCTTCTGAACACATGCTGCAACATCCTTCCTCTCAGCAATAAGAGGATGCACTTCAACTGGCTTGTCACTAACAAGTTCCACTGGCTTGTCATCTACAGGCATAGCTGAAGCAATATCAACATTGTCGCACTGTGCATCATGCTCTCCATCCTACACCTTAGCTAGCCCAGATTTTGACTTAGCCTTGCACACCTTCTCCTCATGTACCACTAGCTCCACATCAGACTTTATTTGATCATCCTACATAGGCTTCAAAGTCTGTTGCTTGCCACCATGCACAAAAGAATATGTATTTGCTCTTCCAGCATGTGTAACATTGCGATCATACTGCCATGGACGACCAAGTAACAACCCACATACTTCCAATGGCAACACATCGCACTCAATCTCATCAACATAATCACCAACTATAAATGGCACACACACCTTATGAGTTACCTTCACCATACCGTAGCTATTGAACCACTTTAGATGCTTAGGTTCAGGAATACGCCATGTGAACAACCCCAACGCTGCCACCATTGCCTTGCTAATGCCATTAGTACAGCTTCCTCGATCCACAATCAACTTGCATGCTTTGCCTTTGATCATACACTGCGCCTGAAATAAATTCCAACACTGGCCCTTGTCAACTGTCATGCAAACATTGTATTGTACTTTATTGAGTTGCAAATTCAGCCCACTCAATGGTACAACATCCTCCGAAAAAATCACCTTGTCCTCTATCTCTGATGGTGCCAAAAATTTAGCACGTAAAAACTTTTTGTAGTCCTCCCAAACAGTATTTATTGAGACACCTCGCGTACATGTGTCCACATTCCACCACCGAAAAATTCGCGCATCCTCACGCCTTTTTGCAAGACGAAAAGCAATAGTGTCGTCAAACTGCAGATCTGGAGAAAGATCAACACATAAGCGAAAACCAGCTTGCATTGTCTCTTCCCATAACTTGTATTCTGTCGAGGTTGCAGTCTGTAGGAGCTTCCAATTTAATTTACTAGAATCCCAGCGCACACAATTTTTCAGGTCTAGATAATCAATGTAGACGTCTTGCGCTGAAAAATCACTAACATTACCCTCAAGATCCACCTCTGAAGTTTTAGCAGAAACTCTGACCAAAAATCACACAGACACCACAACGATCTTTTATTTTATCTCCTCTTTCTTTCCTTTACTGGAGTCCACGTGACTGTTTCTTGATATTCAGTGATCCAATTCTTAGAGCAGTATGTACAGGGAAAGAATTGGAACGCTCGAGCAATACGGCTCACTCAAGGGCAGACGCCTGCTGTGGTCTAGCGAGGCGCGAACAACAAACGACAAGCGTACGGCGGCCTCTTTCCTGATCCTACTGAGCGCGCGTGGCCTTGCTCGAGGACAAAGGACGTCTGTCCTTAGGCGTGTGGGCACGTGGGGCAGCGCTAGGCGGCCCAGGCGGGTGCGAGTCGGTTCCCTCGATCGCCACTTCCTTTTTTTGAAGTGGAACCGATCGGATCTCCTGATCAGTGCGCACAGAAACCGGATCTGGTGGATCAGCGTGCACAGAAACCAGATCGCCTAGCAGGCATACGGCGGCAGGACTCTGTCCTTTTTTTTAAATCTTCAATCGGATCTGGGGAATGATCCCAGCGGGATTCCCTCGCTTGCCTCGGTCGTGGCATACGGCGGCGGCCTCCTGCCTTTTTTTTATTTTTCTAGTTTGATTACAGATCGGATCTAGAAACTGATGAGGACTCCCAATCGGAAACAACTTGTTGCACGCCAATAATACGATCTCCAATGAGTAGCATGGCCCACGAGATCTGAAATTACCGGCTCTGATTCGAACTTCACGTATGAGCAAACTCGATGCAGCTCGCCGATCCTGTATGAATCGCCTCGAAACCGACACGCCGCGCTAGATTGAAAACTTGCTTGCTCTCGTAAGGCTGCCAGACTCCACACGAACGCCCACTGCAAATTCTTCGCCGATCTGACTTGGCTGCCAACGAAAGACACGATCCAATCTGAAAACTTCAACTTTCAATCTTTTCTTCAACCAATCTGTAAACTACTTGTAGAAAATAGTACACAGATGATTTCCAAAACACGCTGTGATCAATGAGAGCTCGGATACCACCTGATACGGATCAAGCCGATGATCCTTTTAGATTTGTCCCGATCTTTCTCAGCGAGTAACATGGATAACAATCCTTCCAATAACACCGATCAACGTCACCTGAAGAAGAGGAACGAATCCAGCAAGTAACGTGATGAAGATCACCATGCCTCAAACCTGAGCACGACAATCCTTGATGAACACAAGAACCTCCACAACAATAATATGATTAACGGTATCGCCGTCCCCAGAGGGATGATACACGGTGGAGCACAATATATTTTTAGACTAAACAACTGAACTCCCCTAAACCCTAGGTGGCTGGCTCTTTTATAGAGGAGGCCTGCAACTAGTCGGTTGGATAGACCCAAACCGAACACACAAACGGACTCGAACCTAACATGGACTCGGACTCAATAACATAGAAACAATATTTGACACAACCTTAGACTTATCATGACATATCGTAGGTCGTCCTGGCGTGTCAATCATCAATGGGATGCGCCCGCATCACCTAGCTTGGTGGAGTCCTAAAATTAGGCTTCAGCTCCTCCTTCATGCCCATATCATGGTAATTACTCCATTTGGCCCTGGCAACTTCATCTTTAGGTAACTGATGTGAGTACTTTCCATGAATTTGTTCAGGGCCGGCCTGCCGAGTAACGCGTGATATGCGCTTTGTAAGTTCACAACCTCAAATTCCAAATTCTCAGTTCGGCAGTTATCTCTTGTGCCGAATAACAAGTCAACCCGGACTTTGCCAATGGGTTCACAGGAAATACCTGGCACAAATCCATGGAAAGTTATCCTTGTAGCTTGGAGAATGTTCTCTGAGACACCCAACTTGCGCATTGTATCCACGTACATGATATGCTGCTGTCATTGTCAATCAGCACCTTGGAGAACCTCACATTGATATTTGGCCCGATGAACGTTGGGTCCATCACTAATGCATATGAACCAGGACTCGGCATGAGCTTGGGATGGTCCTTGATACTCCAGGTAATTTCCTAATCAGACCAAGGCATATACCTCGTCACTGCCGGCATAACCGCATTCACCTCCATATGTCGGCGTTGCAAGCTCTTTCTATCCGTTTGCTCCGTGGTAAACACACAGTAACTCCGGTGATGCTCCCTGTATTCATTTCTCCCATCGTTGCCGGGGTACCTTTGATCTAGTTGATGCTGATTTTCCACCTGATGCACTGCATCCCTTCTCTCATGGTTTTCATACCTCGGCGGAGGTGGTGGCAACATTAGCTGTTGCGTATTTGCTCCGGAGAGTAGTTGCTGCCGAGGTTGATCGTTCCGAGGTGCCTGAGCATTCCCTGAGCCACTTTGCTCTATCTTCCTCATCCACTCACATTGCCGAGTTGTATGACCCGCCGGGTTACTCGGATTTGGTGTGTGAAACTTGCACGGCTGATCCAGCATTTCCTCATACGTATACCTTAGCCGGTCTTTATTTTCTTGCCACTGTTTGTTTTGCTCTGGCGTCCAAATTTTCTTGCCATCATTTCTTGGAGTCCACTACTGCCCTCCAGTTTTTTGACGCTGATTACTCCCTGCTCCGGGTTGATCTTGGTTTACAGCAGCAACTTGTTGCGAACTGTACCTATAATACGGTCTATCATCTCTTCTCTTACTCCGGTAATCATTTCGCCGGATGATCCGGCTCCGTCTCGCTGGTAGTACTCCTCATTTGACTCGTTTGACACAAGTTGGGGTTGAGTCGGATCACCTAAAGCATACGAATCAGCAATCCGGATTGTTTCTGCTAGCGTAGTTGGCATATCCCTTTGTAACCTTTGCCACAACATGCTTGCATACCTACACCCTTGTGCAAACCAATATATGGCCTGTGACTCAATCACGCCTTATCATGAGTTTTGCACATTGCACCAACGAGTTAGGAACTCCCGGTCTGTCTCATTTGGTCTCTCCTTGCACATTGCTAGGGTCTGTGGCCTATTCGGCCTCTGATATGTGCTCGAGAAGTTACTGACGAACATTTCCTCAAAATCTAGCCAGCAGTTGATACTACCGGGTGGTAAATTGTTTAGCCATACCCTCGCTGGCCCCTCCAACATCTGAGGTACATATCTCACTGCCCATCTCAAATTGCCTATAGCAATTTTCATTGTCGTTGCGTAGTTGATCAACCAATGCTCCAGCTTGGTGCTGCAGTCATATGTTTTCGTGCCTCTGGGTAACTGGAAGTTAGGTACCGGAGGCTCTTTCATGATCCGGGGCCCGAAACACGCTGGACCCGGAGGACCCTGCCCCTCAATTTATTCCGACCTATAGAGTCGATCCAACTTCAGCCTGGCGTCATCCGGCAGCAAGTTCCTGCTTCCCAACCTTGACCCTATCACATGATGATCCGGCCTATGGTATCCTGCATTCACCATTTCCGAATCACCGTCGTTGTATCTATCTTGCTCTTGTTGAGCACATTTCTGCCGCATACCCTGGCCGGCACTTTGCTCTTGTCGAGGTATACTCTGCTGCTGCTGTTGTCGAGGTAAGTTTTGCCCTGCACCCGCCGAGTTATGCTGTCCGGCATTGCCGTTTCCAGCATTTCTCTGACCGGCATTACCTTGGTCGCGGTTACCTTGGCCAGCTTCACCTCGGCTGACACTTTGTCGATCCTCATTTCCTTGCACTGCCTTTCCTTTCCCTGCCCTTCCTGGGTCATACGGGACAATCTGTTTGTTTCTCCTTGCCGAGGTTACTGTAGCACCCCGGTAAAACCACTACTAGAAAATCGCGTGTTGTTTTTTATTTTTATGCATCATCATGACCACATGCTCATGTCATCATGCCACATTGCATTTGAGCATTGTCATGTCAATCAGCATTTTTGTTTGCCTAAAACTATTTTATAAAATCCTACCTTTATTTTCTAAATATCATTCCTCTTTATTTCAAATTATAAACCCTGGTCTCTTCCGGATATTTTATTTGTCTAAAAACAGATTACAAAATCCTTTTAAATAAATAAATAAAACTTATATTATTTTTAGGAGGCAGTCCGCCAGGCCCAAAAGCCCAGCCGACCACCTCCAAACAAAACCCTAACCCTAATCCCCTCACCCCACCTAACCCCCACACACCACAGCCGCCGCCGCATGCGACATGGTCAACTCGACCAAGCGCGCACACTCCTGCGCTCAACACGCAACACAGGTAGGCCACAAGCACGCACGTCCTCGCGTGGGCCCACCGCGACCCAGCAGCCCACCCCAATCTCGTTTTCCGTCCCTGATCCACCCGGTCCCCGTCAAACCCGGCCCCACCCCCCAGTCACGCCCCACGCGATCCCCATCCCCGATCCCCGCGTTCGACCATCCCACCGTCGCCCTGCTCGTCCTCGAATCCTCTCTGCTCGCGCGCCGCCGGCTGCACGCACGGAGCCCCGCCACCGCGCCCTCCCCACAGCAAGGTCCACCACCACCCAGTCATCTCTACCTCGCCCCGCCTCCGCCACCTCGCCCGCATCACCGAGCCACCATTCTGCCCGTGGTCTCCTCGAGCCGACCTCGCCGGAGCTCCGTCGCCGCCCCTCAGCGCGACGCCGGTCGCCACCGTCCCGGACCACGAGTCCCTGCCGTACTCCTCGTCGCTGCCGTACTCCTCGTCGCTGCCCTGCAGCGTCGCCTCCTTGAGCCACCGTCGCCTGGTGCCCCCGTCTCCGCGCCCTCTCCGCTACCACGCGAGAGCGTGCCCAACGCCTCGCCTCCCCTCTGCAGGGCTCCCCCGGTCGTCCTCAGCCCGACTGCGTCGCGCCATCATGGCCGCTTCCAGCGCGTCCGAGCCGCCGCCTCACATTCCTCTGCCCCAGCAGCGGCCCTGCACGCCCTTTCCCTCACCGTCCTCGGCCCGAGGCGCCGCCCTCACCCCTTCCGGTCGTCCTCTACCGTCGCTTGTCATGCCCTGCAAGCACGCATCTGCGGCCTCGACTTTTGGCGCCTCCTCCGTCGCCTTGAGCCGCTGTAAGTAGCAGCGCCCGTCGTTGTCGTTCCCTTGTTTCCGCGAAGTGTTGTTGCTACCCTGTGACGTGTTGCTGCCTAACAACAAATCTGTGTGTATGTCCATGTTAATGTGGTGTTTTGGATGCCCATATCGGCTAACAAGATCGCTCGATGCTGTGCACACTTTGCTGCCAAGTTGATCGAGACCCTGAAGCACACCGACACCGGAACCAAGTCCACCGTCAACAACCGAGGCCGAAAACCCCAAGTTCTCCATCCTAGAATTCGGAAGCGATGATGCCGATACGACAAGTACCTCCTCACGGACGCCAAGACCTACTTCCCGGACTCTAAAGAAGGATCCTCGAAGACCGATCCTGCCGAGCCTGAACCCCATTGATCCCTTGAGACTCCAAGATCTTCGGAACCCTAATGTGATCTCCTACCCGAGACCCCTATTTTTATAACATATAACATCCAACTTTTCACATGGTAAATACTCATACTCGCATACATATTGTGGTTGTTTGGGGGCATTATGCTGATTCACCTCATGATTAAATATGGAGACCATATACGACCTTTTCTAGTCTTATATTGGCTCCATTTAAATTTGTGTAGCGAACCGATGCCATGTTTTGCCTTGTTAAGACAACATTTAAATTGCGGGGTATCTAAACAACTAGAACCATATAATTAATTGTTGGGACCCCGGTTTCACTTAATATTGCCTAATTGCACCGCATCTTTGCCATGTCATGCATCATACATACATCATGCCAGATCTTTTTCGTAGTATTAAATAGTGTATCCGGTGTTTCTTTTAGTGATTTGCTTCTTCGTGGATTAGGCCGTTGAGTTGATGCGAGTACCGACAAGTCCTTCGGATAATGAATCTTCGGCTATGTTTCCCAGGCGAGCATTCTCCCCTTTTCTACCTATTTTGCATTTATAGTCTTTATTTCCTCCTGTTGATCTATTGCTATCTGTGTCGCGATGCTTTAGTGTTCCGTACCAGACATATTCCGTGCAGCCTTTATATTGCCTTGGACACCTCCTATTGCCTGTTGTTTGGTAGATAGATGGTCTTGCGAGTCATAGTCGCTTGCTCAGGTGCGATCCCGTGTCGTGAAGTACCACACAGTTGTTGGAATGTTGTCATATGCTTTAAGATGGAGAGGATCATGACTTTAAATACAACTATTAAATTGCTGGGATAACTAATTAAAGAGGCACCGGTGGGCAATATATGCTATTTGGTTTTTCATGTCCACTTGTGTCCCGTAGGCCCCGAGTACTTGATACCTGTTCCTTGATTATTCGCACTATCCACATCCGGGAGACCCTATGGATCCCCCTTAGCCAGAGCTTGATTCATTTCTTATTTCTTGGGGCCACAAACTAGTTCGAGGCTTTATTAGTATCATGTACTTATGCCATGCTTTACTACTTTATTTACGATTGTGCGTGGAGCACCTGTACTGTTTTGGAACGTGGAATGTTTTCGCGGTATCGACAAGCCCAGTCACACTTTCGGGGTCCCAGTCGTTTACAGCGATTGACACAAACCCTGGGTTCGTCTCGGAGCCGGCCAACTTCGTTGTGGGTAGCTTAGTGGGGTGGCCCCCTGAAATATTTTATGAATCCTGTGATTGCTTTGTCGTGAAAGGCTCGTTGGGTTTTGATTTGATTTTTCTGAGGTTGGTCGTGTGTGTGTTGCTATTCGTGCACCCCTGCAGGGTAAATCTTTCTGAAAGCCGTGTCCGCAGTTATGGACGACTTGGAGCGCAGTATCTCGATCATAGACAAGCATAACTAAAGTAGTGCTATAAATTTGACTTAATATGTGACTAGTAATCACTTCACTACAATGGAATGGATAGTGCCAACAACTGGTGGAACTGGGGTGTATCGTGTCATGTTATACCTGCCTAGTAAGTATCGCAACTCTAATGGAATGAAATAAAAGTGCCAACAACTGCTGGGTTTGGGATGTCACATGCTAATTGTATCTGATTAGTAAGTACTGCAACTACAACTGAATGGTTAACTAAAACTACCCACTACTATGCTATCAGGATGACTCATGCTATCTACATCTGACTAGTAAGTGCTTCAACTATAATGGAGCGAATAAAACTGCCAACTGTGTGAGTTCCTCGGTTTGACTTCCTCGTTTGGTCTCGAGGGGGAATACCAGGATGAGTATGATTGGTGTTAGTATAAGGTTGGTTCCGAATAGGTCTTTCTTATCTCTCTCTAATAGCCGATAGTTTATCGAGTCTCTATAGGTTGTTTAGTGCATGCTTCGCTGCCGCTTCAGTCCACCATACCTATGTAGGCGAGAGCCACCGAATTCGAGCCTCGCCGTGTACTGGCCTCAGTACTGACGCTCCTCTTTTTCCTTTGCCCTTTGTCGGCACCCCTTTTGTTTTAGCAGGTATAAGTTCGACGTCGTTAGCAGGGTTACCCTTCCGGCTTGGCCTGGGCAGGGTTATGGACGCCATTGGTTATTCTTCAGGGCTCTTAGCCCCATTTGCATCTTATCCGTACTCGGATGTTGTATCGTTTTCGAGGTGATTTGGATCTTTGTACTGTATATCTGTATTCTTGACTCATGGAGTCGTTGTTGTATATATATGTTCTATGGGTCCCATCGTGGACTATTGTGTAATGATATTACTTCGTTTTCCACCCGCACGCAAGTGCCTGGTGGGCATCTTTGAATCGTTTCTATGTGGGTTTGGCGGGAATCGCTAAAACTTGCATAGGGCCAATTTGAGGGTGTTACAGTTACCACTTCCTCTCTTCTAGGGCCATCATGAGGGGATGATGCAGCTCCCGCAGATTTCTCTGGGTTACCCACTGCCGAATAAATGACCTTGGAAGCCCCAGCTCTTGCCGGGTTAGCCCTGAGCACCTCCTCATTCTGTCTGTTAGCGATCCGAACTAACTCATTGACCGTCTCCTGTTGTCTTTGCCTGGCTTCACCTGTCAAACCTTCTAATTCGGATGCAGCCGCATCTGCTACTCTGAGGTTCTTTGCCGGGGTGCTGTATTTCGGTAGCCCCATGGACAAAAGGTGTTGAGGGAAAACCTCTAGGGTGGCCTGATCTTTCAAGATTCCCTTTCAAATCGAGGGTGGAGTGCGGGGGAAGAAGGGAAGGATGAACACGACGAACACACGCACGAAGAACGTGATGAACACACACACACACAAAACCACAATAAACACCAATAGATCATGCCGGCGGTGACCGGTCCGGCGCAATCCCTTGGATCGGCGTCGGGCGGAGGACTCTCTCTCGAACCGGGACAGCGAGATGGGAGACTCGGTGAGATCTTGACGTCTAAGCAAAGGGACACCGATGCCTAGGCCTTGTACAACGCGGAGGCACGATGCAAACTCCAATGAGGTTCGGGGATATTGGTGCTCCTTAGTCAAGGAGCATGAGACAAGAATTAGATAGATCCACAAAGGGTTTCCACTAATTCCAATATCATGCCTAGGGTTTACAATGGAGGTGGGGGTCTATATATAGGCCAACCACTTAAATAGGGGTACTTTAGGAATAAAAGACAAGTTCTGGATGGACTAAGGGGTACATGGGTCGAAGGCCCAAAGGCCTTTTCATGCCTGGCGACGGTCGGACCGGAGACTCTAGTGTGGTGGACCGGAGACTCCGGTCTAGGCCGGAGATTCCGGTGTAGCCTCCAGAGGGGCCTTCAGATTGTCCCAGGGCCTAGTGTAGGGGTCAGACCGGAGAGAGGGCCGGAGTCTCTGATGTCTTCAGGCCGGAGACTTTGGCAGGCCAGAGACTCCGGTGTGCACAGACCGGAGACTCTGGTCTGAGCAGCTCTAGCGGCGTTTGCTTCACGTTATGCTCCTTGTTCTCCATCCTTGGGTGCTTGGTGATGTGTCGAAGCTCTGTAAATGATGATGCATAGGGTAGTTGCATGAAGTAGCACACCATCCAAGGAGGTATCAAATTGGCACGAGGAGAGGAGCGAGTTCACCTTAGCTTAGAGGAGTTTGGCTCGGGCACGAGTCATGGGTCCACTTGGGGGACTTGTTGGTGTAGATGTAGAAGCGACCGTAGGACAAGCAGCATCAGCTCGCCCCCTTGGGAAAGAGTCGTCCTCGACTCTTCATGGATATCATCTTGAACATCTCCATGGTAGGGTGAGAGATCCTTGACATTGAATGTATTGCTTGCAAGGTAATTGGAGGTCGGTATGTCGATGATGTAGGCGTTGTTGTTGATTCTTTTGAGGACCTTGAAGGGACCATCTCCGCTTGGCTTGAGCTTGGAGTCATGTTCCTTGGGGAAGCGGTCTTTGCTTAGGTGTATCCACACAAGGTCACCTTCTTCAAAGATCATCTCCTTCTTGTCCTTGTTTAACCTTGAAGCTTGGAGAAGGACTTGTTGTTCGATAGTAGCTCTTGTTTCTTCATAGCTTGTGCGCGTTTCTCGACGTCCATTTTTGTGCGCTCATGGAGAGGTAGTGGTAGGATGTCGAGCGCGGTGAGGGGCTCGAAACCATAGACGGTCATGAATGGACTCATCTTGGTTGTTAGTGCTTGGCACGGTTGTAGGCGAACTCGGCGTGTGGGATGCATTCCTCCCAATCCTGCAAGTTCTTCTTGATCAACACACGAAGGAGAGTCCCGAGACTGCGGTTGACAACTTCTGTTTGGCCATCAGTTTGGGGATGCGATGCGGATGAGAAGAGTAGCTTGACGCCGAGCTTGGCCATGAGGGTCTTCCATAAGTAGCTTATGAATTTGACATCGCGGTCGGAGACGATTGTCCTTGGCACACCGTGAAGATGGACGATTTCCCTAAAAAAACAGATTTGCAACATGTGAAGCATCGTCGATCTTATGTCACGGTATGAAGTGTGCCATTTTGGAAAAATGATCCACAACAACAAATATAGAATCATGACCATGCTTAGATCTAGGCAATCCTAACACGAAATCCATGCTAATGTCGGACCAAGGGGTATGAGGAATAGGCAATGATATATAAAGACCATAAGGGTTAGCTTGCGACTTAGCTTGAACACATGTCGTGCATCGTTGAACCTAGCGGTCCACGTCACGCTTCATCTTGGGCCAAAAGTAGTGATTGGAGAGCATGTCCAATGTCTTGTCATGGCCAAAGTGACCCATGAGGCCTCCACCATGAGATTCTTGGAGAAGCAAAAGTTGAAGCGACGACTTCGGAATGCATAGTTTGTTTTGTTTAAATAGAAAGCCCTTATGCAAATAGAAATCATCAACTCCTTTGTCATTGGAGCACTTTACGAAAGTTGGTTCAAAGAACGGGTCGGAAGCATAAAAATATTTTATTTCTTCAAGACCCAACACGTTGATTTCAGGTCTCGTAAGAAGGCTTGTGTGTTTGCGAGACAAAGCGTCTGCAACTACATTATCTTTGCCCTTCTTATACTTGACAATGTACGGAAAAGACTCCATGAACTCAACCCACTTAGCGTGTCTCTTGCTCAAGTTAGCTTGGCCTTTGAGATATTTCAACGACTCGTGGTCGGAATGTATGATAAATTCCTTGGGCCAAAGGTAGTGTTGCCAAACTTGAAGGACACAAACTAAGGCAAAAAGCTCTTTGTCATAAATCGGATAATTGAGGCGAGCACCATCAAGTTTCTCACTATGGTAGGCTGTAGGACGTCCGTTTTGCATAAGGACTCCTCCAATGCCAATACCACTAGCATCACACTCGATCTCAAAAGTTTTTGTGAAATCCGGTAAAGCAAGAAGGGGTGCTTCGGTGAGCCTCTTTTTAAGTTCGTCAAAATCTTTTTGTTGTGCTTTGCCCCACACGAAGGTGACATTCTTTTTGGTAAATTCATTAAGGGGACAAGCAATGGTTGAAAAGTCTTTCACAAAGCGACGATAGAAACCGGACAACCCATGAAAACTTCGGAGTTCACTCACATTTGTTGGTATGGGCCAATCTCGTATGTCCTTTACCTTGGAAACATCAACTTCAATTCCTTTCGAAGAAACGAAAAATCCAAGAAAAATCAACTTGTCTTTAGCAAAAGTGCACTTGGGACGATTAGCATAAAGCTTTTCATGTCGAAGGATTTGCAAAACTTCTTTGACATGTGTTATATGGTCCTCAAGTGATTTGCTATAAGCAAGAATATCATCGAAATAGACAACAACACTTTTTCCAATCAGAGACGCAAGATGTGATTCATAAGGCGCATGAAGGTGGATGGGGCATTTGATAACCCAAAGGGCATAACCAACCATTCATAGAGACCAAGTTTGGTCTTGAAGGCGGTTTTCCACTCATCACCTTCAGCCATGCGTATTTGATGGTAACCACTATGAAGATCAATTTTCGAAAAAATAGTGGCTCCACACAACTCATCAAGCATGTCATCGAGACGTGGTATGGGATGTCGATAATGCACGGTGATAGCATTGATTAGACGACAGTCCATGCATAACCATAACGTATGATCCATCTTTGGGACAAGAATCACGGGTACGGCACTTGGACTAGTGCTAACTTGGATCAAACCTTTGGAGATGCGTTGGTTGATTTGACGTTCGATCTCCTTTGTCTCCTCCGGGTTCGTGCGGTAAGCAGCGCGGTTGGGAAGTGGTGCACCGGGGATGAGGTCAATGCGATGTTCGATGCCGCGAAGAGAAGGTAGTCCATGTGGAAGCTCTTCGGGGAACACATCCTTGAATTCCTGCAAAACACTCATCAAAGATGGAGGAACATTGGTTAATTCGTTAGTTCCTTGCGCTAGGCCCTTGCAAAGGAGGACATAGTGCAAGATCGATGGGTTGTTCCGAATATCTCTCATCTCACTTCTGGTGGCAAGGAGAACACTCTTATTTTTTCCACTCGAGTTTGGCTTGTGGCTCTCACTAACTATGAGGTGGCTCTCTCTCTCACCGCTCTTCTCACAAGTAGGTGTTGTGCTTTGTGCCCTCGCTAAAGCCTTTGCATTGTCCGCAATTATTTGGCTAGGAGTCATTGGTTGCAAAACACATGTTTTGTTGAGCCATTTGAAGGTGTATACATTGGTGTGACCATCATGTTGAGCAGCCTTGTCAAATTGCCATGGTCGACCAAGAAGCATGTGGCAAACTGTCATAGGAAGCACATCACACTCCACCGTATCTTTGTAAGGACCAATGGCGAAGGAGACCGATACGATATGCTTGATCTTCATAGACCCTTGGTCACTTAGCCATTGCACGTGGTAGGGGTGCTTGTGCGGATGGAGGGTGAGGTTGAGCTTCTCACACAACTCGGTGCTAGCAAGGTTGTGGCAACTCCCTCTGTCAATGATCTTCTTGATAGATTTGCGATTGATGCTGGCTCGTGTTTGGAAGATATTGGAGCGTTGGTCTTCATGCTCATGTGCTTGAGTGGTCAAGATCCTTGTGACGACAAGCGATGGACTTGCGTCATGTTCACACATGAGGAGTTCTTGATCATCTTCCTCTCGTTGCCTTGCCATTGCTTCCTTGACATGGGCATCAAACTCATCTTCACTCAAGTACTCTTCATCACCATTGTCATGGATGAACAAGACTTTCTTGTTTCCACATTCGGCCGACTTGTGTCCTTTACCTCCACATTTGTAGCATACCATTGAAAGGTGTATCACTCTTTGCTTGTTTGCCACTTGGGGGCAGTTTTCCTTGAGGAAGTGTGGGCTTGAAGGAAGGCTTGGAGGTACTTGAGGGGCTTCCATTGAAAGTTGTTGGTTTAGCGGTTGAAGCTTGCTTGTAGGTGAAGTACGTCTTGGGCTTGTTGTACTTGATATCCTCTTGCACTTGACGTTCAGCCTTTGTTGCAATGTCCACAAGCTCAACCATGGTGTTGTATGTTTGGAACTAGACGATGCGCTTGATGGGGTGGTTCAATCCAATAAGGAAACATGCCATAGTTTGCTCCATGCGCTCATCAATGTTGGCACGAATCAAGTTGAGTTCCATTTCCTTGAAGTACTCTTCCACGGTCTTTGTCCCTTGACGAAGCGCTTGAAGGTTGTTGAAGAGGTCACGCGTGTAGTGCGCGGGGACAAACCGGGATCTCATGTGAGCCTTCATGTCATGCCAAGTTGTGATTGGCGGTTCTTGTCTTGCATCACGAGCAACTTGAACTTGTTCCCACTAAAGGTTGGCATAATCATCAAACTCAAGCGAAGCCATGGCGACCATCTTCTCGTTGCTATAGTTGTGCATGCGGAAGATCTTGTCGACTTTGAGTGCCCACGAGAGGTATTCCTCGAGATCATTGGATCCGGTGAACTTGGGCATTGTGAACTTGAGCTTGCCAAAAGTTTCTTCATCGTTGCGGTCATTGCGACGAGCTTGGTGACCTTGTTGATGATCTTGTAGTTGGGGAGGTGGAACTTGGTTCTCGTGACCTTATTGCGGAGCTTGCTCTTGCTCTTGGCGCGGATGTTGACGTGGTTGAGGCGCTTGGGCCTCATGGTGGCGAGGGTGTGGAGCCTCTTGACGCGGTTGATGACAAAGAGGAGGCTCGTTCCTCGGTTGGTGATGTTGGTTAGGCACATTGGCCTCACGGCGAAGAACATGGTCGTGAGTCTCTTGACATGGTGGGCGTCGCTCAACTTGTATCACTTGACGCCTCGTGATGACCATGGTGTCGTTGTTGACGTTCATGACATTGATGACGAGGAGGAGGATCTTGGAGAGCTTCACGTCGATGACGAGCTTGATTCTCCAAATTGGAGTCATCACTTGTTGTGTCAAGTATGTGTCGCGGTCGATGGTGGTAGACTTGTGGTTCCTCTTGTGGTTGCGCTTGTTGGATCACTCGTGCCATTGCATGATGACGGTGTGCTTCTTGCCTTGCTCTTGGCCTTGAAGATAAATCACCATCATAGCTTGACGGTGCGGCATGCCGTGGGGAAGGTACATAGTTCGAAGAGGTTCCATCTTCAACCACGGGGGCGCCATTGTGTCTTGGGGCACTTGGAGGTAGATCTTGTTGCGGAGGTGCATGACGACGTGAAGAACTTGAAGAGCTTGAAGCACGTGAACGCGGTCTTGCCATTCCGTCGATAAGGCGTCGAAGATTTTCATTTGTTTCGGCGACGGAGCGTTAAAGCGACTCATTTTGGTGGCCGAAGTTGTGATGCATTGCTTGCATTTGCCTTTCGAGGCCATCGAAGCGCTTGTCGATGTTCTTGAACTCGGCTTGCGTCTCGCCAAATTGTTCATCTTGTCGCGTCTCAAGGGCTTGGCAACGTTCACGGAACTCTTGTCGAACGATGAAGTGACTTGCGCGCGTCATGTATGGTCCTTGATCTTCTTCATGGGGAGGTGGTTGGCTCGCCTCACCGTGCCTATCCATCATGCAAAACACACAAGTATTGTATATGGAAGTGGAATATGGTGGTGTTAGCCTTGTACCTCACCTTGGAGATTGCACCAAACTAGAAACCAAAAGTGAGAGCTATAAGCGTGCAAAGTGGAAATGCAAAGAAAACTCACACTAAAGAAAGAACTAACTCTCAAAAGCTTATTTGTGGTAGGTTAGGGTTGTGGAATGCCAAAGAACCAACCAAAAGAAAAGGGATAGTCAAAAGTGGGTAAAATCCAACAAAACTCAAGTCAAAGGCGAAGGTCAACAACTCAAAAGGGTGACGAGAACCTACGACTATGTACACACACGTGGAGAAAGTTGGGATTGACACGACTATGAAAATGAGCAAACAAAATGTCCTAACGAAGACTAAGCTCGTTGTCGTGCCAATGCAAGGAGAGACCGTGGCTCGTTTGCAAAGAAGAAAAGTGAGGAACAGATTTGTGCACTTGCCTTGGGCGCTCTTCTTTCTCTCTTGCTTACAAGCTTTGAGACTCTCTTTTGCAAGTGGAGACTATTTTTCTTTTGCTTTGTCTTTGTATCTTTTTCTTTCTTTTGTATTTCTTTTTGCTCTCCCTTGATGCTACCTAGTCACACTTGATATTGCTCTTGCACTCTCACTATCCAAGGACAAATGCACAATGCTCAAGCAAACACATGATGAGCCACTCTCATGGGATAGGTACACACAAAGGAAGATTTGGGTTAACAAGGTGACGCAAGTTATACCTTCTTTGGTGATGATGAACTTGGCATCAGTGGTGCGGGATGATGTTCATGGGCCGTGGTGTCGATGAGCGCGGGGTTTGTTGATGCGGAAGCTTGTTGTTAGTTGACGACACGCACACGGGCACAAACAAACAAGAGGAATTAGCCAATGCAAGATTAGAGGTAAAACTGTCAAAATCAGGCATCAGGCCGGAGACTCCGGGGTTTCAGGCCGGAAATTCTAGTCCAAGCCGGAGACTCCGGTGTGGGTAGGCCGGAGACTCTGGTGTAGGCCGGAGACTCCGGTGTGGGCCGGAGACACCGGTGTGCAGGTCGGAGACTCCGGTCTGGAGTCAGATCACGAACTGCTCGTGTTCTTGAGCGGAAATCCACGCCTTGGGTCCTCAAATCCGTGAACAATTGGCCAAATTGGGCTAGGAAAACACAGGATAAAGCTGGACCAACTCCTAAGAAAAGGTTTGGTCGGATCAAAACCACAAATAACACTCCAAATCAAGAGATTGATCCAAAGGCAAATTTGGGGCTCTTTTTTGGGGATTTTTGAATTTTTTGTGGATAGAAGAAAAAATTGTGGGGGAAATCGTGAGCAACGAAGCTCTTGATACCAATATGTTGAGGGCAAACCTCTAGGGTGGCCCGATCTTTCACGATTCCCTTTCAAATCGAGGGTGGAGTGCGGGGGAAGAAGGGAAGGATGAACACGACAAACACACGCACGAAGAACACGATGAACACACACACGCAAAACCACGATAAACACCAATAGCTCATGCCGGCGGTGACTAGTCCGGTGCAATCCCTAGGATCGGCGTCGGGCAGAGGACTCTCTCTCGAACCGGCACGGCGAGATGGGAGACTTGGTGAGATCTTGACGTCTAGGCAAAGGGACACCAATGCCTAGGCCTTGTACAACATGGAGGCACGATGCAAACTCCAACGAGGTTTGGGGATATTGGTGCTCCTTAGTCAAGGAGCATGAGGCAATACTTAGATAGATCCACAAGGGGTTTCCCCTAATTCCAATATCATGCCTAGGGTTTACAATGGAGGTGGGGGTCTATATATAGGCCAGCCACTTAAACAGGGGTACTTTAGGAATAAAAGACAAGTTCTGGACGGACTAAGGGGTACATGGGTCAAAGGCCCAAAGGCCTTTTCATGCCTGGCGACGGTCGGACCGAAGACTCTGGTGTGGTGGACCGGAGACTCCGGTCTAGGCCGGAGATTCCGGTGTAGCCTCCGGACCAGCCTCTGGAGGGGCCTTCAGATTGTCCTAGGGCCTGGTGTAGGGGGTCCGACCGGAGAGAGGGCCGGTGTCTCCGGTGTCTTCAGGCCGGAGACTTTGGCAGGCCGGAGACTCCCGTGTGCACAGACCTGAGACTCCGGTCTGAGCAGCTCTAGCGGCGTTTGCTTCACGTTCTGCTCCTTGTTCTCCATCCTTGGGTGCTTGGTGATGTGTCGAAGCTTTGTACCTGATGATGCATAGGGTAGTTGCATGAAGTAGCACACCATCCAAGGAGGTATCAAATTGGCACGAGGAGAGGAGCGAGTTCACCTTAGCTTGGAGGAGTTTGGCTTGGGCACGAGTCATGGGTCCACTTGGGGGACTTGTTGGTGTATATGTAGAAGCGTCTGTAGGACGGGCTGCATCAAAAGGTTCTCTGATTCCTCAACTCTAATCTCACCCTCTTTGTTCATTTCATTGATGAGTTTTCTCCCTTTTACTTTTACAGCATCTACCTTATTTGCTCTAGCGTACTCGCATAGCGTCATGTTCAACGACTGCTGAGCCGCGGCTATTTTTTTCGCACCCTCTAGTATTTTCTGCCTAGTTTCCTCTAACTCGGCTTGTGCCTGAGCCGGATCTACCACAGGTGCTATGAGGCTTACCAAGCTATCTATTGCCTGCTACAACACATTCTCTGGCCTCTCTAGCGGCAGACCTCTACTTTTCCTAGGCGCCTTGGGTGTTACCTCCGGATCTGGTGCCGGGTCTTTGTTCGCGCCAACGTCAGGCGCTGTCATCATCACCTCAGCACGGTCAGGAGAGAGAGTGATACGTGCACCGTGAGCCGAGCTAAGGGGTGGCTCGCCTCCCTCGACGACGTGCTGTGGGCGAACGGAAGACACATCGACGCCGACGTAGATCTTGTGGGCACCAAGCTTGATAAAGAGGCCATTGCACGGTGGAGGTCGCCTGCCGAAGCTACCAGCATTGTCGCTGACGTAGTCCCGCGCTCCAAAGCGCTGAACGAACCCAGAGACGATGCGCTCGCTGGTGCCAATGATGCTTCCCGTCCAGATCTTCACTCCTGCTAGCGTCGCTAGCCCCACGGTGGGCACCAACTATCGTGGTGGTGTCATGGCAGATGCCATGGATAGGCTAAAGGTGGGGACAATATGCACTAGAGGAATCCAGGGAGGGATAATGTGGTGATTCCACACACAGATGCTTTGTATTCTCCAAGTTCGCCAAGTTTACAGATGCTCCTTGAATTGTATTGAGGAGAGGAGGAAGAAGAAGCTCTCTTACTCTCACCACTACTTCTACTCAATGAACAGCCAGGCTCCTTATAAAGGGGAGGCTAGGCTACCAGCTAGGGCATACGTGGAGGCATATTCCTAGGAATATGCCTCTCCCAAAATAGCAAACCGACCGGGTCACCTTTTCCCTTCATAAGCCTTGTAGAGGCTACACAACCCTCTTGGCGCCAGCGTCAGCTAACATAGGCTACGTCACCGTTGTCGGCCACGTCCTACTGGTCCTTCCCTCTGTCCGCTTCGCTCACACTCTAGCGCACAGAGACCACCTTTTGACCAGCGAGATACCTTCCTTCTCTTGCAAGCCTGATATAACCCAGCTCAGGCCTGGTTAATCCGGCCCCGTGGGTACCTATAGACAAGTTACATAAAGCTTGCCAACATATGATATAAGCCGGTCGAGACACAGTTAAGCAGACATCCTCCGGGCCGGGTTACCCCGTAAGTCGGCCTGCCCTGACATGAACTGGCCAGCTTTCACTTTGACCTTGCCATACCTCGGCTAACTCAGCCTCTATACCCCGGCATGACCCTACCCGGGGGTATCCCCCCAACAGATACATATGTGGTTTGTGAAAAGAACACACATGCAATGACTCTAATTGATCCATGTGTTTTATGGACAGAACATACATGCAATGACTCTGGTGGAACCATATGTGGTTCATGAAAAGAACACACATGCAATGACTCTAGTGCTGGTTTGGTGAAAAGAACACACATGCAATGACTCTGTTGGATCCATATGTAGTTTGTGAAAAGAACACACATGCAATGACTATAGTGGATCCATGTGGTTTGTGGAAAGAACATACATGCAATGACTCTAGTGCTAGTTTCATGAAAAGAACACACATGCAATGACTCTAGATGTGGTTCATGAAAAGAACACACATGCAATGACTCTAGTGCTGGGTTTGTGAAAAGAACACACATGCAATGACATTGGTTGATCCATATGTGGTTTGTGAAAAGAACACACATGCAATGACTATAGTGGATCCATGTGGTTTGTGAAAAGAACATACATGCAATGACTCCAGTGCTAGTTTCATGAAAAGAACACACATGCAATGACTCTAGCTATGGTTCATGAAAAGAACACACATGCAATGACTCTAGTGCTGGTTTTGTAAAAAGAACACACATGCAATGACTCTGGTGGATCCATATGTGGTTTGTGAAAAGAACACACATGCAATGAAATTGGTGGATCCATGTGGGTTTTGGAAACAACACACATGCATTGACTCTAGTGGATCCATATGTATGAAATGGATAAGAAGCTCACTGAATTACATGGGATGCTCAAGCAGGCTGAGGCGGATCTCAAGAGAGGTGCCAGTCAAGTGTTGATGGTACAAAACAAGGCTAAGTTCAAGAAGAGTTCTTGGAGTAAGAAAAAGAAGGCAAAGTCAGGAGGTAAGGCGGAGGACCCAGTCCAAAGCGCTTCCTCAGGGACTAAGCCATCTCCTACAACCGGATCCACTTGCTTCTACTGCAAGTCGGATGGCCACTGGAAGAGGAATTGCAGCAAGTATCTGGCTGACAAAGCCAAGAGTGGAGGTGTGACTTCCGGCTCAGGTACACTTGTTTGGAATGTTATAGACATTTATATTGCTGATGCACCTGGTAGTTCTTGGGTATATGATAACGGATCAGTCATTCACATCTGCAACTCATTGCAGGGACTGGTAAGAACTAGGAGCGTTGCAAGAGGCGAGGTTGACATTAGAGTCGGCAACAAAGCGAGAGTCTCTGCGTTTGAAGTCGGCACAATGCAACTTCATTTACCTTCTGGATTCTTTATGGAGCTAAATAATTGTTATTATGTTCCAGTGCTTGGTCGAAACATTATTCCTGCCTCATGTTTGACGAGGGCTATGAGTCGAATATTAAGAATAATGGTTGTTCTTTATATTTGAATGATATGTTTCACGACTTTGCACCCGTCCGGGACGGGTTATTTATTTTGAATCTTGATAGTGAATATGTCCATAACATAAATGTGAAAAGGTTAAAACCAAATGATCTGAATATGACTTACTTTTGGCATTGTCGGCTTGGTCATATAAGTTGGAAACGCATGAAGAAGCTCCATGATGATGGACTCCTAACTTCATTCGACTTGGAGTCGTTTGAGACATGCGAATCCTGCCTTTTCGGCAAGATGACCAAGACACCTTTTGCAAAGAGTTGTGAAAGGGCATTCGACTTATTGGGACTAGTACATAGTGATGTATGTGGCCCGATCAGAACGATAGCCAAAGGTGGTTATGAGTACTTCATTACCTTCACTGATGAAAATAACACACATGCAATGACTCCAGTGCTAGTTTTGTGAAAAGAACACACATGCAATGATTCTGGTGGATCCATATGTGGTTTGTGAAAAGAATACACATGCAATGACTATAGTGGATCCATGTGGTTTGTGGAAAGAACATACATGCAATGACTCTAGTGCTAGTTTCATGAAAATAACACATGTGCAATGACTCTAGCTATGGTTCATGAAAAGAACGCACATGCAATGACACTAGTGCTAGTTTTGTGAAAAGAACACACATGCAATGACTCTAGTGGATCCATATGTGGTTCATGAAAAGAACACACATGCAATGACTATAGTGGATCCATGTGGTTTGTGGAAAAGAACATACATGCAATGACTCTAGTGGATCCATATGTGGTTCATGAAAAGAACAGACATGGAATGACATCTGTGGATCCATGTGTGGTTTGTGAAAAGAATAGACATGCAATGACTCTAATGGATCCATATGTGGTTTGTGAAAAGAACACACATGCAATGATATTGGTGGATCCATGTGGTTTGTGAAAAGAACACACATGCAATGACATTGGTGGATCCATATGTGGTTTGTGGAAAGAACACACATGCAATGACATTGGTTGATCCATATGTGGTTTGTGAAAATATCATACATGCAATGACATTGGTTGATCCATGTGTTTTATGAAAAGAACATAGATGCAATGACTCTAGGGCATCCATATGTGGTTTGTGAAAAGAATAGACATGCAATGTCTAATGCAGCCCGTCCTACGGACGCTCCTACATCTACACCACCAAGTCCCCCAAGTGGACCCATGACTCATGCTCGAGCCAAGCTTCTCCAAGCTAAGGTGAATTCGCTCTTGTACTCATGTGACTTCGATACACCCCTGGATGGCTTGCTACTTCATGCCCCGACACTATGCATCATCAGGTATGAAGACACGAGTAGGAGGAGCGATGCAGCAGCCAACAGCTGCCAGGAGCCCACGGTACTACCGGCCCCTGGAAGCGGTACTACCGCACCAGCGGTACTACCGCTCATGGACGGCGGTACTACCGCCCAGACAGCGAGATGGACCCAAAGCCCCAAATCCCACCGGTACTACCGCACCCAGCAAGCGGTACTACCGCACACACCTGAAGACTCATGCCAAAGCTCCTGGCCACCTCGGTAATACAGCACCATTCAAGCGGTACTACCGCGTTTGACCGGTACTACCGGACACCCTAGGGCTGTGCGCTCCAGGTCGGCCCTTTGGCCTTGTAACGCCCCCCATTTGATACTTTAGTTGCCTAAACTACCCCTGAACTTGTGGCTGGCCTATATATAGCCCCCCATCTCTATTGTAAACCCAAGGCATGATATTTGGAATTAGTGGAAACCCCTTGTGGATCTATCTAATTCTTGCCTCATGCTCCTTTGACAAAGGAGCACCAAATATCCCAAACCTCGTTGGAGTTTGCATCGTGCCTCTATGTTGTACAAGGCCTTGGCATCGGTGTCCCTTTGCCAAGACGTCAATATCTCACCGAGTCTCTCCTCTCGCCCTGCCGGTTCGAGAGAGAGTCCTCCGCTTGATGCTAATCCTAGGGATTGCGCCGGACCGGTCACCGCCGGCGTGAGCTATTGGTGTGTATCGTGGTTTTGTGTGTGTTTGTGTTCCTCGCGTTCTTCGTGCGTGCATTCGTCGTGTTCATCCTCCCCTCCTCTCCCGGCACTCCATCCTCAATTTGAAAGGGAATCGTGAAGGATCGGGCGACCCTAGAGGTTTGCCCTCAACATATTGGTATCAAGAGCTTCGTTACTCACGAATTCCCCCACAATTTTTTCTTCTATCCACCAAAAATTTCGAAAATCCCAAAAAAGATCCCCAAATTTGCCTTCGGATCGATCTCTGGATTTGGTGCGTTTTTCGTGGTTTTGGTCCATAGATCTGTTTCGGTATCGATCTACCTTCTTTGTGTGTTCCTAGCCCCAATTTTGTTCAGTTTTCCGCCAATTTGAGGATTTTTGGGCCGATTGGGCGTTCAAGTTCAAGATCCACGTGCCCAGGAATCCGCGAAGCGGTACTACTGCTAAAACGAGCGGTACTACCGGTGAGCGGTACTACCGGCTGTTCAGAGCGGTACTACCGGTCACCGGTACTACCGGAAATTTCGAGCGGTACTACCGCACTTGTCATACAACAATTTTTTTACCCCTTTTTTTGTTTGCTAATTTTCGTATTGGCTTGTTTGTGTTTCGCGTGCATGTCGCCCAACTAACTTCAAGCTTCCGCAAATCATTACATACCGCGCTCATCGACTCCGCGACACCGAATACCATCCCAAGTACCGGTAGCAAGTCGTCAACAATACCGAAGGTATAACTTGCTCCAACTTGTTGACCCTTCTTCCTTGTGTGTATCTATCCTATGAGAGCAGCTCATTTTGTCTTTGCCTAAGCGTTGTGCACTTGTCCTTGGAAAGTGAGAGTGTGAGAGCAAATACAAGAGTTAACATAGTAGTATATAAAGGGAGAAAAATAATCAAAACAAAAGAGAAAAAGAAAAATAGAAAGATACAAAGTCTCCCAATACAAAGAGAGTCTCAAGCTTGTAAGCAAAGAGAGAAAAGGAGCGCGACTGAGGCAAGTGCACAAATCCGTTGCTTATTTCTCTTTTGGCGAACGAGTTGTGGTCTCTCCTTGTGTTGGCACGACACCGAGCGTAGTCTTCGTTAGGACCTTTTGTGCTCTTTTTCATAGTCGTGCTAACCACATCCGTCTCCACGTGTGTGTATCTTTGTGTTTTGTAGATCGTTTCCTTTTTTCTTTGATCTTTGGTTCTCTACCACTTTTGACAATAACCTTTTCTTTGGATCGTTTCGTTTGGTTTTACACAACCCTTAGCTTCCACCCACAGCTTTTGAGAGTTAGTTCTTTCTTTAGTGTGAGTTTTCTTTGCGTTTCCACTTTGCACGCCCTCATAGCTCTCACTTGTGGTTTCTAGTTTGGTGCAATCCCCAAGGTGAGGAACAAGGCTAACACCACCATATTCCACTTCCATATACAATACTTGTGTGTTTTGCATGATGGATAGGCACGGTGAGTCGAGCCAACCACCTTACCAAGAAGAAGAACAAGGACCGTACATGACACGCGCAAGTCACTTCATCGTCCGACAAGAGTTCCGTGAACATTGCCAAGCCCTTGAGACGCGACAAGATGAAAAATTTGGCGAGACGCAAGTCGAGTTCAAGAACATCGACAACCGCTTCGATGGCCTCGAAAGGCAAATGCACGTAATGCATCACAACTTTGGCCATCAAAATGAAGCGCTTCAACGCTCCGTCGCCGAAACAAATGACAATCTTCGACACCTAATCGACGGAATGGCAAGACCACGTTCACGTGCTTCAAGCTCTTCAAGTTCTTCGCGTCATCATGTTCCTCTCCAACAAGATCTTCGTACAAATGCTCCAAGACGCAATAATGCCCCCGTGGTTGAAGATGGAAGTTCTTCCAACTACATACCTTCGCCACGGCACGCCGCAACGTCAAGCTATGACGGTGACCTCTCTTCAAGGCCACGACCAAGGCAAGAAGCACACCGTCATCACGCATGGGCATTAGTGATACAACAAGAGGAACCACAAGAAGAACCGCAAGTGCAGCCGCAAGTCTACCACCATCGACCGCGACACATACTTGACACGACAAGTGATGACTCTCCTTTGGAGAATCAAGGTCGCCATCGACGTGAAGCTCTCCAAGATCCTCCTCCTCGTCATCATCGTCATGAACGTCAACAATGACACCATGGTCATCACGAGGCGCCTCCTCCACCTCAACAAAACTTGGAGCGTCAAGTGATACAAGTTGAGCGACGCCCACCACTTTAAGAGGCTCATGACCATGATCTTCGTCGTGAGGCCCACGTGCCTAACCAACATCACCAACCAAGGAACGAGCCTCCTCTTCGTCATCAACCGCGTCATGAGGCTCCACATCCTCAACAACCTCATGGGGCCCAAGTGCCTCAACACCGTCAACAACCGTGCCAAGCACAAGAGCAAGCACCTCAACAACAATATCAAGAGCAAGCTCCGCAACAAGGACGCGAGAACCAAGTTCCACCTCCCCAACTACAAGATCATCAACAAGGTCACCAAGCTCGTCGCAATGACTACAACGATGAAGAAACTTTTGGCAAGCTCAAGTTCACAATGCCCAAGTTCACCGGATCCAATGATCCCAAAGAATACCTCTCGTGGGCACTCAAAGTCGACAAGATCTTCCGTATGCACAACTATAGCAATGAGAAGATGGTCGCCATGGCTTCGCTTGAGTTTGATGATTATGCCAACCTTTGGTGGGAACAAGTTCAAGTTGCTCGTGATGCAAGACAAGAGACGCCAATCACAACTTGGCATGACATGAAGTCTCATATGAGATCCCGCTTTGTCCCCGCGCACTACATGTGTGACCTCTTCAACAACCTTCAATCGCTTCGTCAAGGGACAAAGACCGTGGAAGAGTACTTCAAGGAAATGGAACTCAACTTGATTCGCGCCAACATTGATGAGCGCATGGAGCAAACTATGGCACGCTTCCTTATTGGGTTGAACCACCCAATCAAGCGCATTGTCGAGTTCCAAACATACAACGACATGGTTGAGCTTGTGCATATCGCAACAAAGGCTGGACGTCAAGTACAAGAGGATATCAAGTACAACAAGCCCAAGACGTACTTCACCTACAAGCAAGCTTCAACCGCTACACCAACAACTTTCAATGGAAGCTCCTCAAGTACCTCCAAGCCTTCCTTCAAGCCCACACTTCCTCAAGGAAAACTGCCCCCAAGTGGCAAACAAGCAAAGAGTGATACACCTTTCAATGGTGAATGCTACAAGTGTGGAGGCAAAGGACACAAGTCGGCCGAATGTGGCAACAAAAAAGTATTGTTCATCTACGACAATGGCGAAGAAGAGTACTTGAGTGAAGATGAATTTGATGCCCGAGTCAAGGAAGCAATGGCAAAGCATCGAGTGGAAGATGACCAAGAACTCCTCATGTGTGAACATCACGCAAGTCCATCTCTTGTCGTCACAAGGATCTTGACCACTCAATCACAAGAGCATGAAGACCAACACTCCAATATCTTCCAAACACGAGCCGGCATCAATGGCAAATCTATCAAGGTGATCATTGACGGAGGGAGTTGCCACAACCTTGCTAGCACCGAGTTGTGTGAGAAGCTCAACCTCACCCTCCATCCGCACATGCACCCCTACCATGTGCAATGGCTAAGTGACCACGGGTCCGTCAAGATCAAGCATACAGTATCGGTCTCCTTCGCCATTGGTCCTTACAAAGATACAGTGGAGTGTGATGTGGTTCCTATGACAGTTTGCCACATGCTTCTTGGTCGACCAAGGCAATTTGACAAGGCCCCTCAACATGATGGTCGCACCAATGTATACACCTTCAAATGGCTCAACAAAACATGTGTTTTGCAACCTATGACTCCTAGCCGAATAATTGTGGACAATGCAAAGGCTTTAGCGAGGGTGCAAAGCACAACACCTACTTGTGAGAAGAGTGGTGAGAGAGAGAACCACCTCATAGTGAGTGAGAGCCACAAGCCAAACTCGAGTGGAAAAACTAAGAGTGTTCTCCTTGCCACCAAAAGTGAGATGAGAGATGTTCGAAACAACCCATCCATCTTGCACTATGTCCTTCTTTGCAAGGGACTAGCGCAAGGAACTAATGAATTAACCAATGTTCCTCCATCTTTAATGAGTGTTTTGCAGGAGTTCAAGGATTTTTCCCCGAAGAGCTTCCACATGGACTACCTCCTATTCACGGCATCGAACATTGCATTGACCTCATCCCCGGTGCACCACTTCCCAACCGCGCCGCCTACCGCATGAACCCGGAGGAGAGAAAGGAGATTGAACGTCAAAACAACTAACTCGTCTCCAAAGGTTTAATTCAAGTTAGCACTAGTCCAAGTGACGTACCCGTGATACTTGTTCCAAAAACGAATGATACGTTACTGTTATGCATGGACTGCTGTCCAATCAATGCTATCACTATGCGTTATCGACATCCCATACCATGTCTCGATGACATGCTTGATGAGTTGTGTGGAGCCACTATTTTTTCAAAAATTGATCTTCGTAGTGGTTACTATCAAATACGCATGGCTGAAGGTGATGAGTGGAAAACCGCCTTCAAGACCAAACTGGGTCTCTATGAATGGTTGGTTATGCCCTTTGGTTTATCTAATGCCCCATCCACCTTCATGCGCCTTATGAATCCCATCTTGCGTTCTCTCATTGGAAAAAGTGTTGTTGTCTATTTAGATGATATTCTTGTTTATAGCAAATCACTTGAGGACCATATAACATATGTCAAGGAAGTTTTGCAAATCCTTCGACGTGAAAAGCTTTATGCAAATCTTCCCAAGTGCACTTTTGCTAAAGACAAGTTGATATTTCTTGGATTTGTCGTTTCTTCGAAAGGCATTGAAGTTGATGTTTCCAAGGTTAAATACATAAGAGATTGGCCCATCCCAACAAATGTGAGTGAACTCCGAAGTTTTCATGGGTTGGCCGGTTTCTATCATCGCTCTGTAAAAGACTTTTGACCATTGCTTGACCAAAAACAATGTCACCTTCGTGTGGGGCAAGGCACAACAAAAAGCTTTTGATGAACTTAAAAGGAGGCTCACCGAAGCACCTCTTCTTGCGTTACCGGATTTCACAAAAACTTTTGAGATATAGTGTGATGCTAGTGGTATTGGCATTGGAGGAGTCCTTATGCAAAACGGACGTCCTATAGCCTACCATAGCAAGAAACTCGATGGTGTTCGCCTTAATTATCCAATTTATGACAAAGAGATTTTTGCCTTAGTTTGTGTCCTTCAAGTTTGGCAACACTACCTATGGCCCAAGGAATTTATCATACATTCCGACCATGAGTCCTTGAAATATCTCAAAGGCCAAGCCAACTTGAGTAAGAGACACGCTAAGTGGGTTGAATTTATGGAGTCTTTTCCATACATTGTCAAGTATAAGAAGGGCAAAGATAATGTAGCTGCAGACGCTTTCTCTCGCAAACATACAAGCCTTCTTACGAGACTTGAAAGCAATGTGTTGGGTCTTGAGGAAATAAAATCTTTGTATGCTTCCGACTCGTTCTTTGAACAATTTTTGCAAAGTGCTCCAATGACAAAGGAGTTGATGATTTCTTTTTGCATAAGGGCTTTCTATTTAAACAAAACAAGCTTTGCATTCCGAGGTCGTCGCTTCAACTTTTGCTTCTCCAAGAATCTCATGGTGCAGGCCTTATGGGTCACTTTGGCCGCGACAAGACATTGGACATGCTCTCCAATCACTACTTTTGGCCCAAGATGAAGCATGACGTGGAGCGCTATGTTCAACGATGCACGACATGTGTTCAGGCTAAGTCGCAAGCTAACCCTTATGGTCTTTATATGCCATTGCCTATTCCTCATACACATTGGTTCGACATTAGCATGGATTTCGTGTTAGGATTGCCTAGATCTAAGCATGGTCATGATTCTATATTTGTTGTTGTGGATCATTTTCCAAAATGGCGCACTTCATACCGTGCCATAAGACCGACGATGCTTCACATGTTGCAAATCTGTTTTTCAGGGAAATCGTCCGTCTTCACGGTGTGCCATGAACAATTGTCTCCGACCGTGGCGTCAAATTCATGAGCTAATTATGGAAAACCCTCAGGTCCAAGCTCGGCGTCAAGCAACTCTTTTCATCCGCATCGCATCCCCAAACCGATGGACAAACCGAAGTTGTCAACCGAAGCCTCGGGACTCTCCTTCGTGTGTTAATCAAGAAGAAGTTGAAGGATTGGGAGGAATGCATTCCACACGCCGAGTTCTCCTACAACCGTGCCAAGCACTCCACAACCAAGATGAGTCCATTCATGATCGTCTATGGTTTCGAGCCCCTCACCTCGCTCGACATCCTACCACTACCCCTCCACGAGCGCACCAACATGGACGTCGAGAAGCGTGCACAAGCTATGAAGAAGCTTCACGAAGAAACAAGAGCTACTATTGAGCAACAAGTACTTTGCCAAGCTTCACGGTCAAACAAGGACAAGAAGGAGATGATCTTCCAAGAAGGTGACCTTGTGTGGAAACACTTGAGCAAGGACCGCTTTCCCAAGGAACGAGATTCCAAGCCCAAACCAAGAGGAGATGGCCCCTTCAAGGTCCTCAAGAGAATCAACAACAACGCCTACATCATCGACATACCGACCTCCAAGTACCTTGCAAGCAATACATTCAATGTCAAGGACCTTTCACCCTACCATGGAGATGCTCAATATGATAACCATGAAGAGTCGAGGATGACTCTTTCCCAAGGGAGGGGAGCTGATGCAGCCCGTCGTACGGACGCTCCTACATCTACACCACCAAGTCCCCCAAGTGGACCCATGACTCGTGATCGAGCCAAGCTTCTCCAAGCTAAGGTGAATTCGCTCTTGTACTCATGTGACTTCGATACACCCCTAGATGGCTTGCTACTTCATGCCCCGAGACTATGCATCATCAGGTATGAAGACACGAGCCAGAGGTGCGACGCAGCAGCCAACAGCTGCCAGGAGCCCGCAGTACTACCGGCCCCTGGAAGCGGTACAACCACACATGCGGTACTACCGCTCATGGATGTCGGTACTACCGCCCCAGACAGAGAGATGGACCCGAAGCCCCAGATCCCATCAGTACTACCGCACCCAGCAAGCGGTACTACCGCGCGCACCTGAAGACTCACGCCAAAGCTTCTGGCTGCCCCGGTACTACCGCACCATTCAAGCGGTACTACCACTTTTAACCGGTACTACCGCTCAACCGAGCAGTACTACCGAACACCCTAGGGCTTGCGCGCTCCAGCTCGGCCCTTTGGCCTTGTAAGCCCCCTTTTGATACTTTAGTTGCCTAAACTACCCCTGAACTTGTGGCTGGCCTATATATAGCCCCCACCTCTATTGTAAACCCTAGGCATGATATTTGGAATTAGTGGAAACCCCTTGTGGATCTATCTAATTCTTGCCTCATGGTCCTTTGACAAAGGAGCACCAAATATCCCAAACCTCGTTGGAGTTTGCATCGCGCCTCCGCATTATACAAGGCCTTGGCATCGGTGTCCCTTTGCCAAGACGTCAATATCTCACCGATTCTCCCCTCTCGCCATGCTGGTTCGAGAGAGAGTCCTCCGCCCGACGCCGATCCTAGGGATTGCACCGGACCGGTCACCGCCGGCATGAGCTATTGGTGTGTATCATGGTTTTGTGTCTGTGTTCCTCGCGTTCTTCGTGCGTGCGTTCGTCGTGTTCATCCTCCCCTCCTCTCCCCGCACTCCATCCTCGATTTGAAAGGGAATCGTGAAAGATCGGGCCACCCTAGAGGTTTGCCCTCAACAATGTCTCTAGTGGATACATATGTGGTTTGTGAAGAGAACACACATGCCATGACATTGGTGGATCCATGTGGTTTGTGAAAAGAACACACATGCTATGACATTGGTGGATCCATATGCGGTTTGTGGAAAGAACACACATGCAATGACATTGGTGGATCCATATGCGGTTTGTGAAAAGAACATACATGCAATGACATTGGTTGATCCATGTGTTTTATGAAAAGAACATCCAAGGAATGACTCTGGTGGATCCATATGTGGTTCATGAAAAGAACACACATGCAATGACTCTGGTGGATACATATGTGGTTTGTCAAAAGAACACACATGCAATGACTCTAATTGATCCATGTGTTTTATGGAAAGAACATACATGCAATGACTCTGGTGGATCCATATGTTTCATGAAAAGAACACACGTGCAATGACTCTAGTGTTGGTTTTAATGAAAAGAACACACATGCAATGACTCTCGTGGATCCATATGTGGTTTGTGAAAAGAACACACATGCAATGACTATAGTGGATCCATGTGGTTTGGGGAAAGAACATACATGCAATGACTCTAGTGCTAGTTTCATGAAAAGAACACACATGCAATAACTCTAGCTGTGGTTCATGAAAAGAACACACATGCAATGACACTAGTGCTAGTTTTGTGAAAAGAACACACATGCAATGACTCTAGAGGATCCATACGTGGTTGATGAAAAGAACACACATGCAATGACCATAGTGGATCCATGTGGTTTGTGGAAAAGAACATACATGCAATGACTCTAGTGCTAGTTTCATGAAAAGAACACACATGCAATGACTCTAGATGTGGTTCATGAAAAGAACACATATGGAATGACTCTAGTGTTGGGTTTGTGAAAAGAACACACATGCAATGACATAGGTTGATCCATATGTGGTTTGTGAAAAGAACACACATGCAATGACTATAGTGGATCCATGTGGTTTGTGGAAAGAACATACATGCAATGACTCTAGTGCTAGTGTCATGAAAAGAACACACATGCAATGACTCTAGCTATGCTTCATGAAACGAACACACATACAATGACTCTAGTGCTGGTTTTCTAAAAAGAACACACATGCAATAACTCTGGTGGATCCATATGTGGTTTGTGAAAAGAACACACATGCAATGACTCTAGTTGATCCACGTGTTTTATGAAAAGAACATACATGCAATGACTCTGGTGGGTCCATATGTGGTTCATGTAAAGAACACACATGCAATGACTCTATTGCTGGTTTTGTGAAAAGAACACACATGCAATGAGTCTGGTGGATCCATATGTGGTTCGCAAAAAGAACACACATGCAATGACTCTAGTGGATCCATGTGGTTTGTGGAAAGAATATACATGCAATAACTCTAGTGCTAGTTTCATGGAAAGAACACACATGCAATGACTCTAGCTGTGGTTCATGAAAAGAACACACATGCAATGACTCTAGTGCTGGTTTTGTGAAAAGAACACACATGCAATGACTCTGGTGGATCCATATGTGGTTCATGAAAAGAACACACATGCAATGACTATAGTGGATCCATATGTGGTTCATGAAAAGAACACACATGAATTGACATTGGTGGATCCATGTGGTTTACGGAAAGAACACACATGCAATGAATCTAGCTAATCCATATGTGGTTCATGAAAAGAAGAAACATGCTATGACAATGGTGGATCCAGTTGTGTTTTGTGGAAAGGTGCAATGAATATAGCTGTTCCATATGTGGTTTGTGAAAAGAACATACACACAATGACTATAGTAGTTCCATATGTGGTTTGTGAAAACAACACTCATGCAATGGCTCTAATGCTAGTTTTAGGATAAGAACACACATGCAATGACTCTAGTGGGTGCATATGTGGTTTGTGGAAAGAACACACATGCAATGGCGTTGGTTGATCCATATGTTGTTTGTGAAAAGAACATACATGCAATGGCATTGGTTGATCCATGTGTTTTATGAAACGAACATGCATGCAATGACTCTAGTGGATACATATGTGGTTCATGAAAAGAACACACATGCAATGACTCTAGTGGATACATATGTGGTTTGTGAAAAGAACACACATGAAATGACTCTAGTTGATCCATGTTTTTTATGAAAAGAACATACATGTAGTGACTCTGGTGGGTCCATATGTGGTTCATGAAAATAACACACATGTAATGACTCTAGTGCTAGTTTTGTGAAAAGAACACACATGCAATGACTCTGGTGGATCAATATGTGGTTTGTCAAAAGAATACACATGCAATGACTATAGTGGATCAATGTGGTTTGTGGAAAGAACATACATGCAATGACTCTAGTGCTAGTTTCATGAAAAGAACACACATGCAATGACTCTAGTTGTGGTTCATGAAAAGGACACACATGCAATGACACTAGTGCTAGTTTTGTGAAAAGAACACACATGCAATGACTCTTGTGGATCCATATGTGGTTCATGAAAAGAACACACATGCAATGACCATAGTGGATCCATGTGGTTTGTGGAAATGAACATACATGCAATGACTCTAGTGGATCAATATGTGGTTCATGAAAAGAACACACATGTAATGACATCTATGGATCCATATGTGGTTTGTGAAAAGAATAGACATGCAATCACTCTAGTGGATCCATATGTCGTTTGTGAAAAGAACACACATGCAATGATATTGGTGGATCCATGTGGTTTGTGAAAAGAACACACATGCAATGACATTGGTGGATCCATATGTGGTTTGTGGAAACAACACACATGCAATGACATTGGTTGATCCATATGGGGTTTGTGAAAAGAACATACATGCAATGACATTGGCTGATCCATGTGTTTTATGAAAAGAACATACATGCAATGACTCTGGTGTGTCCATATGTGGTTCATGAAAATAACACACATGCAATGACTCCGGTGCTGGTTTTGTGAAAATAACACACATGCAATGACTCTGGTGGATCCATATGTGGTTTGTGAAAAGAATACACATACATGACTATAGTGGATCCATGTGGTTTGTGGAAAGAACATACATGCAATGACTCTAGTGCTAGTTTCATGAAAAGAACACACATGCAATGACTCTAGCTGTGGTTCATGAAAAGAACACACATGCAATGACACTAGTGCTAGTTTTGTGAAAAGAACACACATGCAATGACTCTTGTGGATCCATATGTGGTTCATGAAAAGAACACACATGCAATGACCATAGTGGATCCATGTGGTTTGTGGAAAATAATATACATGCAATGACTCTAGTGGATCAATATGTGGTTCATGAAAATAACACACATGTAATGACATTTGTGGATCCATATGTGGTTTGTGAAAAGAATAGACATGCAATGACTCTAGTAGATCCATATGTGGTTTGTGAAAAGAACACACATGCAATGATATTGGTGGATCCATGTGGTTTGTGAAAAGAATACACATGCAATGACATTGGTGGATCCATATGTGGTTTGTGGAAAGAACACACATGCAATGCCATTGGTTGATCCATATGTGGTTTGTGAAAAGAACATACATGCAATGACATTGGATGATCCATGTGTTTTATGAAAAGAACATACATGCAATGACTCTAGTGCATCCATATGTGGTTTGTGAAAAAAAATAGACATGCAATGTATCTGGTGGATACATATGTGGTTTGTGAAAAGAACACACATGGCATGACATTGGTGGATCCATGTGGTTTGTGAAAAAAACACACATGCTATGACATTGGTGGATCCATATGCGGTTTGTGGAAAGAATACACATGCAATGACATTTGTTGATCCATATGTGGTTTGTGAAAAAACATACATGCAATGACATTGGTTGATCCATGTGTTTAATGAAAAGAATATCCAAGCAATGACTCTAGTGGATCCATATGTGGTTCATGAAAAGAACACACATGCAATGACTCTGGTTGATACATATGTGGTTTGTGAAAAGAACACACATGCAATGACTCTAATTGATCCATGTGTTTTATGGAAAGAACATACATGCAATGACACTGGTGGATCCATATGTGGTTCATGAAAAGAACACACATGCAATGACTCTAGTGCTTGTTTTAATGAAAAGAACACACGTGCAATGACTCTCATGGATCCATATGTGGTTTGTGAAAAGAACACACATGCAATGACCATAGTGGATCCATGTGGTTTGTGGAAAGAACATACATGCAATGACTCTAGTGCTAGTTTCATGAAAAGAAATGATGTAGCCCTACCTTCGGTCGTTACCACATCATGGTCTCCAACTTATGCCAAGTCGCCATGGACTCCAAAGGTGAATCCGTTCCTCTATGCGAACCCACTTCCTACCCTCTTGAATGGTATATGATGCAGCCCGTCCTGCGGACGCTACTACATCCACAACGCCAAGTCGCCAAGATTGTCCCCAAGTCAACCAAGAAGATGGACTAGGAGAAGCCAGATCCAGAACGAGAGTCCCCACCGTCATCGTCTCGGAGAGTCCGCCCAAATGCAGCCGGAGTGTCCGGCGCAGCCGGACTGTCCGGCGCGACCCAGCCGGAGTGTCCGGCCTACCCCAGCCCCGTCCTGGTGCGGACATTCTGTGTGCCACATCGGACTCTACCCGGACACTACCCAGAGTGTCCGGCCACCCCGGAGTGTCCAGCCCACTCGACCCGGAGTGTCCGGCCCAAGTGATGGGCCTGCGAGCCAACAGCTGTGCCCTTGGCCCATGTACCCCTCTATTTCGCACCAAACCCTAGTTTTATGCCCAAACTACCCCTGAACTTGTGGCTGGCCTATAAATAGAGCCCCCACCCCCTCATGTATCCCTTAGGCATAGATGATAGACTAAAGAAAACCCCCTTTGTGGAATCTCTAGTTTTGCCTCATCCCCTTCTACCAAAGGGGATCTACTATCGTCATCACCTCGTTGGAGTTTGCATCGCGCCTCCCTCGTTGTACAAGGCCTTGGCATCGGTGTCCCTTTGCCAAGACGTCAAGACCCTCTCCAAGGTGTTCTTCCCTCTCCGCTAAGGATTGAGGGAGTACGTTGATCGATCTTTCCTTGCGAGGATTCTATCGGACCGATGGCCACCGGTGAGAGCAATCGACCTTGTATGTGTTTTGCGTGTGTTCATCATGTTCTTCGCGAGGTGTGCGTTCGCTTCCGCTACCTTCTCCCTTTCCCCTCGCTTTCCCATCGATTTGACCACGAGATCCGGGAAGATCAGGCCACCCTAGAGGTTTGCCCTCATCAGTATACTACTTCATACTCCGTCCCATATCAATGATAGGTTCACACCAACAAGTACGGAGGCATGGGAGGAAGCCTAGAGCACCAAGCACGACAAGACGAAGGCTTGGAAGATAAGACGAAAGAAGCAGCAGCTCGAGCATCGGAGTCTCCGGCCTGCGCACACCGGAGTCTTTGGCCACACCGGAGTCTCCGGCCTGAAGACACCGGAGTCTCCGGCCTGCTGACCTGGAGTCTCCGGACTCCTCCCTGGACCGACCCCTAGATGGAGCTCGAGGACAGTCTATCTGCCACTCTAGAGATGGACCGGAGACAGACCGGAGTCTCCGGACCCCCACACCGGAGTCTCCGGACCCCACACCGGAGTCTCCGGCCTGAACGTATGGGCCTGCGCGCTGCCAGCTGGGCCTTCGGCCCATGTATCCCTTAGTCCGCCCAGACTTTCCCCTTTTATTCCTAAAGTACCCTTGAACTAGTGGCTGGCCTATATATAGTGCCCCCACCCCTCATGTAACCCTAGACATAGATGATAGACTAAAGAAAATCCCCTTTGTGGAATCTCTAGTTTTGCCTCATCCCCTTCTACCAAAAGGGGAACGACTATCATCACCACCTCGTTGGAGTTTGCATCGCGCCTCCCTCGTTGTACAAGGCCTTGGCATCGGTGTCCCTTTGCCAAGACGTCAAGACCCTCTCCAAGGTGTTCTTCCCTCTCCGCTAAGGATTGAGGGAGTACGTTGATCGATCTTTCCTTGCGAGGATTCTATCGGACCGATGGCCACCGGTGAGAGCAATCGACCTTGTATGTGTTTTGCGTGTGTTCATCATGTTCTTCGCGAGGTGTGCGTTCGCTTCCGCTACCTTCTCCCTTTCCCCTCGCTTTCCCATCGATTTGACCACGAGATCCGTGAAGATCAGGCCACCCTAGAGGTTTGCCCTCATCAGTATACTACTTCATACTCCGTCCCATATCAATGATAGGTTCACACCAACAAGTACGGAGGCATGGGAGGAAGCCTAGAGCACCAAGCACGACAAGACGAAGGCTTGGAAGATAAGACGAAAGAAGCAGCAGCTCGAGCATCGGAGTCTCCGGCCTGCGCACACCGGAGTCTTTGGCCACACCGGAGTCTCCGGCCTGAAGACACCGGAGTCTCCGGCCTGCTGACCTGGAGTCTCCGGACTCCTCCCTGGACCGACCCCTAGATGGAGCTCGAGGACAGTCTATCTGCCACTCTAGAGATGGACCGGAGACAGACCGGAGTCTCCGGCCCAGACCGGAATCTCCGGACCCCACACCGGAGTCTCCGGCCTGAACGTATGGGCCTGCGCACTGCTAGCTGGGCCTTCGGCCCATGTATCCCTTAGTCCGCCCAGACTTTCCCCTTTTATTCCTAAAGTACCCTTGAACTAGTGGCTGGCCTATATATAGTGCCCCCACCCCTCATGTAACCCTAGACATAGATGATAGACTAAAGAAAATCCCCTTTGTGGAATCTCTAGTTTTGCCTCATCCCCTTCTACCAAAAGGGGATCGACTATCATCACCACCTCGTTGGAGTTTGCATCGCGCCTCCCTCGTTGTACAAGGCCTTGGCATTGATGTCCCTTTGCCAAGACGTCAAGACCCTCTCCAAGGTGTTCTTCCCTCTCCGCGTGGGATTGAGGGAGTACGTTGACCGATCTTTCCTTGCGAGGATTCTATCGGACCGGTGGCCACCGGTGAGAGCAATCAGCCTTGTATCATGTGTGTTTTGCGTGTGTTCATCGTGTTCTTCGCGAGGTGTGCGTCCGCTTCCGCTACCTTCTCCCTTTCCCCTCACTTTCCCATCGATTTGACCATGCTTCCGCTACCTTCTCCCTTTCCCCTCGCTTTCCCATCGATTTGACCATGAGATCCGTGAAGATCGGGCCCCCTAAAGGTTTGCCCTCATCATCTGGCATCAGAACCCAAGTTGCCACGCATTTCACCCTCGTTCTTCCCCACCAAATTTTTTCTTGAAAAACCACAAAAATAGCCACAAATTCGAGTGGATCTTGTGTCAACCTACATCATCTGGTAACAGCAGCTTTTGGTTGCCATGGATTTCTCCTCGATTTGAGCTTTTCCCCCATAAATTAGAAAATCCCCAAAAAATAGCCCCAATTTCGTGTTTTGGACCGATCTGTGATTTAAGTGCGTTTTGGTAGGTTTTGATCCGTGGATTACTTGCTAAACTTGTTGATCTACCTTCCCCTGCGTTTCCATAGCCTAATTCCTTGATTTCCCCCCATCAATTTAAGGTTTTGGTCCTAGTTTTTCCGCCAAAACTCGTCTCGTTCGTGTTCTTGAAGTTCTGGTTCGACCGGACCGTACTGTCCGCCCAAAGCGGACCGGAATATCCGCCCCACCGGAGTTTCTGGCCTAAACTAACCGGAATATCCGGCCCGGCCGGACTGTCCGGCCTGCGCGCACCGGACTGTCCGCCCCCTGCTGACAGAAAAATCTGCTTCACGGTTTGAGCATAACTTTTGCATATGAACTCGGATTTTGGTGTTCTTTAGCTCGTTTTGAAGAGGAGAAAGAGCTCTACATCATCATCTCCGTGGTTCATGCTATATACTCCATCCAAATTCCGTGAGCAAGGCGGAATCCACCAATAAAGGGTGAAGATCGGCGACGAAAGGTATAAAAATTCCGCCACTTCTCCCCACTTGTATACCTTTGTGGGCTACACTATCTTTGCGTTCAACAAACACCTATTGAGACTAGTTCCTCCTATGATTGCTTGGGCTATGCACATTTGATACTTGTAGAATACCGAGCAAAAGTTGTGAGCACGCTATCTCATATAGTTATCTTGTTGTTGGCACAAGGAACGGGCAAGTGAAAAAGAAAAAAAAAACAGAAAAAAAATAGAAAAATAAAAAGAAGAAAAAGAAAAGAAAGAAGCAAGTGCCTCATAGAATAGGAAGCGCAAGCTCGATGAACATCAAATTGGTGGTACTTATTGTGCATATCTTGTAGCCCACCAATTTATTGCAATCGAACTAGCGTCTCTCCTTGCACTTGTGCGACGCGAGCTTATAGTCTTCGCTAGGTAATCATTTGGTTCTTAGCTCACTTTCTCCGTCGCACAAGTCCCATTTATCCCACCGTGTGTGTTTCCTTGTACATATTTCCTCTTGTGGATTGACTTGTTTTGCTTTGTGATCATTGTGGTTCTTTACTTGCCATTACAATATCTTGATTTCGGATTGGTTCTTGACATGCCACCTTCCATACCTATCCACCATAAGCTTTGTGTGTGTGTTTTTAGTGGTTAGTTGGTTTTGGTGTTCCGCGTGAACTTCACTTCGCTTGGTTTTGATTGCTCTCAAGTGTTGCCACTTGCACGATACTATCTTCCAAGGTAAAGTAAAGTTTGACGTTGCATCCCTAACCCCCTACCACTTCCATATGCACCACTTGGTCTTGTGAATCATGTCTAGGGACTCCGGAACCGAGGATGATATCTATGCAGAATCCATGATGAGCCACCACGACTACGACTCCACAAGTATAGAGGACATGATGGAGCACTACACCGACAATGGCTCCACATGCTTTGAGGACCCGGAGCATTGCACCTATGACGGCTCCACATGCATGGAAGACATGGAGCACGTCATCAACTATGGCTCCTCAAGCATGGAGGACTTGGAGCTCTACATCGACAATGGCTCCTCATCCATGGAGTACATGGAGCACTACACCGACAATGGCTCCACATGCTTGGGTGATATGGAGTACTACATCAACAATGACTCCCCAAGCATGGATGACTTCGAGTGCTACAACGACGACGCCTCACCAAGCATGGAGGACATGGCGAGCTTCACCAACTTCGAGGGCTCTTCCATGAGCCATGAAGAATACCTCCACCGCTTGGAGATGGAGGACTAGTATGCCAAGCTAGCGGAGACGCATCATCAAGAAACCATGACCTTCAAGGCCAAGCGTGCCACACCAAAGGGCACCACCTACTTCGATGATCCACCTCCAAGGCGTCAAGCGCCACCACCTACATGGCGTCATGCACCGCCATCTTCAAGGCGACGAGCGCCATCACCTCCAAGCCGCCAAGCACCACCGTCTCCAAGGCGCCAAGCACCACAACCTCAAAGGCATCAAGTGCAACAACCTCCAAGGCAACAAGTGCCACCGCCTACAAGAAGAGTGGCGCCCCAACATCATCTTCCAAAGGAGGCGCCACGAAGCAAGAATCTTCATCGACATACATCCTCTAGAGATCATCGCGAACATCAAGAGGATACAAGACGTCGTTCAACGCATCTTCACCATGAAGACGGAGAATACATGTTGAGCACCATCCATAATGCTCAACCAAGCTCAAGAAGGCACCACCATAAAAATAAGCGTGCCAAGGACAAGGAGCATCCTCGCGAGCGTCATGTGGATGACCAAGTGCGCCATCTACATCAACCTTTGGCAAGGCACACCAATGACCTCCGTCGACACCATCATAAGGCACCTTCAAGTACTCGTGCCACCCCCAAAATGGCACCAAGAGCAAGTTCTCCTCCATGCCATCAAGCTTCAAAGCCAAAACATGACGTCCTAGTTGACACATGCAACTTCATGGATGAGGAAGATGAAGACCTCTACTTCGCCAAGTTGGAGGAGTACGTCTAGAGGACTACACACAAGCCAAGGTGCAAGATGGTGCCGACAAGGTCAAGATTGGTGAGCATGGGATTTTCCCTTCACCAAAGGAGGCGCATGGAGTTGAGAGAACCGAGCCTTTCCCCATATGCTTGAGTGATGATTTGGTACCAATCCCATGTGAGTATGAGAGCCACTTAGCCCACTTGGGTGAGAACAAGAGTGAGATGAGTGACTCCACCACACGTGAGATTGAGTGCTTCCACTTTGAGGGCATGACTGATACACCGAGTGAGTTGAGAGTGGTAGTTGATAGGTCACGTGAGACCACTTTGATTTCTAACAACTTACCATCTACCTCTAGTGTGTTTTCTCATGATTTGCTAGGTTCCATGGATAAAGAAGCGCCAAGCTTGGAGATGATCATGCCTCCAACCGAGAAGATGTACATGGTGGATGAAGATGATGCCATCCCCATACATGATGAAGAAGTTGCCCACATGGACGCCAATGCTACCACAACACCCACTTCATATGAGAGGTATGAACAAGGTAAAAATAAGGGTGTTGATGATGCCATGATCCCACTAGTGGACATGATGACTTGTGATGATTGGCATGCTATGGATGATGTTTGTGGTATCACATATGACTCATTGGTATTTCCATGTGATACTTTGCCATTGCATAATGTTGAGCATGTGAAATTATTTGATTGTGATGATGTTACCATAGACATGCCATGCTCTAAACATTACATTGATGATATCATTGCATGCACTTTGTTGCACAATTGCTCTTTCCAATGTTTTTCTTGCAATGATGTTACCAATGTTACCCCTTGGATAATGCTTTGTCATGAGTGTTTTACAATTTCTCCCGTTGCTTGCAATAAGTTGAATAATTGCTCTTTAACTTGTTTTGCTTGCAACAATAATTCTCATATGGTTTATTTTCAGATGGCCCCCATAGCTCTCTCAAATTTTGGAGATTTTGGTAAATGCCATGATAAGCATGTTCCCCACTTGCATACTCACCATGCACCTATGTTACACTTGATTGACACTAATGGTGATGTACACAAGAAGAGATATGTCATGATGGATGATGTATTTCTTTACCATGCACACACCTTCTTCCTTTTGTGTTTGATGTGTGTAGGTACCCGCATGATCATGTCAACCTTGGTTGAGCACGAGTTGACAAAAAGAGCTCTGGAGAGCATCCCCCAAGTGAGTTCAAGATCGAACCCAGCTCTGATACCTTTTGTATGCTTTGCATCTTTCATGTTGACAAATTGCTCTTTCCTATGGTTTAATTGCAAGCATGTTGATGGTATTCGTTCACCTTTTGACAATAATGTCTCATTGCTTTTGGATATTGATGCTTTGTGTGTTGCCACAAAAATGTTGAACAATTTCTCTTTCCAATGTTTTGTGTGCAACCATAATGCCATTTTGAGCATGTATTGTCATGAGAGCTTCCAAATCTCTCGTATTGTTGTTGCAACAAACATAAGGACCACTTGCTCTTTCATATGGTTTGTTCGCAAACATGTTGCTTTTGCTTCCACTCGTGATACTCATATCCCAATGATATTTGCTTTTGATGATTTGTGTGTGACGTCCAAGATGTTGACCAATTGTTCTTTCCAATGGTTGATTTGCACACATAATGATGTTGTTTTGGATATCTTTCCGCATGTGTTTTTGCCGAATTCTCCTACTCTTACATCAAAGATGTTGACCAATATTGTCCATTGCTTTGAGTGCCACACTAAGACGTTATATGGAGTTTTCGAGTACCCACATTTGGATGATGTTCAAACGATTTCCATGCACTTCGACCTTGCATATGCATTCCGTTTGCTATACTTGAGTTTATAGTGTTGTGATCAAGAATGGAGATGCCACATATGGCATGCTCCTCTATCACACACAAACATATTTTGCTTGGTCTTTGTTGTGTGAAGGTTCAATAGCATATGCGTCAACCTCTATGGATCAAGAGTTGACAAGACGAATCGAAGAGAGTTACCTAGGGCTACCCTTCAACGAGTTATCTCTACAACATAAGGTGACTTCCTTCTACTTGAGGACTCATGCTATAATTTTCATGAATTGGCTACGCTTTGAGTGTTGCTTCGCTTTTGTTGTGAGCTTTGTAGGCTTCATGGAAGGCGAAGGAACATTGAAGTGTTGTCAAGTCAATCTTTTTGAGGACGATTATGGTGAACCCCAGGATCAAGAAGGTCTCTCGACATCTTCTACTTTGTGATGAGCATGTAGAGTCGAGGACGACTCTTTTTGATGTAGCCTGTCGGTCGTTACCACATCATGGTCTCCAACTTGTGCCAAGTCGTCATGGACTCCAAAGGTGAATCCGTTCCTCTATGCAAGCCCACTTCCTACCCTTTTGAATGGTAAACTACTTCATACTCCATCCCATATCCATGATAGGTTCACACCAACAAGTACGGAGGCATGGGAGGAAGCCTGGAGCAACAAGCCCGACAAGACGGAGGCTTGGAAGAGAAGACGGAAGAAGCAGTAGCTGGAGCACTGGAGTCTCCGGCCTGCGCACACCGGAGTCTCCAGCCATACCGGAGTCTCCAGCCTGAAGACACCAGAGTCTCCGGCCTGCTGACCCCGGAGTCTCCGGACCCATCTCCGGACCGACCCCCAGATCGAGCTCGAGGACAGTCTGTCTGCCACTCCGGAGATGACACCGGAGACAGACTGGAGTCTCCGGCCTAGACCGGAGTCTCCGGACCCCACACCGGAGTCTCCGGCCTAGACCGGAGTGTCCGGACCCCACACCGGAGTCTCCGGCCTGAGCATATGGGCCTACGCGCCGCCAGCTGGGCCCTTGGCCCATGTACACCTTAGTCCGCCCAGACTTTCCCCTTTTATTCCTATAGTACCCTTGAACTAGTGGCTGGCCTATATATAGTACCCCCACCCCCTCATGTAACCCTAGGAATAGATGATAGACTAAAGAAAACCCCCTTTGTGGAATCTCTAGTTTTGCCTCATCCCCTTCTACCAAAGCGGATCGACTATCGTCACCACCTCGTTGGAGTTTGCATCGCGCCTCCCTCGTTGTACAAGGCCTTGGCATCGGTGTCCCTTTGCCAAGACGTCAAGACCCTCTCCAAGGTGTTTGTCCCTCTCCACGTGGGATCGAGGGAGCACATTGACCGATCTTTCCTTGCGAGGATTCTATCGGACCGGTGGCCACTGATGAGAGCAATCGGCCTTGTATCGTGTGAGTTTTGCGTGTGTTCATTGTGTTCTTCGCGAGGTGTGCGTCCGCTTCCGCTACCTTCTCCCTTTCCCCTCGCTTTTCCATCGATTTGACCACAAGATCCGTGTAGATCGGGCCACCCACGGGGTTACCCCATAACATTACCACTTCCATATACACCACTTGGTCTTGTGAATCATGTCTAGGACTCCGGAACCGAGGATGATATCTATGAAGAATCCATGTTGAGCCACCACGACTACGACTCCACAAGTATAGAGGACATGATGGAGCACTACACCGACAATGGCCCCGCATGCTTTGAGGACCTGGAGTATTGCACCTATGATGGCTCCACATGCATGGAAGACATGGAGCACTTCATCAACTATGTCTCCTCAAGCATGGAGGACTTGGAGCTCTACATCGACAATGGCTCCTCATGCATGGAGTACATGGAGCACTACACCGACAATGGCTCCACATGCTTGGGTGACATGGAGTACTACATCAACAACGACTCCCCAAGCATGGATGACTTCGAGTGCTTCAATGACGACGCCTCACCAAGCATGGAGGACATGGCGAGCTTCACCAACTTTGAGGGCTCTTCCATGAGCCATGAAGAATACCTCCACCGCTTGGAGATGGAGGACTACTACACCAAGCTAGCGGAGACGCATCATCAAGAAACCATGACCTTCAAGGCCAAGCGTGCTACACCAAAGGGCACCACCTACTTCGATGAAACACCTCCAAGGCATCAAGCGCCACCACCTACATGGCATCATGGGTCACCATCTCCAAGGCGGTGAGCGCCATCACCTCCAAGCCATCAAGCACCACCATATCCAAGGCGCCAAGAACCACCATCTCCAAGGCGCCAAGCAAGGCCACCTCGAAGGCGCCATGTGCAACAACCTCCTAGGCATCAAGTGCCACCAACTACAAGAAGAGCGGTGCCCCAACATCACCTTCCAAAAGATGCGGCAAGAAGCAAGAATCTTCATCAACAAACATCCTCTCGAGATCATCGCCAACATCAAGAGGATACAAGACGTCGTTCAAGGAATCTTCGCCATAAAGACAGAGAATACATGTTGAGCACCATCCATAATGCTCAACCAAGCTCATGAAGGCACCACCATAAAGAGAAGAGTGCCAAGGACAAGGAGCATCGTCGTGAGCGTCATGTGGATGGCCAAGTGCGCCATCTACATCAACCTTTGTCAAGGCACACCAATGACCTCCGTCGACACCATCATAAGGCACCTTCAACTACTCGTGCCACCACCAAAATGGCACCAAGAGCAAGCTCTCCACGCCATCAAGCTTCAACACCCAAACTTGACGTCCTATATGATGCATGCAACTTCATGGATGAGGAAGACGAAGACCTCTACTTCGCCAAGTTGGACGAGTACGTCAAGAGGACTACACAAGCCAAGGTGCAAGATGGCGATGACAAGGTCGATAATGGTGAGCATGGGAGTTTCCCTTCACCAAAGGAGGCACATGGAGTTGAGAGAACCGAGCCTATCCCCATATGCTTGAGTGATGATGTGGTACCAATCCCATGTGAGTATGAGAGCCACTTAGCCCACTTGAGTGAGAACAAGAGTGAGATGAGTGACTCCACCACACGTGAGATTGAGTGCTTCCACTTTGAGGGCATGACTGATACACCGAGTGAGTTGAGAGTGGTAGTTGATAGGTCACGTGAGACCACTTTGATTTCTAACAACTTACCATCTACCTCTAGTGTGTTTTCTCATGATTTGCTAGGTTCCATGGATAAAGAAGCGCCAAGCTTGGAGATGATCATGCCTCCAACCGAGAAGATGTACATGGTGGATGAAGATGATGCCATCCCCATACATGATGAAGAAGTTGCCCACATGGACGCCAATGCTACCACAACACCCACTTCATATGAGAGGTATGAACAAGGTAAAAATAAGGGTGTTGATGATGCCATGATCCCACTAGTGGACATGATGACTTGTGATGATTGGCATGCTATGGATGATGTTTGTGATATCACATATGACTCATTGGTATTTCCATGTGATACTTTGCCATTGCATAATGTTGAGCATGTGAAATTATTTGATTGTGATGATGTTACCATAGACATGCCATGCTCTAAACATTACATTGATGATATCATTGCTTGCACTTTGTTGCACAATTGCTCTTTCCAATGTTTTTCTTGCAATGATGTTACCAATGTTACCCCTTGGATAATGCTTTGTCATGAGTGTTTTACAATTTCTCCCGTTGCTTGAAATAAGTTGAATAATTGCTCTTTCACTTGTTTTGCTTGCAACAATAATTCTCATATGGTTTATTTTCAGATGGCCCCCATAGCTCTCTCAAATTTTGGAGATTTTGGTAAATGCCATGATAAGCATGTTCCCCACTTGCATACTCACCATGCACCTATGTTACACTTGATTGACACTAATGGTGATGTGCACAAGAAGAGATATGTTATGATGGATGATGTATTTCTCTACCATGCACACATGTTCTTCCTTTTGTGTTTGATATGTGTAGGTACCCGCATGATCATGTCAACCTCGTTTGAGCACGAGTTGACAAATAGAGCTCTAGAGAGCATCCCCCAAGTGAGTTCAAGATCAAACCCAACTCTGATACCTTTTGCATGCTTTGCATCTTTCATGTTGACAAATTTCTCTTTGCTATGGTTTGATTGCAAGCATGTTGATGGTATTCTTTCACCTTGTGACAATCATGTCTCGTTGCTTTTGGATATTGATGCTTTGTGTGTTTCCACAAAAATGTTGAACAATTTCTCTTTTCGATGTTTTGTGTGGAACCATAATGCTATTTTGAGCATGTATTGTCATGAGAGCTTCCACGTCTCTCGTATTGTTGTTGCAAAAAACATAATGTTGAGGGCAAACCTCTAGGGTGGCCCGATCTTTCACGATTCCCTTTCAAATCGAGGGTGGAGTGCGGGGGAAGAAGGGAAGGATGAACACGACGAACACACACACGAAGAACGCGATGACCACACACACGCAAAACCACGATAAACACCAATAGCTCACGCCGGCGGTGATCGGTCCGACGCAATCCCTAGGATCAGCGTTGGGCGGAGGACTCTCTCTCGAACCGGCACAGCGAGATGGGAGACTTGGTGAGATCTTGACGTCTAGGCAAAGGGACACCGATACCTAGGCCTTGTACAACGCAGAGGCACGATGCAAACTCCAACGAGGTTTGGGGATATTGGTGCTCCTTAGTCAAGGAGCATCAGGCAAGAATTAGATAGATCCAGGAGAGGTTTCCACTAATTCCAATATTATGCCTAGGGTTTACAATGGAGGTGGGGGTCTATATATAGGCTCCGGGGTACTTTAGGAATAAAAGACAAGTTCTGGAAGGACTAAGGGGTACATGGGCCGAAGGCCGAAAGGCCTTTTCATGCCTGGCGACGGTCGGACCGGAGACTCTGGTCTAGGCCAGAGACTCCGGTGTGGTGGACCGGAGACTCTGGTCTAGGCCGGAGATTCCGGTGTAGCCTCCAGACCAGCCTCCGGAGGGGCCTTCAGATTGTCCCAGGGCCTGGTGCAGGGGGTCAGACCGGAGAGAGGGCTGGAGTCTCCGGTATCTTCAAGCCAGAGACTTTGGCAGGCCGGAGACTCTGGTGTGCGCAGACCGGAGACTCCGGTCTGAGCAGCTCCAGCGGCGTTTGCTTCACGTTCTGCTCCTTGTTCTCCATCCTGGGTGCTTGGTGATGTGTCAAAGCTTCGTACATGATGATGCATAGGGTAGTTGCATGAAGTAGCACACCATCCAAGGAGGTATCAAATTGGCACGAGGAGAGGAGCGAGTTCACCTTAGCTTGGAGGAGTTTGGCTCGGGCACGAGTCATGGGTCCACTTGGGGGACTTGTTGGTGTAGATGTAGAAGCGTCCGTAGGACGGGCTGCATCAGCTCCCCCCCTTGGGAAGGAGTCGTCCTCGACTCTTCATGGATATCATCTTGAACATCTCCATGGTAGGGTGAGAGATCCTTGATATTGAATGTATTGCTTGCAAGGTACTTGGAGGTCGGTATGTCGATGATGTAGGCGTTGTTGTTGATTCTTTTTAGGACCTTGAAGGGACCATCTCCTCTTGGCTTGAGCTTGGAGTCACATTCCTTGGGGAAGCGGTCTCTGCTTAGGTGTATCCACACAAGGTCACCTTCTTCAAAGATCATCTCCTTCTTGTCCTTGTTTATCCTTGAAGCTTGGCGAAGGACTTTTTGTTCGATATTGGCTCTTGTTTCTTCATGAAGTTTCTTCATAGCTTGTGCATGTTTCTCGACGTCCATGTTTGTGCGCTCATGGAGAGGTAGTGGTAGGATGTCAAGCGCGGTGAGAGGCTCGAAACCATAGATGATCATGAATGGACTCATCTTGGTTGTTGAGTGCTTGGCACGGTTATAGGCAAACTCGGCTTGTGGGATGCATTCCTCCCAATCATTCAAGTTCTTCTTGATCAACACACGAAGGAGACTCCCGAGGCTGCGGTTGACAACTTCGGTTTGGCCATCAGTTTGGGGATGCGATACAGATGAGAAGAGTAGCTTGACGCCGAGCTTGGCCATGAGGGTCTTCCATAAGTAGCTCATGAATTTGACGTCGCGGTCGGAGACGATTGTCCTTGGCACACCGTGAAGACGGACGATTTCCCTGAAAAAAGATTTGCAACATGTGAAGCATCGTCGGTCTTATGGCACAAGATGAAGTGTGCCATTTTGGAAAAACGATCCACAACAACAAATATAGAATCATGACCATGCTTAGATCTAGGCAATCCTAACACGAAATCCATGCTAATGTCGGACCAAGGGGTATGAGGAATAGGCAATGGCATATAAAGACCATAACGGTTAGCTTGCAACTTAGCTTGAACACATGTCGTGCATCGTTGAATGTAGCGCTCCACGTCACGCTTAATCTTGGGCCAAAAGTAATGATTGGAGAGCATGTCCAATGTCTTGCCACGGCCAAAGTGACCCATGAGGCCTCCACCATAAGATTCTTGGAGAAGCAAAAGTTGAAGCAACGACTTCGGAATGCATAGTTTGTTTTGTTTAAATAGAAAGCCCTTATGCAAATAGAAATCATCAACTCCTTTGTCATTAGAGCACTTTGCGAAAATTGGTTCAAAGAACAGGTCGGAAGCATACAAAGATTTTATTTCGTCAAGACCCAACACGTTGATTTCAAGTCTCGTAAGAAGGCTTGTGTGTTTGCGAGGTAAAGTGTCCGCAACTACATTATCTTTGCCCTTCTTATACTTGACAATGTACGGAAAAGACTCCATGAACTCAACCCACTTAGCGTGTCTCTTGCTCAAGTTATCTTGGCCTTTGAGATATTTCAACGACTTGTGGTCGAAATGTATGATAAATTCCTTGGGCCAAAGGTAGTGTTGCCAAACTTGAAGGACACGAACTAAGGCAAAAAGCTCTTTGTCATAAATCGGATAATTGAGGCGAGCACCATCAAGTTTCTCACTATGGTAGGCTATAGGACATCCGTTTTGCATAAGGACTCCTCCAATGCCAATACCACTAGCATCACACTCGATCTCAAAAGTTTTTATGAAATCCGGTAAAGCAAGAAGGGGTGCTTCGGTGAGCCTCTTTTTAAGTTCGTCAAAAGCTTTTTGTTGTGCTTTGCCCCACACGAAGGTGACATTCTTTTTGGTCAATTCATTAAGGGGACAAGCAATGGTTGAAAAGTCTTTCACAAAGCGACGATAGAAACTGGCCAACCCATGAAAACTTCGGAGTTCACTCACATTTGTTGGTATGGGCCAATCTCGTATGTTCTTTACCTTGGAAACATCAACTTCAATTCCCTTCGAAGAAACGACAAATCCAAGAAAAATCAACTTGTCTTTAGCAAAAGTGCACTTGGGAAGATTAGCATAAAGCTTTTCATGTCGAAGGATTTGCAAAACTTCTTTGACATGTGTTATATGGTCCTCAAGTGATTTGCTATAAGCAAGAATATCATCGAAATAGACAACAACACTTTTTCCAATCAGAGACGCAAGATGTGATTCATAAGGCGCATGAAGGTGGATGGGGCATTTGATAACCCAAAGGGCATAACCAACCATTCATAGAGACCAAGTTTGGTCTTGAAGGCGGTTTTCCACTCATCACCTTCAGCCATGCGTATTTGATGGTAACCACTACGAAGATCAATTTTCGAAAAAATAGTGGCTCCACACAACTCATCAAGCTTGTCATCGGGACGTGGTATGGGATGTCGATAACGCACGGTGATAGCATTGATTGGACGGTAGTCCATGCATAACCGTAACGTATCATCCGTCTTTGGGACAAGAATCACGGGTACGGCACTTGGACTAGTGCTAACTTGGATCAAACCTTTGGAGACGAGTTGGTTGATTTGATGTTTGATCTCCTTCGTCTCCTCTGGGTTCGTGCGGTAAGCGGCGCGGTTGGGAAGTGGTGCACCGGGGATGAGGTCAATGCGATGTTCGATGCCGCGAAGAGGAGGTAGTCCATGTGGAAGCTCTTTGGGGAACACATCCTTGAATTCCTGCAAAACACTCATCAAAGATGGAGGAACATTGGTTAATTCGTTAGTTCCTTGCGCTAGTCCCTTGCAAAGGAGGACATAGTGCAAGATGGATGGGTTGTTCCGAACATCTCTCATCTCCCTTTTGGTGGCAAAGAGAACACTTTTATTTTTTCCACTCGAGTTTGGCTTGTGGCTCTCACTCACTATGAGTGGGTTCTCTCTCTCACCGCTCTTCTCATAAGTAGGTGTTGTGCTTTGCACCCTCGCTAAAGCCTTTGCATTGTCCGCAATTATTTGGCTAGGAGTCATCGGTTGCAAAACACATGTTTTGTTGAGCCATTTGAAGCTGTATACATTGGTGCGACCATCATGTTGAGCAGCCTTGTCAAATTGCCATGGTCGACCAAGAAGCATGTGGCAAACTGTCATAGGAACCACATCACACTCCATCGTATCTTTGTAAGGACCAATGGCGAAGGAGACCGATACGTATGCTTGATCTTCATGGACCCTTGGTCACTTAGCCATCGCACGTGGTAGGGGTGCTTCTGTGGATGGAGGGTGAGGTTGAGCTTCTCACACAACTCGGTGCTAGCAAGGTTGTGGCAACTCCCTCCGTCAATGATCACCTTGATAGATTTGCCATTGATGTCGGCTCGTGTTTGGAAGATATTGGAGCGTTGGTCTTCATGCTCTTGTGCTTGAGTGGTCAAGATCCTTGTGATGACAAGCGATGGACTTGCGTCATGTTCACACATGAGGAGTTCTTGATCATCTTCCTCTCGTTTCCTTGCCATTGCTTCCTTGACACATGCATCAAACTCATCTTCACTCAAGTACTATTCATCACCAATGTCATGGATGAACAAGACTTTCTTGTTTCCACATTCGGCCGACTTGTGTCCTTTACCTCCACACTTGTAGCATTCACCATTGAAAGGTGTATCACTCTTTGCTTGTTTGCCACTTGGGGGCAATTTTCCTTGAGGAAGTGTGGGCTAGAAGGAAGGCTTGGAGGTACTTGAGGGGCTTCCATTGAAAGTTGTTGGTTTAGCGGTTGAAGCTTGCTTGTAGGTGAAGTACGTCTTGGGCTTGTTGTACTTGATATCCTCTTGCACTTGACATTCAGCCTTTGTTGCAATGTGCACAAGCTCAACCATGGTGTTGTATGTTTGGAACTCGACGATGCGCTTGATGGGGTGGTTCAATCCAATAAGGAAAGGTGCCATAGTTTGCTCCATGCGCCCATCAATGTTGGCGCGAATCAAGTTGAGTTCCATTTACTTGAAGTACTCTTCAACGGTCTTTGTCCCTTGACGAAGCGCTTGAAGGTTGTTGAAGAGGTCACGCGTGTAGTGCGCGGGGACAAACCGGGATCTCATGTGAGCCTTCATGTCATGCCAAGTTGTGATTGGCGGTTCTTGTCTTGCATCACGAGCAACTTGAACTTGTTCCCACCAAAGGTTGGTGTAATCATCAAACTCAAGCGAAGCCATGGACACCATCTTCTCGTTGCTATAGTTGTGCATGCGGAAGATCTTGTCGACTTTGAGTGCCCACGAGAGGTATTCTTTGGGGTCATTGGATCCGGTGAACTTGGGCAATGTGAACTTGAGCTTGCCAAAAGTTTCTTCATCGTTGCGGTCATTGCGACGAGCTTGGTGACCTTGTTGATGATCTTGTAGTTGGGGAGGTGGAACTTGGTTCTCGTGACCTTGTTGCGGAGGTTGCTCTTGCTCTTGGCGCGGATGTTGACGTGGTTGAGGCGCTTGGGCCTCATGGTGGTGAGGGTGTGGAGCCTCTTGACGCGGTTGACGATGAAGCGGAGGCTCGTTCCTCGGGTGGTGATGTTGGTTAGGCACATTGGCCTCACAACGAAGAACATGGTCGTGAGCCTCTTGACGTGGTGGGCGTCGCTCAACTTGTATCACTTGACGCTCCAAGTTTTGTTGATGTGGAGGAGGCACCTCATGATGACCATGGTGTCATTGTTGATGTTCATGACATTGATGACAAGGAGGAGGATCTTGGAGAGCTTCACGTCGATGATGAGCTTGATTCTCCAAATTGGAGTCATCACTTGTTGTGTCAAGTATGTGTCGCGGTCGATGGTGGTAGACTTGTGGTTGCACTTGCGGTTGCGCTTGCGGTTCCTCTTGTGGTTGCGCTTGTTGGATCACTAGTGCCCTTGCGTGATGACGGTGTGCTTGTTGCCTTGCTCTTGGCCTTGAAGATAAATCACCATCATAGCTTGACGTTGCGGCATGCCATGGGGAAGGTACATAGTTCGAAGAGGTTCCATCTTCAACCACAAGGGCGCCATTGTGTCTTGGAGCACTTGGAGGTAGATCTTGTTGCGGACGTGCATGACAACGTGAAGAACTTGAAGAGCTTGAAGCACGTGAACACGGTCTTGCCATTCCGTCGATGAGGCGTCGAAGATTGTCATTTGTTTTGGCGGCGGAGCGTTGAAGCGACTCATTTTGGTGGCCGAAGTTGTGATGCATTGCTTGCATTTTCCTTTCGAGGCCATCGAAGCGGTTTTCGATGTTCTTGAACTCGGCTTGCGTCTCGCCAAATTGTTCATCTTGTCGTGTCTCAAGGGCTTGGCAACGTTCACGGAACTCTTGTTGAACGATGAAGTGACTTGCGCGCGTCATGTATGGTCCTTGATCTTCTTCGTGGGGAGGTGGTTGGCTCGCCTCACCGTGCCTATCCATCATGCAAAACACACAAGTATTGTATATGGAAGTGGAATATGGTGGTGTTGGCCTTGTACCTCACCTTGGGGATTGCACCAAACTAGAAACCACAAGTGAGAGTTATAAGCGTGCAAAGTGGAAATGCAAAGAAAACTCACACTAAAGAAACAACTAACTCTCAAAAGCTTGTTTTTGGTAGTTAGGGTTGTGGAATGCCAAAGAACCAACCAAAAGAAAAGGGATAGTCAAAAGTAGGTAAAATCCAACAAAACTCAAGTCAAAGGCGAAGGTCAACAACTCAAAAGGGTGACGGGAACCTACAACTATGTACACACACGTGGAGAAAGTTGGGATTGACACGACTATGAAAATGAGCAAACAAAATGTCCTAACGAAGACTAAGCTCGTTGTCGTGCCAATGCAAGGAGAGACCGTGGCTCGTTTGCAAAGAAGAAAAGTGAGCAACGGATTTGTGCACTTGCCTTGGGCGCTCTTCTTTCTCTCTTGCTTACAAGCTTTGAGACTCTCTTCTGCAAGTGGATACTATTTTTCTTTTGCTTTGTCTTTGTATCTTTTTCTTTCTTTTGTATTTTTTCTCTCCCTTGATACTACCTAGTCACACTTGATATTGCTGTTGCACTCTCACTATCCAAGGACACATGCACAATGATCAAGCAAACACAATATGAGCCACTCTCATGGGATAGCTACAGACAAAGGAAGATTTGGGTTAACAAGGTGACACAAGTTATACCGTCGTTGGTGATGATGAACTTGGCGTAGGTGGTGCGGGATGATGTTCGTGGGCCGTGGTGTCGATGAGCGCGGGGTTTTTTGATGCGGAAGCTTGTTGTTAGTTGACGACATGCACACAGGCACAAACAAACAAGAGGAAATTAGCCAATGCAAGATTAGAGGTAAAACTGTCAAAATCAGGCGTCAGGCCGGAGACTCCGGGGTTTCAGGCCGAAAAATCCAGTCCAGGCCAGAGACTCCGGTGTGGGTAGGCCGGAGACTCCGGTGTAGGCCGGAGACTCCGGTATGGAGTCAGATCGCGAACTGCTCATGTTCTTGAGCAGAAATCCACGCCTTGGGTCCTCAAATCCGCGAAAAATTGGCCAAATTGGGCTGGGAAAACGCAGGATAAAGCTGGAAAAACTCCTAAGACAAGGTTTGGTCGGATCAAAACCACAAATAACACTCCAAATCAAGAGATCGATCCAAAGGCAAATTTGGGGCTCTTTATTGGGGATTTTCGAATTTTTGGTGGATAGAAGAAACAATTATGGGGGAAATCGTGAGCAACGAAGCTCTTGATACCAATATGTTGAGGGCAAACCTCTAGGGGCCCGATCTTTCACAATTCACTTTCAAATCGAGGGTGGAGTGCGGGGGAAGAAGGGAAGTATGAACACAACGAACACACGCGCGAAGAACGCGATGAACATACACACGCAAAACCACGATAAACACCAATAGCTCACGTCGGCGGTGACCCGTCTGGCGCAATCCTTAGGATCAGCGTCGGGCGGAGGACTCTCTCTCGAACCGGCATGGCGAGATGGGAGACTCGATGATATCTTGACGTCTAGGCAAAGGGACACCGATGCCTAGGCCTTGTACAACGCGGAGGCACGATGCAAACTCCAACGAGATTTGGGGATATTTGTGCTCCTTAGTCAAGGAGCATGAGGCAAGAATTAGATAGATCCACAAGGGGTTTCCACTAATTCCAATATCATGCCTAGGGTTTACAATGGAGGTGGGGGTATATATATAGGCCAGCCACTTAAATAGGGGTACTTTAGGAATAAAAGACAAGTTCTGGACGGACTAAGGGGTACGTGGGCCGAAGGCCCAAAGGCCTTTTCGTGCCTGGCGATGGTCGGACCGGAGACTCCGGTGTGGTGGACCGGAGACTCCAGTCTAGGCCGGAGATTCCGGTGTAGCCTCCGGACCAGCCTCCGGAGGGGCCTTCAGATTGTCCTAGGGCCTGGTGCAGGGGGTCAGACCGGAGAGAGGGTCGGAGTCTCCGTTGTCTTCAGGCCAGAGACTCTGGCAGGCCAGAGACTCCAGTGTGCGCAGACCGGAGACTCCGGTCTGAGCAGCTCCAGCGGCGTTTGCTTCACGTTCTGCTCCTTGTTCTCCATCCTTGGGTGCTTGGTGATGTGTCGAAGCTTCGTACCTGATGATGCATAGGGTAGTTGCATGAAGTAGCACACCATCCAAGGAGGTATCAAATTGGCACGAGGAGAGGAGCGAGTTCACCTTAGGTTGGAGGAGTTTGGCTCGGGCACGAGTCATGGGTCCACTTGGGGGACTTGTTGGTGTAGATGTAGAAGCGTCCGTAGGACGGGCTGCATCACATAAAGACCACTTGCTCTTTCATTTGGTTTGTTTGCAAAAATGTTGTTTTTGCTTCCGCTTGTGATACTCATATCCCCATGATCTTGGCTTTTGATGATATGTGTATGGGATCCAACATATTGAACAAGTGTTCTTTCCAATGGTTGGTTTGCACACACAATGATGTTTTTTTGGATGTTCTTCCGCATGTGTTTTCGCCGAATTCTCCTACTCTTGCATCAAAGATGTTGACCAATATTGTCCATTGCTTTGAGTGCCACACGAAAATGTTTTATGGAGTTTTTGAGTTCCCACATTTGGATGATGTTCAAACGATTTCTATGCACTTTGACCTTGCATATGCATCCGGTTTGCTATACTTGAGTTGTGTTAATAGTGTTGTGAACAAAAATGGACATGCCACAATTGACATGATCCTCTATCACACACGAACATATGTTGCTTGGTCTTTGTTGTGTGAAGGTACAATTGTGTATGCGTCAACCTCTATGGACAAAGAGTTGACAAGGCGAACCATAGAGAGTTACCTATGGCTTCTCCTCAACGAGCTATCTCTACATCATAAGGTGACTTCACTCTAATTGAGGACTCATACTATAATCTTCATGAATTGGCTATGCTTTGAGTGTTGCTTCGCTTTTCTGGTGAGCTTTGTAGGCTTCATTGAAGGTGAAGGAATATTGAGGTGTTGTCAATTCAATCATTCTGAGGACAACTATATGGTGAACCCCAGGATCAAGAAGGTCTCTCGACATCTTCTACTTTGTGATGAGCGTGTAGAGTCGAAGACGACTCTTTTTGAAGGGAGGGGAGATGATGTAGCCCGACCTTCGGTCGTTACCACATCATGGTCTCCAACTTATGCCAAGTCGCCATGGACTCCAAAGGTGAATCCATTCCTCTATGTGAACCCTCTTCCTACCCTCTTGAATGGTATACTACTTCATACTCCGTCCCATATCAATGATAGGTTCACACCAACAAGTACGGAGGCATGGGAGGAAGCCTGGAGCACCAAGCACGACCAGACGAAGGCTTGGAAGAGAAGACGGAAGAAGCAGCAGCTGGAGCACTGGAGTCTCCCTCCTGCGCACACTAGAGTCACCGGCCACACCGGAGTCCCTGGCCTGAAGACACAGGAGTCTTCGGCCTGTTGACCCCAGAGTCTCCGGACCCATCCCCAGACCGACCCCCAGATGCAGCTCGAGGACAGTCTGTCTGCCACTCCGGAGATGGACTAGAGACAGACCGGAGTCTCCGTCCCAGACCAGAGTCTCCGGACCCCACACCTGAGTCTCCGGCCTGAACGTATGGGCCTGCGCGCCGCCAGCTGGGCCTTCGGCCCATGTACCCCTTAGTCCGCCCAGACTTTCCCCCTTGAACTAGTGGATGGCCTATATATAGTGTCCCCACCCCCTCATGTAACCCTAGGCATAGATGATAGACTAAAGAAAACCCCCTTTGTGGATCTCTAGTTTTGCCTCATCCCCTTCTACCAAAAGGGGATCGACTATTGTCACCACCTCATTGGAGTTTTCATCGCGCCTCCCTCGTTGTACAAGGCCTTGGCATCGGTGTCCCTTTGCCAAGACGTCAAGACCCTCTCCAAGGTGTTCTATCCTCTCCGCGTGGGATCGAGGGAGCATGTTGATCGATCTTTCCTTGCGAGGATTCTATCGGACCGGTGGCCACCGGTGAGAGCAATCGGCCTTGTATCATGTGTGTTTTGTGTGTGTTCATCGTGTTCTTCGCGAGGTGTGCATCCGCTTCCGCTACCTTCTCCCTTTCCCCTCACTTTCCCATCGATTTGACCACGAGATCCGTGAAGATCGGGCCACCCACGGGGTTACCCCATAACAAGAGCACACATGCAATGACTCTAGATGTGGTTCATGAAAAGAACACGAATGCAATGACTCTAGTGCTGGGTTTGTGAAAAGAACACACATGCAATGACATAGGTTGATCCATATGTGGTTTGTGAAAAGAACACACATGCAATGACTATAGTGGATCCATGTGGTTTGTGGAAAGAACATATATGCAATGACTCTAGTGCTAGTTTCATGAAAAGAACAGACATACAATGACTCTAGTTGTGGTTCATGAAAAGAACACACATACAATGACTCTAGTGATGGTTTTGTAAAAAGAACACACATGCAATGACTCTAGTGGATCCATATGTGGTTTGTGAAAAGAACACACATGCAATGACTCTAGTGCTGGTTTTGTGAAAAAAACACACATGCAATGACTCTGGTTGATCCATATGTGGTTTCTGAAAAGAACACACATACAATGACTATAGTGGATCCATGTGGTTTGTGGAAAGAACATGCATGCAATGATTCTAGTGCTAGTTTCTTGAAATGAACACACATGCAATGACTCTAGATGTGGTTCATGGAAAGAACACACATGCAATGACTCTAGTGCTGGGTTTGTGAAAACAACACACATGCAATGACATTGGTTGATCCATATGAAGGAAATATGCCCTAAGAGGCAATAATAAAGTTGTTATTATGTATTCCTTGTATATGATAGATGTTTATTTTGCATGCTATAACTGTATTGATAGGAAACATGAATACATGTGTGTTTAATAAACAAAAAGGGTTCCTAGTTATGCCTCTCTTATAGACTAGCTCGTTGATTAACAAGATGATCAAAGTTGCCTGATCATGGACATTGGATGTTGTTAATAACGAGGTCACATCATTTGTGAAATGATGTGATGAACATTCATCTGAAGTATAGCATTACAATCAAAGTCATTATGTTTATATTGCTATAACATCATACGAAGTAGTCTTAGTCCTTAGACCATGAGATCATGTTAATTGCTAACACTAGAAGAGTATCTTGATAACATCAAACGTCAGACCATAATAGGGTGACTATAATGGTGGGTTCAGTTCTACGAAGGTGTTATGTTGAGGGTCATGATCAAGAGTGGAATTTGTCAATCCCGATGACGGATAGATATACTCTGGGCCCTCTCGGTATCACATTAAGATAGCTTGCAAGCAAGTGATGTGATCACTAGAATGTTATATCACGGGAACGAGAAAAGAGTGCATGTCGGTAACGAGATCAAACTAGGTATTTGGATACCGATGATCAAATCTCGGACAATTATATCATGAGACAAAGGGATTAAGTTACTAGCGTTAAAGGTTCTCATGATCACATAAGTCATCGTTGAATGTGCAGGAGTCAGTATGGATCTCCAGGTCCCGCTTCTGATTATTAATCTGAGAAGGGTCTCAATCATGTATGCATTATTCGTGAACCATAGGGTGACACATTTAAGGGTTACCGAACACCATTTTGGAGCACATATGTTTCAGACGAAAGAACTGCAAAGCGCTGGAATTATTTCGATGGAAACCGGAATTGTTTCGGGTGAAATTGCAAAAAGTGGTTCTGCATGTGATATTGAAATATTGCAAGGGGTTTTATGTGAATGTTTGTTAATTAAAGTAATTAAAAAAATTCTGAATAAAATAAATAAAAGATTTTTATTAATTGAGAGTTGCATTAAATTTGGTGGAAATTTAATGCATGTGAGTGGAACTTTGGGTGGAGCTTGAATTGATGTGAGTGGAGCTTCCACCACATGAATGAGAAAGAGGTGGGGGCACCCCCCCTTTGGCCGCCGGCCATGGGAGGGGAGGAGCCCCCCTCTCCTATAAAAATCCCCCTCTCCTCCCTCACAAAGCACACCTCCTCGTGAAGGATCTCTCTCCCCCTCTAGGTATTCCCCCGTCTTCTCGGTTTAGCGAGATACATGTTCCCGGTGGCCTTGCGTCTGGAAGGAGTTGTTGCTTCCACTGATTCGCTGGAGCGAGGAGGTGGAGGTTGTCCAGTGGCTTGAACATGTGTGCGAGGACGGATGCGCTGCTGATTTGCGGCGCTAGGACTTCCACACGATCTTGAAATCGGCAAGAGTATGACTACATCATCCACGAGTTTCAACTCGTTAACAAAACTCTGTTGTCTTTGAGGGTAAGTTCTCTATGGATGTATATCCACCTGTTGCTCTGTATCTAGTAGATAGATCTTGGCGTATAGTTCTCATCGTAGGAAATTTTTTGTTTTCTATGTTGTGATCCCAATAGTGGTATCAGAGCCTGATCTATGCGTAGGTGCTTTGCACGGGTAGTAAACATATGTTTATATGTGGGCGATGATGATCATATTATTGCTTCTTTCATGTATTTTGGATATTGGTGGCATAGTGGGATGAAGCGGCCTGGACCAACCTTACATGTCATCGTACATGAGACCGGTTCCACGACTGACATGCAACTAGTTTTGCATAAGTGGCTGGCGAATGTATGTCTCTCCTACTATAGTCAATATCTGATTTACAATGAGTTGCTAATAACTTGGTTATCCTCGTTGTGGTTCCATGTTCGTAGGTAAGACCTGTTATATCTCCCAAAGCCCTAAGCCACGTAAAACTTGCAATGGATAAATTAGAGGCGTCTCGTTTAGATTGTTGCTGGGCTAGTGTATTGATATGGTAATGTTGTATGTAGATGTACGGTAGATACTCTTACAACACAATTAACGTGTAAGTTCCATAGACCTTGGCCTTAAACACAAAGGAATAATAGAGATCATACCACGATGCAAATGATAGAGATCAAATGCATGGACCATATCATCTCACTTTACACATTAGATGTTTGCATCTTATATTGCTAGTTTGGCGCTTTTAGTAGCATTGTATGATGATCCCTCATTTAGATACCAAGATAATTTGTTCTTCCTTGAGTATGCACCATTCTATGGATCGTGTTTCGAGACATCACGTGATGATCGGTTGTACTTGACTCCGCGCTTTCATACAACGGGTGTAAGACAGTGTTACACATGCGAATACTAAGGTTCTTACTTGGCGAGCCTAGCATGTATAGACATGGCCTCGGAACACGGACCGAAAGGTTAAGAATGAGTCATATAGTTGATATGATGCCCATATAGATGCTCGCCTTTGAAGCTACACCAACTCACGTGTTGATCGGACTTGGTGTAGTGGATTTGGTTCATGTAATCACCAAAAGGACACGAGGGATGTCGTTTTTGAGTGGGAGTTCATTAGTAATTTGGATTAGTTGAACTCAATCTATCATAAACTTAGTCTAAATAAACTTTACAAATTCCGTTGTAGATGGCACCACCTACTTTTAATTTCAATGTGTTCATGGAGAAAGAGAAACTTGATGCGAATGGTAGCAACTTCACCAACTAGGCTATGAATTTGAGGATTCTCCTCACTGCTGCACAAAAGCAATATGTGCTAGAGGCGCCGCTAGGCCCCCCACCAGCTCCTGATGCCCCTGACGAGGAAAAGAATGTCTATATAATTCGTCAGGAGGACCATAACTGAGTTCATTGCGGCATACTGTATGGGCTAGAGCCAGAACTTCGAAAGCGTTTCGAAATGGCAATGCCTTTGATACCATGGGAGAATTGAAAATGATTTTCGATACCCATGCTGTCGTAGAGAGTTATAATGCTTCTGAAAAGTTCTTTAGCTGCATGATGGAGGAGAACAGCTCCGTTAGTGAGCACGTACTCAAAATGTCTAGGTACGCTGATAAGTTTGTGTCCTTGGGAATATCGATTCCCATTGACCTAGGCATACATCGTGTTCTCCAATCTCTGCCACCTAGCTACAAGAGCTTCGTGATGAACTATAACATGCAGGGCATGAAGAAGTCTCTTCCCGAGCTTCTGTCAATGCTTAAGACTGCAGAAGTGGAGATTAGGAAAGAACATCAAGTGTTGATGATCAATAAGACCACCGGTTTCAAGAAGGACAAGAAAGGCAAGCAGAAGGGAAAGAAGGGCAGCAAATATGTTGATGCACCTGAAAGGAAATACCGAGCTGGCCCTAAGCCTGATACCGAGTGTTACTATTGCAAGGGGACTGGCCATTGGAAGCGCAACTGCCCCAAGTATTTTGCGGACAAGAAGGCCAGCAAAGCAAACAAAGGTATATGTGATATACATGTTATTGATGTGTACTTGACTAGTACTCGCAGTAGCACCTGGGTATTTGATACGGGATCGGTTGCTAATATATGTAACTCGATTCAGGGGCTATGGAACAAGCGACAACTAGCAAGGGATGAGGTCACGATGCGGGTCAGCAATGGATCAAGAGTTGATGTGATCACCGTCGGAACGCTGCCTCTCCATATGCCGTCAAGATTAGTGATAAATCTAAATAATTGTTATTTTGTGCCTGCACTGAGCATGAACACTATATCCGGATCGTGTTTGATGCGAAGTGGTTATTCCTTTAAACCTGAAAACAATGGTTGTTCGATTTATATGAATGATATCTTTTATGGTCATGCACCTGTGTTGAATGGTTTATTTCTATTTGATCTCGATAGTAGTATTACGCATATTCATTATGTTGATGCTAAAAGGATTAAACTCGATAATGATATATCTGCATATATGTGGCACCGCCGTCTAGGTCATATTGGCGTTAAACGCATGAAGAAACTCCATTCTGATGGACTTTTAGAATCACTTGATTTTGAATCATTTGATACATGTGAGCCATGCCTTATGGGCAGGATGACTAGAACACCGTTTTACGGTTCAATGGAACGGGCGACAGATTTATTGGAAATCATACATACTGATGTGTGTGGACCAATGAGTGTGTCGGCGCGAGGTGGATATCGTTATTTTGTTACTTTCACGGATGATTTAAGTGGATACGGGTATATCTATTTGATGAAACATAAGTCTGAAACCTTTGAAAAGTTCAAGGAATTTCAGAATGAAGTGGAAAATCATCATAACAAAAAGATCAAATTTCTGCGTTCCGACCGCGGAGGAGAGTATCTTAGTTACGAGTTTAGCACACATATGAAAGACTGTGGAATAGTTTCACAACTCACGCCTGCAGGAACACCACAACGTAATCGTGTGTCGGAACGTCGTAATCCTACTTTATTAGATATGGTTCAATCTATGATGTCTCTGACTGACTTGCCACTGTCATTTTGGGGTTATGCACTAGAAACCGCTGCATTCACTTTAAATCGGGCACCATCTAAATCCGTTGAAACGACACCGTATGAATTATGGTTTGGAGACAAACCTAAGATGTCATTTCTCAAAGTTTGGGGATGTGATGTTTATGTGAAGAAACTTCAGCCGGATAAACTCGAACCCAAAGCGGAAAAATGCGTCTTCATATGATACCCTAAGGAAACAATTGGGTATACCTTCTATCACAGATCCGAGCGCAAGGTTTTTGTTGCCAAGAATGGTTCCTTTCTTGAGAAGGAGTTTCTCGCGAAAGATGTGAGTAGTCGGAAGGTAGAACTCGAAGAGGTTATTGAACCTTCTCTTCAGGAAATGGCGAGTAGCACAGCACCATAAGTTGTTTCGTAGTTGACTTCACCTAATGAAGAGAGAGCTAATGATAATGATCATGAAACTCCGAAAGAGGACACTACCAAACCTCGCAGGTCAAGCAGGACACGTGCATCTCCTAAACTGTACGGTAATCCTGTTATGAATTTCATGATTGATGAAATGGATGACCCTGCGACGTATGAAGAAGCGATGATGAGCCCGGGTTCCAACAAATGGCTAGAAGCCATGAAATCCGAGATGGAATCCATGTACGAAAACCAGGTTTGGACCTTGGTGGACTTACCTCACGATCGAAAGGCCGTTGAGAATGAATGGATTTTCAAAAGAAAAACTGATGCTGATGGTAATGTAACCATCTATAAAGGTTGACTTGTCGCAAAGGGGTTTCGACAAATTCAAGGAGTTGACTATGATGAGACATTCTCTCCCGTAGTGATGCTTAAGTCGGTTAGGGTTATGTTAGCAATTGCTGCATATTTTGATTATGAAATATGGCAGATGGATGTCAAAACTGCGTTCCTCAATGGTATTATTGAAGAAGAGTTGTATATGAGACAACCTAAGGGTTTTGTCGATCCTAAGGATGCTAATAAGGTATGCAAACTTCAGCGATCCATCTATGGACTGAAGCAAGCATCCCGGAGTTGGAATCTCCGCTTTGATGAGGTGATCAAAGAATTTGGATTTGTCCAAACTTATGGAGAGGCTTGTATTTGCAAGAAAGTGAGTGGGAGCAATGTGGCATTTCTGATATTATATGTGGATGACATATTATTGATTGGAAATGATATAGATCTTTTAAATAGTGTTAAAACTTATCTAAACAACAAATTTTCGATGAAAGACTTTGGTGAAGCTTCATGTATATTAGGCATTAAAATCTATAGAGATAGATCAAGACGTCTAATTGGGCTATCGCAAAGTACATACCTTGATAAGATATTAAAGAAGTTTAATATGGACGTGTTGAGGGCAAACCTCTAGGGTGGCCCGATCTTTCACGATTCCCTTTCAAATCGAGGGTGGAGTGCGGGGAAAGGAGGGAAGGATGAACACGACGAACACACGAGGGTGGAGTGCGGGGAAAGAGGGAAGGATGAACACGACGAACACACGCATGAAGAACACGATGAACACACACGCAAAACCACGATAAACACCAATAGCTCACGCCGGCGGTGACCGGTCCGGTGCAATCCCTAGGATTAGCGTCGGGCGGAGGACTCTCTCTCGAACCGGCACGGCGAGATGGGAGACTCGGTGAGATCTTGACGTCTAGGAAAAGGGACACCGATGCCTAGGCCTTGTACAATGTGGAGGCACGATGCAAACTCCAACAAGGTTTGGGGATATTGGTGCTCCTTAGTCAAGGAGCATGAGGCAAGAATTAGATAGATCCACAAAGGGGTTTCCACTAATTCCAATATCATGCCTAGGGTTACATGAGGGGGTGGGGGCACTATATATAGGCCAGCCACTAGTTCAAGGGTACTTTAGGAATAAAAGGGTAAAGTATGGGCGGACTAAGGGGTACATGGGCCGAAGGCCCAGCTGGCGACGCGCAGGCTGATATGCTCAGGCTGGAGACTCTGGTGTGGGGTCCGGAGACATCGGTGTGGGCCGGAGACTCCGGTCTGTCTCCGGTGTCGTCTCTGGAGTGGCAGACAGAGTGTCCTTGAGCTCGATCTGCGGGTCGGTCCGGAGATGGGTCCGGAGACTCCGGGGTCAGTAGGTCGGAGACTCCGGTGAGACTCCAGTGTGCGCAGGCCGGAGACTCCGGTGCTCCAGCTGCTGCTTCTTCCGTCTTCTCTTCCAAGCCTCCGTCTTATCAGGCTTGGTGCTCCAGGCTTCCTCCCATGCCTCCATACTTGTTGGTGTGAACCTGTCATGGATATGGGGCGGAGTATGAAGTAGTATACCATTCAATGGGGTTGGAAGTGGGCTCGCATAGAGGAACGGGTTCACCTTTGGAGTCCATGACGACTTGGCATAAGTTGGAGACCATGATGTGGTAACGACCAAAGGTCGGGCTACATCATCTCACCTCCCTTCAAAAAGAGTCTTCCTCGACTCTACATGCTCATCACAAAGTAGAAGATGTCGAGAGACCTTCTTGATCCTAGGGTTCACCATATAGTCGTCCTCGAAAAGATTGACTTGACAACACTTCAATGTTCCTTCGCCTTCCATGAAGCCTACAAAGCTCACAACAAAAGCGAAGCACACTCAAAGCGTAGACAATTCATGAAGATTATAGCATGAGTCCTCAAGTAGAAGGAAGTCACCTTATGTTGTAGAGATAACTCGTTGAAGGATAGCCCTAGGTAACTCTCTTCGATTCTTCTTGTCAACTCTTGATCCGTAGAGATTGACGCGTACACAATTGTACCTTCACACAACAAAGACCAAGCAACATATGTTCGTGTGTGATAGAGGATCATGTCAATTGTGGCATGTCCATTCTTGTTCACAACACTATTAGCACAACTGAAGTATAGCTAACCAGATGCATATGCAAGGTCAAAGTGCATGGAAATCGTTTGAACATCATCCAAATGTGGGAACTCGAAAACTCCATAAAAACATCTTCGTGTGGCACTCAAAGCAATGGACAATATTGGTCAACATCTTTGATGCAAGAGTAGGAGAATTCGGCAAAAACACATGCGGAAGAACATCCAAAAAAACATCATTATGTGTGCAAACCAACCATTGGAAAGAACAATTGTTCAATATGTTGGATGCCATACACATATCATCAAAAGCCAAGATCATGGGGGTATGAATATCGCAAGCGGAAGCAAAACCAACATGTTTGCAAACAAACCAAATGAAAGACCAAGTGGTCTTTATGTTTTCTTGCAACAACAATATGAGAGACTTGGAAGCTCTCATGACAATACATGCTCAAAATGGCATTATGGTTGCACACAAAACATTGAAAAGAGAAATTGTTCATCATTTTTGTGGCAACACACAAAGCATCCATATCCAAAAGCAACGAGACATGATTGTCACAAGGTGAAAGAATACCATCAACATGCTTGCAATCAAACCATAGGAAATAGCAATTTGTCAACATGAAAGATGCAAAGCATGCGAAAGGTATCAGAGCTGGGTTTGATCTTGAACTCACTTGGGGGATGCTCTCTAGAGCTCTTTTTGTCAACTCGTGCTCAACCGAGGTTGACATTATCGTTCGGGTACCTACACACATCATAGATAAAAGGAAGAAGGTGTGTGCATGGTAGAGAAACACATCATCCATCATGACGTATCTCTTCTCGTGCACATCTCCATTAGTGGCAAGCAAGTGTAAGATAGGTGCATGGTGAGTATGCAAGTGAGGAACATGCTTATCATGGCAATCATCAAAATCTCCAAAATTTGAGAAAGCTGTGGGGGCCATCTCAATATAAACCATATGAGAATTATTGTTGCAAGCAAAACAAGTAAAAGAGCAATTATTCAACTTATTGCAAGCGGCAGGAGAGATTGTAAAACATTCGTGACAAAGCATGGTTACCATTGGTAATATCATTGCAAGCAAAACATTGGAAAGAGCAATTGTTCAACAAAGTGCAAGCAATGATATCATCAACGTAATGTTTAGAGCATATCATGTCTATGGCAATATCATGGCAATAAAGGGAATCCACATGGTCATCATGATGCATAGCAAGATTAACACATGGGAATAAGAGTGGAACATATGTCATGTCACAAGTATCATCCATAGCATGCAAGTCATCACAAATCATCATGTCCACTAGTGGGATCATTGCATCATCAACACCCATATTGTTACCTTGTTCATACCTCTCATATGAAGTGGGTGTTGTGGTAGTATTGGCCACCATGTGGGCGACTTCTTCATCCAATATGGGGATGGCATCATCTTCATCCACCATGTTCATCTTCTCGGTCGGAGGCATCAACATCTCCAAGCTTGGCGCTTCTTGATCCATGGAACCTAGCACATCATGAGGAAACACACTAGAGGTAGAGGGTAAGTCGTTAGAAATCAAAGTGGTCTCACATGACCTATCAACTACAACTCTCAACTCATTCGGTGTATCACTCATGCCCTCCAAGTGGAAGCACTCAATCTCACATATGGTGGAGTCGCTCATCTCACTCTTGTTTTCACTCAGGTGGGCTAAGTGGCTCTCATACTCACATGGGATTGGTACGACATCATCACTCAAGCATATGGGGATAGGCTCGGTTCTCTCAACTCCTTCCGCCTCCTTTGGTGAAGGGAAAATCCCATGCTCACCAATCTTGACCTTGTCGTCTCCATCTTGCACCTTGGCTTGTGTAGTCCTCTTGACGTGCTCGTCCAACTTGGAGAAGTAGAGGTCTTCATCTTCCTCCTCCATGAAGTTGTATGCGTCATCTAGGATGTCAAGTTTGGGCGTTGAAGCTTGATGGCATGGAGGAGAGATTGCTCTTGGTGCCACTGTGGTGATGGCACAAGTAGTTGAAGGTGCCTTATGATTGTGTTGACGGAGGTCATTGGCGTGCCTTGCCAAAGGTTGATGTAGATGGCGCACTTGATCATCCACATGACGCTCGCGACGATTCTTCTTGTCCTTGGTACTCTTCTTGGTGAGGCGTTGTAATGAGGGCAAAGCATCATTAGTATTGGCCATCATGCTCATGGTTTTGGCGAAGTCGTTGTCCATGTCGCGCTTGAAGTTGTCCATTGGATGGTGGACCTTGGTGCTCTCGAGGTGGAGACTCCGTCTAGGTCGACGTGACTTGAGGAGCTTGCCGTTGTCGTTCTTGACGTCGTCCATGCTTGGGGAGTTATTGTTGTTATAGAACACCATATCACCCAAGCATGTGGAGCCATTGTCGGTGTAGTGCTCCATCATGTCATCCATGCTTGTGGAGGCATATGCATGGTGGCTCATCGTGGATTCTCCATAGATAGCATCCTCGGTTCCAGAGTCCCTAGACATGATTCACAAGACCAAGTGGTGTATATGGAAGTGGTAGGGGGGTTAGGGATGCAACATCAAACCTTACTTTACCTTGGAAGATAGTATCGTGCAAGTGGCAACACTTGAGAGCAATCAAAACCAAGCAAAGTGAAGTTCACACAGAACACCAAAACCAACTAACCACTAAAACACACACACACAAAGCTTATGGTGGATAGGTATGGAAGGTGGCATGTCAAGAAGCAATCCGAAATCAAGATGTTGTAATGGCAAGTAAAGAACCACGATGATCACAAAGCAAAACAAGTCAATCCACAAGAAGGAATATATACAAGGAAACACACACGGTGGGATAAATGGGACTTGTGCGACGGAGAAAGTGAGCTAAGAACCAAATGCTTACCTAGCGAAGACTATAAGCTCGTGTCGCACAAGCAAGGAGAGATGCTAGTTCGATTGCAATAAAATTGGTGGCTACAAGATATGCACAATAAGTACCACCTATTTGATGTTCATCGAGCTTGCGCTTCCTATTCTATGAGGCACTTGTTTCTTTCTTTTTCTTTTTCTTCTTTTTCTTTTTCTATTTTTTCACTTTTCTTTTCTTTTTTCACTTGCTTCCTATACAAGATAACTATATTAGATAGCGCGCTCACAACTTTTGCTCGGAATTCTACAAGGTATAAAATGTGCATAGCCCAAGCAATCATAGGGGGAACTAGTCTCAATAGGTGTTTGTTGAACGCAAAGATAGTGTAGCTCACAAAGGAATGCAAGTGGGGAGAAGTCACGGAATGTTTATACCTTTCTTCGCCGATCTTCACCCTTTATTGGTGGATTCTGCCTTGCTCACGGAGTTTTTATGAAGTAGATAGCATGAACCACGGAGATGATGATGTAGAGCTCTTTCTCCTCTTCGAAACGAGCTAAAGAACACCAAAATCTAAGTTCGTATGCAAAAGTTATGCCCAAAATGGTGAAACAGATTTGCTGTCAGCAGGGGGCAAAGACTTTGCCAGAAACTCCGGTCTGGACCGGAATCTCCGGTCTGGGGGCCGGAATCTCCAGTCTAAGCCGGAGTCTCCGGTCCGGAGGTTCCAGGACGTGCAGAATTCGTCCGGGACGCGATTTTGGGAGAAAAACTAGAACCAAAACACCAATTGGTGGGGGAAATCAAGGAATTAGGCCATGGGAATGCAAGGGAAGGTAGATCAACAAGTTTAGCAAGTAATCCACGGATCAAAACCTACCAAAACGCACTCAAATCACAGATCGATCCAAAACACGAATTGGGGCTGTTTTTGGTGGAATTTTCGAATTTATGGGGAAAAAGACCAAATCGAGGGGAAATCCGTGGCAACCAAAAGCTGCTGATACCAGATGTTGAGTGCAAGCCTCTAGGGTGGCCCGATCTTTCACGATTCCCTTTCAAATCGAGGGCGGAGTGCGGGGAAAGAAGGTAAGGATGAACACGACGAACACACGCACGAAGAACGCGATGAACACACACACGCAAAACCACGATAAACACCAATAGCTCACGCCGGCAGTGACCGGTCCGGCGCAGTCCCTAGGATCGGCGTCGGGCAGAGGACTCTCTCTCGAACCGTCACGGCGAGATGGGAGACTCGTTGAGATCTTGACGTCTAGGCAAAGGGACACCGATGCCTAGGCCTTGTACAACACGGAGGCACGATGCAAACTCCAACGAGGTTTGGGGATATTGGTGCTCCTTAGTCAAGGAGCATGAGGCAAGAATTAGATAGATCCACAAAGGGGTTTCCACTAATTCCAATATCATGCCTAGGGTTTACAATGGAGGTGGGGGTCTATATATAGGCCAGCCACTTAAACAGGGGTACTTTCAGAATAAAAGACAAGTTCTAGACAAACTAAGGGGTACATGGGCCGAAGGCCCAAAGGCCTTTTCATGCCTAGCGACGGTCAGACCGGAGACTCCGGTGTGGTGGACCAGAGATTTCGGTGTAGCCTCCGGACCAGCCTTCGAAGGGGCCTTCAGATTGTCCCCGGGCCTAGTGCAGGGGGTCAGACCGGAGAGAGGTCCGGAGTCTCCGGTGTCTTCAGGCCGGAGACTCCGGTGTGCGCAGACCGGACACCCCGGTCTGAGCAGCTCCAGCGGCGTTTGCTTCATGTTCTGCTCCTTGCTCACCATCCTTGGGTGCTTGGTGATGTGTCGAGGCTTCGTACCTGATGATGCATAGGGTAGTTGCATGAAGTAACACACCATCCAAGGAGGTATTAGATTGGCACAAGGAGAGGAGCGAGTTCACCTTAGCTTGGAGGACTTTGGCTCGGGCACGAGTCATGGGTCCACTTGGGGGACTTGTTGGTGTAGATGTAGGGGCGTCCGTAGGACGGGCTGCATCAGCTCCCCCCTTGGGAAAGAGTCGTCCTCGACTCTTCAGGGATATCATCTTGAACATCTCCATGGTAGGGTGAGAGATCCTTGACATTGAATGTATTGCTAGCAAGGTACTTTGAGGTCGGTATGTCGATGATGTAGGCATTGTTGTTGATTCTTTTGAGGACCTTGAAGGGACCATCTCCTCTTGGCTTGAGCTTGGAGTCACGTCCCTTGGGGAAGCGGTCCTTGCTTAGGTGTATCCACACAAGGTCACCTTCTTCAAAGATCATATCCTTCTTGTCCTTGTTTAACCTTGCAGCTTGGTGAAGGACTTGTTCGATCGTAGCCCTTGTTTCTTGATGAAGTTTCTTCATAGCTTGTGCGCGTTTCTCGGCGTCCATGTTTGTGCGCTCATGGAGAGGTAGTGGTAGGATGTTGAGCGCAGTGAGGGGCTCGAAACCATAGACGATCATGAATGGACTCATCTTGTTTGTTGAGTGCTTGGCACGGTTGTAGGCGAACTTGGCGTGTGGGATGCATTACTCCCAATCCTTCAAGTTCTTCTTGATCAACACACGAAGTGAGTCCCGAGGCTACGGTTGACAACTTCGGTTTGGCCATCAGTTTGGGGATGCGATGCGGATGAGAAGAGTAGCTTGACGCCGAGCTTGGGTCTTCCATAAGTAGCTCATGAAGTGGACATCGCGGTCGGAGATAATTGTCCTTGGCACACCGTGAAGACGGACGATTTCCTTGAAAAACAGATTTGGAACATGTGAAGCATCGTCGGTCTTATGGCACGGTATGAAGTGTGCCATTTTGGAAAAACGATCCACAACAACAAATATAGAATCATGACCATGCTTAGATCTAGGAAAACCTAACACGAAATCCATGCTAATGTCGGACCAAGGGGTATGAGGAATAGGCAATGGCATATAAAGACCATAAGGGTTAGCTTGCGACTTAGCTTGAACACATGTTGTGCATCGTTGAACGTAGCGCTCCACGTCACGCTTCATCTTGGGCCAAAAGTAGTGATTGGAGAGCATGTCCAATGTCTTGTTGCGACCAAAGTGATCCATGAGGCCTCCACCATGAGATTCTTGGAGAAGCAAAAGTTGAAGCGACGACTTCGGGATGCATAATTTGTTTTTTTCAAATAGAAATCCCTTATGCAAATAGAAATCATCAACTCCTTTATCATTGGAGCACTTTGCGAAAATTGGTTCAAAGAACAGGTCGGAAGCATACAAAGATTTTATTTCCTCAAGACCCAACACGTTGATTTCAAGTCTCGTAAGAAGGCTTGTGTGTTTGTGAGACAAAGCGTCCGCAACTACATTATCTTTGCCCTTCTTATACTTGACAATGTATGGAAAAGACTCCATGAACTCAACCCACTTAGCGTGTCTCTTGCTCAAGTTAGCTTCGCCTTTGAGATATTTCAACGACTCATGGTCGGAATGTATGATAAATTCCTTGGGCCAAAGGTAGTGTTGCCAAACTTGAAGGACACGAACTAAGGCAAAAAGCTCTTTGTCATAAATCGGATAGTTAAGGCGAGCACCATCAAGTATCTCGCTATGGTAGGCTATATGACATCCGTTTTGCATAAGGACTCCTCCAAAGGCCTTTCGGAATAAAAGACAAGTTCTAGACAAACTAAGGGGTACATGGGCCGAAGGCCCAAAGGCCTTTTCATGCCTGGCGACGGTCGGACCGGAGACTCCGGTCTAGGCCGGAGATTGCGGTGTAGCCTCCGGACCAGCCTCCGGAGGGGCCTTCAGATTGTCGCAGGGCCTGGTGCAGGGGGTCAGACCGAAGAGAGGTCTGGAGTCTCCGGTGTCTTCAGGCCGGAGACTTTGGTAGGCCGGAGACTCCGGTGTGCGCAGACCGGAGACTCCGGTCTGAGCAGCTCCAGCGGCGTTTGCTTCACGTTCTTCTCCTTGCTCAGCATCCTTGGGTGCTTGGTGATGTGTCGAGGCTTCGTACCTGATGATGCATAGGGTAGTTGCATGAAGTAACACACCATCCAAGGAGGTATCAAATTGGCACGAGGAGAGGAGCGAGTTCACCTTAGCTTGGAGGAGTTTGGCTCGGGCACGAGTCATGGGTCCACTTGGGGGACTTATTGGTGTAGATGTAGGGGCGTCCGTAGGACGGGCTGCATCAGGACGGAAGTAAGAAGGGGTTCTTACCTATGTTGCAAGGCAAGACACTGAGTAAGACTCAAAGTACGGCTACGGTGGAAGAAAGAGAGATAATGGATAAGATCCCCTATGCCTCAGCCATAGGCTCTATAATGTATGCCATGCTATGTACAAGACCGTATGTGGCACATGCTATTAGTTTGACTAGTATGTACCAATATGATCCAGGTTCGTAACACTGGATAGCGGTCAAGAATATCCTTAAATACTTAAGAAGAACTAAGGATATGTTTCTTGTATACGGAGGTGAAGAAGAGCTGGTCGCTAAGTGTTATGTCGATGCTTGATTTTGACACCGATCCGGATGACTCTAAGTCTCAATCCAGATATGTATTTTTCTTGAACGGAGCAGCAGTTAGTTGGAGGAGTTCCAAACAACCTGTGGTGGCTGGATCAACAACGGAGGTGGAATATGTTGCTGCTTCAGAAGCAGCGCAAGGAGCGATTTGGATGAAGGAGTTCATAACGGAACTAGGTGTGGTTCCTAGTGCATTGGACCCAATGGTGATCTATTGTGACAACAATGGAGCCATAGACAACGCCAAGGAACCAAGGTCTCACAAGAATTCCAAGCATATTAAGCGCCGGTTTCACTCCATCCACGAGCATGTCAAGGATGGAGATATAAAGATATGTAATGTACACACGGACCTAAATGTAGCAGATTCGTTGACTAAAGTTCTCCCTAGGGAAAAACATGATCAACACCAGAACTCTATGGATGTTAGATTTATCACTATGTAAACTAGATTATTGTCTCTAGTGCAAGTGGGAGCCTGAAGGAAATATGCCCTAAGAGGCAATAAAAGTTGTTATTATGTATTCCTTGTATATGATAGATGTTTATTTTGCATGCTATAATTGTATTGATAGGAAACATCAATACATGTGTGTTTAATAAACAAAAAGGGTTCCTAGTTATGCCTCTCTTATAGACTAGCTCATTGATTAACAAGATGATCAAAGTTTCCTGATCATGGACATTGGATGTTGTTAATAACGAGGTCACAACATTTGTGAAATGACGTGATGAACATTCATCCGAAGTATAGCATTACGATCAAAGTCATTATGTTTATATTGCTATAACATCATACGAAGTAGTCTTAGTCCTTAGACCATGAGATCATGTTAATTGCTAACACCAGAAGAGTATCTTGATAACATCAAACGTCACACCATAACAGGGTGACTATAAAGGTGGGTTCAGTGCTACGAAGGTATTATGTTGAGGCTCATGATCAAGAGTGGAATTTGTCAATCCCGATGACGGATAGATATACTCTAGGCCCTCTCGGTGATATCACATTAAGATAGCTTGCAAGCAAGTGATGTGATCACTAGAATGTTATATTACGGGAACGAGAAAAGAGTGCATGTCGGTAACGAGATCAAACTAGGTATTTGGATACCTATGATCGAATCTCGGACATGTATTATATCATGAGACAAAGGGATTAAGTTACTAGCGTTAAAGGTTCTCACGATCATAGAAGTCATCATTGAATGTGCAGGAGTCAGTATGGATCTCTAGGTCCCGCTTCCGATTATTGATTTGAGAAGGGTCTCAATCATGTCTGCACTATTCGCGAACCGTAGGGTGACACACTCAAGGGTTAACGAACACCATTTTGGAGCACATATGTTTCAGACGAAAGAACTGCAAAGCGCTGGAATTATTCGATAGAAACCGGAATTGTTTCAGGTGAAATTGCAGAAAGTGGTTCTGCATGTGATATTGAAATGTTGCAAGGGGTTTTATGTGAATGTTTGCTAATTAAAGTAATTAACAAAATTCTGAATAAAATAAATAAAAGAGTTTTTATTAATTGAGAGTTGCATTAAATTTGGTGGAAATTTAATGCATGTGAGTGGAACTTTGGGTGGAGCTTGAATTGATGTGAGTGGAGCTTCCACCACATGAATGAGGAAGAGGTGGGGGCACCCCCCTTTGGTCACCGTCCATGGGAGGGGAGGATCCCCCCTCTCCTATAAAAAGCCCCCCTCTCCTCCCTCACAAAGCACACCTCCTCGTGAAGGATCTCTCTCCCCCTCTAGATATTCCCCCATGGTCTTGGATTAGCGAGATACATGTTCCCGATGGCCTTGCGTCTGGAAGGAGTTGCTGCTTCCGCTGATTCGCTGGAGCAAGGAGGTGGAGGTTGTCCGGTGGCTTGAACGTGTGTGTGAGGAAGGATGCGCTGCTGATTTGCGGCGCTAGGACTTCCACACGATCTTGAGATCGGCAAGCGTACGATCACATCATCCACGAGTTCCAACTCGTTAACAAATCTCTGTTGTCTTCAAGGGTAAGTTCTCTATGGATGTATATCCACCCGTTGCTCTGTATCTAGTAGATAGATCTTGGCGTATAGTTCTCCGCGTAAGAATTTTTTTGTTTTCTATGATGCGAACACAACACCATATGTTGTTTGTGAAAAGAACACACATGCAATGACTATAGTGGATCCATGTGATTTGTGGAAAGAACGTACATGCAATGACTCTAGTGCTAGTTTCATGAAAAGAACACACATGCAATGACTCTAGCTGTGGTTCATGAAAATAACACACAGACAATGACTCTGATGCTGGTTTTGTAAAAAGAACACACATGCGATGACTCTGGTGGATCCATATGTGGTTCGTGAAAAGAACACACATGCAATGACTATAGTGGATCCATATGTGGTTCATGAGAAGAACACACATGCAATGACATTGGTGGATCCATGTGATTTTTGGAAAGAACACACATGCAATGACTCTAGTGGATCCATATGTGGTTCATGAAAAGAACATACATGCAATGACATTGTTGGATGCATGTGGTTTGTGGAAAGAACACACATGCAATGACTATAGCTGTTCCATATGTGGTTTGAGGAAAGAACACGCATGCAATGACATTGGTTGATCCATATGTGGTTTGTGAAAAGAACACACATGCAATGACTCTAGTGCTGGTTTAGGATAAGAACACACATGCTATGACTCTATTGGGTCCATATGTGGTTAGTGGAAAGAACACACATGCAATGACATTGGTTGATCCATACGTGGTTTGTGAAAAGAACATACATGCAATGACATTGGTTGATCCATGTGTTTTATGAAATGAACATACATGTAATGACTCTGATGGATCCATATGTGGTTCATGAAAAGAACACACATGCAATGACTCTGGTGGATACATATGTGGTTTCTGAAAAGAACACACATGCAATGACTATAGCTGTTCCATATGTGGTTTTTGGAAAGAACACACATGCAATGACATTTGTTGTTCCATATGTGGTTTGTGAAAAGAACACTCATGCAATGACTCTAATGTTAGTTTTAGGATAAGAACACACATGCAATGACTCTAGTGGGTCCATATGTGGTTTGTGGAAAGAAAACACATGCAATTACGTTGGTTGATCCATATGTGGTTTGTGAAAAGAACATACATGCAATGACATCGGTTGATCCATGTGTTTTATGAAAAGAACATGCATGCAATGACTCTGGTGGATCCATATGTGGTTCATGAAAATAACACACATGCAATGAAATTGGTGGATCCATATGGTTTGTGGAAAGAACAGACATGCAATGACTATAGCTGTTCCATATGTGGTTTTTGGAAAGAACATACATGCAATGACATTGGTTGTTCCATATGTGGTTTGTGAAAAGAACACACATGCAATGACTCTAGTCTTGGTTTTAGGATAAGAACACACATGCAATAACTCTAGTGGGACTGAATGTAGTTTGTGTAAATAACACACATTCAATGACATTGGTTAATCCATACGTGGTTTGTCAAAAGAACATACATGCAATGACATTGGTAAATCCATGTGTTTTATGAAAAGGACATACATGCAATGACTCTGTTGGATCCATATGTGGATCATAAAAAGAACACACATGCAATGAATCTAGTGGATACATATATGGTTTGTGAAAAGAACACACATGCAATGACTCTAGTTGATTTATGTATTTTATGAAAAGAACATACATGCAATGACTCTGGTGGGTCCATATGTGGTTCATGAAAAGAACACACATGTAGTGACTCTATTGCTGGTTTTGTGAAAAGAACACACATGCAATGACTTTGGTGGATCCATATGTGGTTTGTGAAAAGAACACATATGCAATGACTCTAGTGGATCCATGTGGTTTGTGGAAAGAATATACATGCAATAACTCTAGTGCTAGTTTCATGAAAAGAACACACATGCCATGACTCTAGTTGTGGTTCATGAAAAGAACACACATGCAATGACTCAAGTGCTGGTTTTGTGAAAAGAACACGCATGCAATGACTCTGGTGGATCCATATGTGGTTCATGAAGAAAGACACATGCAATGACTACAGTGGATCCATATGTGGTTCATGAAAAGAACACACATGAATTGACATTGGTGGATCCATGTGGTTTACGGAATGAACACACATGCAATGAATCTAGCTGATCCATATGTGGTTCATGAAAAGAACAAACATGCAATCACATTGGTGGATCCATTTGTGGTTTGTGGAAAGAAGCAATGACTATAGCTGTTCCATATGTGGTTTGTGAAAAGAACACACATGCAATGAATATAGCTGTTCCATATGTGGTTTGTGAAAAGAACACTCATGCATGACTCTAATGCTGGTTTTATGATAAGAACACACATCCAATGACTCTAGTGGGTCCATATGTCGTGGTGGTGTCACGGCAGATGCCATGGATAGGCTAAAGGTGGGGACAATATGCACTAGAGGAATCCAGGGAGGGATAGTGTGGTGATTCCCCACACAGATGCTTTGTATTCAATGGGTTTCCAAGGTTACAAATGCTCCTTGAGCTGTATTGGGGAGAGGAGGAAGAAGGAACTCTCTTACTCTCACCACTAGCTAACTCTCTGGAACCAAGAACCAACCAAGTAAAACTTAACCAACTAGAGATCAACCCTTTCTACAAAGGCCCTAACCCTCCTTATATAGGGGTGGCTAGGTCTCCAATTAGGGCATACGTGGAGGCATATTCCAAATATGCCTCTTCCCAAAATAGTAAACTGACCGGGTCACTTTTCCCCACCATAAGCCATGTAGAGGGTAAGTGAGCCTCTGCGGCGCCAGCGTCATCCGACATAGGCAACGTCACCCTTGTCGTCCACGCCTCGGTGGTCCTAGCCTCTGGCCGCTTCGCTCACGCTCCAGCGTACAGTGACTCCTTTTGACTAGGGAGATACCTTCCTTCTCTTGCAAGCCTGATATAACCCGGATCATGCCTGGTTCATCCGGCCACACTTGTACCTGCATACAAGTTAGATACATCCTGCTGGCATACGACATAGGTCGACCGGGACTCAGTTAGGTGGACATCCTTCGGTCCGGGTTACCTCGTGATTCGGCCTGCCTTGAGGTGACTCGGCCAACACTTGCTTTGACCTTGCCGTACCTCGGCTAACTCGGCCTTTATACCCGGCGTGACCCTACCTGGGGGTATCCCCCCAACATTTGTCCTCGAAGCTGGTGCGGTCTTAGCAGCTCCAGCCGCTAAGGCCACGGCATGTTCCATTTTCCGAACCTTTTGCTCCTTTTTCCGAGTTATCTCATAGTCTGGATTCCATAGGCTAACTTTCCCTTGGCACATTCCGAGTTTTTACTCACTGGCCGGGTCATCCTTCGGTTATCCGGGTTATTCTTCCTTCTCTCGTACGCTATCCCATGTGGATGGTAATCATTATTTTGCCTCATTTTAAGGGCCTGCACCAGTTACCGCCGCAGTTAATGTCAGGTGTTACTATTGCAGATGTCACATTGTGTTTGTCTCCTCGTTAACTGTATCATAACGTCATGTCGTGGGATCCGATGTGCCGTGTGGTCCTCCCTGTGGCTCGCCTCGGATTGGCTGACCCAGAAAATACACGGCCACATTGTGTGGCCCTTCCGCACTGCACGATCCCACTACCCGCTAGGGCATGGTTAAATAGGGTAGGGGCGCGCCCTTAGTCTTTTTCCCCATCCTCGCGCCCCTTTGCCTCTTCTTTTTCTTCTTCCTCCTAGCGACAGCACCGCCGCCGCCGCACCTGCTTAGCAGCACCACCGCCGCTGCACCGTTCCCTGTGCACCAACATCCCCGCCGCTCCCGCGCATCTCCACCGCCACGGGTCCGCGCCAGTCCAAGGCACTGCCCCCACCGCCGATAGGGCCAGTGAGGACATCGACCTAGGCATGACAGAAGATGAGATCACCGTCGCGGAACAGGAGATGGAGGAGGATGCGGAGAACGCCGACCGCGGCACCTGGGCTGGGTCCTGGGTATGCCAGGACGACCTCGACTAGCTCTACCGCACGCGCCGTATCCCGGAAGGCGTCGTTGCCCGTCTCGCCGCGGAGGAGCTCGCTCTCTCACCCAATCCGGGTGAGTTCGTAGTGTTTCTCTCCCACTTCCAGTGCGGATTCGGGCTCCCCGTTAGTGACTTTTTCCACAATTGGCTCAACACCTATGAGCTTCAACCGCACCACCTTCCAACGAACACCGTCACATCTCTTTCTTCTTTTGCCTCCACCATTGAGGGGTATATCGGATTGTGGCCCACTAAGGAGCTCTGGATCCGGTTTTTCAGTCTGCGCCAAAACGTGATTCCGAATAAGGAGCTTGACCCGGAGGACAAACAACTCACGCAGTTCGGCGCCGCCTCGATTTCTCCTCGGAAACAGTCCGTCTTTCCCTGAGTCACGGGGCTTGATTCTTGCAAGGGCTGGGCCCGAACCTTCTTTTACGTTAGAAATAGCACGAAGGAAGATCTGATCCAGCTGTGTCCCTATGCTCCTGGTCCTCCTAATCCGGATTTGTGGGACCGGATCTCCAAGAAACCCACAGTCCTGGCGAACCAAGTCAACAAACGGTTTTAGGAGCTGAAAGATGCCAAGATGCGCAACGAGGATGCGATGATCACTTTCGTCCGCAACCGGATCTCCCCTCTCCAGAAACGCACACACAAGCTGTGCCATATGAGCTGGCGTCTTGACCCCAACCGGACTTCCTCATTTCGCCGGGTCAAGGCCCTCTTCACCACTGACAAAAACTTCTCCGCTGATTGGGAGTGGGGAATTGAACATTTCTGCCGGGATAGGCTTCCTCCTGTGGTGATTCTCGTGTTCCAATCTCTTTCCGAGTTATATTCTATGTCGGAGTCTGTTATTTATCTGATCCTTTTGTATTTCTCTCTCAGCTGTTTCTTCAGCAAACTCTCGAAGATGGCGCCAAGCCTTCGCTCAAATGGGCGAAGGATCGAGATGCCCTAGACGAGGAGGAGCCAGATCAGGAAATGTTCCTGCCACTCCCCGACGTGACCAAGCGACATACCGGTAAATTCTCTTCCATTAGAGATTGGCCAGACGATGAAGATGATTCCGACGTTGAGGTGATGGAAGCATTTGACGTTGTCCCCCTTTCTTACGCCTATCCGACATCAGCTAACCCGTGTGCGCAGATTCATGAAGATCCTCCTCTCGCCACGGGCGAGCCTGTCCCGGTTGCGTCCAAGAAAAGGGGAGCTGCTTCTGCTTCTTCTTCCGGGCCTCCCAAGCCAACCAAGAGGCGAAAGAAGTCCGTAGACAAAGCCGCCACCAAGCCTACAACCAAGGCCATAACTCGGAGGGCTCGGAAGCCCAAGGAGCCATTGACCTCGGATGAGTAAGTTACTTTTCTCTTTGTCAAACCCTTTGGTTCACGCTTTTCTTCTGTGGTAACTTATTATTCTTCATTTGATTTGGCAGGGCTGCGGTGGAAGTCCCTCAGAGCGGATCAAGCATCACTTCGCCCCTCCGGCATAGCCCTTCTCCCCCTCGCGGCGATGATTCACGCCCGTTGAGCCCCATTCAGGAGGGTTCAGCGGCTGCTCCAGGTTCTAGCCCACCTCGTCAAGAGGAGGGCAACCTCGGAGCAGGGGGGAAGTGGTTCTACCGAGGCTGCGGTTGCTCCCAGCTCCTCTTCGGCTCAGCCGCAACCAGCCACCACCGAGGTACCTACAGCACACCGCCAAGATCAACATCAGAACCAGCGGCAGCGCCAGCAGCACAAGTGCCAGCAGCACCAACTCTTTCCGCCTTGTCCGAGTCTTCCAAGACTCGGCGAGAAGACGCATCTAGCACCAAGGCTAGCACCAAGGCTGTGCCCAAGGGCAAATTCGCAGCCCAAACCTCAACTTCTCAGCAGCAGCCCAAGGGAAAGAAAGCTTCTGACGCTGCCAGGGCAGCAACTATCGAGGCTGGACAGCGCACGCTTGCGTCCATGCTTCCGCAGAAGACCCCACCAAAGAAAGACACCTCTGCCGGGTCAGCTGATGCGCAACTTGTCTTGCACACCAGCCCCACTGTTGCACAAGTTGAGAGAAGGGAGGCCTACGCCAAGGGTTTGGTCGCGCCCCACATGCTTAGTGGAGAACGCTATCCTCCGGCCTTGATCGAGTTTGTTAACAACTGGAACAAGGCGGAGTTCATCCATAATGACGATCTCCTAGAGAAATTTGGGCCTGCGGAGTTTGCTGCACAGATGAACACAGCCGCCAAGGCTATAAACCTTGCGGGTCGGATGATGGAGGTACGCTACTTCGTCTTTTCTTTAACATGTACTAGTGCTTAGTTATATAACCATTAGTTCTCGAGCCTCCGGGGGAGTAACTTGTTACTTGGCCGGATGTTCCTTAGAGAATTAGTGTAGCTCCTTAATAACTTCGAATATGCACACACCTAGAGCCAGGTTAAGTTCCACTTGGCCCAGATCTTGTACGCTTCGAATATGCACACACCTAGAGCCGGGTTAAGTTCCACTTGGCCCGGATTTTGTACACTTCGAATATGCACACACCTAGAGCCGGGTTAAGTTCCACTTGGCCCGGATTTTGTACACTTCGAATATGCACAAACCTAGAGTCGGGTTAAGTTCCACTTGGCCCGGATTTTGTACGTTTCGAATATGCACACACCTAGAGCCGGGTTAAGTTCCACTTGGCCTGGATTTTGTACACTTCGAATATGCACACACCTAGAGCCGGGTTAAGTTCCACTTGGCACGGATTTTGTACGCTTCGAATATGCACACACCTAGAGCCGGGTTAAGTTCCACTTGGCCCGGATTTTGTACGCTTCGAATATGCACACACCTAGAGCCGGGTTAAGTTCCACTTGGCCCGGATTTTGTACCCTTCGAATATGCACACACCTAGAGCCGGGTTAAGTTCCACTTGGCCCGGATTTTGTACACTTCGAATATGCACATGATCAAATCAACTTTGCTTTTCACAGGTTACCACCAATCGTCGGAGCGCTAAGTTTCAATGCCTCTTGGACACGCACAAGGCGCTGCGCTCGAAACATTCTACACTTCCTGCTGAGTTCGAGAAAAGGGGTAAGTTTTTTTTCCATAGCTTTTTTCCCATTTCTTTGTTTTTCCCGCCGTACTAATTCATCATTCGGATTGCGTAGCTAGAGTAGAAGCTGAGGACACCATAACGCGGAAGAATTTGGACCAAATAAAAGGTAAGTCTGTTTCTCTTAGTCTTCTTCTGCGCCCTCTCTCCTTTTCTTCTTGGCTCGGTAGATATTCATACCTCGGCTTTGCCGGGTCAACAAACTATTTCAGCATCTCTTGAAGATAGTGTGCCCGTGCCTGATATGATGCTGCATTTTCTCGAACAAGCAGGACAGCATCAGGCCGAACTCAAGAATAAAGATGATGAGCTCGCCCTCCTCCGGACCAAGGATGATGAGATTGCCAAGCTCAAGGCAGAAATGAAAAAGCTCAAGGCGCTCCACAAAACCGAGATAGACAAGGCTGGCCAAGACTTTACTGAAGAGCGAGAACGTCTCAACCTCCAAATTGCCAAGGACCAAGAACTGCTGAAGGAGGCCGACATTAAGCTTGAGTCAGCAAATGCTAAACTTGTGCAACTCCGGAAGAGGCGTGACAACTTGATGTAGCCCGACCTTTGGTCCTTCCCACATCATGGTCTCCAACTTATGCCAAGTCGCCATGGACTCCAAAGGTGAATCCGTTCCTCTATGCGAACCCACTTCCTACGCTCTTGAATGGTATACTACTTCATACTCCGTCCCATATCAATGATAGGTTCACACCAACAAGTACAGAGGCATGGGAGGAAACCTGGAGCACCAAGCACGACAAGACGAAGGCTTGGAAGAGAAGACGGAAGAAGCAGCAGCTGGAGCACCGGAGTCTCCGGCCCGCACACACCGGAGTCTCCGGCCACACCGGAGTCTCCGGCCTGAAGACACCGGAGTCTCCGGCCTGCATACCCCGGAGTCTCCGGACCCACCTCCAGACCGACCCCCAGATCGAGCTGAGGATAGTCTGTCTGCCACTCTGGAGGCGACACCGGAGACGGACCGGAGTCTCCGGCCTAGACCGGAGTCTCTGGATCCCACACCGGAGTCTCCGGCCTGAGCGTGTGGGCCTGCGCGCCGCCAGCTGGGCCTTTGGCCCATGTACCCCTTAGTCCGCCCAGACTTTACCCTTTTGTTCCTAAAGTACCCTTGAACTAGTGGCTGGACTATATATAGTGCCCCCACCCCCTCATGTAACCCTAGGCATAGATGATAGACTAATGAAAACTCCCTTTGTGGAATCTCTAATTTTGCCTCATCCCCTTCTACCAAAGGGGATCGACTATCGTCACCACCTCATTGGAGTTTGCATCGCGCCTCCCTCGTTGTACAAGGCCTTGGCATCGGTGTCCCTTTGCCAAGACGTCAAGACCCTCTCCAAGGTGTTCCTCCCTCTCCGCGTGGGATCGAGGGAGCACGTTGACCGATCTTTTCTTGCGAGGATTCTATCGGACCGGTGCCCACCGGTGAGAGCAATCGGCCTTGTATCGTGTGTGTTTTGCGTGTGTTCATCGTGTTCTTCGCGAGGTGTGCGTCCGCTTCCGCTACCTTCTCCCTTTCCCCTCGCTTTCTCATCGATTTGACCACGAGATCCGTGAAGATCGGGCCACCCACGGGGTTACCCCATAACATCTGGTATCAGCAGCTTTTGGTTGCCACCGATTTCCCCTCGATTTGGTCTTTTTCCCCATAAATTCGAAAATTCCACCAAAAACAGCCCCAATTCGTGTTTTGGATCGATCTGTGATTTGAGTGCGTTTTGGTAGGTTTTGATCCATGGATTACTGGCTAAACTTGTTGATCTACCTTCCCCTGCGTTTCCATGGCCTAATTCCTTGTTTTCCCCCACCAATTTGAGGTTTTCGGTCGAGTTTTTCCGCCAAAACTCGTCCCGTTCGTGTTCTGAAACGTCCTGGATCCTCCAGACCGGAGATTCCGGCCCCAGGACCGGAGACTCTGGCCCAGACTGGAGATTCCGGTCCAGACCGGAGTTTCTGGCAAAGTCTCCGCCCCCACCGCTGACAGCAAATCTGTTTCACCGTTTTGGGCATAACTTTTGCATACGAATTCAGATTTTGGTGTTCTTTAGCTTGTTTTGAAGAGGAGAAAGAGCTCTACATCATCATATCCGTGGTTCATGCTATCTACTCCATCCAAATTCCTTGAGCAAGGCGGAATCCACCAATAAAGGGTGAAGAACGGCGACGAAAGGTATAAAAAATTCCGCGACATCTCCCCACTTGCATCCCTTTGTGAGATACACTATCTTTGCGTTCAACAAACACCTATTGAGACTAGTTCCTCCTATGATTGCTTGGGCTATGCACATTTGATACCTTGTAGAATTCCGAGCAAAAGTTGTGAGCGTGCTATCTCATATAGTTATCTTCTATAGTTGTTGGCACAAGGAAGGGGCAAGTGAAAAGAAAAGAAAAAGAGAAAAAAATAGAAAAAGAAAAAAGAAGAAAAAGAAAAGAAAGAAACAAGTGCCTCGTAGAATAGGAAGCGCAAGCTCGATGAACATCAAATAGGTGGTACTTATGGTGCATATCTTGTAGCCCACCAATTTTATTGCAATCGAACTAGCGTCTCTCCTTGCACTTGTGCGACACGAGCTTATAGTCTTCGCTAGGTAATCATTTGGTTCTTAGCTCACTTTCTCCGTCGCACAAGTCCCATTTATCCCACCGTGTGTGTTTTCTTGTACATAATTCCTATCTTGTGGATTGACTTATTTTGCTTTGTGATCATTGTGGTTCTTTAATTGCCATTACAATACCTTGATTTCGGATTGTTCTTGGACACACCACCTTCCATACCCATCCACCATAAGCTTTGTGTGTGTGTGTTTTTTAGTGGTTAGTTGGTTCTGGTGTTCCGCGTGAACTTCACTTTGCTTGGTTTTGATTGCTCTCAAGTGTTGCCACTAGCACGATACTATCTTCCAAGGTAAAGTAAGGTTTGACGTTGCATCCCTAACCCCCCTACCACTTCCATATACACCACTTGGTCTTGTGAAGCATGTCTAGGAACTCCGGAACCAAGGATGATATCTATGAAGAATCCACGATGAGCCACCATGCCTACGCCTCCACAAGCATGGATGACATGATGGAGCACTACACCGACGATGGCTCCACATGCTTGGGTGATATGGAGTTCAACAACAACAATAACTCCCCAAGCATGGACGACTTCAAGAACGACAACGACAAGCTCCTCAAGTCACGTCGACCAAAACGGAGCCTCCACCTCGAGAGCACCAAGGTCCACCATCAAATGGACAACTTCAAGCGCCACATGGACAACAACTTCGCCAAAACCATGAGCATGATGGCCAAGACTAATGATGCTTTGCGCTCATTACAACGCCTCACCAAGAAGAGTGCCAAGGACAAGAAGCATCGTCGCGAGCCTCATGTGGATGACCAAGTAAGCCATCTACAACAACCTTTGGCAAGGCACGCCAATGACCTCCGTCGACACCATCATAAGGCACCTTCAACTACTCGTGCCACCACCAAAATGGCACCAAGAGCAAGCTCTCCTCCACGCCATCAAGCTTCAACACCCAAACTTGACGTCCTATATGACGCATGCAACTTCATGGATGAGGAAGACGAAGACCTCTACTTCGCCAAGTTGGACGAGTACGTCAAGAGGACTACACAAGCCAAGGTGCAAGAGTGCGGAATAAGGTAAAGAATGGTGAGCATGGGATTTTCCCTTCACCAAAGGAGGCGCATGGAGTTGAGAGAACCAAGCCTACCCCCATATGCTTGAGTGATGATGTGGTACCAATTCCATGTGAGTATGAAGCCACTTAGCCCACTTGAGTGAAAACAAGAGTGAGATGAGCGACTCCACCATATGTGAGATTGAGTGCTTCCACTTGGAGGGCATGAGTGATACACCGAGTGAATTGAGAGTGGTAGTTGATAGGTCATGTGAGACCACTTTAATTTCTAACGACTTACCCCCTACCTCTAGTGTGTTTCCTCATGTTGTGCTAGGTTCCATGGATCAAGAAGTGCTAAGCTTGGAGATGATGATGCCTCTAACCAAGAAGATGTACATGGTGGATGAAGATGATGCCATCCCCATACATGATGAAGAAGTCGCCCACATGGAGGCCAATGCTACCACAACACCCACTTCATATAAGAGGTATGAACAAGGTAAAAATAAGGGTGTTGATGATGCCATGATCCCACTAGTGGACATGATGACTTGTGATGATTGGCATGCTATGGATGATGTTTGTGATATCACATATGCTTCATTGATTTTTCCATGTGATACTTTGCCTTTGCATAATGTTGAGCATGTGAAATTATTTGATTGTGATGATGTTGCGATAGACATGCCATGCTCTAAATGTTACGTTGATGATATCATTGCTTGCAGTTTGTTGAACAATTGTTCTTTTCAATGTTTTGCTTGCAATGATGTTACCAATGGTGCCCTCGAACCATGCTTTGTCATGAATGTTTTACAATCTCTCCCGCTGCTTGCAAAAAGATGAACAGTTGCTCTTTCACATGTTTTGCTTGCAACAATAATTCTCATATCGTTTACATTGAGACGGGCCCCATAGCTTTCTCAAATTTTGGTGATTTTGATGATTGCCATGATAAGCATGTTCACCGCTTGCATACTCGCCATGCACCTATGTTACACTTGATTGACACTAATGGTGATGTGCACAAGAAGAGATATGTCATGATGGATGATGTATTTCTCTACCATGCACACACGTTCTTCCTTTTGTGTTTGATGTGTGTAGGTACCCGCATGATCATGTCAACCTCGGTTGAGCACGAGTTGACAAAAAGAGCTCTAGAGAGCATCCCCAAGTGAGTTCAAGATCGAACCCAGCTCTGATACCTTTCGCATGCTTTGCATCTTTCATGTTGACAAATTGCTCTTTCCTATGGTTTTATTGCAAGCATGTTGATGGTATTCTTTCACCTTGTGACAATCATGTCTCGTTGCTATTGGATATTGATGCTTTGTGTGTTTCCACAAAAATGTTGAAACATTTACCTTTCCGATGTTTTGTGTGTAACCATAATGCCATTATGAGCATGTATTGTCACGAGAGCTTCCAAGTCTCTTGTATTGTTGTTGCAACAAACATAAGGACCACTTGCTCTTTCATTTGGTTTGTTTGCAAACATGTTGCTTGTGTTTCCGCTTGCGATACTCACACCCCTATGATATTTGCTTTTGATGATTTGTGTGTGGCATCCAACATATTGACCAATTGTTCTTTCCAATGGTTGGTTTGCACACATAGTGATGTTGTTTTGGATATTCTTCCTCATGTGTTTTTGCCTAATTCTCCTAGATTTGCATCAAAGATGTTGACCAATATTTCAGTCCATTGCTTTGAGTGCCACACTAAGATGTTTTATGGAGTTTTTGAGTTCCCACATTTGGATGGTGTTCAAACGATTTCGATGCACTTTGACCTTGCATATGCATCCCGTTTGCTATACTTGAGTTGTGCTAATAGTGTTGTGAACAAGAATGGGCATGCCACAAATGACATGCTCCTATATCACACACGAACATATTTTGCTTGGTCTTTGTTGTGTGAAGGTACAATTGCTTCCGCGTCAACCTCTATGGACAAAGAGTTGACAAGACGAACCGTAGAGAGTTACCTATGGCTTATCCTCAATGAGCTATCTCTACATCATAAGGTGACTTCACTCTACCTGAGGACTCATACTATAATCTTCATGAATTGGCTATGCTTTGAGTGTTGCTTCGCTTTTGTGGTGAGCTTTGTAGGCTTCATTGAAGGTGAAGGAACATCGAGGTGTTGTCAATTCAATCTCCCCGAGGACGACTATATGGTGAACCCCAGGATCAAGAAGGTCTCTCGACATCTTCTACTTTGTGATGAGCATGCAGAGTCGAGGACGACTCTTTTTGAAGGGAGGGGAGATGATGTAGCCCAACCTTCGGTCGTTCCCACATCATGGTCTCCAACTTATGCCAAGTCACCATGGACTCCAAAGGTGAATCCGTTCCTCTATGCGAACCCACTTCCTACCCTCTTGAATGGTATACTACTTCATACTCCGTCCCATATCAATGATAGGTTCACACCAACAAGTACGGAGGCATGGGAGGAAACCTGGAGCACCAAGCACGACAAGACGAAGGCTTGGAAGAGAAGACGGAAGAAGCAGCAGCTGGAGCACCGGAGTATCCGGCCTGAAGACACCGGAGTCTCCGGCCTGCATACCCCGGAGTCTCCGGACCCACCCCGGACCGACCCCCAGATTGAGCTGAGGACAGTCTGTCTGCCACTCCGGAGGCGACACCGGAGACAGACCAGAGTCTCCGGCCTAGACCGGAGTCTCCGGACCCCACACCGGAGTCTCCGGCCTGAGCGTGTGGGCCTGCGCGCCGCCAGCTGGGCCTTTGGCCCATGTACCCCTTAGTCCGCCCAGACTTTACCCTTTTATTCCTAAAGTACCCTTGAACTAGTGGCTGGGCTATATATAGTGCCCCCACCCCCTCATGTAACCCTAGGCATAGATGATAGACTAAAGAAAACCCCCTTTGTGGAATCTCTAGTTTTGCCTCATCCCCTTCTACCAAAGCGGATCGACTATCGTCACCACCTCGTTGGAGTTTGCATTGCGCCTCCCTCGTTGTACAAGGCCTTGGCATCGGTGTCCCTTTGCCAAGACGTCAAGACCCTCTCCAAGGTGTTCTTCCCTGTCCGCGTGGGATCGAGGGAGCACGTTGACCGATCTTTCCTTGCAAGGATTCTATCGGACCGGTGGCCACCGGTGAGAGCAATCGGCCTTGTATCGTGTGTGTTTTATGTGTGTTCATCGTGTTCTTCGCGAGGTCTGCGTCCGCTTCCGCTACCTTCTCCCTTTCCCCTCGCTTTCCCATCGATTTGACCACGAGATCCGTGAAGATCGGGCCACCCACGGGGTTACCCCATAACTCAACTTCACCAAGGAGTTGACCCGAATCCACAGCCATATTTCTCGTAAGTTCTTTTTTCTTTGGCCGGCATGAATCTCTCCGGGTCAACCTCTTTTACCTATCTCACTTGCCTTGTTTTTCAGACAAATTTCTGGAGGGTGATGCCATTGCATCCAATGCCGTTACCAAGTTCCGCCAGCAAAGAGGTACTCCATCTGGTCCTGGCACCATTCCTCTCGATCTGGAGGATCTGATAGTCAGCTTGTCCTCCCGAGTTGAAATCATGAAGAACTACGGCAAGGATATCCTAGATGCAGCCATCCGGATCTTCAACGCCATTTGGCCTGGTGAAGACGTTCTAGAGGGTGCCGCTGCTCTGATTAACAAGTTAATGGAGTGCGAGACCCAGCTTGATCTCTAGAGAGAATCCGCCGGACGTGCCGGAGCTGAAACCATCCTCCACTACGTGCTCACTTGGTATGAGAAAATAAATCTCAATCTTCTGGAGCGCATGCGCACCGGTTCAAGGTGGTCCAATGATCCGGATTGGATAGCTCGGTGCAAGGCTTGCGCCCATAGCCTCATTCAGTATGCCCCCATCCATCAATGGAACGAAGGACCAGGCTTCCTTGACGCTGTGGACGATGAATACGTTGAAGATGGTTCAGGTGAAGAGGATGTGGACGAAGCCTTGGACATTGAAGAAGATGAATATAATGCTGAAGCCGAGGCCGGAGTTCCACCTGTTGGTGCTGAGTTACCTCCTCCTGCTGCTCCTTGATAACAAACACTTTGAATATTATCAGATCCCCGGTATGCCGGGTGCAAATGTATTAAGCACAATGATCATATTTTGCTACTAAGTTTCTCGTGCCGGATTAACTTGGGCATAGTCCCTGAGTTTCATTTTCTTGTTTCTCCAATTTCTTGGCTCGACTCGTGTCTACCTTGGTTCGGTTTCATGACTTACGAGTCCGAGTTTCAAAAATTGACTTAACAATACTTAGAAAGTTTAAGACTAGCTCAAAATAATTCAACATAGCAAAAACAAGGAAAACATAAAGTTAGTCCAAATAACAAATGTCGGCTTGATTACGTTCTTTTCCTTAGTCATTTTTCATGTGCTATGCAATTCCAAACTTGTTCTCTTGCTTGCCATGAAGCCAAATCTTGTTGGACAGCAGCAAGTCGAAGAGTTGAGTTTTTTGGTGCTCACACACTACTAATCCGGCCTAGGCAGAAGCAACTTAAAGCAGCTGACATAAAAATTATAACAAGTACAGAAGACAACAAATATTATTAAGGCAGTCCCCGAGTTACTGCTCGAGGTGCCACCATTTCATTGATAGGCTCATCGCCGGCATACATACCGACGTATGCGAGATTCGGATACACACACTTCTTTGCTAAGTGTAGAATGGATGGAGTAGAGCTATATTCCATGGACGCTTAGATTCCTCGCCGGACCTGTCCGCCTTGTTCTTCTCCTGTGGTTTTGCATCGATAAGATAATAAGAGTCATTGTGCAATGCTTTGCTCACAATGAATGGCCCTTCCCATGGGGGGGATAACTTGTGCATGCCAGCAGTACGTTGTACCAACCAGAGTACCAGATCACCTTCCCAGAAGATTCGGGGGTTTACTTTCCGGCTATGATAGCGTCGGAGATTTTGCTGATATATGGCGGATCTAGACAATGCCAATTCTCTCGCTTCTTCCAGCAGATCAACATCATTTTGCCGGGCTTCTTGCACTTCGGCTTCCGTGTATTGGGTGTCCCTAGGCGAATCATGCTCTATGTCAGCTGGTAATACAACTTCTACCCCATATACCAGAAAGAATGGCGTATAGCCTGTTGATCGATTCGAAGTTGTTCTTAAACTCCACAGTACCGCTGGTAGTTCTTCTATCCAGCACCCCGCTGATCTTTGCAGTGGCTCAATGAGCCGGGGTTTTATCCCGGATAATACTAATCTGTTGGATCTCTCCACTTGTCTGTTCGATGCGGGGTGGGCTACCGAGGCTACGTCTAGCCGGATCTTCTTATCTCGGCAGAATCGCACAAATGCTCCTTCAGCGAAATTTGTGCCATTATCTGTTATAATACTGTGAGGATAACCGTATCTCAAGATGATATCTTTGAGGAAAGTCATGGCGGTAGCTCCATCACATTTTCTTATTGGCTTTACTTCAATCCATTTTGTAAACTTGTCAACCATGACCAAGAAGTGGGTCATGTTCCCTCTTGCTGGTTTAAACGGGCCAACCATATCCAAACACCATACGGCAAATGGCTAGGTAATTGGTATGGTCTTGAGCTCCGACATTGGCATATGTGTCGTGGTACCATATCTTTGACAACCATTGCACTTTCTTACCAGATCTTCTGCTTGTTCCAAGGCACTTGGCCAGTAAAACCCATGACGGAAAGCTTTTGCTACCAAGGTAGGCGTGATGCCCACATTCCCCTTGATGTATATCTAGGAGGATGTCAAGTCCTTCTTCCGGGTCAACACACCGTTGGAGGACGTTTGTCACACTCCTCTTGTATAGCTCGAAATTGATGATCATGTATGGTTTTGCCCTCCTCTGAGTTTTCCTGGAAAGCACCTCCTCACTGGGCAAAGTTCCATCTTTCAAGAATTGGAATATGGGCAGTGCCCAAGCTGGTATAGCTCGTACTGGGAACACATCCTCATCAATTTCCATCTGATCTACTGGCATAACCTCAGCCGGATCACGATGCGCAGTCCGTGGGTCTTGCGAAGTAGTCCCCGGGTTTGCCAAGGCAGTCCCCGGGTTTCGTGAACCGCTTCCCACATCAATGTCCATAGGCACAGCTGCCGATTCCGGATTTGCCGGGATATAAATTTATTCGGACTCTAGGGATGGCTTGATAGACAGTTTTCTGAGGTGCTCTAGTGCTACTCCTGGCGGGATTGCTTGTCGGGTTGATCCGAGCTTCGACAATACGTCGGCAGCCTCATTTTCCGCCCGAGGTACGTGATGAAATTCGCATCCCTCGAAGTATCCTGATATCTTCTGCACATGAAATCTGTACAGTGCCATATTTGCATCCAAAGCATCCCATTGTCCGGAGACTTGTTGAACGACGAGATCCGAGTCACCGAAGCATTGGATCCGACATATTCCAACTTCTTTTGCCACTTTGATCCCATGCACAAGTGCTTCATATTCTGCAACATTGTTTGATGCTACGAAGTGGATCTATAGCACGTATCTCAGCTGGTCCTTCTTGGGCGACGTAAGCACAACTCCGGCGCCTAACCCGGTTTTTTTCGACCCGTCAAAGTGCATTCTCCAGTAGTTCGGATCTAGCAATGGTGGCTCGTATTGCACCTCGGCCCAATCCACAAAAAAGTCGGCCACAGCCTGAGACTTGATTACTTCTCTCATGTCATATTGTGGCGCATAAGGGGCTAGCTCAATTGCCCATTTTGCAATCCGGCCACTTGCATCCTTATTGCTCATTATCTCGGATATGGGGGCTTCACATATTACTTTGATGGGGTGCTATTCAAAATAGTGCTTTAGCTTCTTAGCCGCCATATACACACCATATGCCATTTTCTGATAATGGGGATAGTTTTGTTTCGAAGCTGATAATACCTCGCTCAGATAATATACTAGCCTTTTCACTGACTTACCCTCTTCGTCGCGCTCTACCACAATTACTGCACTTACAACTCGGTTGGTTGTGGCTATATAGAGCAACATTGGCTCCTTTGGTAGTGGAGAGGCTAACACTGGTGCAGTGGCTAACATTTTCTTTAATTGGATAAAGGCTTCATTGGCATGTGGCGTCCAAATAAACTTGTCTGACTTTTTCATGTGTTGATAGAGAGGCAATGCCTTTTCTCCCAACCGACATACAAACCGACTTAAGGATGCCAGGCAACCAGTGAATTTCCGGACATCATTAAGGCACTTCGGTAGTTCCATTCGCTCTATGGCTCGGATTATAGTTGGATTAACTTCAATACCTCGGCTGGAGACAAGAAATCCGAGTAATTTTCTGGCTGGGACACCGAAGGTACATTTCTCCAGGTTAAGCTTCATTCGGAACCTTCTCAGGTTCGCGAATGTTTGTGATATGGGGTGGCCCGATCTTCTCAGCAAGCTCTTGTCGATGGTGATGGTGGATGATAGATAACTAGTGCGTAGCTATGATCTCTCCCGCTCGATCCCTGATGCCAATGCAACAGCTCTCGAACCTTGTAGGATATTCACAACACCACACTCTTGCGCACGCAGCCGTGACCACGAACGGTAGTATGCAATCTACTAATTCCCAATGGAACAACAGATCACACTCAATTATAGTTGGTAGATTCGAACACAGGGTAATTCGAGAGGTTCTATGAAAGAAACAACTCCAAAATATTTTAACGTGGTCTCAAAACTAACTTGTGACGGCTACGGAGGTTTATATGAGGGCTGGGGCGTCCTCCCCTCTAAACGGGCCTAAAAACAGCCATAACTTGGCCCAAACTGACTCGGTTCGACTCAAACTGATACATACCGACCCATATATGGGTTCGGCCTTATTGGCACGCAGTCCAAACGTCGTGGGAACACCTCAAACATGTAATTCTTGGTGCGCCATCTCTCTCTCTTGCTCATACGTGATTTCCTCATTGCATCCTAGTGCGCCTGCCTCCCGCTCCTCCCTCGCGCACTTGTTGATATTGGAAATCAGCGCTTGTCCTTCTTGCTGCAACTCTTGTGTTATCAATAAACCTGATCATACAAAGATGCATAGACTTAGGTAGTATAAAGTTCTCATTAAGTAAAACATCAGGTTCAATTAAGAATGAATTCACCTGATAGTCATTATTGCTTTTACTCGGTATTTCCTTCCAGTTCAGGCAGTCAGAATCATCATAATCCCCGTAGATATCCTCATCATCCTCCCTTTCTTCATGAAAAGCCGTCCTCGGCTTTAGGTAAGCTGAAAGTGGGAGAACCAAAAAGAACAACGTGTACGCAAAGTATATGTATATATAACATGTTGTATTATTGTTATTCACATGAAAAGTATGTCCAGTATACATCAAGCAACTTAAATTGCAGGTATAAGTGAAGTACGAAGAATCATGATCATGGTAAAAAACAACTAAATAGATAGTCATGTTCTTCAATATTAAATTCAGTTTTCTCAAAGAAGATCTATGATCAAATTTGTGAACAAGATCAAACCAATTTAATTGTCTGAAAACCAAATTGAATCATGCCATGCTTCAACTGCGCTACTCTGATTATTATGAACATGATCATGTTGTCCAGTATGTAAAATGCAACTCAATTTGCAAATATAAGTGAAGTATAAAGCATTAGCACAACTAGACAACGAATTTTGCGATGAACACAATGAATATGAAAACTGGGGTTCTATTCTAGGAAGATTACAACGATCCAACATAGGTAAAATTACTTGTGTTGGCTGCATTATATCAACTAGACCTGACTTTAGTTTCATATTATCACAAATTTTAGCATATATCTCACAACACAAAATCGTCGACACACAATATGTATGGCTGAAAACAGCATGTTTCAGTTCAGCGATTCGATCACAAGTAATGCATATGTGATCCACAAGAAAATTTTCATGCATGCTATATTCACCAATCAGATTGAAAGTGAAACAAGGAGAATATGTGCTAGAATTCAGAAATGAAATTTCAGAAATCTTATCCATAGCACAACTCATACTCATAGGTTCATTTAGCATGATGGAATACATAATATCAGCAGGTGGTATTCGAGCAAGTATTTCCTTATGTGTTATCAGTACCACATGATCAAAATTTAAATTTGGTAAACTATCACATGGTGCTGAAACAATAGTGCAAGGCAAATCACAAGGAGGCTTCAGTAAAGGAATAGACTCACAATATGTCGCACATGTTGGCTGAAGCTCCAAATTAGTACCAATGTCATTAACAAACTTCTCAGCTGTAGTAGGTACTACGACATCCTCCTCAAGTAACAATACCAGATTGTGTGATGCATGTTGTAAAATAGGCGGCTCCCTTTCTTCAAAAGCAACCTGCATAGCACAAGAAACAATACCAGGAGTAGAGATGATTACATTAGGAGAAATATCCTCACATGTATTATCATCTATTGCACTGATGTTTTCTTTTTCTCTCATACTCTTAGAATGGATGCTCTCAACCTCACGTTTAGTGGAATCACACAGCTCACTTTTGATAACACTCTCACTCAGCTTGGCTATGTGGCTCTCATTCTCACATGGGTTGTAATGCACACCGTGTTCCAGATGACAAATAATAGAATTGTCACCATTCATCATGACCTTGTACTTAGCAGACAAACTGAACTCTTTTGTCCTCTCCTTGCGAAGAAGATGATACTCATGAAATTTTTCGGCTGAAATCCTGAGCATAACACGCCTCTTCATGTTCCATTTGAAAGAAATCCTTCCAACAACAGGACATACTTGAGCGTCAAACCTTCTGCTCCAAGGTTCTCCCAATAGTATGTGACAAGAATCAAGTGGCATAGGAGATACATCACAGCGCATAATCTCAGTATGCTCTTTAAAAGTCATAGGAACATCAGCGGTGTGTGAAATCAGCAATGTGCCATATGATGAATGCAAGAGATATGGCACCGCACGGGCACATGTGGGTAGCTGCAACTTTTGTACAACTTCAACGCTGATCAAATTAATAGTAGAGTTACTATCAATGGTAATGGAAGCACATCGCTCACCAATCATCACACTATGGTGGAAAAGACCATCACCATCAAAAATACCGCGTTCTTCCTTCCAAAAAGTTCCACTACAACGCCAATTTTCGATGAATTTGTAACTATGCGTCTCCACATTATTTGTAACATCACCTGCCTCCATTTTATGCATCACATCAACACTACTAGAAGACATGATTAGTACGTTAGTGCCCAAATCAAAATCAGTATGGTGGAAACTCTCACAACTCACTCACAACTAATAAGAAAGGAGATCTTACCGTTCCAAAGTGAACAGAGATGATCTACCAAACGAAATCAAAAACTGATGCACTGATGTGATGAAGTGAATATCAAAGGTATAGAGAACGATCACAGGGCACACAGGGTATTTATGGTGGAGCTGTAGGTATGGTATCCTAACTACACCGCAAACAAGTCCTAGTGCTGATCGTATGACAAAGACCCACGGAAACACACACGGTGGAGATAAATGGGGCAATTGCAACTATGAAAATGAGCTCAAAAAGTAAGGTATGTCGGAGGAATGCTCGTGTTGCAGTGCACAAGGAGAGACGCTAGCAACGTCTCAACGTAACGGGCACAAGATTGCTAACTGAGCAGCCCGTAGAGCACTAAGCATGCTAGTCTCGTAGGATAGTTATAGACACAAAGAAAGGCTTACTAAGGCTCACAAGGATAGGTACGCTATGTGGACTCAGTAAAAAAAATAAACAAAAAAAAATTTGACCTGAGAATTGGTCTCTGCCACGGTAGAAAAACGGCCTAAAATCCTGCCGCGGCAGGATGCCGGCAGATTTTTTTTTCCTCTCGTACTAGCACAGACTGGTCTGTGGTAAGGCGACGGTTCGATTTTTTTTTTCGGAAATTTTTTTTTGGGTCACGCTCGAGCACAGACTTGTCTGCGGTCAGGCGTGAGGCAGCGAGCCGATTTTTTTTTGCTCGCCAAGTAGTACACAACTAGGACTCTTTACTTGGATCGGATCTGACTTGATGGTAGCGGAAAAAGATGGTGGAAAACAACTAGAACACTAGAAAACAAATCTACGAAGAACAGATCTAGATCTAATCTAATAGAGGAACGCGATCAGCAACTATTACTCGAATACGATGTAATCTAGGCTATGGCAACTCTTTTTGTGGGGCTTTTTCTGTATAGGATGAAAAACACTCTAATCTATGGATGGATTGTGGATTGCTTACCGAGGCAATGAGGAAATCTGATACCAAGATGATACCAAGATGATATGGGGTGGCCCGATCTTCTCAGCAAGCTCTTGTCGATGGTGATGGTGGATGATAGATAACTAGTGCGTAGCTATGATCTCTCCCGCTCGATCCCTGATGCCAATGCAACAGCTCTCGAACCTTGTAGGATATTCACAACACCACACTCTTGCGCACGCAGCCGTGACCACGAACGGTAGTATGCAATCTAATAATTCCCAATGGAACAACAGATCACACTCAATTATAGTTGGCAGATTCGAACACAGGGTAATTCCAGAGGTTCTATGAAAGAAACAACTCCAAAATATTTTAACGTGGTCTCAAAACTAACTTGTGACGGCTACGGAGGTTTATATGAGGGCTGGGGCGTCCTCCCCTCTAAACGGGCCTAAAAACAGCCATAACTTGGCCCAAACTGACTCGGTTCGACTCAAACTGATACATACCGACCCATATATGGGTTCGGCCTTACTGGCACGCAGTCCAAACGTCGTGGGAACACCTCAAACATGTAATTCTTGGTGCGCCATCTCTCTCTCTCTTGCTCATACGTGATTTCCTCATTGCATCCTAGTGCGCCTGCCTCCCGCTCCTCCCTCGCGCACTTGTTGATATTGGAAATCAGCGCTTGTCCTTCTTGCTGCAACTCTTGTGTTATCAATAAACCTGATCATACAAAGATGCATAGACTTAGGTAGTATAAAGTTCTCATTAAGTAAAACATCAGGTTCAATTAAGAATGAATTCACCTAATAGTCATTATTGATTTGACTCAGTATTTCCTTCCAGTTCAGGTAGTCAGAATCATCATAATCCCCGTAGATATCCTCATCAGTTTGCCTGATATCGTCAAGGAGCGTTTCGCTTTCCTTGGTCTTTATAACAACCTCATCCACATATACCTGCACATTTTGACCAATTTGGTCGTGTAAACATTTCTGCATACATCTTTGGTACGTTGCCCCTGCATTACGTAAACCAAAAGGCATGGTGCGATAGCAATAAGCCCCATACGGGGTGATAAACGCAGTCTTTATTTGATCACATGGGTTCAGTGGTATCTGGTGGAAACTAGAATATGCATCAATAAATGACAACAGTTCACACCCAGCAGTAGAATCTATGACTTGGTCTATCCTTGGCAGTGGGAATGGATCTTTCGGACACGCCTTATTCAGGTTCGTGTAATCGATGCACATACGCCAAACCACTGCCACGTTCGGATCATCCTTCTTCTTCTCCACCAGCACCGGATTAGATAGCCAATCCGGGTAAAGCACTTCCATGATAAACCCAGCTGCTAGGAGCCGAGCTATCTCATCTCCGATGACCTTTCTCCTGTCTTCGGTGAAGCGGCGGAGAGGTTGCTTCACCGGCTTTGCTCTGAGTCTTAAATTTAAAGAGTGCTCAGCCAACTCCCTCGGAACGCCTTGCAAGTCCTGTGTGGACCAAGCAAAAATATCCCGATTCTCATGGAGGAAGTTGACGAGCTCGCTTTCCTATTTATCATTTAACCCGGCACCAATTGTTACGGTCTGCTCCGGGAACATATCATCAACAGGTATTTTCTTGGTATCCTTTGTCGCTTGAAATGAGACACTACCATGCGGGTTACTCAGCACCGGCATATACTGCTGCGTGGATTGAGCCAATGCTGCCACCTCCTGGATTTTTCTCTTCTCTTGCGCAATCACGAGTGATTCGGCCAGGTTAGACCCGGCTGAAGCGCATTCAATGGAACGTCAGAAATCACCAGTTATGGTAATCACACCATTTGGCCCGAGCAGCTTCATCTTCAAGTAGCTGATGTGAGTACTTGCCATGAACTTGTTCAGGGCTGGCCTGCCGAGTAACGCGTGATATGCGCTTTCCAGATTGACAACTTCGAATTCTAAATTCTCAGTTCAGCAGTTATCTCCCGTGCCGAACAACACATCAACCCGGACCTTGCCAATGGGTTCACAGGAAATACCTGGCACAATGCCATGGAAAGTTGTCCTTGTAGCCTGGAGCATGTTCTCTGTGATACCCAACTTGCGCATCGTGTCCACGTACATGATATTGATGCTGCTGCCATTGTCAATCAGCACCTTTGAGAATGTCACATTGATGTTTGGCCCAATGAATGTTGGATCCAACACCAGCGCATATGAACCAGGGCTCGGCATAAGCTTGCGATGATCTTTGATGCTCTAGGTAATTTCCTGATCCGACCAAGGCATATACCTCATCACCGCTGGCATTACCGCATTGACTTCCACGTGTCGGCGCTGCAAGCTCTTTCTATTTGTCTCTTCTGTGGTGAACACACAGTAACTCTGGTGATGCTCTCTGTACTCATTTCTCCCCTCATTTCCGGGGTACCTTTGATCTGGTTGATGCTGGTTTTCCACCTGATGCACTGCATCCCTTCTCTCATGGTTTTCATACCTCGGCGGAGGTGGTGGCAACATTAACTGTTGCGTGTTCGCTCCGGAGAGCAATTGCTGTCGGGGTAACTCCTGCTGAGGTTGATCATTCCGAAGTGCCTAAGCATTCCCTGAACCACATTGTTCTATCTTTCTCATCCACTCACATTGCCGAGTCGTATGACCCGCCGGGTTACTCGGATTTGGCATGTGAAATTTACACGGCTGATCCAGCATTTCCTCATAAGTATACCTCGGCCTGTCCTTCTTCTCCTGCCACTGTCTTTTCTGTTCAGGCATCCAAGTTTTCTTGCCATCACTCCTTGGGGTCCATTGCTGCCCTCTAGTTTTCTGACGTTGATTGCTTCCTGCACCGGGTTGGTCTTGATTCATAGCTGCAACTTGTTGCGAACTGTACCGGTAATCCGGTCTATCATCTCTTCTTTTACCCCGGTAATCATTCCGCTAGGATGATCCGGCTCCATCTCGCTGGTAGTATTCTTCATTTCACTCGTTTGACACCAGCCTAGGTTGAGTCGGATCACCCAAGGCATATGAATCAGCAATCCGGATCGTCTCTGCCAGTGTAGTTGGCATATCCCTTTGTAACCTTTGCCATAGCATGCTTGCATATCTGAACACTTGCGCAAACCAAGCTATTGCCTGTGACTCAATCACACCCTCACATGACTTTCGCACTATGCACTAGCGGTTTAAGAATTCCCGGTCTGTCTCATTCGGTCTCTGCTTGCACATTGCTAGGGTCTGTGGTCTGTTGGGCCTCTGATATGTGCTTGAGAAATTACTAACAAACATTTCCTCAAAATCGATCCAACAGTTAATACTTCCGGGTGGAAAATTGTTTAGCCATACCCTCGCTGGTCCCTCCAGCATCTGAGGTACATATCTCACAGCCCATCTCAAGTTGCATGTAGCAATTTTTACCGCTCTTGCGTAGTTAATCAACCAATCCTCCGGCTTTGTGCTACCGTCAGATGTCTTAGTGCCTCTAGGTAACTGGAAATTAGGTACCGGAGGCTCCTTCATGATCCGGGGTCCAAAACACGCTGGACCCGAAGGACCTTGACACTCAATTTGCTCCGACTTATAAAGCCGATCCAGTTTTAACCTGGCGTCGTCAGGCATCAAATTCCTGCTTCCCAATCTTGACCCTATCACGTGATAGTCCGGCCTAGGATACCTAGCATTCACCATTTCCGAATCACCATCATTATATCTATCTTGCTCTTGTGGAGTTGCTCTCTGTTGCATACCTTGGCCGGCACTGCGCTCTTGCCGTGGTATATTCCGCTGCTGCGGTTGCCCTGCACCCGCCAAGTTGCGCTGTCCGGCATTGCCGTTCGCAGCGTTCCCTTGACCGGCATCGCCACTGTCGCGGTTACTACCTCTTCTATCCTAGGTCCGCCATGAGGAGACGATGCAGCTCCAGCGGATTTCTCCAGGTTACCCACTGCCGAATAAACAATCTTGGAGGCCCTAGCTCTTTCCGGGTTAGCCTTGAGAAATTCCTCATTCTGTCTGTTTGCGATCCGAACTAACTCATTGACCCTTTCCTGCTGTCTCTGCCGGGCTTCACCCGTCAAACCCTCTAACTCGGATGCAGCTGCATCTGCTGCTCTAAGGTTCTTTGTCGGGGTACTGTACTTTGGCAGCCCCATGTACAGACAGTTCTCTGATTCCTCAATTCTGGTATCACCCTCTTTGTTCATTTCATTCATGAGGTTTCTCCCCTTTACTTTTATGGCATCAACCTTATTTTCCTTTGAGTACTCATGCAGTGTCATGTTCAACGACTGCTGACCCGCGGCTATCTTTTTCGCACCCTCTAGTATCTTCTGCCTAGTCTCCTGTAACTCGGCCTGTGCCTGAGCCAGATCTACCACTGCTGCTGGGGGGCTTGCCAAGCTATCTATTGCCTGCTGTAGCACATTCTCTGGCCTCTCTAGCGGAGGACCTCTACTTTTTCTCGGTGCCTTGGGTGTTACCATCGGATCTTGCGCCGGATCCTTGCTCGCGCTAGTGCTAGGCGCAGTCATCATCACCTCGGCGCGGTCAGGGGAGCGATTGATACGCGCCCCACGAGCCGCACTAAGGGGTGGCTCGCCTCCCTCGATGACGTGCCGCGGGTGAACGCACGATACATCGACAACGACGTAGATCTTGTGCGTGCCAAGCTTGACGAAGAGGCCGTTGCGCGGGAGAGGTCGCTTGCTGAAGCAGCCAGCGTTGTCGCTGAACAAGTCAAGCGCTCCAAAGCGCTGAACAAGCCCGGAGACGATGCGTTCGCTGGTGCCGATGAGGTTTCCCATCCGGATCTTCACTCCTGCTAGCGTCGCTAGCCCCACGGTGGGTGCCAACTGTCGTGGTGGTGTCACGGAAGATGCCATGGATAGGCTAAAGGTGGGGACAATATGCACTAGAGGAATCCAGGGAGGGATAGTGTGGTGATTCCACACACAGATGCTTTGTTTCAATGGATTTCCAAGGTTACAAATGCTCCTTAAGTTGTATTGGGGAGAGGAGGAAGAAGGAACTCTCTTACTCTCACCACTTGCTAGCTCTCAGGAACCAAGAACCAACCAAGTAAAACTTAACCAATTAGAGATCAACCCTTTCAACAGAGGCCCTAGCCCTCCTTATATAGGGGTGGCTAGGTCTCCAATTAGGGCATACGCGGAGGCATATTCCAGGGAATATGCCTCTTCCCAAAATAGTAAACCGACCGGGTCACTTTTCCCCACCGTAAGCCATGCAGAGGCTACATGAGCCTCTGCGGCGCCAACGTCATCCGACACAGGCAACGTCACCCTTGTCGGCCATGCCTCGGTGGTCCTAGCCTCTGTCCGCTTCGCTCACGCTCCAGTGTATAGTGACCTCCTTTTGACCAGCAAGATACCTTCCTTCTCTTGCAAGCCTGATATAACCCGGATCATGCCTGGTTAATCCGGCCACACCTGTGTGCATACAAGTTAGATACATCCTACCAGCATACGACATAGGTCGGTCGGGACTCAGTTAGGTGGACATCCTCCGGTCCAGGTTACCCCTTGATTCGGTCTGCCTTGAGGTGACTCGGCCAGAACTTGCTTTGACCTTGCCGTACCTCGGCTAACTCGGCCTTTATACCCCGGCGTGACGCTACCTAGGGGTATCCCCCCAACACCATATGTGGTTTGTGGAAAGAACACACATGCAATTACATTGGTTGATCCATATGTTGTTTGTGAAAAGACCATACATGCAATGACATCGGTTGATCCATGTGTTTTATGAAAAGAACATGCATGCAATGACTCTGGTGGATCCAAATGTGGTTCATGAAAAGAACACACATGCAATGAAATTGGTGGATCCATATGGTTTGTGGAAAGAACAGACATGCAATGACGATAGCTGTTCCATATGTGGTTTTTGGAAAGAACACACATGCAATGACATTGGTTGTTCCATATGTAGTTTGTGAAAATAACACACATGCAATGACTCTAGTGCTGGTTTTAGGATAAGAACACACATGCAATGACTCTAGTGGGACTGAATGTAGTTTGTGGAAAGAACACACATGCAATGACATTGGATGATCCATACGTGGTATGAGAAAAGAACATACATGTGACATTGATAAATCATGTATTTTATGACAAGAATATACATGCAATGACTCTGATGGATCCATATGTGGATCATAAAAAGAACACACATGAAATGAATCTAGTGGATACATATGTGGTTTGTGAAAAGAACACACATGCAATGACTCGAGTTGATCCATGTGTTTTATCAAAAGAACATACATGCAATGACTCTGGTGGGTCCATATGTGGTTCATGAAAAGAACACACATGCAATGACTGTATTGCTGGTTTTGTGAAAAGAACACACATGCAACGACTTTGGTGGATCCATATGTGGTTTGTGAAAAGAACACAGATGAAATGACTCTAGTGGATCAATGTGGTTTGTGGAAAGAATATACATGCAATAACTCTAGTGCTAGTTTCATAAAAAGAACACACATGCAATGACTCTGGTTGTGGTTCATGAAAAGAACACACATGCAATGACTCTAGTGCTGGTTTTGTCAAAAGAACACACATGCCATGACTCTGGTGGATCCATATGTGGTTCATGAAAAGAACACATATGCAATGACTATAGTGGATCCATATGTGGTTCATGAAAAGAACACATGTGAATTGACATTGGTGGATCCATGTGGTTTACGGAAAGAACACACTTGCAATGAATCTAGCTGATCCATATGTGGTTCATAAAAAGAACAAACATGCAATGACATTGGTGGATCCATTTGTGGTTTGTGGAAAGATGCAATGACTATAGCTGTTCCATATGTTGTTTGTGAAAAGAACACACATGCAATGACTATAGCTGTTCCATATGTCGTTTGTGAAAAGAACACTCATGCAATGACACTAATGCTGGTTTTAGGATAAGAATACACATGCAATGACTCTAGTGGGTCCATATGTGGTTTGTGGAAACAACATACATGCAATTCCATTGGTTGATCCATATGTGGTTTGTGAAAAGAACATACATGCAATGACATCGGTTGATCCATGTGTTTTATGAAAAGAACATGCATGCGATGACTCTGGTGGATCCATATGTGGTTCATGAAAAGAACACACATGCATTGACTCTAGTGGATACATATGTGGTTTGTGAAAAGAACACACATGCAATGACTCTAGTTGATCCATGTTTTTTATGAAAAGAACACACATGCAATAACTCTGGTGGATCCATATGTGGTTTGTGAAAACAATACACATGTAATGACTATAGTGGATCCTTGTGGTTTGTGGAAATAACATACATGCAATGACTCTAGTGTTAGTTTCATGAAAAGAACACACATGCAATGACTCTAGCTATGGTTCATGAAAAGAACACACATGCAATGACACTAGTGGTAGTCTTGTGAAAAGAACACACATGCAATGACTCTACTGGATCCATATGTGGTTCATGAAAAGAACACACATGCAATGACTATAGTGGATCCATGTGGTTTGTGGAAAAGAACATACATGCAATGAATCTAGTGGATCAATGTGTGGTTCATGAAAAGAACACACATGCAATGACATTTGTGGATCCATATGTGGTTTGTGAAAAGAATAGACATGCAATGACTCTAGTGGATCCATATGTTTGTGAAAATAACACACATGCAATGATATTAGTGGATCCATGTGGTTTGTGAAAAGAACACACATGCAATGACATTGGTGGATCCATATCTGGTTTGTGGAAAGAACACACATGCAATGACATTGGTTGATCCATATGTGGTTTCTGAAAACAACATACATGCAATGGCATTGGTTGGTCCATGTGTTTTATGAAAAGAACATACATGCAATAACTCTGGTGGATCCATATGTGGTTCATGAAAAGAACACACATGCAATGACTCTGATGGATACATATGTGGTTTGTGAAAAGAACACACATGCAATGACATTGGTGTATCCATGTGGTTTGTGAAAAGAACACACATGCTATGACATTGGCGGATCCATATGCGGTTTGTGGAAAGAACACACATGCAATGACATTGGTTGATCCATATGTGGTTTGTGAAAAGAACATACATGCAATGACATTGGTTGATCCATGTATTTTATGAAAAGAACATACAAGCAATGACTCTGGTGGATCCATATGTGGTTCATGAAAAGAACACACATGCAATGACTCTGGTGGATACATATGTGGTTTGTGAAAAGAACACACATGCAATGACTCTAATTGATCCATGTGTTTTATCGAAAGAACATACATGCAGTGACTCTAGTTGATCCATGTGTTTTATGAAAAGAACATACATGCAATGACTCTGGTAGATACATATGAGCTTTGTGAAAAGAACACACATGCAATGACTCTAGTGCTGGTTTTGTGAAAAGAACACACATGCAATGACTCTAATTAATCCATGTGTTTTATGGAAAGAACGTACATACAATGACTCTGGTGGATCCATCCGTGGTTCATGAAAACAACACACATGCAATGACTCTAGTGTTGGTTTTGTGGATCTATATGTGGTTCATGAAAAGAACACACATGCAGTGACTATAGTGGATCCATATGTGGCTCAAGGAAAGAACACACATGCAATGGCATTGGTGGATCTATGTTGTTTGTGGAAAGAACACACATGCAATGACTCTAGTGGATCCATATGTGGTTCATGAAAAGAACACACATGCAATGAAATTGGTGGATCCATATGGTTTGTGGAAAGAACAGACATGCAATGACTTTTGCTGTTCCATATGTGGTTCGTGGAAAGAACACACCTGCAATGACATTGCTTGTTCCATGTGTGGTTTGGGAAAAGAACACACATGCGATGACTCTAGTGCCGGTTTTAGGATAAGAACACACATGCAATGACTATAGTGGATCCATGTGGTTTGTGGAAAGAACATACATGCAATGACTCTAGTGTTAGTTTCATGAAAAGAACACACATGCAATGACTCTAGCTATGGTTCATGAAAAGAACACACATGCAATGACACTAGTGGTAGTTTTGTGAAAAGAACACACATGCAATGACTCTACTGGATCCATATGTGGTTCATGAAAAGAACACACATGCAATGACTATAGTGGATCCATGTGGTTTGTGGAAAAGAACATACATGCAATGAATCTAGTGGATCAATGTGTGGTTCATGAAAACAACACACATGCAATGACATCTGTGGATCCATATGTGGTCTGTGAAAAGAATAGACATGCAATGACTCTAGTGGATCCATATGTTTGTGAAAATAACACACATACAATGATATTAGTGGATCCGTGTGGTTTTTGAAAAGAACACACATGCAATGACATTGGTGGATCCATATCTGGTTTGTGGAAAGAACACACATGCAATGACATTGGTTGATCCATATGTGGTTTCTAAAAACAACATACATGCAATGGCATTGGTTGGTCCATGTGTTTTATGAAAAGAACATACATGCAATGACTCTGGTGGATCCATATGTGGTTCATGAAAAGAACACACATGCAATGACTCTGATGGATACATATGTGGTTTGTGAAAAGAACACACATGCAATTGGTGGATCCATGTGGTTTGTGAAAAGAACACACATGCTATGACATTGGTGGATCCATATGCGGTTTGTGGAAAGAACACACATGCAATGACATTGGTTGATCCATATGTGGTTTGTGAAAAGAACATACATGCAATGACATTGGTTGATCCATGTATTTTATGAAAAGAACATACAAGCAATGACTCTGGTGGATCCATATGTGGTTCATGAAAAGAACACACATGCAATGACTCTGGTGGATACATATGTGGTTTGTGAAAAGAACACACATGCAATGACTCTAATTGATCCATGTGTTTTATTGAAAGAACATACATGTAGTGACTCTGGTGGATCCATCTGTGGTTCATGAAAAGAACACACATGCAATGACTCTAGTGCTAGTTTTGTGAAAACAATACACATGCAATGACTCTTGTGGATCCATATGTGGTTTGTGAAAAGAACACACATGCAATGACTATAGTGGATCCGTGTGGTTTGTGAAAAGAACATACATCCAATGATTCTAGTGCTAGTTTCATGAAATGAACACGCATGCAATGACTCTAGGTGTGGTTCATGAAAAGAACACACATGCAATGACTCTAGTGCTGGGTTTGTAAAAAGAACAAACATCAAATGACATTGGTTGATCCATATGTGGTTTGTGAAAAGAACACACATGCAATGACTATAGTGGATCCATGTGGTTTGTGGAAAGAACATACATGCAATGACTCTAGTGCTAGTTTCATGAAAAGAACACACATGCAATGACTCTAGATGTGGTTCATGAAAAGAACACACATGCAATGACTCTAGTGCTAGGTTTGTGAAAAGAACACACATACAATGTCATTGGTTGATCCATATGTGGTTTGTGAAAATAAAATACATGCAATGACATTGGTTGATCCATGTTTATTATGAAAAGAACATACAAGAAATGACTCTGGTGGATCGATATGTGGTTCATGAAAAGAACACACATGCAATGACTCTGGTGGATACATATGTGGTTTGTGAAAAGAACACACATATAATGACTCTAGTTGATCCATGTGTTTTATGGAAAGAACATACATACAATGACTCTGGTGGATCCATCCGTGGTTCATGAAAAGAACACACATGCAATGACTCTAGTGCTAGTTTTGTGAACACAACACACATGCAATGACTCTGGTGGATCCATATGTGGTTTGTGAAAAGAACACACATGCAATGACTATAGTGGATCCATGTGGTTTGTGGAAAGAACATACATGCAATGACTCTAGTGCTAGTTTCATGAAATGAACACACATTCAATGACTCTAGATGTGGTTCATTAAAAGAACACACATGCAATGACTCTAGTGCTCGGTTTGTGAAAACAACACACATGCAATGACATTGGTTGATCCATATGTGGTTTGTGAAAAGAACACACATGCAATAACTATAGTGGATCCATGTGGTTGGTGGAAAGAAGATACATGCAATGACTCTAGTGCTAGTTTCATGAAAAAGAACACATATGCAATGACTCTAGCTGTGGTTCATGAAAAGAACACACATACAATGACTCTAGTGCTGGTTTTGTAAAAACAACACACATGCAAAGACTCTGGTGGATCCATATGTGGTTTGTGAAAAGAACACACATGCAATGACTATAGTGGATCCATATGTGGTTCATGAAA